>CM076574.1:1369498169-1370152463 GCA_034641835.2 Pinus albicaulis
CAGCCTGAGGTAGATTTGAGTGCTAACACCCTCTACATTAAAGGGAGAAAATTTATACAAACAATACATGAAGGGCATAAACCCTCAATTATGTACACACCACATATACACTGAAAAAGATTCCCGTCCTATCTGGAAACCTCAACGAAGATTAAATCCGCATCTCAAGGATATGATAAAGGAATAATTATATAAGTTGTTGGATGTGAATTTTATTTGTCCTCTTTTGGATAGTAAGTGGGTCTCTCCATTGGTAGTTGTTCCAAAAAAGAATGGGAAATGGCGGATCTGTGTGGATTACAGGGAATTGAACAAGGCCACACAGAAATATCACTTCCCTCTTCTGTTTATTGATCAAGTCCTTGATACACTGGTAGGGAAGCGGTTCTTTTCCTTTCTTGATGGCTCCAGTGGCTACAACCAACTCCAAATTTCCCCTGAAGACCAAGAAAAAACTACCTTTACCTGCCCTTGGAGTACGTTTTCCTATATTGTGTTACCTTTTGGTTTATGTAATGCCCCAACTAGATTTTAGAGGGCCATACTCGGCATTTTCTCTAATCTGATAAATGAGGGACTTGAATTTTACAGGGATGACTTCACCCCGTACGGGAATGATTTTGACCAAATGCTACAAAACTTAGAGAAAGTTCTGGAATGATGCATCACTACCAGACAATGTTTAAGCAACGAGAAATGTCACATGATGATGAAAAAAGGTGCAATCCTAGGAAACTACATCTCTGAGACTGGAATACAGGTAGATCAAGAAAAAATAGAGGTAATTCTTCTACTACCTACAGCTTGCACTCAAGCAGAGGTATGTAGCTTCCTTGGATATGCAGGATACTATCGTAGATTTATAAAGAATTTTTCACGAATATTTGTGCCTTTGTATGCTTTAACAGGAAATGTTGAGTTTAGATGGTCTGATAAATGTGACATTGATTTTACATATTTGAAGAAATTAGTCTCGACTGCTCCAGTATTGTGCAGACCCAATTGGGATCTTCCTTTTCATATCTCTACAGATGTGTCAGACATAGAAATAGGCATTGTCCTTGGGCAAGAGGGGGATAAAAAACCCTATGCTATTTATTATATCCGCAAAAATCTCACTTATGCTGCACTCAATTAGACTACAACAGAGAAGGATTTTTGAGTTTTCATTTATGCCATAAATAAATTTAGACACTGTATAACAGGCTACCAAATTTTTCTATACACTGATCATTCTGCCATTAGATACTTAGCCAATAAACCAATTACTAGTGGGTGGGTGACCTGTTGGTTGTTACTTTGGCAGGAGTTTGATATTACCATTAAAGACCGTCTAGGAAAGGACAAACGAGTCACAGATTTTTTTTCACGGGTTCCTAAGATGAATGATCCGTTGGTCATGGATGATCAGTTCCCAGATGAATATTTGTTTTCCATAACAGTTAAGGCACCATGGCATGCAGATTTGGAAAATTATTTGGTGGGAGGAAAACTACCAAAGAATTTAATAGCTAAAGAGAGGAATTTGATTGTCCAACGCAACGCCCAATTTTCCTGGATTGGTGGATCCATTTTTCACACAAGATCTGATATGAAAATACGTAGGTGCATCCGTGAAGATGAAATTTATGACATCCTGAAGGCTTTCCATGAGGAGCCTTGTGGCGGGCACTTTGCAGATCGCATAAATAGACATAAAATACTACATATGGGCTATTACTGGCCCACTATCTTTAAAGATGCCAAGAAGTATGTCCAGGTTTGTGATAACTTCCAGGGAATGGGTCGTCTTGGTCAATCCGATGAAATTTCATTACAACCACCATTGGTAATAGAACCTTTCAAACGGTGGGCATTGGATTTTTTTGGCCCATTCAATCCGCTATCAAACCAAAATGCCTATATACTAGTTGCTACATACTATGTAACAAAGTGGGTAGAAACATAGCTTTTCCAAGAACTATGGAAGAAACTGTAATTAATTTCATTTTTGAGTTATTTGTACAATATGGTTTACCCTGGGAAGTGATAATAGATGGGGAGCCAAAGTTTGTAGGACACAAAATTACAACCACTCTACGGAATCACCATATCACACATAGAGTCACTTCTCCATATCACCCGCAGGCCAACGGGCAAGTTGAGAGCACAAATAAGGTCACTAAAGCAATTTTGACCAAAACAGTTTCAATACATCGACGAGACTGGGCTACTAGACTACCAGAGGCCTTGTGGGCCTATCGCATAACTTGGCAATACTATTGGTTATTCCCTGTACCAACTTTTATTCGGCAAAGAAGCTGTTTTTCCAATCGAATTTAAAATAAAGACTCTTAGAACAACCCAGGAAGTGGGACTGGACCTAACGGAAGCCCAAACTAAAAGACTTCAACAAATAAATGAATTAGATGAAGCGTGGTTACTTTCCCTTCAACGCATAAAAATTATTCAGCAGCAACGGGCTAAGTGGCATGACACTCTCATCAAAAAGAAAATGATTCGGGAAGGAGACTGGGCACTCCTCTATGATTCCAAATTCCAAGACTTCCCAAGTAAGTTGCACACAAGATGACTTGGCCTATATGAAATTCAAGAGGTGCATAACAATTACACTCTAACTCTGACTACCATCGATGGGTCTGGCTCTTCTTTCCAGGTGAATGGACACCGGGTACGTCTCTATCACAAACCACTCACCAAAGAGTCTTTTTTCCGACAGGTATGCAATGATCCCACTATGAAAATTTTATTTGCGGGGATTAATGACCCTGTAGATTTAATTTCATAAAAAAATCATCATTTTTCAACTGTAAATAATGTATATATTTTCTTTACATAGGTATTTTATAATTTGTCGTTTCTGTGTTTTTTTAGAATAAAACATTGCTTTATAAATGCATGGATTTTTGCTTTGAGACAGTTGCTTACATACAAAGTAACTACCATTGCTCTTTCATTGAGTCACGTTATTTTTAGCAGTTGTTGTTAAATTATTTGGACAACTATTGTTTCCTTCCAAGTGAACAACTTCCATTTTTTTTCTTTTTCTTGAGTTTTCCATTATTGCTATTATTTTTCAAAATCAATGAATAGTTGTTGTTCAATAGATTGAACAATTGTTGTTCAATAAAATGAGAAGTTGATTTTTCGTTAAACGAATAATTGTTATTCAATTAAAATGAATAGTTGCTCTTCAAAAGAGTGAACAATTGTTGTTCAATAAAATGAACAGTTTTTGTTCAGTCAAACGAACAGCTATTGTTCAGTAGAATTAACAACTACGGTTTCTTTTTTTGATGTCTTTCACATACCATCGATGTTCAATAAAATGAACAATTGTTGTTCAATCAAACGAATAGTTATTTTTTAGTAGAATGAACAACTATGGTTTCTTTTTTGACAGCTTTCACATACCATTGTTGTTCAATAGAGTGAACATATGTTGTTCAATAAAATTAACAGTTGTTGTTCAGTTAAACGAATAGTCGTTGTTCAGTTAAACAAACAGTTGTCATTCCAATATCCATAAAACTATCACTCAATTCTATAGCGTGTTGGCTCCCCGTGATTTAAAAGAATGGCAAGAATAAACGCTGCAGGGGGCCACATCAGAACCACTTTGGAATCCTAGGGCCTAGCCTTCCTGGATTCAGAGAGGGATCTCTCTATTTAAGTGTTTTCCAAGGATATATCTTTATGCTTTGTTTATGGTATTAGGCTAGTTATGAAGCTCTTAGGAACTTTTTTGTTTGGTTGGGATGGATATCATTAACTAAAGAGGTTAGTTGAAGAGTGAAGGTGAGAGCAGACTGAATAATCTTTCAGTTGAAAAGATAGGTCATGAAAAAATATTAACCCATTGGGCTATGGAGTCACAAAAGGATTTAATTGTACAACAATTCTTCAAGGGTTTCCATAGGGAAAGTCATCTATATCAAAGGATATTTAAGATTGAGTTGTGATATGAAACATTAGGATATTGTGAAAGAAGCGAAGCTAATAATCAATCAAGAATCTAACTTCACTAAGACAAGAAAAGCCTTTTAAAGTAATTGTTTGAAGCAAGCCAAAGGACAGGGTAAACCAAAGACTTCTTTGGACAAACTCTTATTAAAGCACACTTTTCAGACAACAATCCAGTAATCCTAAGACTACTTTCAAAAAGGAGAAAACATATAATAGAACAAGGAAAATAGCCTAATATCAGACAGAAACTGTGAATCTAGCCTACTTTTGGCATACTCTTAAGGGATCTTTCAAAGCAACTGTTGAAGGAAGACCAGAGAATAGGGCTAACCATAAAATTCCCTGATTTAGACTCTACTTAGAAAACTTTGTAAATATCATTCAAAAACAATATCTCAAGTTGTACTTAGAAAGACATGGGCTCACCAACATTTCTTCACTGGTTATACTCTATTGAATCATTTCTGAAATAACAAAAGGGATAAACCTAGAGGGCAATTAAGAATCGTCTAAACATACCTTAGCAGAAGAAAACATAAAGATAAAGCTTTCAGATAGAAATAGGGTAATTTGACAGTAAATCCTACTCTAAATTTTATGTTCTTTATCAGAGAAAATGGGCAGCATGTCACAACATAAGGAAAGAAAAAAACAATGAGAAATAACATCACCATTAACATAGACCAGGATCCCATGAATCAACTTTGTATTTTTGATGTTCAAACCAGTTACATACTTCAAATCCAACAGGTATTTACAACTCAAAACTTCTCTTCTCAGCCTAGTGTTCTTCAACTACTCAACAACACTTCAACAACTATCTTATACTTCTATAATAATCCAACCAACAACAACAATGAACTCCTCATATAGTATTTATAGATAAATGAGGAGGTGGAGTGAAAGAAAGGATCTCTAATTGTTCATAAATGACAGAGTTCAATGCTTTTGACCTTAGAGACCATCCAAGGCCCAAGGCAAAATGTATTTAAGTTCAAATCTGCGTTACATTAACTCTTTGAACAACTTAGTGGCTTTTGTTGACTTTTAGGCATTTCTAGGTAGGCTGGCAATAACTTTTGAGTTGTCATTTACGAATATCTCTAACTTGGAGTAACTTTATGTATCTTTTGAGGAAAATTAGGCTTGTAGGTGGCATTTTGATTCTTTGGAGGAGTAATTGCTTCTGTGGATGTGGAATTCGAAGCATTCTCTTGTTGATCTTGTCTGATTATATCTTTTTAAACTCTTTTTGGCCTTAATTATGCTTTTAGGCCATCTTTAATCATCTTTTTCTTTTTGTACTTTACTGACTTGTTTTTGAATTTAAGTGATTTTGTCTTCAAACCGTGTCTTTATCCATATTCTGTTGGTTAAGCTTTTGATCTTTTGTCTCTAATCTTCACTGTTATTTCCTTCAGTTCTGCATGCAGGTGTCTTTGGCGTGTTGGATGGTTTCATTGATTTACCAGTGTTCATGAGGCACTGATGAAACACTTAACAACCCTGTAAATCCCTTTTTTGCATTTTTGACCCCAAGGATCGTCATCCTAAAGGCCAAGCCATTGATATTTAGTTTTGGGAAGGCCCGTTCATTGGGTCGCCATTAAACCTTCAACTAAACATAAAAAAATTATAAAACTTGCGTTTTGAGGAATAAAATGCTTCAGAGGCGATGGCTAGGGCAGAGGAATGGTATAGAGGAAGGGGAACATGCGGGGAAGGGTTCCATACACGAAACCAGGAATAAATGGGAAGAATTTTTGAATAAAGGCGCGGAAAATGAAAAGGTGGTTTTGTGAAATACTAGGGTGGTATTCGCGCAGGGCACGGGTGGTAAGTGGTAATGGGCTTGACAAATGCGATACTGTAGAATGGGCGACACGTGTCTGAGAAAAACCGCCCATTTCGTGTTGAATTTGGGCATTAAAATATTTTGGTGAAATGGGCACGAAGATGACTATGGGCCGTTAGATCTCGGGGTGGAGAATGGGTGCGGTTTTACAAATTTAATCGGTCGGAGGAGTGGTGGGACCGGGTGTGGACATCAGCAGTTTTTCGTGTAGTGGAGAAATTGATTGGCAGGGTGAAAAATTTTATTGGGTGGGGTTTGGAATCATGAGCCAGCGGGAGCCAGTATATCAGTAAGATTAACGGTGAGGATGAACAGAGCGATAATCCAACAAAAGGAACCTGTGATATGGATTTTTGCAAAGGAGACAGACCAATCACCATTGGATATTTTAAGATCGACGATTGAGATTGAATACGGGAGAAAGAAGGGAAAATGAAAGAATAAGGGAAGAGGACTGAAGATAAGCATGGGAATGAGGTTTTATGAAGGAAAGGAAAGACCAGGGGAAAAAACCAAAGGGATTTTAAGCTTTAGCCAATGGTCGTGGGCTTTGATCATAAGAAAAAAGGGTTGAGGGCTTAAGCGCTAAGGGGGCTTAAGACCTAATATTTCAAATGGGTGGATATAAGGCTAAAAAGAGGGTTTTTAGGCCTTTTTAGAGTTTTGATAGGAATAAAAGGGTGACTTTAAACCAAAATAGAAGGTTTTGAATGGTTAAAAGGGGTTTTTAAGCCTTTTTAGGAGAAATAAAGGGTAAATGAAGGGAAGGAATGGAATTTTCAGCGGAATGAGAGATTAGTTAGGATATGTGAAAATGAGCTTATGGAATGATGGAAATGGACTTTAAAAACAGTTTTATTGTATCAACAGGATGACTTAAAGGATTTGAGTGAAGATTTCAAAAAATGGATAATTTGGAGGGTAATGAACTTAGTGAGATTTCAAAAACTCACAAGTTTTTTCATAAAATTTGTTTTTTGAAATTTGAAGGACTGTTTTAGCCATCACTAGATATAACATAATTTATAGATGGCTAACGATGGCTCCATTTGGGGAGGGAAGCTCCTTGCACATGTCAAGAACCTCAGAGATAAATCTCTGGAAAGTAGACCAGTGCCTTGTCTTTTGCTGTATTTTGAAAGTCTTCTTTATTTTAATGATCATGCTGCTTAAAAAGATGATCTGTAATATCATAACAAGATGATTTTCCTCCCAAACTTCTACCTACACATCCTACTTTTCCTAACATTTTTTCTTAAGTGGGTGCACTTGGACTTGCAAACCCTTTCAACATCGTTTTATTCTTTTATTTGAAAGCAGTAAACTAATATATTTCTACTCTTATATCTTCCATGAGTTCATATTAAACAATTGAGCTCATTGTTTCTCTACCTATTCTAACTATCTGTCAAGATTAGACTTTTTGACATATTTTATTCTCTATTTTCGAAGACATGAAATTTAAAACATAGTCAAATCAGGATTAGATAGTCTGATTTGATATGGTCCATGGCATTTGTATAAGCTGCACATAGACTTTATTTGCATAAATTGTAAAACAAAACTTTGAAGGGTTAAAATCTGAAAATTTCTAACCATCCTTTCTTCTTTGTCTCAGGTTTTGATCTTTTTGGAGCCATTTCTCTTTTCTTTCCTTGGTTCAGATTTGGGCTTGTTAGAACCATTTCTTTCTCTACCATAATCTATTCTACTGATAAGCCAAGATTACACTGTTTGAAAAATCTATTCTCACAAACCTATCAGCACAAAATTGAAATTTACTTAGTCATGATTAGGCTGTATGACTAAATAACAGTTTCTTTTCAAGCAGTGGCATTTTGACATGCACACTTTCAAATTTTTCTCTTTTTTTGGTATGGGGTTGTACCTTTTCTTTTTATCTGCCCTCTTTTTCTCTTTTTCTAGTGTTTTTTGTATTTTTCATATTTAAACTTTCTTTCAAGCAATGTTATTTACAATGAAAAAAAACTTTGAACAAAAACCTTAACAAAAATAATGTTTGAGCACCCTGCCATTGACAAGACCTCCAAAAAGTTCAGCTCCATGCATATCTTGAAGAAAAAATGCATTGTTGCCTATAGTAGACTGAATTAGATAAAGGCCTTTCCATAAATTTTCAAACTTCCCATGTTTGCCCTTATCTTCTTTCCTAGAATCCCATTTTAGTACCTTGTCACCAATTTTAAAATCACTTGCCTTTGTTCTTTTATCAAACAACTTCTTGATGTTTTCTTGTACTTGCTGTGCTCTTTTGTAGACTTCCTCTTTGGTTTGTTGCAACTGAACAGTCTGGTTTATTCTTCTTGTCATGTCATCTTCTTCAGATTGTAGTTCTTGGATCAAATTCATGACTGGCACTCCTAGACTGGTTGGAAATATTGCATCTGTTCCATAAACTAGCTGATAAGGGGACATTCCAATTGAATTTTTGATTGTCAATATGTCTACCTAAAGTGCATGTACTAGCTTGTTGTGCCATGATTTTTTATTCTCTTCCAGCAACTTATTTATCATGTTTACCAAAATCTTGTTTGAGGATTCTGCCAGCCCATTAATTTGAGCGTAATAACCTGTGGAATGGCCCAATGTAATCTGATATCTGTGACAGAAATCAACCATATTTTTGGATCCAAATGCAACAACATTTTCAGTGATAATTTTCCTAGGACAACCAAATCTATATAGGATATGATTTTCAAGGAATGAAATGATGACTGAGTTAGTGGCATTCCTAGAAGACATGGCTTCTATCCATTTGGTAAAATAATCAGTTACTGTGAGGATCCATTTATGTTGGGCAGATGAGGCAGGATGGATTTCCCAAATGAAGTCTAGACCCCATTGTTGAAAAGGAGCTTCAACATTGATTGGTTACAAAGGTAAGGGAAGCAATTTTCTTTTGCCTTCAAATATTTGACATTTATGACAGGCAATGACCATTTTGTGGATACCTTGAAAGAGGATGGGCTAGTAATAGCCAAATCTAAGGATTTTTTTCACTGTAGTCTTCCAGTAGAGTTGGCCTCCACATTCTCCCTCATGAAACTCATGCTTGATCTTATCTGCATCATCCTCAGGAAAAAATTTAAGCAATAATCCACTAGCATTTTCCCAATATAAACATTTGTCTAAAATGCAGTAATTTACAGCTTTTAACTTTAAAAATCTTGCCTTTGTTTTAGATAAACCAGGAGGGACATTGAGATTAAGCAGCACATACAAGATATCAGCATACCAAGATGAATTCATAAAATGATCTTCAATAAGTGGAGTTGCCAACTCCTCTTGTTCATCTAATGCATTAACCATGTTTATATCAAGAGCTTGAAAGTTGGATTCAACCATAAGTTTTGCTAGTCCTTGACCTTTGATGAGCTTAGTGTGCTTAATTTCTAAGCCATACTATAGTATTACAACAATCCACTTTCCTCTTTTTCCATCAGGATCTTGTGTCAATATGTCTTTTACCATTGAATGAGGCACAAATGCTATGATGTGTGAGTGTAAAATGTAAACTCTGAAGTCTTTTAAGGCTTTAACCAAGGCAAAGGCTTGTTTTTCCATTATGTGGTACTTCAGATGTGCATCTATTAATGCCTTGCTGAAAAATGCAATAGGCTGATCTTGTCCCTTTATGTTTTTATGTAGGAGGACAACAGCCACTGTGTGTTCTGATGCAAATGAAAATATGAAAAAATCTTTTGTAAAATCAGGACTAATGAAAATTGGTGTTTGGCTGAGTGCTTGTTTTACAAGCCTAAATGATTTCTTTGCTTCTAAGGTCCATTTAACTCCTTCTTCTCTTTTAAGCATGTTTGTCATGTTTCTAAGGAGTTCAGCTAGGTTGGGTATGAACCTTCTCAAGAAATTCATCTTTCCAATGAAAGATTGAAGTTCCTTGATGTTTCTAGGATGATTGATTTGCAATATACCTTCAATCATCTTTGGGTCTAGCTGTATTCCCTCTTCAGATATGATATGTCCAAGAAGTTTTCCTTCTTGGAGACTAAAAAATGTTTTCTTGGGATTTAAGGATAAACCATATTTTCTGCATTTCTCAGAGACTTTTCTTAGGTGTATTAGGTGTTCTTCATCTATTTTGGAATAAACTGTGATGTCATCTAAGTAAATCACAATGAAGTAGCCTATTTCTTCTGAGAATTCAATATCCATGGCTCTCTGGAATGTGGCACCAACATTCATTAAACCAAAAGGCATTTTCACATACATGAAAGTGCCCCAAGGTGTGGTGAAGGCTGTTTTAAGTTGATAATCAGGGTGTACCAATACTTGGTTATATCCGAAGACGCCATCTAGCAAAGAAATTATTCTAGAACCTACCACCCTTTATAAGATATGATCCATTTTGGGAAAGGGATAGTTTTCCTTTAAGGAGGCTTTATTTAAGTTTCTAAAATCTATACAAAGCCTTATTTCTCATGTTTTCTTCCTAACTGATACAAGATTAGATACCCACTCTGAGTATCTCACAGGGACTATAATTCCAGTATCATACATTTTTCTAATTTCTTTCTCTACCAGAGGTAATTGAACAGGGTTTATCCTGCGCAATTTCTGTCTATAAGGCTTCTGGTTTTCTTTGAGGGGTATCTTATGCTAAATTATCTCTGTATCATATGATTTTAAATCTTCATAACTCTAGGAAAACACATCAGAAAATTCTCTTTGATTGTTAGGATTGCCACTATGTTGATGGTTGTTTTGTAGCTCAAGAATTTCATTCTGTTTGCTATGATTTTCTGAATTAGCAAACAGTTTTGGTGATTCTTCCCTTTTTGCCTCTCCTTCTATGGCTGCCACTATGTTTGGGAATGTTTCATTTTCTAACCCTTGCTCATTAGGAATCTCATCATTGTATAAAATGAATGAGTCAAGGTCAGTATGTATAGAATAAAGAGGGGATTTTTCTGGTCTTTCTTGGCTACTCACCATGTATTTCATGTGTATTTATAGTAGTCAAAATGGTTTTTTCAAGAGCATTAGCTGAGGTGATAGTTCTGCTAGGGTCACCACTATGTTTATCATGAATTTGGGTGTTCTTTCCCTTGTTTTTATTAGAATCTTCAGCCACTATGTTTTTGTTTTCAGTTGTCTTTTTGGAAGTATTTGCAAGGCTGCTTTTAGCAGAATTTTCAGAGGTCTTCTTCTTGGGAGTGTCTTGGTTCTTTTTAATTCTTAAGTCATATTGTTTATGTACTTCTATTATGGAATTTTCAAAGCCTTGTTGGTAGTCTGCAGACTCTAGGCTCTCTTCTTTATAAGGTGTATACATGGCTTGTTCTTTCCTAGTGAGGAAGACAATATCCTGATCATTTGTTCCCAACATGTTTATGTGATTTCCCTCTGTTTCTTCGCTCACTCCCTCATCCTCAGCAGCATAATTCTGTTGGAAGGGAGGTTTGACTTGTTGATTGGGGCCTCTTTGTCTAATTTGAGGGGGATTCCTTCTAAAGTTCTGATTATGATTTTGATTTTTGTTTTGAGGAGCTATTTGATTTTCTTTAGGATAATCTCTCTCATTCATGTTTATTATTTCCATCATCATCTCCATATTTCTCAATTTTAGAGTCTGATGTTGAAGGTCTAGATTCATCTTTGTAGGTAACCTTCTTTTCTTCTTTCAATCTAGCACTTCTGGAATTAAGACGAGCTTCTACACTTACTTCCCCTTTCTGCATGTCTTCTAATGTAAGGGGTTCTCTCTCTCTTAACTGATAACACATGTCTGGGTCAAATCCTTTAGGAAACTTTATTAAGGCTAAGCCTTGTGGGGGTTTCATTTTTGGAGGGAGTGCATTATAAACACTATTGAATCTAGTGCAATAATCTTGAACACTCTCTCCAGCATTTCTTTTAAGATCATTGTATTCTGACAAGATTTGAAGGGGGTTTCTCTTGAATTCCCATTTTTTTAGGAATAATTGATGAAAAGAGGGGAGGTCATTGATACTATTAGGAGTTAAGCCTTTGAACCATTTTCTTGCTTCTCCCCCTAAAATTTGAGCAAACATTCTAAGTTTTACAGTTTCATCATCGATTTCTTGTCTGTTAAAGTAGTCATCCATTCTGTCCACATGTTGTTGAGCAGTAGTAAAACTACTAGCATCATACAAAGGAATTTTGGACTGATAATTTGGTGGTAGGACAACTAAAGGTAAAGGAAGGACTAGAGGAGCATGCCATGTTGCCATGATATGAAGTTGTGGGAGAAATGGGAGATTTGCAAGTGGAGGAAGGTGATGAAGTGGAGTGGTTTGAATAGTGGATGTATGAGTGGGTGTAACAGAAGTACTTGGATCAGCAAGGGACTGTTGAGCAGATTTGGGATGAGAGAAACCAAAGTTATGAATGAAATGAAGATCAAGTGGAGTGGATGGGGAGGTTTCTCTATTGTTATTATGTTGTAAGTTTTCAGGATCAAAGTCTATCTGATCTATGCCACTAAGTGACTTGGTTCTAGATGGGTTTCTTATGAGAGGTAAGTCAACCTGGGTATCTTGCAGAGTTGTAATATTTTCAGGGACTGAACTTGCTCTATGAATTGGTCTGACAATAGTTCGATTCTTAGATGTAGGATATTTCCTAAGAATGCTTTCTGGATTATCATCTATTGTAGGAGGATTTGGGTCAGGATGGGATCTAGTATGGATTCTTTTGGAAGCCAGGATTTAGACCCAAAGATAAGAAAATTTTAGCCAAGTATGACAGTCTTTAAAAGGAAAACTAATCTGTGCAAGAAAACTTAACACTCAAAGTTCTCTTAACTGGGTTTTCATGATGTTTTTATCATGAAATAATTTTCCCAGTGGAGTCACCAGGTGGAAGATTTTTACTTGTTTTCTAGGACTAATGTTTTCCACCATCAACAATCAGAAACCTATCTTTGCAGACACTTGATTCATTTTAGGAAAGGGGTTTTCTAGGTTGTGAAGTTATCTATTACTCAGTTCACCAGTATGGTCGCCACTATGTTGGCTCCCAGTGATTTACAAGAATGGAAAGAATAAACGCTGCAGGGGGCCATATCAGAACCACTTTTGAATCCTAGGACCTAGCCTTCCTGGATTCAGAGAGGGATCTCTCTATTAAGTGTTTTCAAAGGATATATATTTATGCTTTGTTTATGGTATTAGGCTAGTTATGAAGCTCTTAGGAACTTGTTTGTTTGGTTGGGATGGATATCATTAACTGAAGAGGTTAGTTGAAGGGTGAAGGTGAGAGCAGATTGAAGAATTTTTCAGTTGAAAATATAGGTCATGAAATAGTATTAACCCATTGGGCTATGGAGTCACAAAAGGATTTAATTGTACAATAATTCTTCAAGGGTTTCTATTGGACAAGTCATCTATATCAAAGGATCTTTAATATTGAGTTGTGATATGAAACATTAAGATATTGTGAAAGAAGCGAAGCTAATAATCAATTAGGAATCTAACTTCACTAAGACAAGAAAATCCTTTCAAAGTAACTGTTTGAAGAAAGCCAAAGGACAGGGAAAACCATATACTTCTTTGGAAAAGCTCTTATTAAAGCACACTTTTCAGACAACAATCCAGTAATCCTAAGACTACTTTCAAAAAGGAGAAAACATATAATAGAACAAGGAAAATAGCCTAAGATTAGACAAAAACTGTGAATCTAGCCTGCTTTTGGCATACTCTTAAGGGATCTTTCAAAGAAAATGTTGAAGGCAGACAAGAGGAAAGGGCTAACCATAAAATTCCCTGGTTTAGAATCTACTTAGAAAAATTTGTAAAGATCATTCAAAAACAATATCTCAAGTTGTACTTAGAAAGACATGGGCTCACCAACATTTCTTCACTGGTTATACTCTATTGAATCATTTCTAAAATAACAAACTATATAAACCTAGAGGGAAATTAAGAATCCTCTAAACATACCTTAGTAGAAGAAAACATAAAGATAAATCTTTCAGATAGAAATAGGGTAATTTGACAGTAAATCCTACTCTAAATTTTATGTTCTTTATCAGATAAAATGGACAGCATGTAAAAAATAAGGAAAGACAAAAACAGTGAAAAATAACATCACCATTAACATAGACCAGGATCCCATGAATTAGCTTTGTATTTTTTATGTTCAAACCAGTTATATACTTCAAATCCAACAGGTGTTTACAACTCAAAACTTCTCTTCTCAGCCTAGTGTTCTTCAACTACTCAACAACACTTCAACAACTTCAGCAACTATCTTAGACTTCAATAATAATCCAACCAACAACAACAATGAACTCCTCATACAATGAAAGAAAGGATCTCTAATTGTTCATAAATGACAGAGTTCAATGTTTTTGACCTTAGAGACCATCCAAGGCCCAAGGCAAAATGTATTTAAGTTCAACTCTGCGTTACATTAACTCTTTGAACTACTTAGTGGCTTTTGTTGACTTTTAGGCATTTTTAGGTAAGCTGTCAATAAATTCTAAGCTGTCATTTGGGAATATCTCTCACTTGGAGTAACTTTATGTGTCTTTTGAGGCAAATTAGACTTGTAGGTGGAATTTTGATTCTTTGGAGGAGTAATTGCTTCTATGGATGTGGCATTCGAAGCATTCTCTTGCTAATCTTGTCTGATTATATCTTTTTAAACTCTGTTTGGCCTTAATTATGCTTTTAGGCCATATTTAATCATCTTTTGATTGCTGTCCTTTATTGACTTGTTTTTTACTTTAAGTTATTTTTTCTTCAAACTGTGTCTTTATTAATAATTTGTTAGTTAAGCTTTTGATATTTTGTCTCTAATCTTCACTATTCTTTCCTTCTATTCTGCATGCAAGTGTCCTTGGCATGCTGGAGGGTTTCATTGATTTACCAGTGTTCATGAGGCACTGATGAAACATTTAACAACCTTGTAAATCCCTTTTTTGCATTTTCAACCCCAAGGATCGTCATCCTGAAGTCCAAGCCACTGATATTTGGCTATGGGAAGGCTAGTTCATTGGGCCGCCATTAAACCTACAACTAAACATAAAACAATTATAAAACCTGTGTTTCGAGGGATAAACTGCTTCAGAGGCGATGGCTAGGGCGAAGGAACAATACAGAGGCAGGGGAACATGTAGGGAAGGGTTCCATACATGAAAACAGGAAGAAACGAGAAGAATTTTTGAATAAAGGCGCAAAAAATGAAAAGGTGGTTTTGCGAAATACCAGGGTGGTATTCACGCAGGGCACAGGTGGTAAGTGCTAATGGGCTTGACGAACACGACACCGCAGAATGGGCGACACATGTCTGAGAAAAACCGCCCATTTCGCATTGAATTTTGGCATTAAAAGGTTTTGGTGAAATGGGCTCGAAGATGACTATGGGCCGTTAGATTTGGGCGATCTAGATCTACGGTGGAGAATGGGCATGGTTTTACAAAGTTAATCGGTCGTGTCAGCCCTTTATGATTTCCTTAACCAAGCAAGCAAGGGGCTAATTTGTTGTATAAGCCTGCAAGGAATGCATTTCCCTTGTAAACACATCATCCTTGCAGCCTTTTCATGTCCCCTACCTTTAACTATTGCCCTCTACTGTTACGGATTCTATGAGCCTCAATGATTGCTAAGTATCCTACTCCAAAAATCCCTACATTACCCCTTATACCCCTGCAAAGTGTCCCTTTTTCCCTTTTTTCCCTCTTTCTTTCAATGTACCCATGCTCCCCTCTTTTCCCCTATTAACCCTCTAAACCCCCCAAGATCCCCTTTAAATCCCATTTTTTCCCTTTGTTTAAACCTTTTTACCCTTTTCCTCCCTATCGTTACCCTTTATAGGCTTCAAAATGCATTAAAAGGGTTAAAAACCCACTTTGAACATCATATCAAGACTAGCCCCTCTTCTGCTGGACCCCACACCTTCCCTTCCATGTGATTATAATGCTGGAACCACCCGCCAGAGACAAAATCGTTTATCTACAATCCATGTTGGGCGCAACACCAACCGTTGATCTTGGTAGATTGGACGGCTATCATTAAATCTTTGGCGCCCGTGTTTCTCCGTTCAAATCTCCGATCACGTCATCGCCGTCTGTTTAAACGTTGATTTGACGGTCCGCAATGCGCCCGCACTGGTGGTCCCCATACATGGTTCCATAAAACAACCTGGTTTCTATCGCACTGCCTTTGCGCGGTGGGCAGTTTCTCCCGATGGCCCAGTGATTCCATACAGCTTCCGACGCGTGGCAGTGGCACTGTTCCAAAACCTCCTACTCATCGCGCATTATCGTTCGACTGAAGATGCGCAGCGATATTGTTGTAAACCGTTAGATCTGGAGCAGCCCATCCAATGGTTGTCGCTCCACGAAGCTGCGCGCAGTTTAGCCCATGGCCACCGTACCCCTGGCCCACCGTCCGTCGCCCTCCGATATGTTGTCGGCTGTTGATCTCCGCCACGATCAACGGTCCAGATCGGTTGACCCACAGTTGACAACCCAGCCATAGCCCGGTCCTACCACGTCACCCTCACGTGCACCCATCGTACGTCGACCCATGCATTGCATATATTTGTGAAAACGTCGAGTTTTAAGGTTTTTATTCAAATTTTTCTTCGCAGATCGCCAGCCTCCACCAGAGCGATTTTTCACCATTCCTTTGATCTTTTTCGTCGTTTCACCGATTGCACGACCCTTTCCTCCATCCACACTGCATCCATCATTCCCTGTCCATGGATTTCTTGACAAGTTTTCTGTTTTGCAGGGTTTCAAGCGTGGAAAACCGCCATAGCTCATTGTTTCTGTCTCAGTGGTAGATATGCAGGAAAGGTCCATGCGTAGAGATACATTTAATGAAGAAAAGGCCCAGTAAAGTGTCTGACGTGATGGTAATCAAAGGACAAGGTCAAGGTATTCACTCTTCCCCGAGCCATTAAGAGCACGATTTCATGGTTAAAGTGGCAGGGAAGTGGCAAAGAGGAAACCATCGGTAAAGTAAAGAGTTAAAGCATTAGATTGAAATTTTAAGATTAATCCACGGTTTTCGGAAGGCAATGCATATTGAAACCACAGAACCAACCGAGTTCAGTAACGACCGTACACAGGTTTTCTACGACGCGAAAATGTTTTTCTCCTTAGACAAAATTCCCATCGAGTTTGCAATATATCGTGTTCTGAAGTCTCGCCTGATAGCAGTCCTACATGATCAGAAGCATTGGCTACTCAATGTAGGGTAGACCTCACTTGTTCTTATTTTTCCTTTTTTATTTCACCAAATGTACCACACAGTACTGCAGTCAAAACACCTAAGCCATACCAGAGTAAATGCAGAGAGTTAAAACAGAATGGGCTTCGGCCCTCTTTCTTTTCAGAAATTTAATACCGCATTTAGTATTCTACCTACCTCCTCAGTTCATCTTCTGTTATAAAACTCATAAGAAAACATTGTAAAGGTTGTTGATCAGTTATCAGAGAACTGAAAGTAGTTTCTTTTGAGACACAATCTCTGTGTAAATATTGTAATATAGGTTGAAGGAGATGTTTTCAAACTGAGTATTCAGCTACTGGAAATACTGTACTTGATTGGTATTGTTATTTAATATGACAATCACATTTCTTTGGATCCTGATCTGAAGTAGAAGTGATGTTTTCCTATCTCTGTGTTTACATTCATTTCATTTCGTTTCTACTGGCTTGCATCAAAATATTGGCATAGGATTTACCCTTGTTAGGTACCCTATGTTTTTGCTCTCCTTGCCATTTATGTTTCTCTTCTGAATGTATTATCTAAGAAATGATTTCAGTTAGTTTAACCAATGTAGTGGATTTTTTTGCCTACTCTCTGATGTATGAATTAAATGAATTCAATTCTTAGATGTTTCTTGTTATATATTCAGTTGGAAGATTTGGGAACAATGGGGATTAGGGTTAGCCCTGTCCACTAGTATCCTTGTGCGACCTGCTAGTCTGTAACTTGGTGCTTTGAGTCTGTGTTATCTCCTCCCCTCCTACTTTCCACATCACATAATCATCTTGAAGATCCTAAGTTTCAGATGACCAGCCCCAATTGAAAGCCTACCTATTGAGTAGTAAGAAAATCCTTTCCTGACTCCATTGCCCAATGGTTTTGAGTATTTCCTGGAATATTTCACCCCTGCCTTATCCCTCTTTGCTCATCCTGGCCTTACATTGAACCCTTCATTCCTGATAACCAGCAACCAAAACAAACAATCAAACAAACAAACCCTGAGCTTTATAACTAGCCTAGAATCATAACATTTGAGCCTCATAGACATAAACCTTTGCTCATATAGAGAGATCCCTCTCTAGACCTAGGAGGGCTAGATCCTGAGGTCTGAAAGTGGTTCTGATGTTGTCTCATCTTTTGGTCCTGCCAATCTGGCCAAAACATGGGAACCCCAACAGGTCAGAGGAGTGGTGGGACTGGGGGTGGACCTCAGTAGTTTGTCGTGTAGCGGAGAAATTGATTGGTGGGGTGAAAACGTTTATTGGGTGGGGTTTGGAATCATGAGCCAGTGGGAGCCGGTAGATCAGTAAAATTAATGGTGGGCATGAACGAAGGGATAAGCCAATAAAAGGAACCCGTGATATGGCTTTTTACAAAGGAGACAGGCCGATCACCATTGGATCTTTTAAGATCGACAGTTGAGATTGAATAGGGGAGAAAGAAGGGTGGATGAAAGAATAAGGGAAGAGGACTGAAGATAAGTGTAGGAATGAGGTTTTATGAAGGAAAGGAAAGACCAGGGGAAAAAACCAAAGGGGTTTTAAGCTTTAGCCAATGGTAGTGGGCTTTGATCATAAGAAAAAAGGGCTGAGGGCTTAAGCCCTAAGGGGGCTTAAGACCTAATATTTCAAATGGGCGGATAGAAGGCTAAAAAGAGGGTTTTTAGGCCTTTTTAGAGTTCCGATAGGAATAAAAGGGTGACTTTAAACCAAAATAGAAGGTTTTGAATGGTTAAAAGGGGTTTTAAGCCTTTTTAGGAGAAATAAAGGGTAAATGGAGGGAAGGAAGGGAATTTTCAGAGGAATGAGTGATTAGTTAGGATAGGTGAAAATGAGCTTATGGAATGATGGAAATGGCCTTTAAAAATAGTTTCATTGTATCAACAGGATGACTTGAAGGATTTGAGTGAAGATTTCAGAAAATGGATAATTTGGAGGGTAATGAACTCAGTGAGATTTCAAAAACTCACAAGTTTTTTCATAAAATTTGTTTTTTGAAATCTGAAGGACTATTTTAGCCATCACTAGATATAACAAAATTTATAGATGGCTAACATAGCGAACATACATATTTTCTTTCACATGCTCTGTTATGAAAATGACCTTTTTGGTTGGAATTTATACCGAAGTTAAAGCATTTATATTAACAACATTATGATTTTTACACCTTTGATGATTATCTTTATTCTGAAATTGACACGATTCATCCATTCTAATGACTTGATGGATATCTCTTCTTTGGATGTATCATAAAATGATTCACTACCTTAATACCATGATGGTTTCTCTTTTACACTCTCAATGGATAATTCCATTTGGTATGATGATACATATATATAAGAATAACTTCTATTGGCATTCTTTTACTTCTCACACCATCCTAACTCTTAATGAGTTAGTGAGCCTCCCTCCACTTATAACATGCATTTGAAAATATAATATAAAATTTCTCAAAGGGTATAGGGGGTCTCATCATGAGCCAGCCTACCATGATCATAAGAAACTTAGCAAGTGACATTCCCATAATGGCCACCACACCGGGGTAATGGCCTTCTAGACAGTCTAATTTTTAGAAGGATAGGAGGTCTCATCACCAGTTGACCTTATCATTTTGTTATGCCCTGGTGAATGGAACTGTGATTATCTGGTTACCAAGCTAGCACAGTGACCCCTTTGTATAAATAAAGAAAATCATCTAAATCATAAATGGAGGATCTTGACTCATTTTTTGGTTTAAAAGAAACCTTGTCGAGGCCATAGACGCCTGTTAGAAGAAGTGGCTCTTCTTGTGGTATTGAAGTTCTATTTTACATTGCCTATTGTTTTACATCTTACTATTTCCATTTGATTCATTTCAAAAGGTGAATCTACCATTTGAACAACGTTTAGATTTTTATTAACCAATATGCATAGTAAACTATATTTTTAAGTGAATTACATTAATATTCTCTAATCAATTGATGCCAGCAGTCATTATCATTAATCGCTTTGTCAACTTTGTCATACTTGGTCACCAAAGGAAAATTATTTCCATAATTATTATTTCTCTGCGTTATTCCTTTTTTGGTCTTTTTCTAAACCATTTCCATGATTTATAGTTAGCATTGCTCTGACTGTTCCTGCCATATTTCTATTTCTTTGACTATTTTTCTACCGCATTTATGAAGCCACTTCCTCCTTTTCTCTTTTACCGTGCTCATCAAAAGTGGCATTAGGGGAATTTTGAGGTATAAAATGGGCCTCCTAAGGAAATTATAAAATAATAGTGAAAACAATAAAACAATATTTGATTACATCATCAAATTTTAGAAGGAAAAAAGAAAAAACTATTTGTTCAACTCGTATTTTCAACTTATCTCCCAAATTGTTTGCTCAAATTTCGAGCGGGAGTACTTGTTGGATGAAAAATTTAATTCCTCATCCAAGGAGTACCCATGTTGCATACTTTCGATGGGTTCTGCTACAGAAAAAATGAGAAATACATAAAAAACATGATTGTAATCACGGTTTTTTATGTGTTTCTCATTTTTCTTGTAGTTGGGTCTATCGAAAGTATGCAACATGGGTACTCCTTGGATGAGGAATTAAATTTTGCATCCAACGAGTACTCCCACTTGAAATTTGAGTAAAAAATTTGGGAGATAAGTTGAAAATACGAGTTGAAAAAGTAGTTTTATTATTTTATTATTTTTTAAAATTTTTACCCTTTTACTTAAAAAATGGTGAATCATCCCCCCTAGTTGACATCATCAGCTTGAATCCTATTGGTTCTTCTAAAGTTTATTTTTGTTGTACATTTTTCCTAGGAGGCCCATTTTAGACCTCAAAATTCCCCTAATGACGCCCTTTTCTAATTGGAGGGGGAAAGGTACACATCATGGAACAACATGCGAAATAATTACCGAACTCCGCCAAACCTTGTTGATGCAAAAAATACTTTTATTGCTACATTTATATAAAAATAACAATTCTCAATTCAAAAGATTTATATGCTCTATTTTTTGTTGTCCCAAACTGTCTACCTATGAGAAAGTTAATGCAAAGGTGAAAATTAGGCTGCAATAGCATAGAAACTATGGGGGGGAAGTATGTCCATAGTGAACCTACAATATTTCGACTAATAGAACAAGTTCGTGAGATTCTTGAGTGCGCTGGTTGGCTTTAATATCTCATCAAATTATAGGGATTCCATAACTAAATAACGCTTGAATTTCTACAAAATTTTCAGAACGGGTGCACAACTGTAAAAGGTATAAATATAACAGTCTCTGAAATAGTCATATCTGAAGTCTCGGGACTTCCAACAGAAGGCAAAAAATGGACCGATAAACATGTTCTATTGCATGAAGAATTCACAGTATTTAAGGATCTAGAGGAGGAAATAATACACAAAGGCAAAGGAGTTCCCCCAGACACACTAAAGGAACCATGTCGATTACTAGAGACCATCGTTCAAAGATACATCGCTTGCGATGGTCATCAAGATGTGGTAAAGCCTTGACAACTTAAATTGTTAGCAATTCTTAGATAGAAAATCACAGTCAACTTGTCATTCTTTCTAAATTTCTTATTTCATGATTTTTCAATTCGAGTTAGAAGATCCAAAAACCCACATTCTACCATCAGTCATCATGGCTTGATTAATATTATAATTTTTCATGAACTTGCCCAACAGAAATTGACCTGGGATGAATTTTTAAATCCTACCTTACCCTTATCAGAGGAAAACCCATATGCATAGGCAAGATTAGATGATAGAAATATGGATGACTTAGAGAAACAAAATGAAGAGGAAGAAATTTAAAGAGAGGAAGAAAAAGGAAGACTTCTTCCTTCCCCTCTGGCCAAGAAAAACAAGACATTATGTGAGGCTACGCTCACAACAGCATACCACAAACCCAATGGATGAGGCAGGGTCATCTCATGAAACCACTGCAAACCCTTATAACATTTTTTTATTAGATGATGAAGAGGAGGTGGCCTGAGTGTTAGAGAATTTGGGTACACTCTTTGAGGAAGGAGGTCAATTTGAGAATTTTAAAGGTCAAGAGAATTTTTCCTCTGTAGGTAGTTTTGGCCACACGTAAATCTCACCTCCTATTGAAGGAATGGAATATTTGCAGAACCAAGAGGAACCAATTCCCTTTGTGTATGAATATAATGAGGAAGAAACTCATGTAGAAATAATTCCTTAATTAGAAAACCTATCAGGAGACAATGTCCCATTGGGACAAGACCCTAAAATTGGCACAACCTCCCTTTTACCTGAGATGGACATAGTTGTTCCCTCTCCAACCAAAAACCCCATAAATAAGGAGGAGAAGATAGATGCGGAAAATTTCAGGCTAAAAAGGTTGATGAGAAAGAATAGAAAATTGAAGAAAATGATTAGAAGACTAAGAAAACGATTGAAGGACGTAGACAAGAACTGGAAGAAAAAAGTGGAATTAGAAACCATTAGTACTCAAACAAAGAAATGTTCCACTAAGGAGAGTGGAACTCAAACTGAAATTTTTTTATCTTGTTCAATGGAGACTCAAACATACTTTTTTTGTGAGTGTTATGAGCTTTGATGTTCAAATAGATTTTGTAGACTGTTGTATTCCTCAAGAGACAACCGGTACTATGGAAACTGTTGTTCAGAGTAATTTAGTGACAACGTGTGGAAATGTAGCTTAGACAGAGGAAACACCTCATTTTGTCCCCATGGTAAAGGAAGATTTTATCCTGAAATTGAAAAATTAATTAACAAGGACCTAGCAGGTGTTGGCTCAACATCAGAAGGAAGTGGTACCTTTACAGATACACTAGGAGTTATTAAAGAAGCTGGATACACTCACTGCAACTAAATATGAGACTTTTTCCAATCTCAGAAATGAGCAAGAGAAAGTAAAGAAAATGAAAAACCAGCTTCAAAAGGCCATGGAACAAACTGAAACCATTTGTTCTATTTATTCTGATGCTTTGTCTTTCCAATCAATAGCCACTAATTATGCCTTATTTTTACTGGAGAGGTAATTATTATTGAATATTAGAGCTTTCAGGGCTAGTAAATTTTTTCAATGTTGCAAGGAACAGGACGAGAAGGTAAAACGTCTTCTCTATGAATTATCCCTGCACAATTGTTTCTTGAAATATGGAAGGGATGCTAATCCAAGTCCCATTATTGGATAAGTTCAATTCCAAGCCTTCCTCTCTTTTGCTGAAAACCGGCTTGAATGGGCCAAGGCCTATAATACCTTTCAAAAGAAGGAGAATGGTCTAAATTTATGGGTGAGAGGGAACCCCCTAAAACTTTACACCTTTTTACCGAGCACAAAAGGTTTATGGAGAAACAAGGAGTTGTGGCCATAATGGGACCCCTCCATTAAGATGTTATACATGTTGGAAGAGAATATTTCCAAGACGTTAAAGATGATGCTTTGTTGGCAGTAAAGAAAATATGGAAAGCTTCCTCTAACGGTGTCAAAAACAGGTAGTCGTTCAGTTACAGAAACTTTAAGGCTGCTACTACTTGTCTAAATGTGTACAACAATATTATCCTATGCAAGGGCCCTAACTAGATAGGATATCGTTACATGTGTCCTATTATTTGGTATCCCCTTGAGGGATATTATTTTGATTATAATTTACCTAAATTTCATGTGAGATTTGCATTTGCAATTCTTAAACAGAAGAATGGTTTTAGGCTATATCAGGAATAAGTTTATTTTGCCTACTCTTTGACACAATTACACCTCAATTATCTTATTGCATGAGGACATGCAAAAAGGTAAGCAGGGGAGTATGTTGGGTCATGGAAAAAGTATGTTTTTATCCTTATATTAGCTTAATTGATCATTTAATTTCATTTATTTATCTTTGTTCTTGGGAATAATCTAGAAGAAAAGATTGTGAAAGATGAATAATATCAATTGTCAACAAATTGTATGATTTTAGCATAAAAACTAACTTTTTCTTGCCTTTATGTGCATAAATCAGAATGGGACAATTGATGTTCAAACGATGGGACAGAAGTGACCAAATAAAAAAAAATATCATTTCTCGATCGCATGGACTAGCGGAATAAAAGGAGAATCAAGCTAATTTTATAGTGAAATCCGATTATTAGCTACGAAATCCTCAGGATCTCCTGATCTTGAGGATTCACTCTCATCTATTAGTATGCCATTTGGTTATATAAGGCTGATGGGTGAAATATAAGAAGGGTTAATTTCTAAGTTGTAACTTTCATTTGGACATCATTATTTGTACTAAGAGAAAGTATCTTCACTACGGTGATGTTATATCTTTGCTACTACGATTAATGAGAAAAAAAGTGTGCTTTATTTATAATCGTGTTTTGAGTATTCCTAGCAGTAGCTTTTGGAGGCTTTGGGCCCGATCGCTAGGAGACTTGTTGCTTCTTCTGTGCTATAATAATTTCTGTCCTTTATGTGAATTTTAATTATTGTATCTCATTATTCTGATTGCTATGTGATGTTAGAATTCGTTTATGTAGTTTATCTTTACCGTTGAGATAAATATTAGATGTTGTTACTCTTACAGTTGCATGTAATTCTTTAATGAATTTCTCAGTAAGCATTACAATTAATTGATGTTCCTTTCAAGTAATGTTATCCTAGACATCTGATGCTTTATTATCGTTATTCTTCATTAGAGATTTGAATAGTTGATTGTTGTTCATTTACTGCAATTTCTCTTTTCAGTTGGATTCAGTTTATTTACGAATCAATTGAGATTAGATCAATATTGATGGTTTATACATGCTTTAAGGATTTATTTTGAAGTATTTTAGATTGAACTTCGAGAATTAAATATTAATTATTGCAACAAGTTAGAATCATTCATTCCTAAATAGCTTTTGATTTCACTATGCACAAACAATACCAACACTCTTGAAATAAACATATGAATCCTTGGTTGATAATTAATGTAGGTATAAAGATCAATTTTCATAAGCATCTTAGTGCACCAACAATATTCGTTAGATGAAAATTGTGATTCCTCATCTAAGGAGTACCCATGCTACACACTTTCAATGGACCCTGCTACATGAAAAATGAGAAATACATGAAAAAGTGCGATTGCAAGTTTTTCAAGTATTTGTCATTTTTAATGTACTAGGGTCCATCGAAACTATGCAACATGGGTAGTCCTTTGATGAAGAATCAATTTTTTCATCCAACGAGTCTTCCCGCTCGAAATTGGAGTAAACCCATAGGAAGATAATTTGAAAATATGAGGTGAAAACATATTTTTTTCTTTTTTCTCTTTAAAATTTGATGATGCAATATAATATTATTTTATTATTTATACTATTATTTTATAACTTCCTTAGGAGGCCCATTTTAGACCTAAAAATTCCCCTAATGAGGGGTCTCGGGCAACCATATGAGTCTCCCGATTGGGAAACTGGTCGGTCAATAGAGCGGGAGAAGTGAATGATTTAAGAAATTGATTCACTTAAACGTGATGTGGAAAATCACATTTAAAGTGATCCTCATTGCAAATCAAGGATGGGTATCGAGGCTTTAGGTTCTCATCAAAAGACGAAATTTTTTGTTTATCATTTGGTGAGGAATCCTTCTTTTTCTTATCTTTACCTTTCTTCTTGCTTCCAAGTTGAAGTTGAGACTTTCCATTATTAGATGAAATGGAATTTATCTTAGAAGCAGAAATTGTAGGAGCGTGGGATTGAGGGCTTTGCACAGGAGCGATGAGAGCAATATCATATTGTTTACTCTCCGGTTGTGAACTAGCAGAACCTATAATGCCATTAGTGGCATGAGATTCTTTACCAGGTGGAAGAGGAACAATGTTCGAAGGTCACAGAGCATTTGGTATCTTATCATAGATTCTGTCTCATTGGGTATAAACCAGATCTAAATATTTACAATGAGAAATAACTTTCTCTTCGACCACGACTCCACCTTTGGTCACATCTTATGTTATGGGAGCTAACATATATTTTAAAAACCATTCTGCTAACAACTGATCGGGAATAAATTTCTTGCCCAACTGGCGACGACACCTCCACTCATGAATGTGATCTGAAATGTGAGTGGAATATGATTGTTTGAAGTTACTTCATAGTTTTGTTCCAATTTCATATCTGATGGATAATTGGAAATGTGTGAGGAAGGTTTTTGGCTCGAGGGGTCCTGACCCAAGTTCGGAGGTTCAAGGTTTGCCAACAAACCGCTATACTACTGGCCCTTTCGGTAGTGACTTGCTTGCGCAGGCCAAAGTCTCACCCGAAGTAGTATGGATGGGTGCTGGAACTAGGTTTCCGCACCCTGGGAGAGGGTATGCAAGTCAAGTAGAGTTTTGTTCAATCTTATACTGACCAGATCTTATATCACAGGGCCTAGATCTACATATTTCATTCGCATCCACGTGCGCAATAGCAATGATATTCACGAAAATCAACAGATCATGTACGCATAGAACACTAACACAACTATTTCAGTGATTATTGCATAAAGTAGAACAGAACAGATTCAGATCGCAACATAAACAGACAACACAGTTTCTTTCATAGCGGGAATCATCAACATAGCAATATGCATCAACTAATCAGATATGACAGACTTGCATTAACAATAATTCCAATAGATTCAGATATTCAACAATACTTCTGCATTCATTAATCCTCAAATCCTTCTTACAATACCCTAAAACCCAACCTGCGCACACAAAAGCACGGTCTGCACACAGTAGGAAAGAGACTCTTCGCCTACACAGCAGTAGGAGTCCTTCCCCAACAACCCTAACCAGATCTATCAGTTCGCACTTAGCATCAATCTCTATTCATTCCTCTATCTTACAACTCAAAATTTCCTTCTATTTATAACAAGCTATCCTAAACTTTCCTCTGGTCCGCAAACTGTGGTTTGCAGATTCTAGGTATACCCTTTGACCCATTACAATGCTTTCAGGGCTTTGACCCACCCCAAAACCCCTGTGCTAGACCAAAATATGCCAAAATTATACAAAATACTTGAAATTGTCCCAGTTCGTAGCCGTTGGAGGACCCTGCTCCAAAATTCCCCCAACATAATCTTGTGACTCATATCGAGTCACTGTAGTGGCGTGGTCTCCACATGTGCGTGTAGTGCATTGATGGCTGCGATCAGCAGAGGTAGCACCTCTTGACTCTGAGCAACGACACTCTACGCAAGGTCCACAAGCTTTTGGGATATTGGTCCTTTGGTTGCCATGGTGACACTTTCCAGTGTCTGGTTTAGTCGCTTGACTGTGCCATCTGCATCCTGTGAGAGTTGGAGGGCTGTGGCAGCCCACGACTTTAATCATTCTGTTGGGGTTCCCATGCTTTGGCCAGATTGACAAGACCAAAAGATGAGACAACATCAGAACCACTTTCAGACCTCAGTATCTAGCCCTCCTGGGTCCAGAGAGGGATCTCTCTATATGAGCAAAGGTATTTTGTCTTTGAAGCTCAAAGTTAAGATATTAGGCTAGTTGTGGGCATAGGGTTTGTTTGTTTGATTGTTTGTTTGGTTGTTGGGAATCAGGAATGAAGGGTTCAATATTGAGACAAGGCTGAGAAAAGAGGATTTTAGGCAAAGGAGGAATGTTTCAGGGAACATCAAGACCATTGGGAAATGGAGTCAGGAAAGGGTTTACTTACTATTCAATATGCAGGCTTTCAGTTGGGCTAGTCATCTAAAGCATTGGATCTTAAAGATGATAGTGTGGCATGAAATGGTAAGAGAGAAGGTGAAAGCAAGGAAACCTCCAAGGTGACCTTCAGGAATCAGATCCATGGATAGGACATGCCATTGAACAACTGTGATCCAAAACCTGAAGGCTAACTCTTCAGACAAGGAAACATCAAAGATTTAGAACACCAAGTTGAAAACCTAAGATCAGAGAGACTTTGAACTCTCAATGCTTCGACCTCCAGCTTGAGGGATCTTAGAAGGGTTCAATTAATTGAAAAGGATCCTAGTGAGACAGAGACGGAGTTCTAGACCTCCCAATGTTCCCAATTCATTCAATTAAAGCCTAACAAGAACATCTAAAGACAACTTTCATGAATTCATACATCAGCTAGCAATACATCAGACCACTACACTGGTTAAATTAGCTTTAAATCAGTCCTCAGATAACACATATAGTAGAAAAAATTGAAGGCAAGGAGAGCAGAAACATAGGGTACCTAACAAGGGTAAATCCTATGCCAGATTTCTGATGCGAGCCAGTAGAAATGAAATGAAATGAACTGCAAGTTAAAACAAATACAGAGATAGAAAAACATCACCGCTGCTTTAAATCAGGATCCAAAGAAATGTGCTTGTCATATTAAAGAGCAACACCAGTCAAGTAAAACATTACCAATAGCTTGATACTCAGTCTGAATACATCTTCCTCAGCCTATCTTACAACTTCACACAGAGAACATGTCTCAGAAGAAACGGCTTGCAATTCACAGATAGCCGATCAACAAACATTACAATGAGTTTCTTCATGAATTTTATAGCTGAAAGACGAGCAGAGGAGGTAGGTAAAAAAATAAATGTAGCATTAAAGCCCAGAAAAGGAAGAGGGCCAAAGCCCATTCTGTTTTAAATTTTGTGCATTCATCTCTGGTACTCTTTGGATGAAAGAGTGGTCTTCGTCAGATTTCCATTTACTTCAGGTATGTCTCTGATGTACTTTGGCTGCAGTACTCAGTAGCACTTTAGTGAATAAAAAAAAAGCATATAAATGACCTTTAGGGCTTCCATGCCGTGTAACAAATGCTCTAGCTAGCATTAGAAGTATTGTCAGGGCAGATATTTTCTCAAGAACATGATATAGAATGAAAACAGTATGGGTCCTTCGTCCTTTCGCGGGAAATTGTTTTTTGCTGATAGTGACATTAATGTATATTTTTCTGCTCTTGGGCCTTCTGTGTGATTTACGAGGTCTTCAATCTGTACCTAGCCTTTAAATTATTGGCTTTAGGCTCAAAATCTTCATTTTCAGGCCTTAAGATCTCTATTTTACACTGATACTTTCGGACGCTCCGTTCCTGTCTCTGTCAATATCTGTGCTTATACGACTCTCAGAAAGGTCTCGCACAGTTTGTACTCTGCACCTTTAATGAGAAATTCTGTAGACACCCTCCCAAACACTTCCTTTACAATATCAGCGCTCGGAAAATATCTCTCCTGTGCTCTGTGTCACTGTAATAGTGACTGCGAGCGATGGCGGTTCTTACTACCTGTAACCTGCAAAACCCACAAATTAATTAAGAAAATCCATGCATGGGGAAGATGTTTGAGATGGAATGATTTTGATGGTGTCGGCTTGACTGGAGTGAATGCTATGGATGCACTGAAAAGCGGTGGGAACATGCAGTGAAACAGTGGGAAGATGTATGTGGAAGTGGAGCGAAATGAAAACTTTAATGTAAAACATTAAAATTTAGACGTTTAGCGGGATGATATTATGTTAATGCAAAAACAAAGGTTCGGACCTTTGAACCTAAATCCAAAGGAAATGCACGTAAAACATGTGAAATTAGTTTGAAAGGTGGGACCCGGCCATGGGTGGAGGGCGATTCATTTAGAACCATCAGATCTCAGGAGGGGATCGACAGCCATGATCCGATCGGAGGGGGGAAATGGGAGGGTCGATACTCCGATGAACGATGGAGCGATTGGTTCATGACCGTCAGATCTTGGATTAAACGGGTGGTCGAGATTGGATCAGGGAATCGCAATCGCGAAGGGCAGAAGGTGGCATCGTTTGGAAATTGCGATTGCGATTGGAGCAGGAAAGCAAGGGTCGTTGGATCAACAGGGGAATCGATGGTGGAGACTATCATCGGCGGATCGCAATCGCAAAGGGCATAAAGTGGCATCGATTGAAAATTGCGATTACGATCGGAGCGGGGGAAGCGGGAAAGCGAGGGCCACTAGATCAATAGGGGAATCGACGGTGGAGACTATCATCGGCGGATCGCAATCGGGAAACGCAGAGGAGGGGACGTGATGCGACTAGCGCGATGCGATGGAGTGCCAGCCGTCCGATCCGGATCAAGATCTACAACGGAGATTGTAATCGGGAGATCGCAATTGCAAAGGGCAAGAGGTGGCATCGTTTGGAAATTGTGAACGCGAGCAGAGTGGGGAAGAGATTTGTAGGGCTGGGCCGAAAGGGGCTAGGCCCTATTATAAGATGGAAAATGGGTTTTTGGGCTCGTTTAATGCTTTTTAAGGCTAGAAAAAGGTAATGATAGAAGGAAAAAAGGGGAAATCGGGACAAACAAGGGGTAGTGTAGGATTTAAAGGGGATTTTGGGAGGATTTAGAAGGTAAAAGGGGAAATTTGACAAAGGGGGAAAGAAGGGTAAAATGGGACATTCTACAGGGATACAAGGGGCAAATGAAGGCCTTTTGGAGCGCAATTTTTTGCAATCAGTGGGGCTTTAAAATGGGAATCAGCAGAGGGGAATTTTATCCAAGGACGAGGCACGAAGAGGCTTTCAAGGATTATGTGTTTTTCAAGGGAAATGCATTCCTTGAAAGCTCAGAAAACAATCTAGCCCCCTGCTTGGTTGTCAAGAAATTTATAGGGGGGCTAACAGTGGCTCCACATGGGGATGGCTTCTTCTTGAAGGAGTCAAGAATTCAGAAATGATCTTTGGAGTAGGCCGGGTGCCTTGATTCTTGACACATTTTGTTCCTTCTAGGATCAACTGCCACAAATTGTGAAGACATCCAATCAGCAGAATATTTTTCCCAAACAATCTACCTACCCATCCTACAATCTTAGCATTTTTTCTTCTAGGGTGAATTTGGACTAGCAGAACCTTTACATCATTTATTTTATAAACATAAAATAAACCTATTCTAAATATAACCTTATCACTCCATGAGACCAGATTAGACTGTTGGTCTCATATGTTTCTCTACCTAATCTAATATCTGTCGAGATTAGACTGTCCAACAGATTTCTTCTCTACATTCTATAACAAAAATTTAAAAACGGTCAAACTAGGATTAGACAGTCTAGTTTGATGTGGATCCAAGGCATAAAGACAGTTGCACATGGACAGAAACTTGCAGAAAATTGCAAACAAAATTTTGAAGGCTTGAAATCTGAAGTTTTGAAGCATCCTTCTTCCTTTCAGCTCTGGTTTTGGGGATGTTAGAGTTGATCCCTTTCTTCTTTGCTGGCTCGAGTTTTGATCATACTAGAGCCAATATTTTGCACCTCCGAGGTTCATGTTTTGAGCATGTTTGAACCTCTCCTTTCTCTCTGTTTTTTGGAACATTTTCTCTTTTTCTTGAAAACATAACACGGCAATGGTATTTACAATGGAAATGTAAACTGGAAAATGGAAATCAACAGAAGTAGCGTTTGAGCATCCTACCATTGACAGGACCCCCAAACAGCTCTGTACCATCTAGTTCTTGCAGAAAAAATGCATTTGGACCCACAGTGGCCTAGATGCTGTATGGACCTTGCCACAAACTGTCAAACTTGTTGTGCTTCCCTTTGTCCTCTCTCCTTGAATCCCACTTCAGAACTTTATCTCCAATTTTGAAATCAAAAGCTTTGGTTTTCTTTTCAAACAACTTCTTTATGTTTTCCTGAACTTTCACGGCTTTGTTATAGATCTCTTCCCTTGTTTTCCGGAGATGAATTGTTTGGTTTATCCTCCTTACCATGCTGTCTTCTTTTGTCTGGATTTCTTGGACAAGTTTAATCACTGCTACACCAACGCTGGTAGGAAAAACCACTTCTGTACCATACACAAGCTGATATGGTGACATGCCAATGGATTTATTTGTTGTAAGCCTGTCAGCCCACAAAGCATGCACCAAATTCTTATGCCATGACTTCTTATTGTCTTCCAGCAGCTTTTTGATGGTGGTCACCAAGATTTTGTTTGATGATTCAGCTAACCCATTACCTTGCGGGTAATAAGCAGTTGAATGACCGAGTGCTATTTGATACCTGTGAAAAAAATCAACCATTTCCTGGATCCAAAGGCAACAACATTATCAGTGATTATTTTCCTTGGGCAGCCAAACTGAGAGGGGATGTGGTCTTCTAGGAACCTAATGATGATAGAATCTGTGGCATTCCTAGAAGGTGTGGCCTCTATCCACTTAGTGAAGTAGTCTGTGGTTGTTAAGATCCATTTGTGTTGTGCAGAAGAAGCAGGGTGAATTTCTCCTATGAAATCTAGGCCCCATTGCATAAATGGACCTTCAACAGTGATGGGTTGCAGAGGTAAGGGGAGGAGCTTTCTTTTGCCTTCAAAAATATGGCATTGATGGCAAGCAATTATCATTTTATGGATGTCATTAAACATTGTAGACCAATAATAGCCCGCTCTAAGAATTTTGTTTACAGTGGCTTTCCAGTTCAGGTGGCCTCCACACTCTCCTACATGGAATTCTTGTTTAATTCTCTCTGCCTCATTTTTAGGAAAACATTTAAGCAATAGGCCATTTGTAATTTTCCAGTATAAGCATTCGTTTAGTATGCAATAGTTTCTGGCTTTTAGCTTTAGGAATCTGGCCTTAGTCTTTGATAATTCAATAGGGGAATTGAGGTTTGTGAGAACGTACAAGATATCAGAATACCATGGAGAGTTCTAAAACTTCTCTTCAATAGTGGGATCAGGCAGTCTTTCCTGCTCATCCAAGGCATCTATCATGTTTATGTCAAGGGCCTGTAAATTTGATTCAGCCATTAGTTGAGCTAAGCCCTGACCTTTGATCAGTTTTGTGGGTTTTATCTCAAGGTCATATTCTAAGATCACAGCAATCCATTTGCCCCTCTTCCCATCTGGGTCTTGGGACAAGATATCTTTGATCACTATGTTAGGCACATAGGCTATGGTGTGGGAATGCAATATGTACACCCTGAAATATTTCAAGGCCTTAATCAGAGCATAGGCCTATTTTTCCATTATGTTTTATTTAAAGGGGGCAGCTCTCAGTGCCTTGCTGAAGAAAGAAATGGGCTGCTTCATTCCCTCTGGATTTTTCTGCAGTAGAACTGCAACCACTGTATGCTCAGAAGAAAATGAAAAGATCAGGAAATCATTTGAGAAATCTGGGCTAGTTAGGACAGGAGTCTGGGTGAGTGCGATTTTAAATGATTCAAAATATTTTTTAGCCTCAACAGTCCATTTAACTCCTAGACCTTTTTTCATCATGTTAGTCATAATCCTAAGGTGTTCAGCTAAGTTGGGAATAAACCTCCTTAGGAAGTTGATTTTCCCAATAAAAGACTGTAACTCTTTGATGTTTCTTGGGTGTGCGATTTGTAGTATTCCCTCAACCCTTTGTGGGTCTATCCTAATCCCCTTCTCAGATATGATGTGGCCAAGAATCTTACCTTCTTGCAACCCAAATACAGTATTTTTAGGATTCAATGATAGACCAAACCTTCTACATTTTTCAAACACTCTTCTCAGATGTTTTAGGTGTTCTTCTTCAGTCTTGGAATAAAATGTTATGTCATCTAGGCAGATGAAAATGAAGTGCCCTATTTCATCGAAAAAATCTATATCCATCGCTCGTTGAAAGGTTGCACCAGCGTTCATCAGTCCACAAGGAATTTTTACGTACATAAAAGTACCCCAAGGAGTGGTAAAAGCTATTTTGAGTTGGTCTTCTGGGAGGACTAAGACTTGGTTGTACCTTGAAAAACCATCTAACAGGGAGATCCTTTTGGAGCCTACTACCTTCTGAAGAATGTGTTCCATATTATGCAAAGGGTAGTTGTCCTTAAGTGAGGCTCTATTAAGGTTTCTGAAGTCTATACACAGCTTGATCTCCCCTGTTTTCTTTCTCGCAACCACTAGGTTTGATACCTAATCAGAGAACCTCATAGGAAATATTATGCCTACCTCATACATCTTCTTAATCTCTTTTTCAACTATAGGCAATTGTTTTGGGTTTATTCTATGAAGTTTTTGTCTAAAGGGCTTATGATTTTCCCTCAAAGGTATTTTGTGCTGAATGATGTTTGTGTCATAGGCGTTTAAGTCCTCATAGCTCCAGGAAAACACATCAATGAATTCCCTGAATAGGTCAATGTATTTCTTCTTCATGTTTGTTGTCAAGGACTTAGCCAATTTAATCATCTTGGGTTTGTCTTCAGTGCCTATGTTGCATTCCTCAACATCAAAGTTTGAGTGTTCTATAGTGGGATTTTTTCCTACATCATCAAAGTCAAAAAGGTCCTCTAAAGGTGCCAGGCCTCGACGTATGTTCTTATCTTTGGCCTGCAGCACCTCTACTTCCTCACTGTCTGCGTTTTCGCATTTTTCATCTGGATTTCCAATCTGTTCGTTAAAAGCATTTATTTCTATGTTACAGGGTGGTTCTTCCTCATATGAGGGCTCTTCACTTAGGCAGCTATCATCAGACTTCGAGTCTGAATCAGAAAACTCAAACTTGTTCCTGACCATCAAGAAATATTCAATCTGTTTATCGCCCTCAAAGACCTGCCAGTATTTTTCGTTATCCAGCACTGCAGGTCTGAATTTGGTCTGAATGATGATCTGTTGGTCACTGGGAGGCATGTGATATGAACTAGCCATGCAGGCTAATCCATTTGCAATTTCGGTCTGACTCCTAGGGATGAACACCAAATCGTATTCTACAAAGGTTTTCAATAGATCCATAGCATCATTCCTATATGCCCTCAACCTAGGATGTTTGGCTGTATACTCACCATTTACTTTCTTTATAACCAACTCAGAGTCTCCTTGCATGGATATCCTATGGGCTTCTATTTTCTTCAACAAATTTAAGCCTAGGATAAGAGCCTCATACTCTGCAATATTATTTGTACATTTGAAATGCAGGTTGCAGGCATGGCTCTCTGCGTAGTCACTCTCTGTGTTATGTAGCCACACCCTTGCTCCAGCAGTTCTCTTGGTGCATGACCCATCAAATTTCATTTCCCACAGGGGTCCATTTTTTATTTTATCATCATTTCCCTCCCTATCGTGGGTTTCACTGGTCTATTGTATTACGGGTTATGCGTTGTGCTGTGGAAGTTTTCGTTCCTTGTGTGGTATATGAGTTTGTGAGGGGTGACTAACCGGCTGATTACATTTGATTGTGCGTTCGGTCTGAATCTATGTTTCAGTACACTGTCTGAGGTTTTCTTCTTTGTGTTCCTCTAAGTCGAGAGTAGCCATTATGTTAAAGTCCGTAGTCTTAACCCCTCTGTTTGTATCTATGTTTTCTGATTCTGGCTCTCCCAAAGATTCATCGTTGCAAAAGATAAAGGAGTCCAGGTCTGTGTGTACAGAGTAAAGAGGAGAATTTTCAGGCTTTTCAGGGCTACTAACCAGGAATTTCATTTGTGCCTCCCTATACAGTATTCTCAGTTGGCTAAAAATAGGGATTATGGCATATGCCCCATCCATCTGCATTGTACCGTGTAGCTTGGCTCCCCAAGACCTTGACAGTAGCATACCATACTTAGGTGGCACATCAGCCACCAAAACATCCATGACCATACATTTTGCTGGAATCTGGGTAAGGCTTACACACAAGTCTTTGATTAGGCCCAGACATTTTACTCTGCTAGAGTCAAACGAATATAAATCTTTATAAGGGTGGGTTATCTCTAGGCCTAGCTTCTCCATAACCACCTTAGGCATTAAGTTGTGAGATGCTCCAGAATCATGCATTTCATAATGAAGGATCTTATCATGGATATTAAGACTGATATAAAAAGGGGGAACTACCCCTTCGTGAAATTTCTCTTCAATCTTTGCACCAAACAGAAGGGCTGGTTGGTCATCACTCAGGTTGACAGTGTCACTGTTTTCACCTATGTTCAAAGCTTTCAAAATTTGGACTTTGTATACATCCTGAGTGGCTAGCTCAGAGAGTGGGACAGAGATTTTAATTTTTGCAATCTCACTTTCTAGATTGAAAGTGGACTGACTCTTTGGAATGTTCAACTCTGTTTTGTTAGCCACTGCCTTGGTGGCTGAATCAATGTGTTGATTCTCATTATGTACAGTGTTGGTGACAGTTTTATCAAGAGCACTAACTGCAGTCCTAGTGCTGCTAGTTGGTTGGCTTTGTTTCTCACTGTTTTGGTTTTCCTTTTCTTTGTTCTTCCCAGAACTTTCAGCTGCTGATTTGTTACCTTCAGCAGTCAATTTAGAAGGTTTCTCAGGTATTTTCTTGATGGTAATCTCATAAGCTTTCAGTTTGGAAGTGTCTAGGCTCTTTTTTCTCCTAAGTTCATACTGTTCTCTGACCTGCATGATAGCATTTTCAAATCCAAGTCTGTAATCCTCCGATTCTAATCTTTCCTCATCCCAATATGAGGGTGAGGGTTGATCTTCTTCTGTGGAACAGTTATGGGTTGATTTTTCCACTTCAAACATGTTTATTTCAGTTCCCTCAGACTCTTTTATGATTCCCTCATCTTCATCAAGGATTTTTTCTTGAAATGGGGGAATAACTTGTTGATCTGACTCTCTTTGTCTGTTGGGAGTGGTGTTGTTTCTTCTAAAGTTCTGGTTCTGGTCATGACTTTGGTTTCGGTTTTGATTGCTAACTGTGACAACCATTTTTTCCATCATTTGCTGTAGCTTTTCCATTTTTTTAGACAAACGGTCATAATTGGGGTCAGATGTGGAAGCTACGGTGTCATCTCTATATGTTACTCTCTTCTCAGCTCTCAATCTAGCTTTTTTCTCAATCAGATTAGCCTCTACACTCACTTCTCCCTTTTGCATGTCTTCCAGTGTGTTGTAATCTCTCTCCCTAAGTTGGTAGGCCATGTCAGCATCAAAGCCTTCAGGATATTTCACTAGAGCCATACCTTGGGGAGGCTTCACGTGTGGAGGAAGAGCGTTATAAACGCTGTTAAACCTTGTAGAGTAGTGATGGACACTCTCTCCTACATTTATTTTTAGGTTCTTGTATTCTGCTAAGATTTGGAGAGGGTTGGCCTTGACTTCCCATTTATTTATGAAGGTCTGATATAAGGATGGAATATCTTGGATGCTATTAGGAGGTAGGCCCTTGAACCATTTTTTTACATCACCTCCTAGGCTATGGGAAAATATTCTCATTTTTAATGTATCATCATCTATCTCCATGTAGTCAAAAGAATCCTCCATCCTATCTACATGGTGTTGAGCTATGGTAGACTCTTTGGCAATGAAATGTGGGATATTTGATTGATAATCATTGGGTAAAGGTACTAGAGGCTGAGGTAAAGCCAGGGGTGCATACCAAGCTGCCATGATGATGTTCTGAGGAGGTAAGGGGTTGGTTTGAACAGCTGGTATATGGATGACAGGGATACTAGGACCAGTAGAAGTCTGTTGGGCAGATCTAGGATGAGAGAGCCCCAAGTTCTAAATGAAGTGAATATCAAGAGGTGTAGATGGAGGAGTTCCTCTGTCCCTAATGCGTTGACCACTATGAGATGGTGGACCGGGAAGCTCAAACTCTAGCTGGTCTAGATCAATGAACGACCCAACTCTTGGTAATCTGTTTGGTAAGTCTAGGTCAAAAGGTGGGACTAAAAGAGCTATAAAGTCTTCCGGTGCAGAGTTAGCTCTATGGATGTGGCTAGAAATAGTTGGTCTTATAGGTGTAGGAGATCTCTTGAGGATTCTCTCAGGGTTGTCAACTATTTTAGGTAGGTTTGGGTTAGGATAAGCTCTTGTGTGAATGGTTCTTGAAGCCAGAATGTTGTTTTCAAATCAAGCAGCTTAACCCAGCTTAACCCTACTTGTTACTCTTATTATGGCTGATGTTGTTATGAAGGTTGGTCTCCCAGTGGAGTCTTATGTGAACCAAGATAATAAGCAGACCTACTGATCACTAGTGGAGTCTTTGATCTTTTAAGGAACTATGGAGTCGCTAGGTGGAGGGTTTAGGATGCTCTTGGGGGGTACACCTTCCACCACAGTGCCTAGGAGATTCCCTTTTCAAGGGTATCTTAAAAACAAAACAAACTCTAACCAGAGATTGACTGGGAGGGCTTTTACCGAATATGTCACCTCTAAAAGAGTGTGAGCTCTGGAGGCTACCTAGCCCTTTCCGGACTCTGTCTAAGAATGTGGGAGAAACACAACAAATGGTGTAGAAAGTGAATTGCAAATGGAAGTGTTTCACTACCAACCTGGCCAGAGTTTCTAGGTTTTCTGAGGCTCTTGTGATGTAGTAGGATGGAGAATACTCAGAATTTCCCCAGTGGAGTCGCCATTATGTTGGGGTTCCCATGTTTTGGCCAAATTGGCAAGACCAAAAGATGAGACAACATCAGAACCACTTTCAGACCTCAGGATCTAGCCCTCCTGGGTCCAGAGAGGGATCTCTCTATATGAGCAAAGGTATTTTTTCTTTTAAGCTCAAAGTTAAGATATTAGGCTAGTTATGGGAACAGGGTTTGTTTGTTTGGTTGTTGGGAATCAGGAATGAAGGTTTCAATATTGAGACAAGGCTGAGCAAAGAGGATTTTAGGCAAAGGAGGGATGTTTCAGGGAACATCAAGACCATTGGGAAATGTAGTCAGGAAAGGGTTTACTTACTATTCAATATGCAAGATTTCAGTTGGGCTAGTCATCTAAAGCATTGGATCTTAAAGATGATAGTGTGGAACGAAATGGTAAGAGAGAAGGTGAAAGCAAGGAAACCTCCAAGGTGACCTTCAGGAATCAGATCCAGGGACAGGACATGCCATTGAAAAATTATGATCCAAAACCTGAAGGCTAACTCTTCAGACAAGGAAACATCAAAGATTTATAACACCAAGTTGAAAACCTGAGATCAGAGAGAGACTTTGAACTCTCAATGCTTCGGCCTCCAGCTTGAGGGATCTTAGAAGGGTTCAATTAAATGAAAAGGATCCTAGTGAGATAGAAACAGAGTTCTAGACCTCCCAGTGTTCCCAATTCATTCAATTAAAGCCTAACAAGAACATCTAAAGATAGGTTTCATTAATTCATACATCAGCTAGCGATATATCAAACCACTAAACTTGTTAAATTAGCTTGAAATCAGTCCTCAGACAACACATATAAAAGAAAAAATTGAAGGCAAGGACAACAGAAACATAGGGTACCTAACAACGGTAAATCCTATGCCAGATTTCTGATGCGAGCCAGTAGAAATGAAATGAAATGAACTGCAAGTTAAAACAAATACAGAGATAGAAAAACATCACCGCTGCTTTAAATCAGGATCCAAAGAAATGTGCTTGTCATATTAAATAGCAACACCAGTCAAGTACAACATTACTAATAGCTTGATACTCAGTCTGAATACATCTTCCTCATCCTATCTTACAACTTCACACAAAGAACATGTCTCAGAAGAAACGGCTTGCAATTAACTGATAGCCGATCAACAAACCTTACAATGAGTTTCTTCATGAATTTTATAGCTGAAAGATGAGCAGAGGAGGTAGGTGAAAAGCTAAATGTAGCATTAAAGCCCAGAAAAGGAAGAGGGCCGAAGACCATTCTGTTTTAAATTCTGTGCATTTATCTCTGGTACTCTTTGGATGAAAGAGTGGTCTTCGTCAGATTTCCATTTACTTCAGGTATGTCTCTTATGTACTTTGGCTGCAGTACTCTGTAGAACTTTAGTGAATAAACAAAAAGTAGATAAATGACCTTCAGGGCTGCCATGCCGTGTAACAAATGCTCTGGCTAGCATTAGAACTGTTTTCAGGGCAGAGATTTTCTCAGGAACATGATATAGAATGAAAAAAGTATGGGTCCTTCATCCTTTCGTGGGAAAAAAAATTCTGCTGATGGTGACATTAATTTATAGTTTTATGCTCTTGGGCCTTCTGTGTGATTTATGAGGTCTTCAATCTGGTACCTTCCCTTTAAATTATTGGCTTTAGGCTCGAAATCTTCATTTGCAAGCCTTAAGCTCTCTGTTTTACACTGATACTTTCAGACGCTCCGTTCCTGTCTCTGTCAAGATCTGTGCTTAAATGACTCTTAGAAAGGTCTCGCACATTTTGTACTCTTCACCTTTAATGAGAACTTCTGTAGATACCCTCCCGAACACTTTTTTTACAATATCGGTGCTCAGAAAAGATCTCTCTTGTGCTCTGTGTCACTGTAATAGTGACTATGAGCGATGACGGTTCTTACTACCTGTAACCTGAAAAACCCACAAATTAGTTAAGAAAATACATGCATGGGGAAGATGGCTGAGATGGAATGCTTGTGATGGTGTCGGTGTGACTGGAGCGAATGCTATGGATACACTGAAAAGCGGTGGGAGCATGCAGTGAATCATTGGGAAGATGTATGTTGAAGTGTAGCGAAATGAAAACTTTAATGTAAAACATTAAAATTTAGACGTTTGGCGGGATGATATTATGTTAATGCAAAAACAAAGGTTCGGACCTTTGAACCGAAATCCAAAGGAAATGCACGTAAAACATGTGAAATGAGTTTGAAAGGTGGGACCCAGCCATGGGTGGAGGGAGATTCATTTAGAACCGTCAGATCTCAGGAGGGGATCGACGGCCACAATCCGATCGGAGGGGGGAAATGGGAGGGTCGACACTCCGATGAATGATGGTGGGTTCATGACCATCAAATCTTGGATTAAACGGACGGTCGAGATTGGATCGGGGAATCGCAATTGCGAAGGGCGAAAGGTGGCATCGTTTGGAAATTGTGATTTCACTTGGAGCGGGAAAGCAAGGGTCGTCAGATCAATAGGGGAATCAACGGTGGAGACTATCATCGGCGGATCACAATCGCAAAGGGCGGAAAGTGGTATCGATTGAAAATTGTGATTGTGATTGGAGCGAGGGAAGCGCGAAAGCGAGGGCCGTCGGATCAATAGGGGAATCGACGGTGGAGACTATCATCGGCGGATTGAAATCAAGAAACGTAGAGGAGGGGACGTGATGCGACTGGTGTGATGTGATGGAGTGCCAGCCGTCCGATCCGGATCAAGATCTACGGCGGAGATTATAACCAGGAGATCGCAATCGCAAAGGGCGAGAGGTGGCATCGTTTGGAAATTGCGAACGTGATCAGAGTGGGGAAGCGGTTTGCGAGGCTGGGCCAAAACGGGCTAGGCCCTATAATAAGATGGAAAATGGGTTTTTGGGCCTGTTTAATGCATTTTAAGGCCAAAAAAAGGTAACGATAGAAGGAAAAAGGGGAAATCGAGCTAAACAAGGGGTACTGTAGGATTTAAAGGGGATTTTGGGAGGATTTAGAAGGTAAAAGGGGAAATTTGACAAAGGGGGAAAGAAGGGTAAAATGGGACATTCTGCAGGGATACAAGGGGAAAATGAAGGCCTTTTGGAGCGCAATGTTTTTCAATTAGTGGGGCTTTAAAATGGGTATCAGCAGAGGGGAATTTTATCCAAGGACGAGGCACGAAGAGGCTTTCAAGGATGATGTTTTTTTAAGGGGAAATGCATTCCTTGAAAGCTCAGAAAACAATCTAGCCCCCTGCTTGCTTGTCAATAAATTTATAGGGGAGCTAACACATTCCTCGATGACGTGCTTCTTGCACCGAAGTTTCTCAATCTCGTCCTGGAGATTGTTGTTGGTCCTCAAATGTGCTAAACATTGTGCAGGCACCAAGGTGGGCAATGTAGCCTCAACCTGCTCGAAATCTTCTTCCTTCTGTCGTAAGTCCTAATTGATCTCTCGAAGGACCGAATTGAACTAGATCGTGGTCCAGAGCTGCATGGCTGACTCTAGTGTTATAATTTACCAAAGAAATAATAAATTTACCGACAAGAAAAAAAAACATAAAATATCTAGCAACAAATCATAAACATAAAAAAATATGTTTATCCAAGAAAACCCCAAAATCTGGGTAAAAACCCAACCAATGAAATTTCATTAAGCATTGGCCAAAACCCTAGCCAATCCAGCCAAGTGAGCCTTCACCGCTCACCTCTAGGCCTACATTACAATGAAGTATTCCCAGCCTTTTATAGGCTCCATTACATGAAATACCATGGGCTAAAAACCATGGGTGCACAATACCATGTGCCCCAAAACCATTACTATTCACCCTAGTCAACATTGACTCTATCTTGAGTCAAGTTTACCTAACAATTCCCCCCTTAAACTTGACTTGGCGTTTCTTGACTAAATCCAGACAACCCTGCTCACTCTAGCTCTTCCCCCCTCAATTTTTTTTTTTTTTTTTAACCCTGGTAATTGTTAACTTGACATCCCCCCTATCACCTAGATCTCACTGAGACTTTACCAGTGATTACCCAGGGGTACGCATGCCATACCAGGTCTTACAGTAGTATGCCCATTTACATGTAATAAATTAACTCCATTATAATAATAATATATTTTTTTGTTTCATTGTTACTATCTTTCTACATATGAAATAAATGTCCATATAAAAATAACCCATCTACCGGATTACATGGGTCACCAGCCTCTGTAACCGCCAGTGCTCTAGGAGTTCTCTTCAGATACATGGTTCATAAATTAATCAATCCACGTGCACATATCCTCTCTCATTTTGACATACTTTGCTCTCCTAGCGCAGCGAAATTCAATGGCTTTGATACCATTTGTTAGAAGTTACTGGAGAAATAATAACTTTACCGAGAGGAACAAAAAACAATAAAATAGCTAGAAAAAATTAGAAACATAAACAAAGATGTTTATCTAGGAAAACCCCCAAATCTGGGGAAAAACCCAACCAATGAAATTTCATTAAGCATTGGCCAAAACCCTGGCCAATCCAGCCAAGTGAGCCTTCACCACTCACCTCCAGGCCTACATTACAATGAAGTATTCCCAGCCTTTTATAGGCTCTATTACATGCAATACCATGGGCTGAAAACCATGGGTGCACAATACCATGTGCCCAAAAACCACTACTATTTACCCTAGTCAACATTGACTCTATCCCGAGTCAAGTTTTGAGCATTGGAAAAGGTATGAATTCACCATGTATTTCTTTACCTTTTTCCTTCAAACATAACTCTTTTTATTCTAGAAAGATGATATATTGAAGGATTATGATATAATTGCAAAGATTAGCGTTTATTGTGAAAATTAGCTAAAGATTGTCTTTTATTCTCAATAGGAAACAAATGAAGTGGGAAACCACCATTCGAAAGGCAAAGATAAAACAAGAGTAACTGTTGTTCCTCTAGCAAAGGGCCGTATCCAGAAAGAAAGGAAGAAATCAAAATTCACAGCTAAAGTAAGGCAGGGAACAGCATGGCTACAGCCTAAGAAGACCAAGCATTAGCTAAAAGAAGAAAAGGGAGTGAATCCCTCAGGATCTTTCGATCTTGAGGGATAGTTGTTCAAAGTCTATCGTTGTTTCTTGTATTGTCCACTGAATTGTTATAAAAGTCAGTGCCTGTAGACATCGAGAGACAGAACTATTATTATTGAGACTCCTTTTGTAACTCTGTAATTTCTCATTGACTCTCGTGATCAGAGAGTGACTGTTGTAACGCTATTATTCCTGATTAATACATGATCTAGTTGTCGTTCCATTTCTTGACTCTGGAGTAGTCCAGCAGTGTTTCACTAGTGGCTAAGGGCCCGACCCTGGTGGATCCATCTACTGTTTGGATTATTATCTTTCAATTATCATTGTGTGATGGTTTGCATTTTTTTTCATTACAACTTTCAAGTTTAATGGTTTATTTCTTACTTGCTTCATAACATTGGCGTGTTATATTGGTGAATTGCGTTGCCATTCCTTTCTAATTTAACAAGAATCTTAATAACTTGTCTTGTTATGCTTTAACACAGCTACGGTGTTCCACAGTTGCTGTTCCAATCCATTTTCTGTTCCGTTCAGTTTGTTGTTCAATAGGATTTGTTATTCAATAGAGTTTTGTTATTCAATCCCAATATATAGAAGTGTTGTTCAATTCCATTAGTTAGAGTTTGTTGTTCATTTCTATTGCTATTCAATTCCAGATTTGTTTTTCATTTCAATTAATTAGTTTACAGTCTATTTCATTCCTACAAAGAGTTGGTTTTGCTTTTGAGAACTTGCCTAGTTTACTTTCATCGGTAGCATTAGTGATTTACTTCAATTTCCATTTCCACTTAATTGTTTTAATGCGAGATCATAAACTGTAAAGGACATCTGGTTATTGCTACCTTTGTTCTCAGATTGATTATCTTGTTTTCATTTGATTTCAATTACATCAGTTGCTAAAGGAAAGAGTTATCATTACTGCATCCTTGACTGATGATTGTAGAGTGAATGATTGGATTTCGGAGCATTTAATTTCATGTCATTGTAGTTAGATTTAATTTCCAAGAATTTGTTAACTCTTGTATTTACAACACTGTACTACATATTGCAAGGAATTACTCTTATATTGGATTGCAACCTCAGACAGAGTACACTCTTGAAATAAAAAAATTGTACGTGGATTGATAATTAATGTAGGATAAATAGGTGTTCAAAAGACACCTTTTATAACTCAAAATTTTGGCACCGTTGCCGGGGAGAGTGTATGCCATTTAGAAAGAGTGATGCATATTTGATTTTTTTCTGCTAGGGAAGAGTTGGGTATTAAAAATGGAAGGTAAGAACCTGCGTACTGAGCAAGGAACATACTTGTTCATTGGCCCGCTTCACAGCAAAATTGAGTAAAAATTTTTAGGTAGGAAGGAATGCTTGTGTTTTTTTGAATGAATAGAAAACCTAAACAGAACAAAATTCCTCCTAAACCCGAAAAACCTAAGGGACCGGTGACCCTTGGGCGAACAACTTTCATCGAATAAATCCTAAAGAAAGCCGAATCTCAGCCATCAGTAGGACCTAGAAAATTTACTTCTAGACAACCTACTAGTTCCCTTCAGGCCACAAAGTCACCATCTGTAGCCTTTGCTTAGGTACATAGCCAAACAGAAGTAATTGAGAAAGATTCCCAAGAAATTGAGAATTCTTGCCTAATTTCTCCGCAAGAAGGGAACTCTAGTAATCTCCGCGAAGGAGGAGGAGAAACAGGGGAAACAGAAGAACCAAAATCTCCTCATGAAGTAATCCAAACAGTGAGCAACCCAGATAAGGGAAGTGCTATCAAAATCATTCAAAACAAATCTAAAGGACCTGAATCTCCTTAGATAGTAGGTCAGCAAGGAACACTCATTATTCCAGATCAAGGGAGTGCTGTCAAGGTCATTCCTATTCCTTCTAGTCAACCTAGGAATAATTCCCTAGAAATCCCAGAAGAATATTGGCACATATTTGATCAAATGGCCTAGAACCAGAACCAACAAACCCCTCAAACTTCCACACTGCAATATCCCATTGTGGACACTACAGTTAATGCACCTATGAAGGCCATTCCCCTCCAACATATTCCTACATTTCATGGTTTAACATCAGAAGATCTAGATGCATTTCTGTTTGAATTCAATGTATTATGCCAAGGGTATGACTATACCACTGACCCCCAAAAGCTAAAATTATTTCCCTCCACATTAAAAGGAGCAGCTTTACGATGGTTTATGGGGTTAGATGGAGGTATTATAAATGACTGGGATCAAATGAAAGCTGTGTTTCTAAAGAAATATCAGGATTATTGTAGGTCTAGGGAATTAAAAGATGAAATATTTCAGATGACAGCAAAACCTAATGAAACACTTGAGGAATATGTAGAACGCTTTCAATACAACCTCCAGAGATCACCTTATGCATATTTACCCTTACCTGATAATGTGTTAAAAACTACATTACTTAAAGGGATGAAGGAACAATGGGTTGAAACATTAAACATCATGGGCAAAGGTGATATATATCAGGAAAATTTTCCTGACATTATTGATTTATGTATCAGGAGTTCGAGAGGCAGCACAAGGCTAAAGTCAACAGAACGTGATATGATCACAAGGGATAGTAAGACCTCTGGTGAAAGTATAACCTGCGTAGAAATTGGCAATCTACTAGAATATTTTAAAACTGATATTCTAGGGAATTTGACAACGCAATTCGACATTATGCAAGCCAAAAAAAAGCAAGCAGAAGAAAAACAAAATCTGGAAATATTCTGCCCTAAATGCAGAAAGAAACACAACCATAAAGAGTGCCCGCTGGATATAGTCAAAGTCTATGCTATCTGCACAAAAGATCACTCCACAGAAGGTTTCCCCTCGCTCGCTCGATTGAAAGAAATCTACAAGGAGGCAGAAGAAGAATCAGAAATGGTATGCCTACTCAATCAACACCGAAAATGGCAGCCACGACAAACAGGTATGCCAATTGACCCATCCTCTTCTTTTCAGTCTCCTCAGTATAATGCTTAGCAATATACTGGAATGTGGCAAAATCAGCCACCTTTCCCCAATTGGTCACAACAGCCATTTCCTACATCACCATGGCGAAAACAAAAAAATCAAACCATTTGGTCAAACTTTTCTTACTCTCCACCATTTTGGCAAAATAATATTTATCCAACACAATGGTCCCCCTCCACCTCGCAGAGTCAGACCTGGCAGTTGAACCGGAAAAGACCGACAAATTAGCCAGCTGGAACGGTCCCTCTCCCTCAACCTACGCTTCCAGCACCATATAAATTGCAACAAAATCCACAGACCAACTTGAGACCACAACTCCCAGCCCAACCCAACCCAAACCCTAATAATAGGCCAGTTCAATCTGTTCAAATAATGGAACCACCAGAACTAGAAACTGAATTAAGGGAGTGCAATGACCTTCAATTAAGATATGGGCGCATAATAGAAACAAAGGGAGACAAAAATGTTAAAGTTGAAGACCCGTTACCCGCAGAACAAACAGTGCACAAGGAGAATGTGGTTAAACAACAAACTCAGGAGCAAGCAACCACCTCTTCTCCACCATTCCCAGAATGATTAATCATACCTCGCCCAATAGAATATCCTGATTTTGATCTTCTGGGAGAACTAAAAAATTTGTGTAAAAAAATCCCTCTCCTCCAAGCTATCCAAGACACCCCTATTTATGCAAAAACCATCAAAGAACTATGTATAAGGAAGCCCAAGATGAGAACAACAACTAACCCAACTATCCAAGTAGTCAGCACTCTATCTGATTTATTATCAAGAATGGAAGCACCTATAAAGTATGAGGACCCAGGAAATCCTATAATGACGGTGCAAATCAATGGACAATCATTTCCAAATTCCTTAGTTGATTTGGGAGATGCAATTAATATCCTAACAACCACCACCTATCAAAAACTTGGCATTACATCATTAGATCCAACAACAACCTTATTGGAATTGGCTAACCAATCGGTAGTCAAGCCAGAAGGCACACTACATGATGTAATGGTAACTATAGACTCCTAGGAGTACCCTGCTAACTTCTTGATTATCAAACCCAAAAACTAGCTAGATGGACACCCGTTGATCCTAGGTAGACCTTGGATATCAATTGCCGATGCTTACATTCGCTGTCGACAAGGCAACATGACTATAACTAGAGGGAACTATGTCAAGAATTTAGCTTTATATCCCCCAGCCCAGCCAAGCCTATCAATAATAAAAACAAGGAAACAACCTATATCATACTTCATGGAAAACATCAGATCACCATTAACCATAGAATATGCCCTCGACTTTAAAGACCAAACAGAGGATGACATTATTAATAGTTTCATCAATAAGCCAAAAATCAGATCCCATTTGCAATGTCACATGATCAAGGAAGCATTTGATAATCAAGAAGAAGAATATCCCCTGAAAGACATTCATGATCAATCAATACCCACCACTTCTGTTTACAATAGCAAAATTATATAAATTGAGCCAGGAAAAACCTTAAACATTAACAAAAATTTGACTGTTGAACAAGAAAAGAAGACAGTCCAACTACTAAAAAAATATAAGGGATATTTTGCATGGTATTATCCAGACAGGAAGGGAATTGACCCCCAGTTATATACACACCACATTTATACAAAAAAAGATGCTAGACCCATTCGCCAACCCCAAGGAAGATTAAACCCTCATCTTAAAGATATTGTGAAAGTTGAATTACAAAAACTGTTGGATATCAACTTTATATACCCAATATTTGATAGTAAGTGGGTCTCTCCATTAGTAGTGGTGCCAAAGAAGAATGAAAAGTGGAGGATATGTGTAGACTACAGAGAAATAAACAAAGCAACCCAGAAAGACCACTTTCCCCTTCCTTTCATTGACCAGGTACTAGATACATTAGCAGGAAAGAAATTATTTTCTTTCCTAGATGGATTTAGTGGATACAATCAAATTCAGATTGCCCCTGAAGACCAAGACAAAACTACTTTTACCTGTCCTTGGGGGACATTTTCTTACAGAGTTTTACCCTTTGGCCTATGCAATGCCCTTGCTACATTTCAGAGGGCCATTCTCAGCATCTTTTCAGATTTAATAAATGAAGGGCTCGAAGTATATATGGATGATTTCACACCTTACGGAGATGATTTTGAGCCAACATTAGAAACTTTGGAAAAGGTGTTACAAATATGTATTGACACCAGGCTCTGCTTAAGCCATGAAAAGTGTCACATGATGATGAGCGAGGGACTCATCTTAGGTCATTATATCTCAGCAGCTGGAATACAGGTAGATCCAGCTAAAATTCAGATAATTTTGTTAATACCCACTTCTACCACACAAACAGAGGTACGTAGCTTTCTAGGATTTTCTGGTTATTATAGAAGATTTATAGAGCATTATTCTCGAGTAGCTGCACCTTTACACGCACTAACAGGGAATGTTGATTTTAATTGGAGAGATAAATGTGACCATGCTTTTGAGGATCTCAAAAAGCTTCTATCAACAGCCCCAGTGCTAAGGGGCCCAAATTGGGATTTGCCATTTCAAATTTCATCTGATGCCTCAGACACAACTATTGGAGCAGTCCTTGGACAGGAAGAAGATAAAAAACCATATGCAATTTATTATATTAGCAAAAATCTATCTCCTGCTAAATTAAACTATACTGTGACTGAGAAAGAATTTTTAGCCATAATACATGCTGTAAATAAATTTGGACATTATATAACTGGGTATCCTGTAGTTTTATATACAGATCACTCTGCCATAAAAAATTTAGCAAATAAACCTGTTACAAATGGTAGAGTAACAAGATGGTTGATTCTATTGCAGGAGTTCGATATCATAATAAAGGATCGACTTGGAAAAGAAAACCATGTAGCTGATTTTCTGTCACGAATGTCGAAACCAACAGATGCAATAGCATACGAGGATCATTTCCTGGATGAAAATTTGTTTTTTATTACTGCTAGAACCCCATGGTATGCTGATGTTGCAAATTATTTAGCAGTAGGTAAATTACCTAAGCATCTAACGCCCAATGAACGAAAACATATAGTACAACGTCGTACCCGATTCTCTTGGATTGGGGGCTACCACTTGAGGGTTGTTTTTCAGCGATGCAAAAAGTTTGGGATTTCTCTCAATCCAAAGAAAAGTTTGTCTGCTATGGATGAAGGAAAGTTGCTGGGGCATATCATCTCTAAAGACGGTATCCGCATCGATCCTTCAAGAGTGGAGGCAATTCAGCACATAGACCTTCCACGTAACAAAAAGGAGACTCAAGCATTCAATGGTAAGATGAAATTTTTGTACAGATTTATACCCAATTTGGCTGAACATTTAGGAGAAATGACTAATATGTTGAAGAAGGATAACACATTCAAATGGAGTGACGAGGATATCAAGTCATTTAACCTGGTAATTTTTTCTCTATCCAATGCCCCAGTCTTGATTAGTCCCGATTACACTCAAGATTTCATTATATTTTCATTTGCATCGGAGCATACTATGGCTATGGTTTTGATGCAAAAGAGAGATCAGATTGAAAATCCAATTTCCTTTTTCAGTAGGACCATTCGAGATGCTGCTTTGTGGTATAATATCATTGATAAACAAGCATTGGCCCTTATTAAAGCATTGAAGGATTTTAGAGTATACATTTTTCATTCACATACTATAGCATATGTTCCTAATGCAACAGTGAAAGATGTCCTGATGCAAACTGATCTGGAAGGTTGAAGAGGAAAGTGGATAGCAGCAATGTTGGAATATGATTTGGAGATTAAACCCACGAAGTTAATCAAAGGACAAGGTTTGGAAAAACTAATGGCCCAACCAAACCTACGTGCCCTGGATATAAAACTCATAACAGAAATGTCGGAGGATGAGAATGATGTTTCACTTGTTCCAGTTTCAGAAATTTTTCTACAATCCCCATGGTATTCAGACATTTTTTATGTTCTTCAGCACCTTTCACCACCTCTAGGGATGTCTAGAAGCAAAGGTAGATCACTAAAACTTAAGTCTACTAAATTCTGTATTTTAAACAATGCTCTTTATTGGAAATATCCAGGAGGTATTCTGCGTAATTGTTTGGTTGAATATGAGGCTTAGAAGGTGATGCATGACTTCCACAAAGGTTATTGTGGTGGTCATTTGTTTTGGAAAACTACAGCTAAAAAAGTGTTGAGAGCAGGATATTATTGGCCTACTTTATTTTCAGATTTGTATAAAACAGTAATGAGCTACCATGAGTGCCAAGTTTTCCAAGGAAAAAGGAAATTGCTTCCTCTTCCTTTGAAACCAATTTCAGTAAATGCTCCCTTTCAGTAGTGGGGACTTGATTTCATAGGATAAATCCATCCTGCATCATCAGCACAGCATCAATGGATCTTGACAGGTACATATTACTTCACCAAATGGATCGAGGCCATTCCAGTAAGGCAAGCCACTGATACGGTAATCATTCAATTTTTAGAATCAAATATCTTGTCTCGTTTTGGTTGCCCTTACAAAATCATAACAGATAACGCAACAGCGTTTAGATCTAAGAAAATGGTGGAATTATGTGACAAATACAATATTGTGTTGGGCCATTCAACAACATACTACCCACAAGGCAATGGCATGGTAGAATCATCAAATAAATCTCTGATAAATATAATCAAGAAAATGCTGGAAGCGAATAAGAGGAATTGGCATCGAAAGCTCATCAACGCGTTATTGGCAGATAGAGTCAGCAGCAAGAAATCCATAGGCATGTCACCATTTGAATTGGTTTATGGTACTGATGCTATTTTTCCCACGTCACTTACAGTTCCGATCATGAGATTATTGCGAGAGGCTGGCAGTGAAGAAGATGATAATCAGCGAAGGATCAATCAAATGATCCACCTTCAGTAGACAAGAGAAGAATTTTCTTAGAACGCTATTCAGTTGCAGGAGAAGATAAAGAAAATCTATGACCGTAAGACCAAAGCAGAAAAGTTTCAGTTGGACGATGTGGTGTTGAGATGGGATGCACGAAATGAGGACAAAGGGAAGCATGGTAAGTTCGACAACCTGTGGAAAGGACCATACAATATTTCAGCATACAGGACACATAATGCTTTCTTTCTCTGAGAGATGGATGGCCAAGATTTCCCTGGAGGACTAGTGAATGGTAGGCTTTTGAAGCACTACCACTGTTGATGATAATGGATCAAAAAACTACGTCACAATCATTGTATATACCATGTTATTTTTGGTCAGATTTAAAGTACACAGTCATTGAAGTTTGGGGCTCGAGTTGAAGGCTATAAAACTTGAATGATATGTGTAAAGGTTGGTTTTAATTTAGTTTTCAGTCATAGTTTGACTCAGAGTCATTCTGCATTGTGTCATTTTTCAGTATTTTGACCATATTTTCCCAATGGATAAGGCTACTTGGTCTACGGTGTTCTTGGCACCTCCAAGGAGCTACCATCCCCATTGGAGCCAATGTTAGTGTCAGTCTTGTCATACTGTCATCAATGATCAAACTTACTCTTTTGCATTTGCATATTAGGAGTCCCATACCATAAATTTTCATCATTCCATTAGGTCATGGATTCATTGATGGTAGTGTTCCTTCATTAGTCTTCCCTCATGTGAAACTTGTTGATTCCTCTCTCTATGGTCTTCATTCATGACTCACTTTCACTCCCAATCCATATTGTGAGGTCATAGGGTTGGTCTCATTAGGTTCTAGGGTCTCATCATGGTCAAATTAATGAGTCAAGTGTCAATAAATATCATCAAGGTCATGAGGTGGTCAAATAAACTCAGAGGTACAATATCTGGAAAGATCAAAGAATTGTTCTATTGAGCTTGATGTAATTTTCAGCTCAAACATGTGTTGAGGTGAAAACATGGTACTTTTCTTTTATCATAATTTATTATGTAATTTTATGTCTTCATATGTAATAAGTTGAACTTCAGAAGCTGCTATCCCCACAAAGCCATCAACCTTCCTTTCAGAGGTGTTTTCCATAGTATTTTCAATGTAAAATCATGTTCTAAGTGTGTCCCTCAGAAGGAGCCCGGAAAGAGCTTTCCAACGGTATATTATACTCTCAAAATTGACTCCTGGATTAAAAACTATGACTAAGTGAAGACAGGTCCCCAATAGCCTAACTTTACCCCTTTTCTCATTTGTCCCTTAGACTTTATTTCACATAATTTTAAAGTTTTTCATTATAAACCCTTTCCCTCTAATCCGATCGCACCCTTTTCCCCGATCCAATCGCAACATTGAATCACATCATTGCAATTGACCCCGCCCGATCACATCTGGACCGTTGATCTTCCCAGTGATCTGGCGGCCCACATCTGATCGCATCGCAAATTCCCAGCACTCCCAAATCTTATCCCCGCTCCTTTGATTTTCTCCAATGCGATTGACTCCTGCCGATTACTTCTCCGTCGTCGATCCGCCCATCTGATCGGACAGCTCACAAGTCATCGCACCATCGCAATCGGCCATTCCCGTAGCTCAACTCCCACTCCACTTCTCCACCGATTTGCGATTGCGATTGGCTGGGTCCTACCATAAACCCTTCTGCCTTTTCCCAAACAAAAAGGGTTTTTCCTTTGTAAAAATGCGAGAAATCAATTTTAAATATTTCTTAAGTTTTTCATCGCATCGACCTTTCCATCGCATCGCATTATTTCACTTCCCCCAACACTTAAACCGCTTCCCCCTCCCTACCGATGCGATTGATCGCATATCGCCAATCGCAATCCGTGATTTCAATAATGTTTAAACCCACTCCCCTTTTCCGATTGCGATTGCGATTCCCCTTTGGGTCCCACCTAAAGTCTTCCACCATTTTCAAAAGAAAATTGGTTTTTCCATATGTAAAGTGAAAATTCTCATTCATTTTGTTTTATAAAGACTTCCCCTCCATCGCACCATTGCAATTGACTTTCCCAAATACTTTGTCTCCACTCCCCTTCCGATTTTGATTGCGATTGTCCCCGGTCCTACTCAAGCCCTCCGCTCTTTTCAATGGAAAATCATTTTTTCCTTTGTAAAAGCGCAAACTCATTTTTATTTGTTTAAAGGGTATTTCTCAGTTATTCCATCTGCTTTTTCACATCACGCATCGCGTTTCTTCCCCGCCATGTATTATGACCACTCCTCTACTGCGATTCCAGATTTGAGATTGCGATTTCCCCATGAGGCTTCCCCTATACACTATCGCATCACAAGTTTTTAATCGCTCCACTATGTGATACACCCCTCCCCCTTTCGATTGCGATTTGCGATCGCATATGGGCCCACCATCCTTTCCTTTGCCCTTTTTCACTAAAAAATGGACTTTTCCACATTTAAACGGAAAATATGATTTTTCATCGTTTCAAAGGCATTTTCTTTGACAATTGGTTCTTCTTCAAAGGATAAAGACAGAGATAATGGTCAAAGGCCGCAAACTAATTATAAACCAGAGACATCTACAATAGCTATGAAAAAGGGATCTGTTCTTCAGATTTCCTAATTTCATTCGTTGGGTGTAACAACAAATCTTCAAGATGGTCAGAATGTTTTGTTGCTCCTTCTTTTCAGGGGTAGATTGTTGGTTTTCTTCCTATTTTCGGATTTCAGTGAAACAACTCCCTTTTTCTGTGGATCTACTTCCCTCAATTTCTGTCTATTTAATATAATTTCTTCATCATTTTTAAAAAGGAATAAGGTGTGGAATAAGTTGGAAATCATTTGAGGATGCTCTATGCTCCATTTGTAAAAGTTTGGCAGGGAATTAATAAAGAAATGCAGCTCTGATTTGTGGGATCCCTGTGGTATGGATTTTAGCATTGTTTTTTCCTTTTTGTTCATCTATTAATTGTTATGTTTACCATTCATTCATTCACATTTATGGTTGAATGCTTTAAAGATAGATAGGTAGAATCCATTGTATAATGCTCTGCCTTGGGAAATCATTCAACATTCTATGTTTTCTGCTGTTTGAAAAGGATCCATCTCCTATTCCCTTTTCATCTTCTCACCAGTCTTACCATTCCATCATTATTTAAACTGAATTTTTAAAATCCCTGCCTACCTTGCCCCATGAAATACCTTGTATCTCTGAATTAATTCCCCATATTCAAACTGCCCCATCTATCCCATACAACCCTTGGAATTTATAAAAACATTTCCCATCATTATACCTAGCCTAATATCAGTTTGTAGTTACACTTCATTGAATACTTTTTTTCATGGAGAGAGCCCTCTCATGACCTTGTAGGGCTAGCTACAAGGCTGAGCATGGTTTGAGGTTACCCTGATTTGACTTCCTTCAGCCTAAGGTCCAAATTAGGTGATAACATTTCTAGTGACCATAATGGGGATAAATTTAGGTTAAAGGACTGATCACCCTAGTAATATCTTCAATATAAATTCCTGGACTCTAGATGATGATGTTCAGAGTTTGCTAGGCTGAAATAAACATTGTAAAGTAGAAATTTGACCACACTGGCTTCAAGGAGATACACAAGGGCCAACCCTGATCCAAATCCTCCCCCTGTGTTTGAAAATCCTAATCTCATTCCAAGGATAATTAGAAGACAAGAAGGATCACTAAGTCCTAGAACTATTTTCAGATCCCATACCTGGCCCAGTGAGTGGTTGTTTGTAGAAGACCTTTCTTTTGATGAATGTTTTGAGCTTTATTTGTTCAGAAGTAAATCTGAGACTGCACTTGATGACACAGTTTTAGATCCAGAATTTCTTATAGATATCGAAGTTCAAAGAGAAAACACATAAATTGATGACTATATTTTGAATTCCCCTCAGACATATATCACTGTAACTAATATCCCTGTGCCTTCAGAGTCATCAGGAACAAATTTTCCTCCCCCTAATTCATCATCATTTCCATCAGTTTCAGAAGTCAATTCTCAGCTTTCGACTCCTCCATCAACACCTCCCTTGAATCCTAGTATCACAAACACTATTTTAAATCCACCTTGAGTCATGGTTGCCCAGTATGCACCCCTGGTTTTACCTCAGAACCTCAATGATATGCCTGCTGATTATCAAAGTAATATTCCTATCTTTGATGCCACTCAAAGCATCACAGCCCAGCAGCATGTTGATAAGATGAATGACTTCTTTGACCTTCATGAGGTAGAGGCAGAAAATGTGACAACGAGATTATTTGTCCAAAGCTTTGGAGGTGAAGTTAGAAAATTGTTCAGAGCCTTACCAACAGGCTCTATCCACACTTTGCAAGAGCTACATGGAAAATTCTTAGACCGGTGGGAGGTAAAGAAAAATCCACTCCAAATCTTGTCTGAATATGAAAATATTAAAAGGAATGTAGGTGAAACTGTACATGATTATTGTGTGAAATTTAATGCTATGTATAATGCTATTCTGGCCAACCTAAAACCCCCCATGGGGTTAGCTTTGCTCAAATTTCCAAATGGTTTCAATGTTGATATGGCATATCAGTTACGAAAAAGAGATCCTACCACACTTGAAGACATGCGAAAGATAACTGTGAGTGTAGAAGCAAATTTGTTGGCCAGAAGAGCTCGGGCAAGAGCCGAAAAGAGGGTGGCTGTGAAAGAAGAAGCCTCTCCTTCAATAGTAAGATGGACACTTTGATCTGAATAGTGGAGAAGATGGTTGATCGATTGACTATTTCAAATAGACCTGAAGCACAAATCAGGAATCTGAATTTCAGAGGACATCAGCAGCCACAATTCCGAATTAAGCAGAGGGAACATAGAACAGAGGACCAAGCTACGCCACAACAGCAAATCAGAACTCCTTTGCAACAAAATTATGTTCATGGAATGGAAATAGATGATGATGATGATCCAGCCATTGAAGCCAACCATTTCTTCACTGCTGATGGTGCACCCATCTTTCTCACAGAAGATGAGGAATATACAGTGACTGCAGACATTCGAAAGGATGGAGATTTCATATTGGCCAAAGACGTACTGTTAGAGGAAGATTTTGATGATTATCAAAGAGGATACATGAATGCTTTATCAGTGCAAAAGAAGCAGTATTCTTTGAGGAGAAGAGATGTGCCAAACAATCCCATTCATAAAAGGAAAGAGCTGCAGTCCAAAAATGACTCTTCAAATACTCAGAGGAAATGGAAAGAGCCTATTGATCCTTCTCCCAGCAAGGCATCCTTAGAAATTAACATAGCAAATGAAAAGAATCAACATAGCACAACAAAGGAGCAAGTAGAGAAGAAATATCCTCCCATCAAAGAGGTAGAAAAAGTTCCTTCTTTTAATTTAGAAAATGAAATTTCCAAGCTGAAGGTGTCCATGCCCTTGACTGAGTTGGTGAAAAATAACACAATAAACATCAGGTCTCTAGGATTTTGCAAATAGACTCTGTATCAGATATGGTAAACGTTGAAGATAATTATCCTGAACTCATTTTTGGTATAGCCATAGAAGGTCAATCAGAAGAAAGTGAAGTCACTCCCTTTTACCTGAGTCTTAGATTGCATGAGTTCATTTTACATAATGCCATTTTGGACTCCGGAGCCTCGCATAAATTGATGCCCAAGGCCATTATGGAGAATTTGGGCCTTGATATTACCCGCAAATATCATGATTTGTATTCCTTTGACTCCGGTAGGGCCCATTGTATTGGTCTTATCAAAGACTTGGTAGTATCTTTAGATCAAATCTTAGCCAAGAATGTTTTGATGGATGCGGTTGTTGCCGATGTTCCACCATGATTTGGAATGATTTTGTCTAGTTCATGGGGTGCAAAACTGAAAGGAACCATTCAGCTTGATTTCTCTTATGCCACCATTCCTATATTCGATCAGTTGAGAAAATTATATAGGGAGAAGAAAATGAAATACATGATTACTAGCAAAGAAAAGCCAGTTAATCATCAAATTAATGCAATCCACACAGATTTAGAGTCATTTTTATTATATTCAGATGGTGGTTTGAATGATGAAAATGTTCAGTTGGTACAAGTAGATGAAATACCTGAAATTTCAGAATATTTTAGGGAAGTCCTTAAACAGGAAAAAGAAAAATCAACAAGCATTTCTGAGCTTCTTGCCTGCCAATAGCAAAAGGACAGTGAATAACAGAAAGATGCAGAAATCAGTCAAGATAAAGTAGAGAAAGAAGCAAAAATTCAGCATCTAGAAGAAGAAGAAGAAGGCCTTTGGAGTATGGACTTTGATGGAGCTGTTGGTAAGGACGGTGCTGGTATAGGAATATGGATTCGAAGCCCTATTTTCCAGCCTGAAAAAGTTCCTAGTAGTGTTAGAGTATGTGCTTACAAGTAGGCTTTTGACTGTTCTAACAATGAAGCAGAGTATGAAGCTTTGATTTCAGGTTTGAAAATTTTGAAGAAGTTAAATGCAAAGAGGATTTCTGTATAGGGAGATTCAGAGCTGATAATCAAATAGGTAAAGGGAGAGTATCAAGCAAAGCATCTGCGATTGAGAGCCTATAGAAATGCATTCCTAGACATTTTGAGGACATTTCCTGAGTACACTTTGACAGCAGTACCCCGAATGCAGAATTTTATTGCTAATTCTCTTGCCACCACTGCAAGCAACTTGAAGATTCCAATGAGCTCCAGCAACAAATTTTAAATTTATGTCAAACATCGGCCTACTATTCCAGATAATTTAAGGTATTGGCAAGTGTTTTGGGATGACAATGAGATCAATGATTTTTTTCAGAGTGAAGGAAAATTCAAGGATACTCCCATAGAAGGTGATTATAATGTTGATGATCAAGAAATCGAAACAAATCAGATGGACGTGTTGTAGCTGAAAGACAATGTAATTCCTAGAGGTCTCATACCTTTAGAGGAGATTTTCGATCAAGATGATGTTGCAAAGAAACCGAGCTTGGTGCCTACTGATAAAGGAGTTGAAGATGTTAATCTTGGAACAGCTAACAAGCCTAAACTTGTGAAGTTATCAAAATCATTTACCCCTAAGGTAAAGGAACAGTATGTTAAATTTATTTCTAAATTTTCTGATGTGTTTGTGTGGGATTATTCATATTTGAAGGTGTATGACAGAAATATAATTTAGCATACTATTCCCATCAAGACGGATCATAAGCGATTGAGATAGAAGCTGAGAAGAATCAACCCAAAGCTGTTTCCATCCATTGAAAAAGAGGTAAACAGATTGTATAAGGCTGGTATCATTGTCCCAATTATATTTTCTAACTGGATTTCAAATTTGGTCCCGGTACGTAAAAAGACAGGAGAGATAAGGTTTTGCATAGATTTCCGGAATCTGAATAAAGCATCCTTAAAGGATAACTATCCACTTCCAAAGATGGGCCATATTCTGCAGAGAGTAGTTGGAGCATCAAGGATGTCACTACTTGATGGCTACTTAGGCTATAATCAGATCTTGGTGCATGAAAAAGAACAAGACAAAACTGCTTTCACCACACCCTGGGGAACTTTCCAGTATGCCAAAATGCCATTTGGACTGAAGAACGCTGGAGCCACTTTCCAGCGAGCAATGGACATTGCTTTTACCAATGAAAAGGATGTTTTTCTTGTTGTTTATTTGGATGATCTGGCAGTTTTTTCTAGTTCTGATGATGAACATTTGCACCACTTGAGGGTTGTTTTTCAGCAATGCAGAAAGTTTGGGATTTCTCTAAATCCAAAGAAAAGTATGTTTGCTACGGATGAAGGAAAGTTGCTGGGGAATATCATCTCTAAAGACAGTATCCACATTGATCCTTCAAGAGTGGAGGAAATTCAGCACATAGACCTTCCACGTAATAAAAACGAGATTCAAGCATTCAACAGTAAGATGAACTTCTTGTGTAGATTTATACCCAATTTGGCTGAACATTTAGGAGAAATGACTAATATGTTGAAGAAGGATAGCACTGTCAAATGGAGTGAGGAGGCTATCAAGTCATTTAACCTGGTAAATTTTTCTCTATCTAATGCCCCAGTCTTGATTAGTCCCGATTACACTCAAGATTTCATTATATTTTCATTTTCATCGGAGCATACTATGGTTGCGGCTTTGATGAAAAAGAGAGATCAGATTGAAAAGCCAATTGCCTTTTTTAGTAGGACCATTCAAGATTCTGCTTTGCGGTATAATATCATTGAGAAAAATGCATTGCCCCTTATTAAAGCATTGAATGATTTTAGAGTATACATTTTGCATTCACATACTATAACATATGTTCCTAATGCAGCGGTGAAAGATGTCCTGAAGCAAACTAATCTGGAAGGTCGAAGAGGTAAGTGGATAGCAGCAATGTTGGAATATGATTTGGAGATTAAACCCACGAAGTTAATCAAAGGACAAGGTTTGGAAAAACTGATGGCCCAATCAAACCTACGTGCCCTGGATATAAACCTCATAACAACAATATCGGAGGATGAGGGTGATATTTCACTTGTTCCAATTTCAGACATTTTTCTACAATCCCCATGGTATTCAGACATTGTTTATGTTCTTCAGCACCTTTCACCACCTCCAGGGATGTCTAGAAGCAAAGGTAGATCACTGAAACTTAAGTTTGCTAAATTGTGTATTTTAAACAGTGCTCTTTATTGGAAAGATCCAGGAGATATTCTGCTTAATTGTTTGGTTGAAGATGAGGCTCAGCAGGTGATGCATGACTTCTACAAAGGTGATTGTGGTGGTCATTTGTTTTGGAAAACTACAGCTAACAAAGTTTTGAGAGCAGGATATTATTGGCCTACTTTATTTTAAGATTTGTATAAAACAATAATGAGCTGCCATGAGTGTCAAGTTTTCCAAGGAAAAAGGAAATTGCTTCCTCTTCCTTTGAAACCAGTTTCAGTAAAAGCTCCCTTTCAGCAGTGGGGACTTGATTTCATAGGAGAAATCCATCATGCATCATCAGCACAGCATCGATGGATCTTGACAGGTACAGATTACTTCACCAAATGGATCGAGGCCATTTCAGCAAGGCAAGCCACTGATACGGTAATCATTCAATTTTTAGAATCAAATATCTTGTCTCGTTTTGGTTTCCCTCACAAAATCATAACAGATAACGCAACAGCGTTTAGATCTAAGAAAATGGTGGAATTATGTGACAAATGCAATATTGTGTTGGGCCATTCAACAACATACTACCCACAAGGCAATGGCCTGGTAGAATCATCAAATAAATCTCTGATAAATATAATCAAGAAAATGCTGGGAGCGAATAAGAGGAATTGGCATTGAAAGCTCATCAACGCGTTATGGGCAGATAGAGTCAGCAACAAGAAATCCATAGGTATGTCACCATTTGAATTGGTTTATGGTACTGATGATGTTTTTCCCACGTCACTTACAGTTCTGATCATGAGATTATTGCAAGAGGCTGGCAGTGAAGAAGATGATAATCAGGGAAGGATCAATCAAATGATCCACCTTCAACAAACAAGATAAGAAGTTTCTTAGAACGCTATTTAGTTGCAGGAGAAGATAAAGAAAATCTATGACCATAAGACCAAAGCAGAAAATTTTCAGTTGGACGATGTGGTGTTGAGATGGGATGCACGAAATGAGGACAAAGGGAAGCATGGTAAATTCGACAACCTATGGAAAGGACCATACAAGATTTCAGCATACAGGGGACATAATGCTTTCTTGCTCTCAGATATGGATGGCCAAGATTTCCCTGGAGGACCAGCGAATGGCAGGCTTTTGAAGCACTACCACTGTTGAAGATAATGGATCAAAAAACTATGTCACAATCATTGTATATACCATGTTATTTTTGGTCATATTTCAAATACACAGTCATTGAAGTTTGGGGCCCGAGGTGAAGGCTATAAAACTTGAATGATATGTGTAAAGTTTGGTTTTAATTTAGTTTTCAGTCATAGTTTGACTCAGAGTCAGTCTGCATTGTGTCAGTTTTTAGTATTTTGACCATATTTTCCCAATGGATAAGGCTACTTGGTCTACGGTGTTCTTGGCACCTCCAAGGAGCTACCATCCCCATTGGAGCCAATGTTAGCGTCAATATTTTCATACTGCCATCAGTGATCAAACTTAATCTTTTGCATTTTCATATTAGGAGTCCCATACCATAAATTTTCATCATCCATTAGCTCATGGATTCATTGATGGTAGTGGTCCTTCATTAGTCTTCCCTCATGTGAAACTGGCTAATTCCCCTCTCTATGGTCTTCAGTCACGATTCACTTTCACTCCCAATCTATATTATTAGGTTATAGGGTTGGTCTCATTAGGTTCTAGGGTCTCATCATGGTCAAATTAATGAGTCAAGTGTCAATAAATATCAGCAAGGTCATGAGGAGGTCAAATAAACTCAGAGGTACAATATCTGGAAAGATCAAAGAATTGTTCTATTGAGCTTGATGTAATTTTCACCTCAAACATGTTTTGAGGTGAAAACATGGTGCTTTTCTTTTATCATCATTTATTATGTAATTTCATGTCTTCATATGTAATAAGTTGAACTTCAGAAGCTGTTATCCCCACAAAGCCACCACCCTATCTTTCAGAGGTGTTTTCCACAGTATTTTCAGAGTAAAATCATGTTCTAAGTATATCCATCAGAAGGATCTCGGAAAGAGATTTCCAACGGTATATTATACTCTCAAAACTGACTCCTAGATTAAAAAATATGCCTAAGTGAACAAAGGTCCCCAATAGCCTAACTTTACCCCTTTTCTCATTTGTCCCTTAGACTTTATTTCATATAATTTTAAAGTTTTTCATTATAAACCATTTCCCTCTGATCCGATCGCACCCTTTTCTCCGATCCAATCGCAACATTGAATCACATCATTGCAATTGACCCTGCCCGATCACATTTGGACCGTTGATCTTCCCAGCGATCCGACGACCCACATCCAATCGCAATCGTTCGATCGCATCGCATATTCGTAGTGCTCCCAACTCTTATCCCCGCTCCTTTGATTTTCTCTGATGCAATTGACTCCCGCTAATTATATCTCCGCCATCGATCCACCCATCCGATCGAACGGCTCACAAGCCGTTTCACCATCGCAATCGGTCATTCCCGCAGTTCAACTCCTGCTCCACTCCTCCACCGATTTGCGACTGCGATTGACAGGGTCATACCATAAACCCTTCCGCCTTTTCCCAAACAAAAATGGTTTTTCCTTTGTAAAAATGCGAGAAATCAATTTTAAATATTTCTTAAGTTTTTAATCGCATCGGCCTTTCCATCGCATCAAATTATTTCACTTCCTGCAACACTTAAACCCGCTTCCCCCTCCCCGCTGATGCGATTTATTGCATATCGCCAATCGCAATCGGTGATTTCCATAATGTTTAAATCCGCTCCCCTTTTCCGATTGTGATTGCGATTCCCCTTTGGGTCCCACCTAAAGTCTTCCGCCCTTTTCAAAAGAAAATGGGTTTTTCCCTATGTAAAGTGCAAATTCTCATTCATTTTGTTTTATGAAGACTTCCCCTCCATCACACCATCGCAATCAGCATTCCCAAATACTTTGTCTCCGCTCCCCTTCCGTTTGCGATTGCGATTGTCCCCGGTCCTACTCAAGCCCTCCGCTCTTTTCAATGAAAAATCATTTTTTCCTTTGTAAAAGTGAAAACTCATTTTTATTTGTTTAAAGTGTATTTCTCCATTATTCCATCGGCTTTTGCACATCGCGCATCGCATTTCTTCCCCGCCATGTATTATGACCACTCCTCCGCTGCGATTCCCGATTTGCGATTGTGGTTTACCCATGAGGCTTCCCCTATACACTATCACATCACAAGTTTTTAATCGCTCCATTATGTGATACACCCCTCCCCCTTCCAATTGCGATTTGCGATTGTGATTTGTGATCGCATCTGGGCCCACCATCCTTTCCTTTGCCCTTTTTCACTCAAAAAGGGACTTTTCCACATTTAAACAACAAATATGATTTTTCACCGTTTCAAAGGCATTTTCTTCGACAGTTGGTTCTTCTTCAAAGGATAAAGACAGAGATAATGGTCAAAGTCCGCAAACTAATTATGAACCAGAGACATCTACAGCAGCTATGAAAAAGGGATCTATTCTTCAGATTTCCTAATTTCATTCATTGGGTGTAACAAAAAATCTTCAAGATGGTCAAAATTTTTTGTTGCTCCTTCTTTCCAGGGGCAGATTGTTGGTTTTCTTCCTATGTTTGGATTTCAGTGAAACAACTTCCTTTTTCTGTGGATCTACTTCCCTCAATTTCTATCTATTTAATATAATTTATTCACCATTTGTAAAAAGGAATAAGGTGTGGAATAAGTTGGAAATCATTTGAGAATGCTCTGCGCTCCATTTGTAAAAGTTTGGCAGGGAATTAATAAAGAAATGCAGCTCTGATTTGTGGGATCCCTGTGGTATGGATTTTAGCATTGTTTTTTCCTTTGTGTTCATCTGTTAATTGTTATGTTTACCCTTCATTCATTCACATTTTTGGTTGAATGCTTTCAAGATAGATAGGTAGAATCCATTGTATAATGCTCTGCCTTTGGAAATCATTCAACATTCTATGTTTTCTGCTATTTGAAAAGGATCCATCTCCTATGCCCTTTTCAGCTTCTCACCAGTCTTACCATTCCGTCATTATTTAAACTAAATTGTTAAAATCCCTGCCTACCTTGCTCCATGAAATAACCTGTATCTCTGATTTAATTCCCTAGATTCAAACTACCCCATCTGTCCCATACAACCCTTGGAATTTATTAAAACATTTCCTATCATTATACCTAGCCTAATATCAGTTTGCAGTTACACTTCATTGAATACTATTTTTCATGGAGAGAGCCCTCTCTTGACCTTGTAGGGCTAGCTACAAGGCTGAGCGTGGTTTGAGGTTACCCTGATTTGCCTTCCTTCAGCCTAAGGGCGAAATTAGGTGATAACATCTTGGACCCTATGAGATACAAAAAGTGCATGACAATGGCACCATCACATTAACTACCATTGATGGATCTGGACATTATTTCAAAGTAAACGGTCATCGAGTAAGACTTTACCATAAACCGCTTAATCGGGAATCCTTTTACCAGCAATTACGGGAAGATTCTACCATGCAGATTCTTGCTGAGGGAGATAGCTCCTCCTCAGTACCCATTCATTGAATAATTCTTTTACTTTGAAACCTGTACATAAGCTTTTCTTTTTACTTTGCTTTTTTTTTTGTATATATTTTATTTCTCAAGCTGTTCCTTTTAAGGAACAACTGTTGTTCCTCAGTTCCTCTTAAGAAACAACGCATTTGTGTGCTTATTTTTGTTGTTCCTTTAAAAAGGAAAAACAGTTTTTGTCGTGTGTTTTTGTTGTTCCTTTAAAAAGGAACAACAATTTTGTCGTGTGTTTTTGTTGTTCCTTTCCAATGGGACAAAAATTTTTGTTGTTCCTTTAAAAAGGAACAACAGTTTTTGCCGTGTGTCTTTGTTGTTCCTTTCCAAAGGAACAACAGTTTTTGTCGATTGTTTTTGTTGTTCCTTTCCAAAGGAAAATCAAATTTTCCGCCCTTTTTTTGCTGTTTCTTTCCAAAGGAACAACATTTTTCCCGCTTGTTTTTTCTGTTCCTTTCCAAAGGAACAACATTTTTCACAAATTGTTTTTTTGTTCCTTTCCAAAGGAACAACACTTTTCGTAGATTGTTTTTGTTGTTCCTTTCTAAAGGAATAGCAGTCTTGTCGTCTATTTTTGTTGTTCCTTTCCAAAGGAACAACATTTCTTCCCCTTGTTTTTTTATGTTCCTTTCCAAAGGAACAACAGTTTTTGCCGATTTTTTTTTATGTTCCTTTCAAAAGGAATAGCATTTCCGCTGATTGTTTTTGCTATTCCTTTCCAAATGAATAACATTTTTGCTGATTGTTTTTGTTGTTCCTTTCGAAAGGAACAACATTTTTGCAGATTGTTTTTGTTGTTCCTTTTAAGGAACAACAGCTGTTCCATCTAAGGAACAACACTTTTTGGAGTGCATTTTTCTTGTTTTAGAACAACATTTTGAGGATTTTTGTGAATTCTTCATGATGTTTTTAAAAGGAAAACATACAAATTATATAAGAACACACAAATTAGAAGTTACTGGAACCAACAAATCAAGAGAAATTGTCATTTTTAAGAAATTGCTTTGCAGTGATAAGAAAAAGGAAAGGACACAACCATCTATATCACTTTGTTGTCTTTATTTTCACTAAAATTAATATGATCGGTTACCTTTATCATGTTCGTTCCTCCATAAATATTCATAACTCTTTTTTATTTTTATTTTTTGAATAAGAATAAGGGCATATTTTCTCTATTGAGATGTTCATAATTCTTCCACCATCCCTACTCTTAAGGAGTGTTGAGCCATCCTCTATATATAAGTAGGGAAGTGCTATAAGAAAAGAAAGAAAAGAAAAATCTCTATATATGATTACTAACAATACTATTATACGGCAGATGGAGGATAAGGGGTCTCATCAAGAGCCAGCCTACCATGATCATAAGGAAGAAGTGAAGTGGCATTCCCGCTATGGCCACCACACCAGGGATATGATCCAATGGACAACTCAAAAAAAATAAAAATTCCTTGGAACAGGAGGTCTTATCACGAGCCAACCTGTCCACCTTTCACTCCTTCCTGGTGAATGGCATTGTGATTCATTTGGTTCCCAAGCCAGCATAGTGGCCTCCATCATGACATCACACAACACTTCCCTAGGCATAAATAAAGGATAATGGTTCCAAGGGTGAGAAAGCAACTTTGTCAAGGTTATGGAAACCTGTGGGAAACAGAGCTCTGCTGATGGCATTGGAGTCATATTTTTCACAAATCAATAGTAATGTTAAACCCTTTTCTTATATATTTATCTAATATCAAATTAGAATATGATCATAAACCCTTTGTTCGGAACCTATTATGCATGAAATTTATTTATAAATCAATCATAATAGTTTATGTGGATAATGATCGCATAAGTACTTTTTACATCAGATGTCCTTTTCCCTTATGTTCGAAATCATTACATAACGTTTCCATATCTACTCACAATTTCAAAATATGCATCGATTTTAGTGATGTGATAATTTTTTGATCATATCATAAGTATGTATGCCTTTCAATGTTGTACAATTTTTGTGCAGTACGCTGCTCTTCTATTCGAAGGTCAAGGACGACCTATTATATTTCAAGGGGGGCGTGGATGCCTTTTAATGCCTGAATACGAATTGAATCCCTATGTTCATCAAATTCTCGGAAACAACAAGAGTTTAATAGTATTGTGACGATATACTCAAGGTGTTGTTCCATTACATTTTTGTGTATTTGTGAAGAATTAACAGTGTGTAGATAGAATGGGACGACAAGCAATACATAGTGAGCCACAGGTGCTAGCAGTTTCCAACGTCGCATGGGAAATTCTGGAGAGAGTAGGATGGATTACCTACCTCACACGACTGCAACAACCGCATGAAACGGTAGCCATTGAATTTTTGCAGAACTTGCAGGAAGGCTATTCCATAGTTAGAGGTAGGAAAATAATAGTAATAGACGCAATAATCACTAAGGTATCTTGTATGCCAGTGGAAGGACCCATATGGACCCATAAAAAAGTGAAACTTCAAGAAGCCATGAATCTTTTTCAGGATGAAGAGCAGACCTTGGTCGTCAAAGAGAAAAGAATTCAGCTAGCAACTTTCGGAGAACCATGGACAGAACTGGCGAAAGTAGTACAGAGCTACATCACATGCGATGGAAGAAAGGATGTGGTAAGACCACACCACCTTAAGTTATTAGCAGTATTAAAGCAAAAATGTACTGTAAACCTGCCTGCATATTTAAATTTATCATTGCATGATTCTGCCCGGAGCATAAGAAAGTCTCCTCATATAGCAATGGTGGTAAGCCATCATTGTTTAATTCGATTGATAGTAAGTTACAGTCTTGCCCAATAGCAGACTAGTTGGGAAGAATTGATATTCTTAATTGACGGAGGAACAACTCTACCTGCCCCAAAACATAAAAGAGTTACTAGCACAACAACAAAACCTTTAAAGCACAGACAGTCCTCCAGGATTAGGAGAAGTATGGGAATGATAGGAAGTCTTCAGGGTAGTAGCAGCCAACCCTTAGAATTTCCCAGTTCGGAAGATGAACAACCCCTGCAACTCGAAGAAGGAAGTCATCACACTGATGAAGAAGAAGGAGATCAACATGAAGAAGAAAGTCACCACACCAGTGGAGAAGAAGGAAGTCACCACACTAGTGGAGAAGAAGGAAGTCATCACACTGATGAAGAATAAATAAGTCACCACACCAGTGAAGAGGAAGAAAGTAATCACACCAGTGAAAATGAAGGACGGGAAGCAGAACCTCCCGAAACCTCCATTGCAATCCCACCACAGAGTCCATTACAGGAGGACCAATTGGCCCAAATTTTGGCCAATATGAGTGAATATATACAACCTCACAGTCTGCTTAACCTCAACATTGAGATAGACCAATTGCAGGAACAAGTCGTTACCAACAAAGATACGACTGAGGGAATTCCTGATGAAGAAAACCCTCAGGGAATAACAGAACCAAATAGGGTTATCCTCCCTGACGAATGTAGCTAGGAGCATGGGAACACTAAGGAAGTGTCCCAAACAGAAAATATAGAAGCAAGCCTGGGCGAAGGCACGGCCGCTGGAGAGAAAACCCTAGCCGAGCAACCAAGTATAGAAAAAGGAACAGTTGTTCCTTCCAAGAAGAAGAAGAAGACAAATGAACTTGGGAAGCTGTGGAGGGAATGACAAAAGCTCCAAAAGTTAGTAAAAAAACTCAGGCAGAGGATTAGGGTGCTAAAATAGGGGAAAGTCTCTAAAAGAACCTTGAAAATGAAGAATGCAGCTATCCAAACAAAACCCCACAATACAAGGTCCATGGAAACTCAAACTGAGCCCACACTCATTCACGATAACGAGGAACAGCAGGTAGTTGCTATGGATGCAGTTGCCCAAACTGAGAATGTATAGGTCTGTGAAAAATATGTTCAAACCGAGGCACTGTCCTCTAGCAGTATGGTCGATAAAGAGACACGGACTGTAGGCACTCGACATTGTAATAAGGACACCCAGGTCGATTTTCAACACAATTTTTTTTTTTTAAATGGCCCTATTATAGCAAAACTCCAAGAAGAGATGGCACAGGCTCAACAAGCTAGAGAAAATCTTGAAGAAGAGATTGTTCCCAAAAATAAATATCAACAGTTACAACAGCAATTAAAGGACATCAGTGCATCAAAGGCTAAAGCCTACGATAAGTGTCGGAAGGCAAAAGAGAAATTTGAAGAGGTAAGGAGTAGATTAAAAATGGTCTGGAATCAAATGGATACACTTTGCTCCTTATACACAGATGTTCTAGCATGTAGATGCCCTGCCAGAAATTATGCTTTGTTTTTAGTAGAAAGATATTTACAGTTAAAAATTAAAGCTGTTAGGGCAGGAAAACCTATAGAATTAAACACTGTAGATGATTTTATAATTTTATGCACACTATATGGAGTAAAAGTCCAATGTCTACTCTGTGATTTCTATTTGCACAATTTTATATTAGCTGGGGAAATGGAGACAAATCCTAGCCCTTTTGTGGGCGATATCCAATTTCAAGCATTTATTTCATTTGTTGTCAACTAGTTGAAATGGCTCAAGGCCTATAATACTTTTCAGAGGCAAGAAAATGGGTTAGACCTTTGGGTTAGGAGTGAATTGATACACCCATTACAACTATGGGCTAGGCAAAAGAGTCTAATGATAAAGGAGGGTGTGATCCAGACATTGGGACCCGTCCACAAAGCAATTGTCTTGGATGGGGTAGAATATTTTCTATCTATCAGAGACCAGGCCTATATAGCAGCTAAAGTTCGATGGAATATTTCCAATCGGAATATTCAAGACAGAGAACCATTTAATTATAGAAATTTTGGATTAGCTGCTGACTACTTGATTCTTTATATTAACCTCATCTTGAGGGAAGGCCCATACTGGCTAGGTTGTAGGTTTCGAAGTCCCATTATATGGTATTCTGCAACAGACTATAAAGCCAAATATGAATTACCTGAAGGACAGACAGGGCACATCTTTGAATCTTTAGCTGCAAATCATGGTTTTAGACCTCTTAATGAAAAACCCTCTCCATCCTATTCCCTAACTAATTTACATGTAAACTATGGTTTTCATGAGGACATGAAAAAAGGTAAGCAGGGGGGCGTGTTGAGCATTGGAAAAGGTATGAATTCCCCATGTATTTCTTTACCTTTTTCCTTTAAACATAACTCTTTTTATTCTAGAAAGATGATATATTGAAGGATTATGATAGAATTGCAAATATTAATGTTTATTGCGAAAATTAGCTAAATATTGTCTTTTATTCTCAACAGGAAACAAATGAAGTGGGAAACCACCATTCGAAAGGAAAAGATAAAATAGGAGTAACTGTTGTTCCTCCAGCAAAGGGTCGTATCCAGACAGAAAGGATGAAATCAGAACGCACAACTAAAGTAAGGCAGGGAACAGCACGGCTACAGCCTAAGAATACCAAGCATTAGCTAAAAGAAGAAAAGGGAGCGAATCCCTCAGGATATTTCGATCTTGAGGGATCGTTGTTCAAAGTCTATCATTGTTTCTTGTATTGTTCGCCGAATTGTTATAAAAGGCAGTGCCTGTAGAAATCGAGAGACGGAATGATTATTATTGAGACTCCTTTTGTAACTCTGTAATTTCTCATTGACTCTCGTGATCAGAGAGCGACTGTTGTAATGCTATTATTCCTGATTAATACATGATCTAGTTTCCGTTCCATTTCTTGACTTTGGAGTAGCCCAACAGTGTTTCATTGGTGGCTAAGGGCTCGGCCTTGGTGGATCCATCTGGTGTTTGTATTATTATCTTTCAATTATCGTTGTGTGACGGTTTGCATTTTTTTTCATTACAGCTTTCAAGTTTAATGGTTTACTGCTTACTTGCTTCATAACATTGGCGTGTTATATTGGTTAATTGCGCTGTCGTTCCTTTCTAATTTAACAAGAATCTTAATAACTTGTCTTTTTATGCTTTAACAGAGCTACGTTGTTCCGCAGTTGCTGTTCTATTTCAATTTTTGTTCCAATCCATTCGTTGTTCCATTCAGTTTGTTGTTCAATAGGATTTGATGTTCAATAGAGTTTTGTTATTCAATCCCATTAGATAGAAGTGATTTTCAATTCCAGTAGTTAGAGTTTGTTGTTCATTTCTATTGCTATTCAATTCTAGATTTGTTGTTCATTTCAGTTAATTAGTTTATAGTCTATTTCATTCCTGCAAAGAGTTGGTTTTGCTTTTGAGAACTTGCCTAGTTTACTTTCATCAACAGCATTAGTGATTTACTTCAATTTCCATTTCCATTTAATTGTTTTAATGCAAGATCATCAACTGTAAAGGACATCTAGTTATTTCTACCTTCGTTATCAGATTGATTATCTTTTTTTCATTTGATTTCAATTACATCAGTTGCTAAAGGAAAGAGTTATCATTACAGCATCCTTGACCGATGATTGCAGAGTGAATGATTGGATTTCAGAGCATTTAATTTCATTTCATTGTAGTTAGATTTCATTTCCAAGCATCAGTTTACTCTTGTATTTACAACACTGTACTACATATTGCAAGTCATTACTCTTAGATTGAATTTCAACCTCAGACAGAGTACACTCTTGAAATAAAAAATTGTACCTGGATTGATAATTAATGTAGGATAAATAGGCGTTCAAAAGACACCTTTTATACCTCAACATCAAGTTTACCTAACATCTAGCAACTTGGCTCCCTGAGAAATTTTCCCTGTGATAGTGTTCGTAGCTTCCGTCACCAGCGCAACGCGCTAGGCTCGTACCTCCGGCGGCGTGGCAGGCTGCAATTTGGCCTGTAAGTCGGAGATTTGCTGCTCCAGTTGTGTCTTGATGACCTGAATTTCTGTCCTAGATGCTTTCAATGCTGCAACCACTCTTTCCACTTTTGCCCAGGGCATAGCTACGGCCGGGATCCTGTCTGGAACCTCCGTGCAGAGCTGGTGGATCATTGTTTCAAGCTCCACCTGTTGCGATATAGCGAGGGACATTTCGGTGTTCTTCCGTGCGATGGTCCACTTGGCCACATCGAGCTATAGGTGTACTTTCTAGTCTCGATGGTGGATCTCCCGGAACACAACGGTGTGGAGACCCTGTAATGCCTCATGGGGCATCTTAGCTAGATCCAATTGTATCCCTGTACCTGCTTGGAGTTGGATTCCTACAAGGGAAGCACTAGGCAAAGAGCAAAGACAACTTTCTTCCGTAGCTAGTACTATACTGTTGGTTGCTAAGGGAGCCCCTGTCTGAATTACGCTGGTCTGTAGCGTATTTTTCTTGCATTGGAGGGCGCAGAGCTTGGCCTGAATGGTGTCAATTGTAGCCTTCTATTGTTCCTCTATGGCTACCCATCTATCCTCTGTAGCCAATGTAAGTGCATCTGTGATTTGCTCGAGGTCACTGTCAATTAGCATGACCGTCGCATCATATTCATAGCATTGGGCGCGTTGCCTTTTTCGGGGCCCTTTTACAGGCTCGCCTGGCCACTTCGTACCCTGGAGGCAGGTGGTATCTTTGTTATTCATCCCTTGCATGCTCAATTCTAGCTGCGAATCGGCCTCGGTGTCCTTTTCGGCGATCTGTAGTAGCTGTGAGTCCTTTTCCGTGGCGGTGTCCGAGCCCCTATTTCTCGGTCCTGTGGTCTCCTCGGGGTTGACAGGGGGGGTCACTCCTGTCACGCAGGTCCCTTCGGTGCTCTTTTCACCGGGTATGAAGCCAATCCTCCATGCAAGGAGACAGAATTCCATTATCCTATACATTTCTTCATCCCCTGACCCAATCACCATGATTTCCTCAAGTTCTGGCTCTGTAGGTACCGAAGCTTCCACGGGGTTAGTATCTGTCATTATAGCGTGAAAAGGGAATCTTGATTCTGGGGGACTATTGGTAGCGGGAGTGGGTTGATTCATTATTAATAGGACGCTACAGGCCCAGAGAACCGTGCAGCATAGAGAAAATACATACGGGTTATGGAAGTGATACGGAACCTTTGTCTAAGCTATTCTTCTAACGGTAGGGTAAATGTCACTTGGAACTTACCATCAAGTAAACGGTAAAAAATCTCAAGGAATCGCTTCATTAATTTCCAATCGCCCGCTCCATTCAATAGTAACTTTTCCTCTTTAACATATTTTACTGTTCCAACCGCCACTTTTCGCTCCTCATGTGCGCTCAGCATACCTGCTGCACTTGGACTAAACGCCTACGCCTCCTGCGTATCCTTCCTCAACACAGGCTCATTCCATAGGAACTTAAAAACCAAATACATGTTCCTCCGACATGCGTCATCCCAACAGAACCGAACCCCCTTCGTAAGCAAGTTTCTTAGAGGTGCTGTGATTAGTGTGTACTGTCGAACAAACTTCTTGTAATAACCTGCATGGCTGATGATTGAACGCAATTTTTTCTTGGTTGTAGGAGTTTCCGGATATATGATAACTTTGCTTCCTGTATCCGCATCCCCAATCTTAGCCAATGTAGGGTGTGTTTCAATGGCACCCATTCGCAGCCTACCCGGCCTGGTAACCGTGCGCATCCCTTCCAATTATGAGTCAGAAGCAGCTTGTGGATCATTCTTACCTTCTTTTGGGGCTAGGCTGCGGTAATCGACCATACTTGGTACCTGCGTTTCCCATGTGGGTATTTCAGGTGCAACATACAAGTGCGATTCACCCCATGCCACAACATCAGTGTCTTGTAGAGCTGCTTCAAGTGCCTCTATACCAACTACGAGCCCAAATGTTCCCAGAAATTCATCCTTCAAAGTCTCCCAATGGTGAGTGCGCTGATGTAGCTCCGCTCCTAAATACCATGCAGTGGGAAGTGGTCCCAAGGCATGGCTAAACAGATGAACCCATTCTTCCGTACTCCTGTCACACCATTTCTTCATCCATGTGAACAGATACTTGCGTGGGTCTTTGGGGCCGATGTATGTTTGGAGACTCAAGTGATCAGGTGGTTCAAGTTAACGAGAATCATCATGTCCGAGCACTTTCCCGGTCTTAGAATGGCACCCATATGTGTGTCCCTTGCCCACTTGCCAATTGTCTTACGCATGGCGAGTTGGGGCCCCTAGCCTTGTCCTCTTGGGGCCTTAGCCCGAATGTTATGCAAGGTGTCACAATTTCCCGAAACATCAAAATCGAGTATGTCTCTCACCTGCGAAATGCAATGGAAGTCCCTTGTGACCCAAAGGCATCCATGATGTGAGAACATCATGTGGTGGTGCAATTCTCTCCCCATTGGAGTTGAAGAAACATTCTCTGTCCTTTTCCTAGCAAAGTACACCATCATCTATGGGGTTGATCCAATATTTTTCCCGCGCAGTTAGCTTATAAATATGATCCACATCCTCTTCATCACGCAAGCTCGATGTGTCATTTTGCCTTTATGAGATCTAATGGCACTATTAACCTTGTATCGTTGTTCTCAAACACCATGCTTCTCTTCTTCAACTTAATGATACCTCATATGTCGATGGCCCAATCCAAGCCCGAAATTACGGACAGTTTTCGCATCTTCAGTCTGGTTACCTCAAAGTCCGCCTCGCCTTTATACGACAGTCTCCACCACTGATTTTCGATGGTCTTCCAAAGTGTAAATATTTCAACGGTGTCCAAAACACATCATCTTGGATAGTGGACCATTCCAACTTGAGTTCTCCCATTGTGCAAGTCTATTTAGGTAATACATTTTATGTCTGCGACCCTAGGTCCAAAATAACACAGTCCATCTCATAATCACTAATACGGTAAGTTAACTACATCTCCCCTGTAAGGTACATTCTTATATACGGATAGTTTGTGCATCCACAATTTCAAAGAGTACACGACTGGGTCATGTTGTGACTGTCTATGTTAAATTCTCTGGTTGAGTTTGTCTGGCTCATCGCCTTTGTAAAAAGGGCTCGACCTCCTTGTCTGCCTTAAGGTTCGCGAGTGTACGAGAAGTATGCCTCTTGCCTTAGCAAAGTTTTTGCGAGCTGCGATAAATGTTTCTTTTTCCTTGCTTGGGTCCAAACGCTCTTGTTTGATAACAACTTGCAGGATTAGAGGTGGAGTCGCAGCCTTCTCCCCAGGTCCTCTGGTGGCCATTTCACTACGCGTTACGACATTTACGCTCGGATATTTGTCTCGCAGCTCATCCTTAACCCTATGCCATTCTATGTAGGTGGTAGCTGCTTCTCTGCACATTTGCTATCAAAGATTGGACGATTAACGATCACCCGATCACATCTCTTGTTTAAAGAATGCTGGCGGGCCCCTTTAGGATTCGACGATCTCTATGGTCTTGTTCTCTCCACGGTTATAATAGATTAGTTCCTCGTCCCCGGCTGTGCTTCCTCGGCCTCCCCCTTCCTGGTGAGAGCCACCTGTTCTCGCCAGGACCTTGTGATGTACAGTGCAGTTGTACCTATGTAAGTTTGCGATGGGTCATCCAAATCATATGTGCAGGAAATTCGCTAGCCATTTCCTACCAATATACGGAACCTACACCATTGTTGTTTTACCTGCGGGACATACGCGTGAAGAAGCGTTGGTTCGTGTCATTACAACCCTGCAACGTGGAAATCATTGCACCACAATGTTGACCCACTTGACACACTTTCTCTTGGGCGCAATAGTGAGGTCTGGCTTGCATATAATATGCTAACAGAGGAGTAGTTATCCTTGGTGTGCCATTCACCTGTAAATATGCACCACCTTTCGGGGGCTAGCCTTTTCTCCTCACTCTTTTCACAAGTTTGAGATCTCCATGTCCATCGCTTCTCGTTGTCTTGGATCTGTTAGATAGCAATTGAGTCTTGTCTCGGTGTGACTTCTAACTTCCTCCATTTCTGCATTTCCTTGATTCGAACATTTGATGGCCCATAGGTACACGCGAGGTGAGGTAGCGGCATAGCAATGAAACGATACCTTGTCCTTTATAATCTGTATTGAAATCTGCTTCTCCCAATGCCTTCTTGGGTCATTTATCGACCTCCCACAAAGACCTGGTACCCTTTCTTGAAATATTTTGAATCCCAACCACTATTTGAGAGTAGGACTTAGCCTTCTTGAATTGTTCTTCAAAGAATTATTACTCTCCTCAATGGTTGCATTAGCATCTTTGACACGATATCCTTAACAATGCAATACTCTTCCTTCAAAGGCAAGGAGATGGGTACGCATGTGCATCTGCTAAGTTAATATGGGTCCATGCCAATCTTGCGGCAGGCTGAGTCCATGTCTTCATCACACCATAAGAATTTGGCAACTTCATTGTGCGCATCCATGTCATCTTACGGTGGTGTGGTGGGCGGCAAAGCGACTTCTTACTCTATCTTTGGTTCAAAAGTGGTGTGCGGGAGGATTCTACGTAACTTCTTCTCTTCTTTGAGCTGTAAACAGTTGTCTCCTTCTAGGTTGGTCGTGCTATCGCTTCGTCGATACTTCCATCCCGGATCGGCGGTCATTCACTCGGTGTGACTACACAAGGTCTCTTGTATTCAATAATATCTTAATTAGCAATGGCAAAGGTCTTGGAAAACTTACAAAACCTTGAAGAATATTCCCTGCGCCGGATAGGATGAGCGTCGATGGAAAAATCTATCACAAACCCTCTAACTGCCCCATCACAGTGGTCCTCTGTCTCGAAATGATGGTGTCATTATCGGTCTTCTCCTAGCCCCCCCGCTGAATCCAATTCGAGGTCCATTAGCGGCCCGTTCATCCTTCCTTATACAGAAATTTGACCAACCTGCGCAGCCACTCTGCAAAATATAGAATCAAAAATTATTAAAGAAGATCTTATAGATCTACGTGCAAAATATAATTATTTTTCACTCCTCGGTGGTCAACCTCTTTCTGTGGTTCTCTTTCATTGTGAATTCTTGAACTTGTTGTTTGAACCGATGTAGTTTCATACTTGAAGTTTCGGTCGCGCCGCTTTCAACCTATCCCTCTCCATTGTCTACACGACAACGGAACCATTTGTTGGCTCAGGGTCTGACCAATTGGGTTCGAGTTTACCCGACAAACCCTATGCTACGGCCGCTTTCGGCGACCCAGCACCTTGCGCGAGCGAGTCTCCTCGGCGTGGTATGGGTGGGTGTTAGAACCGAGTTCGCACCCTGGAGAGGAGTAGGTAAGTCCAAGAAAGTTGTGTTCCAATCTGCCTTGGCCGGATCTTGTATCACGAGCCTGAATCATATTTCCTTAGCATCCCGACACTGGCCCCGGCGGCACTGCAATCAACGGATGCGTACGCCGCGAACACTAACTCAGCTATTTGATCATTCGCTGTGATGAACGAACGAAGTTCGGATCGTAGCATAAACAAACAACACAGTTGCTTTCTTATCATGAATCATCAACATAGCGATCGCCATCAACTAATCGAAATGACGGACTTTCAGCTAACAAATATTTCCATGATTGAGATATTCAACAATACTTACCCACATTCTGTTCAATTACGGATCCTTCGTATATGCCCAAAAACCCAACTGCGCACACGGCGGGGGTCACTTGCACATCCAAGACAAAGAATCTCCGCGCATAGCGAGCGCAGGCCCTTCCCCAACGACTAACCAAATCTGTCATTTTCGCACTTAGCATCAGCAATCTCTATTCATTCCTCTTGTCTTACAACTCAAAATGTCCTTCGATTTGCATAACAAGCTAGCCTAAACTTTCTTTGTGGATACATGAAACCATGGTTTTGGTTCTGAGTCTACCCCTTTGACCCATTACAATGCTTTCGGGGCTTTGACCCACCCCAAAACCCCTATGCTAGACCAAAATATGCCAAAATTATACAAAATACTTGAAATTGTCCCAGTTCGCAGCTGTTGGAGGACCCCACTCCAACAAAGGTGGTGGCTTAAGTGCTGAAATCATGAAACAGTGCTCTAGGTAACTCAATATATCATTTAGCTACAGTACATTTAAGATTTTGTTAGAAAAGATGAAGTCCAATGGAATCATCATTGAGGCAGTTTGATAAACACCATAGATTATACGCCATGACATGTGTCTACGGGTCTTCTCCAAGATTCCCATTTAATTTTCGGATATCATAAGGAAAATTGGTGGTAATAATCAACCACCAACGGGAATGAGTAATGGGGTTGTTAGTAAACCGAGTTAAGTCATGTAATTCAAGAGTAGCCACAAAAGGCAACTGTTAATTAATGTCCAAAGGGGGGTGACCTATATAAGAAGGAATGGCCTAGGAAATGGGTACTTGCATGCACGGATAAGGAGTGTTATGATAATAAGGAACCTAGTTACCAGGATATGGAGGATTTTTATAACCAACATACCGGTGAGTTTGTTTCCCAACCCCAGGATGACGATAGAGGTTTTGGAATGGTTTGGTCTGGCTTTTCTGGCCTTGAAAAGGAGTGTGATGAGGCCCATATTGTTTCTAAATAGGGGTTTGTATTCCCCCCTGGTATGGTGGGTTTGGTTGAGACTACGTGTAATATCCCAAAATAGGAAAAGCAGTAATATAGAACACAAAAAAGGAAAAGTAGTAGTGAATATCAATATCTAAAATACGCAGACAAATTTAGAGCCATTTTATTAAACATATCAGCCATAATTAGCATAAAATCTTGAGGATCAAGTCACTTCAATCAATACAACACAAGCCCCCAATAATCACATAAATACATGAATAGTTGTTGCTATACAAATGTCGGAAAGTACGTCTGTTGTGGATCCTAATGGACCTAGTTAGAGCTAAGCTTATACAATGATGTCGAACGCTGATATATGCCTCCAGAATGTTGGAAGCTAAAGATAAAGGCTACGTAACACCTTTCCAAGACACTTCCAACGGTTCCAAAATTACTGTACAAAAAAATGTGAATGAGACCTGAGTTGGCAAACTTTTAAGCTGGGCTTTGAAAGGAGGTGTTTGGCCCGTCTGAGAAAGTAGGGAATATCCTCAAATGAGCTCTCCAAATGATTGATCCATGCTGGGAAATCTAACTCTCCAAATGATGCATTGAATCCTCTCTTCTGACCACACCAATATGGCCATTCTATGAAAGTATTCTGCTGTGGAGGTGTGCTTTTCTAGTGACAAATGATGAAATAATGCCCAAGGACCTCCTTTGACCTCCGAATGGAAATAATGTTTCCTCCACTAAGCTTAGTAGCCTGTAAACCTCATGCTTCTGCCACCGCAACACGGCCCAACGCACGGCGGCTGCATTGAAGATTGAAGCTTGACGATGCCGAAATGTTGAAATGCGACACGACCTCTCTAAGTGGTAACATCAAATTCACCCTATTGAAAAATTATATACTGTGACAATGCAACGCAGAAATAACAAAAGCATACACAAAACACATAAAACCGAACAGATATGTGATTATGGTTTGACCTCGTCACAGAACGTGGGTCCTTCCTTTCATGTCAGCTTGATGAAGACGCTACGGTAGATCCGTTTGTGTCAAACTCTTTAATCTCTGTCTGTTTCTTGCTCACAGAATACACATACAACACGACCCGACAAATAGCCTCCTTAAAAGCGAGGGTTACCTTCTAGGGCAAAAAAACCCTAAATAAACATAACTTCTTGATACGGGTTTATCAGAACGCAACGGAATAAACATAACCTTAGATAGAATACGGTGAGCACTTGCTTGTTCATTAATATCAAGGCCCAAATTTGTGAATGAGTGATAAAACTAGCTGAGCCTTCAGTAGCTGTCTCTGAGAAGAGATGTAGTGACTACGAGCTTTTAATTTGATTTATTAGTGAGGGCCTGTTTACTATTAAGCTCAATGTCAGAACCCTAAACATCCCAAAAACCTAACCCTAGGAGATGACTTAAACTATGGGCTTGGATTTGAGTAAATTAGTGTTTCAACTTCCAGTACAACAGCATATCTCGTTTGGCCTTTGTAGTATCATTAGAAAACTCTATCAGGGAAATACGGTATAAGGATAATTTTATTCGAAAAATTAACCGCTATTTAACGTACGTTTAAGCCTCCATGTGACCTCACAGGATAAGAGGACAGAAAAGCTGCTAAAAATAGCTAAGTTGTCAAAATACATGGGAAAAAAGGTGAGGGGCCAAGTCGTCAGTGGTGTGCCAGCATCACTGGATGTTCACTCTGTCAAAACAATGGTCCCCCACCAGGTCAGTTCCTCCATGAGATAGGAAATTCTGCCGAACACGGTCCTTTGATGTTCACTTTCCTTGGTGCGGAAGTTGGCCAGCTTTGACAACCCGATACGGTTGGATCTCTTGTTGGCCGTGTTCTTATTTACATCGCAATGCAATACGTGATGGCTTTGTTCCATGCGGTACGGGTTTAAATACGGTTGGTGTCGAGTTGTTGTGATATCGAAGTGTCCGGTGGTGAGAGGGCGGGACGAAGGCGATCCCGAGGGCGGGTGCGGAGACAAGGAATGGTGGAATACTAAGCAGCATTGTTCCCTACGTACTTGGTGATGGTGTACGGCCGTGTCGGAGCGGCGAAGCTTGCGGTGAGGTCCGGTGAGGTGCTCCTGCCTCGTGCAGCCATACTTTATCGCCCACCTGGAGATTGTGTGGCACCGTTGATGTGCTTCGCCTTGTACTTCGCATTAACTCACTCAATATGTCACTTCGTTTGTTGGCGGAGTGTGTTGGTCAACTCGGTGAAGCTACTTGCTTTGTCAACTTCGGACGGAAGCGTGCGCTGGTCGGCACCGAGCAGCTGCAAATGGCATGGCTACGTCAATGGGACATGACAGGCACAGAATCCCAAGCCACGAAGAACTGTAACCAATTAATTTGTCGAGCAGTTGTAACTATGTTGTACATAAGGGAGGCTCTCGTCCGCTGTGCGTGGATGCTTTAATTCTTTGTACGCAGAATGTGTACAATCATTACGGTAGCCGACCTCTATACGGCCATCTGTTTGGGGATGGGCTTGTGGACTTGTTCGGCTGGCCAATATCATTGACGAAGGTGGACACGTGTCTTTGAGGAAGCACACTATCTCGATACGATATGATAGTGTGGGATCCCAAAGTGAACCCATACTCGTTCAAGAAGAGTTTAGCGGTGTGCTATTTGTGATATTCTTCTTACGAGCCGCCATAATGACCTCTTCGAAAATCTATCGACGACCACGAAAACATAGTGTTCCATTCTGTGAGCGGTCCAACATGTAATCATGAAATGAATTCCCATGATCGACAGGAGTAGGTAGTGGAGTATATGAGCCCTTCAACTAACGATGAGTAGAAACACTTGTTAGCACAAGCGATGCGAGATCTGATGTTGTCGACATCCTTTAGAAGGTTCGGCCAATAGAAATACTTCGTAGTGTTACTCTGTTTTCTCAACTTGAAATGCCCGACAACTCATTTTGTAGTGTGCTTCCCATATCATCTTGGCACGCTTCACTTGAAAGACACGGTGTCCCCGAGGTGACATAAAAGTGCATCTTGGGGTGAAAATTTGGAACTTGCGTGCCCAAAGTGCCCTTGTAAGTGTGGTAGGTACGGAAGTCACTCTCATGAAAGCGGCTCAATCGAAGTCTCGTGCCCACAAGAGTTGAGCACGATGGTGAGCGCCCGATCGGTGGTCGGTGAGGCGATCTGCAACATTGTTGGTGCTACCCTTCTTGTGTGATGTTCAAATGAAGCTGGCTGCATCCTCCTCTGGACCACTTAAGTGATCATTACATAACTGCTTATTCTTGTATGAAGCTGCCCAGGGGAGTGGAAATTAGTCTTGTGTGGATGATTGTTTCCTTCCCCAAAATGTAATGCTTCCATTGTCGTGACACAATGGAATACCATTTTCTATTTGTCCATAAGTGCATTCTTCCATTTGTCTCGGACAATGTCTCAACATGATATGCTGTGGATGTCCCTGTTGAGTAAGAACTGCCCAAATGGCATAGTCGAACGTATCTCGATCTCCAAACGGTTCTTGCCAAGTGCAGTAAAGGTGAGCAGGGGCGAACATAGGCGATTTTTCAATTCTTTGGAGGCATATACCCATTGATTAAACCGAAAAATTTTTCTCTCGCTCCTCCTTTGGTGACTTGACTCAAGAGGCAAGTGATATGAGAGAATCCCAACACGAATCTACGGTGGAAATTAACCAAGACCAGAGAGCTGCTGCCGAGCGCTATTTATAGTAGTCGGGGCGGCAATGCGAATGACTTGGATCTGCGTTGGATCCACATGCACCCCCTTTTCATCAATAATGTATCCCGGATATTGAACACAGGTCATGCCAAACGTGCACTTCTCCAAATTGGCACACAACTTGTGTTTACTTGTGGAGGTGTTTGGAGACTTGTCGGATATGGTGAGGTCTTCCCAAGTCTTGTGAAGATCAGAATGTCGTCCAAGTACACCACTACAAATGAGTTGGTGAATGACCGCAGATGTCGTCCATCATCCTCATGAAGGTTGCGGGAACGCATTCGTCGACGAGCATGACCGACCATTCAAAAAGGAGCCTTCCTTAGCTTTGAGCGGTCTTCCACACATCGAGAGGGTTCAATTGGTACACGGTGATACCCGAGACTTCGGTCGATCTTCTTTGAAATATTTTGCTGTGGAGTTGGTCCGAGAGGGTCGTCAATCCGTGGGATTGGGTACCTATTCGAAGACGATGGTCTGTTCGACAACAAAGCCGTCCAATACGAGTCTCCCACGTCCCATCCTTTTTCTGTGCCAACACGATCGGGCTCCCACATGATGAACTTGGTAGTCGGCCTTTCTGCAACGACTCTTGAATCGCACTCTTGGTTCCTCATTTTCCCGAACGGAAGCGTCGATAGATCGGTCCTTGGTAGCGCACCTGGGGTCGAATCAATGGTGCTTGACACAGCGAGTGCGAGAGGAACACATAGGTGAGAGTGAAAGATATCCCCGTCCTCCTCCATGACCTGTGCGTTGTTGTTTATAAATCTGGAAGGGCATGAGGACGTGAAGGATCTGTGTGTATATGGAAGGATCTAATGAACAGGACTATGGTTTGAAATGAGCTTACGCATTGTTTGCGATGACAAAGAGATAATCGTAGGAGGTGGTGCTACGGTACATCTGTACAACTTACTTCCCAAAAGTAATAATAACGACGAAATTCGGGAACTCATACCATGACCGCCCAACAGCGCTTCCACAGTGGTTGTCCTAATAATACGCCGAAACATCAGTGAACGGCGTGTGGCCTCGTGGTGGAAGGGCTTGATGCTATAGGAAAGGCGGCCTTTGTTGGGCCACAGCGCGGAGGATCTCGTCCTTGGTGAAGCCAGAATGGTGTGTGGATGTGGAGTGAGGGTTTGTGGTCGTAGCTTGACCATGTCGAGCGTACGCTGAAGCCAGAGGTTCTTTGGCTCCCATTGTCGACAATGAGCTTGTACGGGGGAGCCTTTACCCCCATACGGGAGTGGAAGAGACGTTCCTCCTCCTGCGGATCTTCAGTTGTCTCACAGACCTTTAACGTAGCAGTGGCGTTGAGCTCGCATCAATAACGTACGCTTTTCCCTTTTTCGTTCCCCTTTTAGGGTTTGATTCGGTCGGAGCATGCATCGGCTCGAAGCCTCATCTCGACCACTAGCGGCGCGGCGACACTCACTTGTGTTGTGGTGGAGCTCTTATGGAACTCACACCACTCGTGTCCTTTTTGGCTTTACGGTGTTGTTCTTTTTCATGTAGCTTTGGTGGGTTGTCTTTAGCCGCCATGCAGCAACTCTTGCTCTTCGTTGCGGTTTGGAAGCACCTTTTCCTTGCTTTTGATTCGCGGTCAAAGTCTCGCTTCTTCTGTTTAGTTGCTCAATCTTGGCCATGGCTTGCTCTGGTGTAAGGCAAGCGAGGAGAGATATTAGAAACTCATTTGCTCCTGGTGTGTACGTACTTGGAACAGGCTGAGTACTTTAGCACCAAATTTTCTGCGAATCTTTGATACCCAACTTTGTGTGGCGGTGTGAACTTGATTAAATGCGACTCGTGCACATCTTGATCCCTTTGTTGTCGCAGTGACGGTCCCATTGTATGTACTTGTCCTCATGGCTCCAGAATAGTATTGTTCATCGACGGCGTCTCGGAAAGAATTCCAGTTGGCTCGGCCGAGAAACGAGAGGTTGTACGGTCCTTGTTCTCCACGGTGGGTTTCCCACCGGGTCCTTAACATGGAGGTAGCTTTGAGGTATGGCTCAACGTCTTCTCCGAGGTGCGAAAAGGTCATGAACGAAAATGTCTTCTAATAGATTCAACCATCTGTCTACGACGTACTGGTCTCTTTGACCTCAAATATGGGAATGTCAAAAAATTTCTTGTTATGTCAAGGGGAGGTCGCAACTCCAGGTAATCCTTCAGATGCGAGATGCGCGCCGGTGGGCGGCCGTTCGAAGGATCGACCAAAGCTGTCATCATCGCGTTCCTTTGTTTTTAAAGACATATCAGAGCAATATTTGTTTTGATAGGATCTCCCTTGCTCCCTGTCTTTCTTTCGTCCCCATGGGCGTCCGTCGAGGTTGCGAGGCTGATCTTGCAAAGGTTCCACCGGATCAGAAAGCTGGCTCCTTATGCCAAACCTCGTTGAGGGACATGCAAGAAGGATCGAAAAAACGGAAGCGGCTACGATACCACCAACGATCCCGGATTTATGCGAGGGCATGGCAAGGCAAACACCGCCATAAGGCTGGGAATGCAGCGAGTAACACTTCCATTTCATTAATGTCAAAAAAGAACTGAGGTGCTTACGGACGAGAATGGAAATAAAACTAGCTGAGGCAACTGGTAGCTGTCTGCGAGAAGAATGTGGGCGGCTACGGGCTATGAGCACTTTACCAGCCAGGCGCAAGGGCCTATTTATTGAAAAAATGAGAACCCTAGGCCTCCAGCCTAACCCTAGGAGATGAAGCGCCAAGGTGGGCCGTTTGGGTAGTTGGTGTTTCGCTTCCCGAGGACGTAACTTTGGCATACTGTCTCCGTTTGACGCACATGATACATCATTAGAAAGCTCTGTCAGGGACTACGAGTTTGTCCAAGACAAATTTTATTAGAAAATTCACGGCGCTCGCCATGGTTGGAGCCTCAAACGGCTGCGGAAGTTCGAGGACCGAAGAAACTGTAAAAAATAGTAAATTGTCTGGCTTCCAGAAAAAGCTGAAAAGGGAAACAGTGGTGGAGAACCAAGTGGAATAGAGTGGTGTACCAATATCCCACTGTGGATCACTTCTACCATCGGATCATCTTCTAATGAATGGCCTTGTGACTAGAAATTGCTATGCCCTAGGAAATTTTGTATGTTTTTGACAGTGACGCCACTTCCTGGAGGCTCATAAAGTAATAGCCACCATCCATAAAACCCCTAAGAAGAATTTAATTATGGGCGGTGTTGCTGCCCCATTAAGGTACAGGGGTTCAATGCTATGATACAAAATAAATAAGATAATCGAGCTCCACATATGATCTCCCGCGGGGCGGTTAACAACTCCACATTTGCTTCATTTCTTTGGACAATGACTCCTCTTTGTGCCTATTTGTTTCTACATCTTCATCGTCATTCTTGAAGACCAATTGAAACTGAGCATAATCTTGGTTTCTCCACTGATTAAGACTTTAGTATGTGTTTGTGGGATTCTGTTAATGTAACATCTTTTCTGAAACTGCTTCATCTTCCAATACGGCATTTGTATGAAATATGGTACATGAATTCTCTGTGTTTATTCCTAGAATGAAATAGTGTGTTCTTTAAGATAAGATAGAACTTTTCTATCCTTGTATAACGTGCACTGTCACTGCTTCCACCCAATTCATATAAGCCTTTGTAGCAAATCAATTTCTTTTTTAGCCTCTTGTTAGCGACAACATACTGCCAGCACGTTTGTTGTGAAGGTACAATAACCCTTTATATTTTAGAAACACAAGCGAAAAGGCTGACCACCTACGGTAAATACATATCTTGTAGTGCTCCTCCTATTATCTACGCATCTTTGCCATGTACGCGCCCGACGCATATCACAGCAGAAATGTTTGAACATACCAAATCATAATGCTTGATTTGGTGCCTCTCAAACTCTACGAATCCATTTCACTACCATCCAGTGTTCTTTTCTGGATTGTTCATGTACCTTCTTACAACTCCCACTACACATGTGCAATATCAAGCCTTGTGTGAACCATTGCCATTGGCTAGCCTAAGTCATATGGTTTTGACCTATAGTCCATTTCTTCTTGGGTGTGGGAACATCTCATACTAAGTTTGGCTCTTGGCTAGCAAAAGGTGTACCTAATCGGTTTTGCATTACTGCTATTAAATCTTTCAACACCCCACAGCAGCATGTACTCATTCTGGGAAGCCAGTTTAATTTGGAGATTTTCACTGTCTCTAGTTATTCTCATACCAATTTGTTTTGCGGCTCCCAAATCCTTCATTGCAAATAGATTTTCAATTTTCTTTAAAACTGTTTAACTACTTGCATGTTAGACCCTACAACAAACATATCATCTACATACAATAACAATATATAAAGCCTTCATCATTTTTGCTTTCATGTAAACACAATAATCGGTATCTAAATGACATTGAGACATAAGCTTTGTCAAATTTTAGATACCTTTGCCTTGGGCTGTTTAAAGCATACAAGCTCTTCTTTAACACCTTTGCCTAATTTTCTTATTATTACATATCCTTGGTTTATCCCATGTAAGTCTCATGTCAATTCTCTCCATGGAGAAAATGTTTTCCTTTACATATAATTTTCCAAGATGTAAATCTTATTTTACCTTTAGAACTTAAAAATAAAATTATAATTGATCAATATACATGCTTGGAAAAAAATTTCATCAAAATCAATACCTTTCTTTTGTGCAAACCACAAGTATAGCTTTGTGCCTTTGACATACTCCATCTTCTTCCCTTCAACTTTGTCAATGAAATTTATTTTGCAATGTTGTTTTACTGCAGGCTTTGACTAAATCCCAAGTCCGATTTGTGTATTAAAAGACATATCTTGTTGTGGCTGGCTCGCTACTTGCAACCTTTCAGTTACTGTTACTTCTTCATAACATTCGAGTTCACCATAATCGGTCAACAACAAATAATGGTAAGTATCGTTGGGGGAGCCTGTGTCCTGGTAGATCTTCTTACACTGAGTGTTTGGGGTGCTTTATTCTTTGACCTTGGTGGTTGTTGTTGATTATTATTATTTTAAAGAACCTTTACTTTTTACATTGATCTCCTCCAAAAATTGTGTATTCCTTGTTTTCTTTTTCTTGTTTCTTTTCACATGGCCAGTCCTTATACGGCCTTTTCATTGAATATCATCTCCTAAGTCCTAATGATTTTGTGATTTTCTTAATCATATAGCGATAACTAAAATCATTCTTTCATCGATAAGGTACATTTCTTTGATTTTCCTCAAGCTTTATTTATGTTTTCTTTATTAATATGAGCCAAAGGCCTCACAACCAAATGATTCGAATGTGATTGAATAAGTTCACTTGAGTTTGATTATTTTTTCTTTTGAATTGATTGTTAAATGATAGTTTAGCTGAAAGACGACATAAACCCGGTATCCAATAAATATGATTAAATAACGACAATAATCGAGAGAGAAGAAGAAGAAAACGGTTGTTGATGATGGAGTTAAATCACTGCTGAACCATCTCCGGAGTCCGCTTTCAAGTGGCGCGTCGTTTTTATTAGGATTGATATTGAAGAATATTTACCTTTGAAATGGAACAGAGATAGTGTTGTGCTCACGAGGCACTTCTAAACTTTGTAATCATAAATTACTCTCTCTCACCTTTACGATGCTGTCTCCATGTAAATTCCGACATAGGCAATAGTGAGCAATGCGCAAACCAAATCTCCTATGTCCTTAAAACTGAACTCAAAATACACAATGTCTTCACAAATATCCAAGATGAACTTCATGAGAATTTTTCATGGCTTTATAAGTCTGCATCAAACCTTGGCTAGCCAAAAATAAGAATTGGTTGAGCTGAATTAATGAGGAGGTTTTGAATCCCTATCATTTCCATAAACCTAGGGATTAAGTCATTGACCTTAGTGTTTTATTTAATATAAAAACCCAAAATTGAACTATATAATAAAAATATCAGCCAGCAGTTGAGCTAACTAGGCGGTGATAAACTGCTGCGTGTCATCGGCCAGTGTTAATAAAATGATCACAGTGGCTAAAACAGTTGGAATCTCTCAGTTTATTCAACCATTCAACTAATAAACCATTGTGGTTGGCATCACGGCAGAATTTAATATGTCACATTCAAACAGCATATCATGTGATTTTACTTTAACTATTGAATATGCTTTCATTTGTTCATAGCTTGAGTTCATGATGTTTTAGTTTCATCTAGTTATTCTGGTTGTTTATATGAACTGGGCATTAATTCTTTCTAGTTTTATTTCTTTTAAGGTTTGTAATGAGTTTTATGATGTTTTTGCACTTAGATTTAGGACCGTAGACTTAGGTTTATATGCATAGGAATTAGATCATGTGGATAGGGTTTAATGATTAGGGTTTAGACTTAGGGATAGGTTTTGACATATGTTTTAGATATTTAGGAATAGGACTTTACAATTTCATAAGGTTTTTCAACATAGGAAACCTTAGAACTAGGTCCATAAATACCATGCTCCCTTTTACACTTTTAAATAATTCAACACATGATGACCTTGACTTTTCTAAAAAAAAGAAAGCTGGCGAAGCACGTGTAAATTTGGTGAATCTAAGCTGAGTTGTTGGACCTTTCTATTGAGCTCTGATCAGATCCTCTGGGTCAGTATCTCCTTAAAAAGCTTTTGGACCACAAAAGCGGTTTTAAGGCGACAATAAGTGAGAATACAACTCCTCTCACTTTCATCTTGACTTGGTAGCCTTTATTACGATCGATGACTTTCGAAACTAATGCTTGTCATGGCGCAATTTGATCACGACTTGACTCAGTTCTTCATAAATGTGGTAGAAAAATGTAAGGCTTGATTGTAATCATCGTGCACCAATAATTACAAATTCATCGCATATCTTGGGATGTTTTACGATTACCTAAAAGAATATGTACCTGCGGTCATGTTCTACCATTTTAATCTTGTCCTTGAATAAATCGTACACTTCCTGTGGTTTACGAAGAGAGCTGAGTATGTCACGAACCAATCTTTTGATTGCATGGCTTGCTTATCGAACACTTCACATCCCTTTATGCTTCATAATTTTCATACATATGGGAAGCGATGTGTACTTTTGACTGTGTCGTAGTCTTCATTACGCCTACAATCCAAGAAACATAATTTTCACAAATAACTTTTCTTTCCTTTCTATACGAGAATTGTGATTAGTGATTCAAAAGTATCTTCAGAAATCATTATCAATACTATGTTGATACAATATTTCATAGAAACCAATGAAGAAATTTGTAGTACCTCTTTAGCTTGAGTCAAAGACAACATATCAACTCTTTACTTGTTACACCTTCCTTGTCCTTAAATACTAAGTGAATTTCTTTGAGAATCCCATCCAGCTGTGGTGAGATTGTTGCAACTTATGTAATTTAAGTATTAGAAAGAAATTGATAATCTATGTGAAATCCTTGTTTCAGGTTATAGCAACTTTTAACATCTAATGCAACTTCATATGGATGTTGATGATTTATCAATGCTATGAGATGCTGCAGCAAATGGGTCAACTTCTGTATACGACACTTATTCCCCATGTCACATTTTTCTTATGAGCCAAAATTGTGGTGCATTGTATGGAGATGAATTCGTTAACATTAATTCTTACTTCAGCAACCCATAGGAATTTTATTTATTTATGCTCTATAACTAACTTGTGATACATTTCATTTATAGAGGCATCAAACGGCCATTGCATCTCATGTGATATTTCTTTTATGAAGTGAATTTTTGGTTCTTTAACTAGATCTTGAAATGAATATACCTTTTTAACCAAATTACATTCATATGAAAATTTCACAAGCTTGAACAAAAATATCAATAATATACTTGTATTTATCTTTTATAAGCATGAGAAAGTATCTTTTACTTGAACTTATTAAGCACTTCATTTTTATTAGCATTAATTCAGTTCAAGTGATCCTTTTGTTTTATATTGCTGATTGATGTCTTGAATCATATTTTGTGAGATGATACATATATTCCTAAAACAATTCCACGTGTGTCTAACGGTGTCACATCTAGCTCACTTCATCGATATAGTTAAGCATGAGTTACCATTTCATAGCTCTTGTTTGGTAACACTGGTTGACTTGTTCCTTTAACCACCCTAAAGGATATGGCTTTGGATGATTATGTGTTTTCAAGCCAATTGTTTAACCAATGGCTAGAAATCAAATTTTCTGTGATCAAGTATCGAACAATGTATCTATCTTAGTATGCTTTGAAGTTACCCTTATATGTAAATACAACTAAATTCTGTCTTCATTACATTTGTTTGATGTTTGAAGAAACGGAGAAGTACTAACGCCAGGAAATTTTACCAGCTGGCAACCATAACGGTCGTTTTACCTTCATCACTTGAATTGGATCTGAAGTCCAAGCCTTGTTGGAATATTGTTTCAACCTTCTTTTCACCTTCTTCAATTGAAGCTTCTTCGGCTTCAATTGCGATTTCCAACACCTAGCTTCATCATGGCCAATCCTTTAGCGATGTGTACACATAGTTCTATCTTCTTCCTTGTAGTACACCGCTGGCGATCTTCTTTTCCTTTGACTTGACCTTATTTTTGTTGTCTTCAGTTTCCATCTGCTTGGATGTCTTTGGTGTAAACTTGAATGGTCTACCACCTGATTCGACATGAATAGCTTGAATACAAACTTCATAAAAATCATCAGGATTGAACATTAGCAATGTATGCCACAAATATGAATGCAAATTGTCGATATATTTCAAAAAAAAATCTTTTGTGTCCAAATAAATACCCAGTGCTAATTATTTCTTTGAATTCCTGTGTGAACTCTTGAACACTCTGTCCCTTACCTTGTCACAAGCGTTGCCAATAAATTACGACTTGTTGTGTGTGACCCAACGGATAGAATTGTTTCTTTAGAGATTTAATAAACTTATTCCATGAGGTGATAACTTTTCCCTTACGCTAAAATGTCATGTCTTTTCCCACAGGATAAAGCATTTTATTCCCAAGTAGCTAATTGGTTCTGTCTTATCATCGGTAATATCTTGAATACGACAATAGACTTCTAATTGTTTTACCCAATTATCTAATTTCTTAGGGTTTATTTAATGTCATACATAGGTAATTCAAACTTAACATCAAGTTTCATGTGGACTCTTAGGTTTCTTTTCTTTTTAAGTTCATAACTAGAAGTAGAAGAGGAAGAAAGAAGATAAACAGAATAATGAAGGAGAATTTACTCACTGCCTTTTGTATCCTTTGATGCCTTGGTGAAATTTGTATCTCTCATCTTCTTGTCTTCATATAATTCTACCAACATTTGATGCATGTATTTGGTCCCGAATTTGCCTCTTGCTAATACACTTTTCATATCTCTTTCTTTCACTAAACCTCCAAAATATCAATATCATGCTTTGAGTATCATTGTGGTTTTTAATTGTATTTGTGTGTTTTCTGTTTGATTTAGATTTTGTTCATACGGTACGGAAACTTGTCACTTTCCGCGACGCTTCTCATGGCCTTTGTGGAAATGGTATGGGTGTCAACGAAGAGAGAAAAACGAAGCCACCTTGACCGAGCTGAATGACAAGGACATGGTTGGTGTCCTATTGGTTAGTAAATTCGTCGAGGAAAGCACGGTCAAAGCCATCCACGTGGAAGTCAATTTTGTGGAGTTCTATATCGTTGGACTACATTTCGTAGCATAGAAACATCCATACGACGTTTAAGCTTAAGGAGGTTAATTAACCTTGTAAAAGTTAAGGAGTTGAATTTAGCTTACAGCAACTTCCTGAATAGTTTTCCTTTATTGTCTCTGTATGTTTGTAGTGGTCTCTTTAATCTGCTTTCTGTCATAAACTTCGAGCAGAGTTACATTTGTTGCTTTATAAAGAGCGTTTGCATACGCACGTAGAGAGTTAGTGAATGTGAGTTGATAGTTGTTAGTTGATATGGCTGTATGGTGAGTATAAATATTCTGATATAGTGGTCTGTTGCCTTGAGCCGTAATACCGATGCTGTAACTGACTTGCTTTTAATGTGAAAAACCTCTGTTTCATAACTTAATTTGTGTTGAGGATCGTTACCAAAATTGCGTGGGGGCCTGCTCGGTAGGGTTACAATATTATTAATATTTTATATTTTTCATTTTCATTTCTTTAATGGAGTCATTGTGTCATAACTTGTTACATGTTCATATTTCATAACGTTGTTTCTGTTACTGTTCATGTTTGTTCTAACAATTTCATTTGCAATTCATAGCATGTTATGTTTTATGATTGTTAAAACAACGATCGATTTCTTGTGCGATTTTGGTGGGCTTGACTTGGGGCATTTTCATAGTATTTTTGCTAATGATATGAAGCGGCATTATTCTTTAGTTTTCTTTCCCACGATTACTTTGTTTTAACTTCGGTCTTGTCATGCTTCAGTTTTGTATACGGCAGTTAATTAGTTAGTTGAACTATTCAGCTATCACAATGTCCCATTCTCAAAGCCACGAAAATTTGGGTGATGGTGAGGGGGCTGTGATGAAATGTGTGGTTCGTATTAGTTTCCTTTATAAAATTAGATATATTAAAAAACTGCTCTGCAGCGTCTTCGATTCTCCAGAAAGCCTGGGTAGGACTAATGGTGAGGGGCTGCATGATAGGAAATATGTGTAGTTTAGTATTGGTTCCTTTCGCAAAATTAGATATATTAAGCTGCTCTTAGCGTCTTCGATTTATAAAAGCCACGGTGGGTGATGGTGAGGGCTGCATGATAAATGTGTGGTTTGGTATTAGTTTCCTTTGTAAAAATTAGATATATTCGTTGCTCTTAAATATTTCGGTTCTCAGAAAATACCCAATTTCGGGTGATGGTGAGAAGTTGCATGATGAAATGTGTAGTTTAGTATTAGTTTCTTTTATATAAATTAAATAATCGATTACACAAGTTGTTTATGATTACTTCCGCAAGTCATAAGTGGTCTAATGATGAAGGGTCGAAGAAAATGAATTGATGTAAATACGATTTGGGTTGTTTCTTCTAATTTTGATTTCCATAGCGTAGTTTCTTTTTTGGTATTCGAGTTGGCGAGCAAGAATAGTTTAGTTTTCATATTCACTAGTTTCTTGTTTTGATTCATTAGATTAACGACACTTTCCATTTCGTGGGTTTACTTTCTTTTGTCATTGTAATTTCAATTTACTTTTAAAGTTTAAGGTTAGTGAAGTCATTATAGGGGATATCACTTGTGAACAAATATAACCAGCTTGCTAGCACAATTTTCATTTCTGTGAAAAGACCATAAGCAAAAAGTTAAGAAAAAAGAGGTTATACTGTATAGTGCACCGCACTTCATCGACTTAAATTTCGGATTGGCAATTAAAAATCGACAATTTAGACCTCATTCAACCAAACATTTTAGCGCGAATTCTTGCAGTGTAACTAGGTAGCCAATTTCTTAAAAAAAAAAAACACATAAAATCATAAGAGAAAACTTGATAACTTCTTATGAAATGTGCTCTCTCTTACCCTAGTGTGATGGAGGATCGGAAAGAGGATTATTGGTTTATTAATTTCTTAAGTATATACTCTTCTTGCACCTAGTGTAGATACGGAAAGATACGGAAAATTATTAGCCAACTTTTGTTAAAAAATATAAAAAAAAATGACATGCATGAGCAAGAGATTCTAGGGAAGGTTTTATAGCTAAAGCCAAGGTTAGGTTTTCATGTAACTCCATCTTCTTCAAGGCATAGACCAGTTCATCATCTGCCCCTAGCCTTAAGATTTTTGGAAGTCAAGGAACGAGCCTGATTAGAGGATTCTCCTACACCACCTACTAAACCCCATGAGTCAACAAAGAACTTTCTCTCATCCTTCCTTGGTGAAAGAACATTAGAGGACTATAAGGACTCTAAAGAAACTGTCATGGCGGAGGAAGTAATAAATAGAGGTGGAGGTAGAGGAGGAGGGGAGATAATAAGAATAATAATGGTGAAGAAAATAACAAAATAGAAAGCCAGATTTTCTTGGATTCCCTATAGTTGATGAGAAACTCCTTTGCTTGATGATATTTCACCATCATCTCTCCCTACTAACATGGTTATAGTGAGGATCCTGGAGAAACATTCTGTTTGAGTTTGAAGTAGTGTGCCGAACTTATGACTATATGGAAGATTCTCAAAAACTCAAACTATTTCCTTCAACTTTGAAGGGATCTGCTTTGAAATGGTTCATGGGATTAGCCACTCAATCTATCAGGACTTGGAATGATATGAAACAAACATTTTTGGATAGTGATCCGGATTTATGTAGGAACGCAACACAATAAACACATAACCATAAATACAGAGATGCAGCGGAAATAAAACTTCATTTCATTAATATCAAATAACAGAAAGATGCTTACAGACATAAGCAAATAAATAGCTAGGGTCTTTGGTGGCAGAATCAAAGGAAGAGATGTGGGTAGCTGGAGACCTGCGAAGTGCCTGGCCAGTGAAGAACCTGTTGTTGTTGAGAAACAATGGAGAACCCTAAACATCCCAGCTAACCTAGGAGATGAAGCGCCAGCTGGGCTTGGATTTGGTCGATGGTCTCGCTTCCCGGAGACGTAACTTTGGCATACTATCTCCGTTTGACGCATATGATACATCATTAGAAAGCTCTGTCCGAGGACTACGGCTATCGGAGCCAATTTTTATCAAAAAATTCGCACAGCTTTCTCATGTAAACGTCGTTTAGGGCCTCAAAACAGCTCCGGAAGTTCAGGACATTGCTAAAAATAGTAAGTTGTGCCGAGCGAAAAAATGAAGACAATGGGGGGCCAAGTGGAATAGGTGGGTGGCCGCCAATATCCCACTGGATCATTCCTCCCCCTTGACAATGGTCCCATTGGTGCCTATGATTCCTCCATGAGATGAGGAAATTTCTCTTTGAACTTGGTCACACAGTGAACCACTTTCCTTGGTGCGGAATGACAGCTTGCAATGACCCGATACGATTGGATACTGCTGTTGTTGACGAGTGTTCTTGATTTGCATGTCCATGATACAATCTGTGATGGCTGTTCCATGCGATGCAGGTTTAACTGCATTTGGTGTAGGTTGTTACGCAATGTCGAGGTGTCGATGATGAAGAAAGTAAGGAGCGAAGAATCACATTGAGGGCGGGTGCGGACGAATATGGTGGAATACTAGCTCGCAAGGCATTGTTACCTACGACCTTGGTGATGGTGTACGGCCGTGTCGGAGCGAAGGCGAAGCTTGCGGTGAGGTCCGGTGAGAGCGCTCCTTCTGCAAATGTAGCCATACTTTGTATACACAGAAGTGGTGTGGCACCCGGTGTTGATCATGGCGTGTTTATCGCATTGGTCTGTCCAATATATCATGAACTTTGTTGGCGGATGTGTTGAATACGCTCGATGAAGCTACTTGCTTTGTCAACTTGAAATGGACACTGAGCTGAATCGGCTGAGCGTTTGTAAACGGCATGGCTATGTCAATGGGACATGGTAGGTGGAATCCCAAGCCCACTGAAAGGGAGCTGTAGCCAATTGAGCACGACAGTTATAAGCATGTTGTACATAGGGGGCTCTCGTCCATGTGCGTGGATGCTTTGGAGTTGTGCATGCGGTCTTCTGTATAATCATTCTGTTGACTACCTGCGTACGGCCATCTGTTTGGGGATGGAAAGGCATGGACTTGGTAGACTTTGTGTCCAACATTGACGGTACAGTTAAAATGTCTTTGAGGAACTGTTATCCCTAGTCGATATGATAGGCGTGGGATCAGTGCACACATAGATTTCAAGAAAGGTTTATGAGTGGCTTATAGCATGATATTCTTCTTGCGAGCATACAGTGGCCATGTCGAAATCATCATGACCACGAAAACACAGTCATTTCCATTCTTAGTAGAAGCGAGCCCGACCCCATGTAATCATGGAGATGAGTTCCAGTCATTAGGGGTGAGTAGTGGGTATATAGGCCTTGCTTCTTGATGGTCGGTTTGGCAATAGGACAAGCGATGCGAGGATACGATAGCAACTATGAAGCATCCTTTAGAAGGTTAAGCCAATAGAAATATACACAACAAAAATGTTCTCTTTGTTCTCGCTTAGAAATGCCCAGTAGACTAAGTGCAGCAGTGTGCTTCCATATCATCTTGGCACGCTGTTGAAAGGGCAAAGGTGTCCCGGAGTGACATAAAAGTGCATCTTGGAGGGTGAAAATTTGGAACTTGTGTGCCCAAAGTGCTGCACGCAAAATATGTAGCCGAATTACGGGTCCACTCTCCTTGAAAGCGACGATCGAAGTCTCGTGCCCACGAAGTTGAGCATGGTGGTGAGCGCCACGATCGGTCGGTCGGTGAGGGCGATGCAGCATTATTGATGCTACCCTTCTTGTCTTCGATGTTCGGAAATGAAAGCTGTACGGATATGTGAACCACACTTCGATGGCGATCATTCTGTGACCCTTGTGTCTGTACTGAGCTGGGGGCCGGTGGTACATGTGGATGATTGTTTCCTTCCCCAAAATGTAATGCTTTGTTATCGGCAGAGCTTGCACAATAGAATACATTTCTTTGTCATAAGTGGGATACTTGTTGTCTCGGTTAATGTCTCAGCATGATATATGTTGGATACTGTTGATGTTGCCCCAATAGCATAGTCGAACGTACAGCTCTGATCTCAAATAGGTACTGCAAGTACGGTAAGGTGAACGGCGGAAACGAGCGATTTTTTCAATTCTTTGAATATACCCATTGAGGTTAAAACCAATTTTCTCTCGCTCCTCCTTTGGTGACTTGACTCGAAACTGATGATATGAAGAGTCTGACACGAATCTACGGTAAAGTGTGGGAACCCGGAGAAAATGCAACGAGAAGCTGCTGTTATAGTAGTCGGGGCTGGCCAATCCGGAATAGCTTGGATCTTGGGCCGGATCCACATGCACCCCCCTTTTCATCCAATATGTATCCCGGATGTGAACCTGGATGTGCCAAACGTGCACTTCTCCAAATTGGCACACAACTTGTGTTGGCGGTGTTTGGAGGACTTGTCGGATGATGAAGGTGCTCTTCCCAAGTGCTGCAGAAGAAGATCGAAATCATCGCTAAGTACACCAATACGAATGAGTTGGTGAATGGCCGCAAGATGTAAGTCCATCATCCTCATGAAGGTTGCGGGAGCATTCGTCGGCTTAGAAAGGCATGACCGACCATTCAAAAGGCCTTCCTTAGCTTTGAAGCGGTCTTCCACCTCGGAAGGAGGTTCAATTGGTACCTGGTGATACCCGGACTTGATGCGATCTGCCGAAATATTTTGCACCTTGGAGTTGGTCCGGAGGGTCATGATCCGTGGGATTGGGTACCTATTCCGAGACGGTGATCTTGTTCGATGGCCAAATGGTAGTACAGGTCTCCCGTCATCGCCTTGACACCAACGATCGGGCTCCCACGAACGATGAACTTGGTGCAGTGTGACCTTTTACGCGTGCGAATCGCACTCTTGATTTCATCATTTTCTACCCGAACGGGCGACAAAATGGACGATTACAGTGATGATGGCGCACACAGTGGAGATCATTAGGGTGCTTACGACTGGCAGTGCGGAAGACACCGTGGGTGAAGGTGAAAGATGTCCTCGTGCTCCTCCCGACCTTGTCATTTGTTGTTGTCGTGCGGAGGGGTGCAACAGCATGCCGAAGTCGTGGCCACGGTCTGTCTGCCTGCCAGGGCGGATCATCGAGAAAACAATTTCTGGTTTGGGAGGGAAGCAAACTTACTACATTGTTTTGCGATGACAAAGAGATAGTCGTAGGTGGTACCTGCGGTATCTGTACAACTTATTTCCCAAAGTAAGCATGTGACACGAGGTCGAGACTCATACACGACGCCAGCGCTTCCTCAGTATGATTTGTCCTAATAATACATGGAAAGCATATCGACGAGGGCAACGTCACATAATACCTCATAGTGAAGGGCTTGATGCTGGGAAGCGACAACTGTGGTGGCAACGGAGATCTCGTCCTTGGTGAAGCCACCGATGGTGTGTGGATGTGGGTGGTTGTGGTCGGCTTAAATGCTTAGCTTCACGATACTGTAGAAATGAGGTTCTTTTGGCTCGGCCCTTACGACAATAGGCTGTACGGGGGGAGCCCTTTACCCATACGGGGTGGAAGAAATGTCCTCCTCTGGATCTTCGGTTCCTCCTTACGGACGCTGTGGGCGAAGAGCTTCGGTCGCGTGGGCTCGCATCAATAATACATTTCCCTTTTTTAAGCCCCTTTTCGGTGGGTCGGAGTCGAGCATGTACATCGACTAAGCCTCTCTGGCTTTAAGCATTTGCTTGGCCATTGCTCACTGTGTTGTGGTGGAGCTCTTGTGGAACTCACACCACTCCCGTGTCCTTCTTTGGCTTTACGGTGTTGTTCTTGTCTTGTGGCTTTGATGGGTTGTCTTTAGCCGCCATGCTACGTCCTTTGTTTTGCGGTTTGGAAAGCACCTTTTCTTCTTTGATTCATGGAATCAAAATCGCTATACCATTTGGTTACGCTCCAATCTTGCTTTGACATACCGGTATCTTGCGTGCCAAGCGAGAGATGTCGAGGAACTCCATTTTCTCCACCGAATGTATACGTACGGACAAGCTGGACCTTTAGCATAAATGTTTCTACGAATCTTTGATACCCAACTTTGTGTGAAGTGCTGGAACGGTTCGTCGACTGATGCACATCTTGATCCCTTTGTTGTCGCTAGCGATAGTCTGTTAACATGTACTTGTCCTCATAGCTCCCCACGGATAGTCTTGCCCATTCCTTGACGGCGTCTCGGAAAAAAATTCAAGTTGGTACGGCCGAGAGCAGAAGAGGGTTACATGCGGGTCCTTGTTCTCCCGATGAGTTTCACAGGTCCTTAACATGGGGGGTAGCTTTGAGGAGTGAAAAATAATCTTCTCCCGGTACGAAAATTCATGAACGATATCCTTCTAATAGATTCAACCATCTATCTACGGCATATTGCGTCCTTTGACCCTCAAATATGGGAATGTCAAAATTTACTTGTACCTTAAAGAGGTCGCAACTCCCGAGGTGGCTGCGGATGCGGATGCGCGCGGTGAAGCGTGGTTGAAGGATGGGCAAAACTATCCATCATCGCGTTCACACAGTGCCGAGGCCTCCTCGGCAATATTTTGATAGGATCTCCTGCTCCCTCATCTTTCTTTTAGTCCCCCACTGGGCGTCGGCCCGAGGTTTCGAGGGGTGATCTTGCAAAGGTTCCACGGTCAAGCCTAGCTCCTTATACCCGGAAACTCGTTGGGGACATGCAAAGAAGGATCGACGATGCAGCACGATGCCACGGTCAGGATTTGTGCGGGAACGCCGACGAATAAACACATAACCATAAATACGGAGATGCGACGGAAATAACACTTCATTTCATTAATATCAAATAAGAAAGATGCTTACGGACATAATGGAAATAAAATAGCTGAGGTCTTGGTAGCGAATCTGCGAGAAGAGATGTGGTGGCTACGGACCTGCGAGGCACTTTACAATGAGCGCGAGGGCCTATTTATTATTGAGAAACAATGGAAGACCTAAACATCCCAAAAACCTAACCTAGAGATGAAGCGCCAAAACTATGGAGCGTTTGGGTAAATTGGTGTTTCAGCTTCCCGAGGAGCGTAACTTTGACATCTATCTGGTTATTTGCCAGTATCATTAGAAAGCTTATCGAGACTCACAGTTGTCAAGGAGCAGATTTTATCCAAAAAATTTGCTAGCGCATACCCAAAAAAGCGATGGTTGGGGCCTCAAAAACAGCATAGAAGTTCGAACAAAACTACTAAATGATCAGTTGTGAACACATTGCAGACAATAGTGAGAGCCAAGTAGAATAGATGATTGATATCATCTCCACCTGGACAGATCGACTCTTGGACTGTGCCACCAATCCATGGTGTGTTCAAAATGATGCAAAGAAGATGAAAATTTGAGCCTGAATGACTTATTAACTGAAAAAGGCAAAGACTAGCTATTAGGTTAAACAAACATGAAAGCCCTCCTATTAAAATCCATTAAGTTGATGGATAGAAATTTTAAACATGATGGAGTAGAGACATTTCCTAAACTCCCCATTCATGATATAACATAGCCCCATGTATCGATTCTCAAGGAAGATCTAAAACTTGAAAAGAGGCCTGAAGTTCTTCTCTGACAGGGCTAACAAATGCATGGCTAACATGGGTGAGTAAATGGAGATTGGTAATATGGCAGTGGGTTTAAAACTGATATCTTAGGAGGGGTCTTAGCGAACAACTGACACTGTTAAAATCCAAAACAAGCACAAATAGCGAGAAGCAGGATGCTTTAGCCATCTTTTAATAAAGTAGAAAGAAACATGTTTAGGGAATGTCCCTTGGATGCAAAAGTTGGCAAAACATGTATGATTTGCTCGAGAAAATCATGAAATCAAGATTGTCCTTCAATCCTGGACTCCAAAGCTATTTTCAAGAAGATCCAAATTCAATAGAGTCTCTCTTGTTTTATGTGGAGACCTTGGGGACAGCAAATCTCTCAAGGTTTAATAACCCTATGGATGTTAAATACCCATAATTGGACTCATAGCAGCAACCTTGGCTTTAACATCAAAATTCATGTCAATACCACATGGGTACAAGGGATACAAAATCCTTCTGGAAGTTGCTCAATTTCATCAATATCCTCCATCTTTTCAAAACCAACAAGCTCACAATTTCCAGCCAAAATCCACAACAACTTTCATTGCCATTTCACAACATCAACATACTCAACAAAATACAAATCTATCGACTCATGTCATACCAACAGAAGACAAAATCAACCCATTGACCATTTATGGAAATCCTAACAATAGATCCTCCAAACTACTTACATATGGTGCAGGACAACAATTTCCTACCTATAGTTGTTCCTCTCAACGATGTACAACTCGGATGCGGTAGGTTTGAAAAAACCTTCATAAATTCCAAGGTAAGATACTACCTGCGAGGGACTCTCTTCAGTGTTAAGGGTTCGAGGAAGAATCACTATTCAAAATTCAAAGATTAAAGAAAAAGAAAGCTAGCATCCACAACTCCTATGGTTCGGCAACTTTGTATCTTCATCTACACTCCTTTGGGAAAGACTACAAATTGATAAGGGGGGGTGGAAAAACAAATTTTGTTGCCCTATTTATGACTTTCTAGATGAATGGAAGAATGTTTGTATCAAGATTCATTGCTACAAACCATTCGAGAAATTCTATTCACTTAAAACCATGAGAATTCCAGGTTTCAAAAAATAGGAAAAGCTAAAGAGACTGAAGAATCTGCAGTAGGAAAGATTGGAACCATTATATTGGAAAAATTCCCTTCTTTGAAATATGGATCCGAAATTGAATTGTCGAAGACACATAAATGGGATAGAAATTCCAAACACATTGAAAGGATTGACTTGAAACATAGTATAGATAGACAAACTGTAAATGGATTAAACTTCCTAACCTTCTTTTACCTACCTTATTGCAACTTACTGGAATCGATGGGATTCTTCATTGGATGGTATCATCAAATATATTTGGGTCTCATGGATTTAACGAAAGGATATCGTTGAACTGGATTTTGACTCTTAAAGGCTAATCTGGACATCCCATTATCTTGGAAGACCTTGGTGCAGCCCACATTTGGTCAACACCAGTAGTTGGGTACGGAGACATGTACATTCAAAAAACAAAAATGGTGCCAAACTAATTTGTATCCTCACAAATAGATAGAGGCAAATTGATAATTGGATGGAAGTGATGAGAACACTACAGCAACATGTTACCATTTAGGAGAAATACGGTGAGGATGGTCAGAATTAGACACATTGAAAAGATTTTGACCTTGGGAATATGACCACAATTAGTTGGATACAACCTCCAGAATAACATAATAGAGACAAATGTCTCTTCTCTGTGGAAAAATTTGGTAGTCTGTTTTGAGATTTTCCGGAAAAGACATTTAGTATCAATAAATATGGAAGTCACAACAAGAAGAACTAACAGAATCTGCAAAAACATGCATTTGTGAAATTATCTTGTTGCCATGGTGTCAGATCTTCAAAACTTGCCATCATGTATCCTATTGAGAAAGAAAACAGTGAACCAATCGAGACAACCTCAAAGAAGGATGAATCCAAATCTTCAGGAGATAAAGTGAAAAGGCTCAAAAACTTCTCAATGTAAACTTCGACCTCAATTTAGGATAGTAAAATTGGGTTTCTCCTTTGGTTATAGTACCTAAAAAAGTGGTAAATGGAAGTATGCAGTGACAAATTCTACAGGGTCAAACAAAAACAACTTTGAAGGATCATGTCTGCCTTTTGTGTTCAGGTATTAGATAAACTGGCAGGGTAAAAATGTTTTCATTTTTGGATCAGTTTTGACAGTATAATCACGTGGTGTACACAGAAAATTAAAATAATTCCTTCCATGTCATGGGAACTTTTGCCCTACCAGTGCTTCCTTTTGAGTTTATGTAATGCTGACAACATTTCAAGCTGATGCCAAAATTTTTACGGTCTAATCATGATTGTGAAAGGTTTATATGGATGATTTCTGAGTTTATGGTAATTCATTTGAAGAGCATTAGAAAAATTTGAAAAAAGTTCTCATAAGATGTGAAAACAACCTTTCATTAAGCCATGAAAAATACTTTAAGTATTTCTTTTCGAAGGATTGTTTTAGGACATCATATTTCAGGAGATGGAATTAAGGGATTGATAGATCAAAAGTTGAAAAGTCATCTATAATTTCTTCAGAATTGTACGAAGATGTTAAGAAATTTTCAGATTTCTGATTTACTATAGAAAATTTACTGACTTACTTTAAAATAGCATCTCCTCTTCAAGTTTAACACAAAGCTTTTATGAATTTAAATAAGATCTAAATTGTCAATTCCACTTTTGAAACTTTGAAAACAAGAATATACGAGCACCTATCTTAGAGGGACCAATTGAGCTTCACTGTATTCTGGATATTACACACAGGATAAAGGCTCTTGGTATGTTTAGGTCAAAAAGTTTCAATTCCTGCCATTTATTATACCGATAAAAAGTTGTCAGTTGAATTGTCTGTAGTGAAAAAGTTCTTAGTGTTGTTCTGTTATGATTAATAAATTTAGACATTACATAACGAGCTGTAAACCTTTATTCTATCTTGACCATTAAATTAGATATTTAATGAACAACTTTATTTACTAATGGCAGTGTTCAAGATGGCTTTTACTTTTAAAATTCAATATTATTATTGGATGGACAGGAAAAACAGACTGATCACTTTAGTTCTTGTTAGAATTCAAAATATAAGAAGATTCTCTGTGAAAGATAAGTTTCTGGTAAATATTTGTTTGCATTCGCTATTAAGACCCACTTGGTAATAGAGATGTTATTAACTGTTTGGTTCTGTTCGCCATTAGGCTAGAAACATTATTCGGGGAAGTTCAGAATATTCTGTGGTTTCTGTAGTTGTTTAAAACAGTGGATATTGTGATCGGAAAATTATTGTCGAGAAGATGAAATGCCGTCTTTAAAATATACTTGTGATGAATAATAAGGCGGACACTTGCCGGACAAAGGGCCTTCTATAAAATCCTTTCACTTAGGATATTATTGGCCTTCTCTCTTTAAAATACAAAATAATATGTCAAAAGGTGTGATAGGCTGTAAAAAGTAGAAACTACCCTTTCAAATGAAATGCTGTATAAACACGGAGATGTGTTGAATATACAGAAAAATATAATTTTAGTTCATTGGACGATTAATCCTATAAAGCAAAAAAGTATATATTGGTTTATGCCAGATTGTGTTACTAAATGATGAAATAAACATTAATGCTCTATAAAGATGGATTCATTCATTTTCAGCATAAGGATATTTTATAGCTTTGGTCATTCAAAGAGAAATTGTAACGGATGGGGGGGCAGTTCACATCAATTTGGTGGAGAAGTTGATGGAAGAATACAAAATCAAGCACGGAGAAAATCTACTCCTTGCCATCTACAAGCAAATGGTCAGAATGGAGTCCTAGCAAATTCTTGGCCTCATTAAGCATTCTTCTAGCAAAGAGGAACCAGAAGGCTTCCGAAGCCTTGTAGGCCTGAGAACTACATGGAGGAATACAAGGACATTCTCTGAACATTTTATGGAAAAAATACCATTACATTGAAGTTCAAGTCAGAATATTCAAGATAACGATTCTGGGTTGAAGATGGACTTATCGACTCAAAAGCATATAATGGAGCAATTGAATGGTGGAATGAAGATCAGGCAAAGAAACGATTAAAGAACTAATGGTTCAACTGTCAAAGAACACAGTGGCATGACAAATATATCCAAATGAAAGTTTCGAAGGAAGTTGAACGTTGTTTGACTCAGTTTAAAGACTTTCTGAAAATTTGGACTATTGACAGGCCATGTAAGTTAAACGAATCTTTAACAATGGGCTACATGAAATCAGAACCATTGATGAGTTTTCAGCTCCTCTAACAATGATAAGCATAGATTGGTTATCATAAACCACTCTCTAAGAGGGGTTTTATTAGTTGTTCAAGAAAATTAAATCGAGGCAGTATAGGAAGAATCATATAACTACTCTACAAATGATTTTATTTTCAAGTTTAAAAAAAAAAAAAAGAGAAAAAAAATAGTGGCTTTGAAAATAATCATTGATTGGGTCTATAGAAAATATGGAGTGAAAATCGGGGATGAAGCACTACTGCTCATGCAAAAAAAAATCATCTTGTTCATTTCATCTCACCACCACTCTAATTCATTCCTTCATTCATTTCATTTCATTTCATTTCACTTCACGTTCCACTTCTGTCTCATCCATTCCATCATTAATATTTTGTCATTTCACAATAATTTAATAATTTGTTCATTTCTATTTCAATGATAATAGCATGTTAGTTTAAAATTTTGTGCTCATTTCATGAACGCTCCGATTTCATGACCGGGGAGGCAGTTCATGACTACTACTACTCTGTTTCAAAGAATACGGTTAGTTGTTGTTTTCATAAAATCATGAAATAAAAATAGGAAGGATCTAGTGGAATATTCAAGACACTAATGAAGATCAGCTCAGGTTGAAGACCAAAGAGCAAAGCAAGGATTCCAAAGGTATGGAATAAGTTTATTTCAAATAGTATAAAAAACACATTTTTGTAAATTTAAACTATGAGCTCTACCCATAATGCGGTGTAATGACAGTCATGTTAACCTTTGATCTCTAACATTGTCCTCTTGCATTGTTCACAAAACGGTTTCATTACAGAAATTGAAGCTCTTACTCATGTTCAAATAGCCCATGTGATAATAATCGTATTTGAGTTGACAAAGGACTCTTACCAATACACCACTTCATAATCATTGATTGTTCATATTTATGACACGACCCACCAAAAATTCAAAATGCGGTGAATGCATTGTCCTTTGTTAACCTAATGGTGTCCTTAGGTAGTGCAGCTCCTCTAAATGTAATTTCACTGTTCATGTTCTAGTTCTTTTTATTATCATTCCAGTATGTTCACCCACCCGGTCTTATTCCCAAATGCAGCGCCATATGGTGCTCTCATTTTAAGTTTGTGATAACGTACACGACATTGTGCTAAATGCTGTGTATCGCGTTCATTTCCGCTTAAAACCCTCACCGAGAGGCAAGCGACAGAAGCACGGAAAGTAAAATGAGAAAATTATTAACGAACGGAAGCGGAAGGACCGGGGGATTCATGAAGGTTTCACAAGCAAAAAGAAGATATTTTGAAAACTAGTAAGGCTGGTTTTATTCGAAATTCCAGAGTTTGAAGAAGTTACCAAAGCGTTTTGAGGTCATTTGATAGCTCGGAGAAGCGATGAGGAGACCTCAAGTTTGGTGTCAAGCATCAATAGCGACCACGAGCTTCTTCAAGAAGAGAGAAACGTTGGTTCAAAAACAAAGTATCAGTGGTGAAGAACGTGGAAGACAATCATAAGAAATCAAAGATGCATGGATATCCATTGTTTCAAAGAGAATCACACCATGCACTAATAAAGATAGATAGGCCACTTTATTCATTTGTTGGAAAATTTGTACATGTGGTACAACACCATTGTGTACATGTATCATGCAGGATAATGATGGCTACATGACAAACTCTCAATATTCCTTATTTTCTATTCAACAACTTAGAAAAAATGGTTGTGGTAGCTGCAAAAACACCTAGGAGATATGAAACCTCATTTATATCATCTTGGGCTTATAAAAATTTAGGTTAGAAAGGAGCTAAAAGAAAAGATACATGGAACAATTCTAGTTGAAACTTCTTTGAAGAACTATAAATTCTGAAGGTAATCCAATTAGAAGGGTAGAAGAAAAGAAAATGGATATTGAAACCAGATACTACACGAGGAAGTTCATGACTAGCAAGGCAAAAAAGTAGAAGAAAGAACGAGTAGATGAAATCCAAGATGTCTACTATGAAAAATGATAGAAGAGGGTGAGTAAAAAGGAAGAAGAAGGAAATCAAAACTAAGAAGCAAAAAATATCAAAGGAAAAAAGAGAATTGAAGTGTCCACCAAAACTTCTTCAACACGAAGAAGAAGGTCACCAATTATACGAGAAGATTAATTTTCTTCAAAACGGATCATCTCTGTCAAGTAAAAAACGACTTGAAACAAAGGGTGATACCACGGCCGCGCCAGGGAGAAACCGTGAGGCTTGAGGAAAAGCTGACTTCCGGTCAGAGGTCCTCATTTCATTGATTTGGGTGAAGAACCTCCAGAACGGTCTCCAGCGACATAATCATTTCGTTGGGTTAGTGAACTTTGGCTGCTTTCTATTGTTCAGGACAATGACGTACTCCATGTTTCAACAAAATATTGATGATTCTCCTCGGCCAAATTTTGAACTAGTTCTCCCTTGCGACATTTTGAGGACGGGTCCAGTAAGGAGCAAGGTAGACCCCAAACGTGATGTGGTTATATAGAATCCTTGGAGAAGGCGACCCGAAGCCCAAGCCTCTTCTATTCTGACCTCTTTCATTGCGGGATGACTTGGTTCGATCATTAAAGCAGGGAGATTTTTGAGCTTGAGCTTTTAAGATAAGCATATCAAAACAAAATAGAAACAACTCACTGAAAACAAGTAAGCCCAGGACAAGGTCATCCATAATAAATATATGTGTTACATTGGGTATTGGCAAAAATAAAAATAAAAATATAAAAATTGGTAGAGCACTTGTGAATAACAAATTAAATTTTATCTTTGAAGAAACCAGAATGATGGCCGGTATAAAGAAAAGGGTTGGATATCTTTGGTACAAGTATCCAGAGACACATGAATTGAACAGTATCAAAATTTTTAGTTGCATGAGGACATGCAACACCTTCTGATGGGGGTATGTTGAGTCCCAGGGCCTCTTTTCCATACCACTTTTCATATCTCCTTTCACTCACCTAAACCTCAAATTAGTAATATCCTGTACAAAGAGAATTATGCTGTATTAGTTTTTAATTATGTTTGTGTGTTTTCTATTTGATTTAAATTTTGTTCATACAGCTGCGGAAACTTGTCACTTTCCGCAGCCGCTGCAACTTTCCGCAGCTATTTTGTGGAAATCAATGTTACAGGTGTCAACGAAGGAAACGAGCCACATGGGCGGGCTAGGAATGACAAGGACATGGTTCGTGTCCTATTGGTTCAAGTAAATTCGTCAAGGAAAGCCGCGGTCAAAGCCATCCACGTGGAAGTCAACTGTGGAGTTCTATGTCGGTTGGACTCTGTTTCGTGGCATAGAAACATCCATACGGCCGTTTCCAAGCTTGCGGAGGTTAATTGACATCTGTGCAAAGTTCTGGAGTTGAATTTAAGCGCCCACCTTCCATAGATCCGTTTTCCAACATGGCCATACTCCTATATCCGTGGCCTTAGTGGTCTACGTGTTGGCTGCTATCATAAACTTCAGGAGACAGTTACATTTTGTTGCTTTATAAAGAGCGTTTGCATACGCACGTAGAGTTAGTGAATGTGAGTTGATAGTTGTTAGTTGATATAGCTGTTGAGTTGATGTGCGTACTCTGTTATGTGGTGACTACGCTGCCTTGAGCCGTAATACCACCAGTCTGTAATGACTTGCTTTTTAATGTGAAAAACTCTGTTTTCATAACTTAATTTGTGTTGAGGATCGTTACCAAAGCTGCGTAGAGGGCCCCTGCTCAGCCGAGGTTTTGTGTATTAATGTATATATTTTTCATTTCATTTCTTTAAGCAGTCATTGTATCATAACCCATTACATGTTCATATTTCATAGTTGTTTCATTTCTGTTCATACATTTCTGTAATTTCCATTGCATTCCTATCTTTTATGTTTTTATGATTGTTAAAACACTGATCAGTTTTCTTGTGCAGGTTTTAGGTAGACAGCCCGGGGCATTTTCATAGTATTTTTGCTAATGATATGAAACTGACATTATTCTGCTGCTAGTTTTCTTTCCACGGTCTTTGTTTAACTTCAGTCTTGTCTTGTGCACTTCAGTTTTGCTTATCTGATTCAGTAGTTAAAATTAGACATATTAAGCTACTCATAGTGTCTTCAGCTACCTCCGAAAGCCACAGCTGGACTGATGGTGAGGGGCTGCATGATGAAATGTGTAGTTTAGTATTAGTTTCCTTTAAAAATTATTGGAGTTTAGTGCTCTTAGCGTCTTGATTATAAATCTGAAATTGGGCCCGATGGTAAGAGTACATGATGAAACATTATTCTCGTCGCTAAGCCTACGCCTTTTGTTTAACTTCGCCTTGTCTTGTGCATCAGCTTTGCTTATCCATTCGGTGATAAAATTGTATTATTATTAAGCTACTGTATTTTCGCCATTCGAAAGCTGCCACTGGATCGATGGTGAGGGGTCCATGATGAAATGTGTAGTTTAGTATTAGTTTCTTTTCTGCAAATTTAGATATATTAAGCTGCTCATAGCATCTTCAGTTGCCTCCGAAAGCCACAGCTGGACTGATGGTGAGGGACTGCATTATGAAATGTGTAGTTTAGTATTAGTTTCTTCTCTGCAAATTTAGATATATTAAGCTGCTCATAGCATCTTCAGTTGCCTCCGAAAGCCACAGCTGGACTGATGGTGAGGGACTGCATTATGAAATGTGTTGTTTAGTATTAGTTTCTTTTCTGCAAATTTAGATATATTAAGCTGCTCATAGCATCTTCAGTTACCTCCGAAAGCCATAGCTGGACTGATGGTGAGGGGCTGCATGATGAAATGTGTAGTTTAGTATTAGTTTCTTTTCTGCAAATTAAATAATCAGTTACACAAGTTGTTTATGATTACTTCCGCAAGTCATAGCTGGTCTAATGATGAAGGGTCGGAAAATGAATTGATGTAATCTGATTTAGATTTATTTCATTGCAATTTTGAATTTCCATAAGCGTAGTTTCTTTTGTGTTCAGTTGGCAGCAAGAATAGTTTAGTTTTCATGTTCACTAGTTTCTTGTTTTGATTCATTAGATTAGCAGCACTTTTCATTCCAGCAGTACACTTTTACTTTCTTTTGTCATTGTAATTTCAATTTGCTTTTAAAGTTTCGAGATTGGTAAATCATTATAGGGGATATCACTTCCTTGAACAAATATAACCAAGCTTTCTTTTCACTTTAGAATTTCCATTTCACCTTAGAAAGACCATAAACGACAAAAAGTTAAGAAAGAGGTTATCTTGCACATATAGTGCACCGCACTTCATCAGCTTACGATTCCCGGATTGACAATTAAATGCAGCAATTTAGGACACACTAAATTGACCAAACAGCATGTTTAGAAACATCTGTTGGATTTGATTCTCATCCATGGGTTTCTTTTCAGTAGCTTCATGAGTCTCAATGGTCTCAGTCCCTGTCATCGTTGATTGATGAATGACTTTCTGATTTCCGATCTCTGGATCTAATTCCTCAAGCTCACCTTTTCCATGCTGCAATCCCAACCCGGTTAACATCCACTGACAAACAAACTATAAAGCACAACCTACTCTGATACCAAAATTGATTTGAATGTGATCGAATAAAGTGCTTAAGAAGTTTGATTAGTTTTTCCTTTACATTGATTGTTAACTGAAGTATGCTTTAATGAAAGATGACATAAAACAGAAGAAATAAATGATTAAATAACAGCAATAATCATAGAGAAGAAGAATCAAACAGTTTGATGACAGAGTTCGTCCCTCCTGGACTACATCTCCGGGTCTGCTTTTAAGTGGGCATCCGTTTTTATTAGGATTGATCTTGAAGAATATTTACACTGAAATGGATTAGAATGAATATGCTCACAGGGACTTCTAAACTCTGTAATCAGAAAGTACTCTCTCTCGCCTTTCCGACGCTTGTCTCTGTTGGCCACCTATAAATTTTGGTCTATCAAAAGCTGGCCAAAACATTTTTTCAGCCTTCAAGAAACATTTTTCATTGCAAAAAGTTATCTCTTGAAGCTTGCAGATGATCTTATGCCCTTGTCTAAAATCCTTCACTTCTGATCTCTTTCAAAACTCCGAAATTCTGCCAAAAAATCCATGAGCAATACTGCTGCAAACCCTTTTCCCTTCCCTTTCTTCTTGAAAAATTAGCCTCATTTTAACCCCTTCTTCCCCCATGAAATCCAAAATTTTCCCTTTCTTCTTCATCAAAACTCTTTTATGAGGTCCAAATACTTCTTCTTTGCCTTATCGAAAACTCTAAAACCTTCCATTTCCTTTGAAAAATCCTTCAAAAATCATATTTTTCATATATGGGACTTAAGCCCCTTTCGCTGAGTCTTTAACCCCTTTCCTCACATACGCCCACACCCTGGAACTAAGTCCTAACCCTTTGGCGTTTATCGCAAAGCGCAGATCGCAGGAATCCAAATTGCAGTTTTAAGTGTTCATCGCAAATCTCTGCGCTGCGATCCATCGCAAAATCGCGATCGCAGAAAATGCGATGGGTTGATTGAAAGACCATCACAAAATTGAAATTTTGCGTTGTGATTAGCCCCTTGCCTATATAACGCCTCAGTCATATGTTCCTCCATACGCCTAACGGCCCCGCAATCGGGCGTCCATCGCAATATCGCATTTTCTCTCCGTCGCATAATCCGCCATCGCGTTTTCCATTTTTGTGATTTGCGATCAGTCCCGTTGGGCCCACCGTACGAGAACCCCACAATTCATATGAAATATGCATTTTCCCTTTGTAAATTTCAAAGTGTCATATTCCGTTGTTTCTAAAGGTTTTCCCATTACAACCTGCCGCTACATTTCCGTCGTTGATCTGCGCTCCCACTCCAAGATCCAACGGTCCTCCATGCCTATCGACCATTTCTCAATTAATCCCGACCGTCGGATGCAGCCATCCAATGTCCATGCTTCTTCCACACGCCACCTAAGCAGTCAACCAAATACGCAGGATTTTATAACAAATTTTTTGTATTTTGCAGGTTTTCAAATGATTTTTCTGCCATTTTGAAGAAACCACAAAGGCCGAGGGTGACGATCCTCTGTCTTCTGAGTTCACTAAAAATAATTTCCGGGGTTTATATTTACACTTTATCAGTGAATTCATGAGTCATTGATGTCATTTTGACCCTACACACCCCTGCGTACTGAGAAACACAGTTAAATTGGGCGCCGTCAAAGAGTATCAGCGCCGAAGACATAAGATATCAGAAGAGGAAGTTTGAAGACCCAAAACACGGATTTCAAGTTAATTAAAGGTGTTTTGGGGAACGACGAAGACATCTGTCGAGCTGAGAAACCCTCCACCGCTATAAGAAGAGGCTAATTGAACCCTCTACAGCTCCAAAAGACACCTGCAGTCTCGTTGAGATCAAAGACCGTCGAACAATTAATACTAATTGAGCTATCTTATCTCTAATTGTCGGCAGAACCATTCGAGAAGATTAAAGAACAGTTCAGAAATTGATCTTTCGATCATTAGACCTCGGGAAGCAGAAACAGAGCTACTCCAGCGTGACACCGAGCTTCAAAGGACGGTGAAAGCTCCCACTGAGCTTAATTGTAAATGTGAGTCAATTAATGCAGATAAACACCTGTAACTTTCTTCATCGAACCCCTCAAGGGTCGAAAAGTCACTAAGTCTGTATTAGTTCACCTAGGGAATCAAATACCACCTCCTCATTCTTCTATAAATACTTCGGTAGAATATGAGAGAAAGGTTGGTCTCTGGACATCTGAATGCATGTAATGGTTATTCTGAAGCTACTGATGCCCTGTCTTGTAACTGAAAGATACTGAAGCTGGTATGAGAATTTCAAAGCTGTAGAGACCCACCAGGCTTGCAGATTGTAACTGGTTTGAACATCAATACAAGCTTTTGATTCATGGAATCCTCAATTAAGTCAATGGTGATGTGCTCCTTACTGTTAATTGTTATTTTGTTAAATGTTTTCACTCTGTTCACTTTCTCTGATAAAGAGCAGCAAACATAGAGTTAGGATGTACTCTCCACGGTACCCTACTCTTACTGAAAGCTTTACTTCTATGTTTTCTTCATATTAATGTTCTCTTTGAAGAGTATATTAATGCAGGTTAGTTTAAAAGTACTTCCCTGATCTATATTGCTCTTTAAAACGAGCCTTCCCTGTGTTTTCCTTAGAGTATATTAATGCAGGTTAGTTTAAAAGTACTTCACTGATCTAGATTGCTCTTTGTGATTATCATCTGTGTTTCCTTATCGAATATGCTGAAAGCAGGCTAGTTTAGAAGCACTTACCTGATCTTAAGCTGTTTGAATTGTTTTTTAAATGTTTCCGATTGAAAGTACTTCAATTCAGGTTAGTTTAAAAGCACTTACCTGATCAACAGAAATACTTTTATGTTTCCCCTTAAGTACATGTTGAAATCAAGCTAGTTTTAAAGTACTTACTTGATCTTAGACTGTGCTTTGTCCTTTCTTTTGTTCGGTCTTTCACTTCTTATCTGTTCCATTCCATAAAATCACTTTAAAGATCCTTTGATATAAGTAACTTGCCCCATGGATCCTTCTTGAATCTTGCTGTCCAATTAAATCCTCCTATGACTCCATAGCCCAATGGGTTAAAACTGTCTTTGTCCTTTTCTGTCAACTGAATCATTCCTTCATTGCAGACATTTTCACCCTTTATTTAGAACTGCCTTTCATCTTCATCATGTCTTTTCCCAACCAAAAACAAACAAATCAAACCCATGCTCTTCATAACTAGCCTAATATCACAATTGTAGCCTTTGAAGATCACATCCTTTAACTCATTTATAGAGAGATCCCTCTCTGGATTCAGGAGGGCTAGATCCTTGAATCCCAAATCGGTTTGATGTTGCCCCTGCAGTTGGAATTTTTCCAATCTTGCTAATTACAGGGTGATAACATAATGGCGACCATACTGGGGAAATTTTTGAGTTCATAGTTGCTTGGCCAACTTTTATAAACTCTTTAGTTTCCATACAACCACAATAACTCAAAAAACCCAAAAATATCTCAGATTGGTATCTAATAAACATGGTAGTGGACCATAAAACCTTTTACCTTTGAAAAGTAGCTAAAAAATTCCACTTGGCGGCTCCACAATCCTGAACAGACCTTAAGACTCTACTGGGAAGAACCCTCATCGCTATACTATCCTTCAAACTCAGTCAGGGGACTATAGGATCCAAATTTGTGTAAAACAAATTATTTAACCTCTCAAAGATTGTCATACCTGGTTGAAATTTTCTTGTTATTAGGACCTAAAAAATACAGCATAGTGGCTCCTAGAAAGATTCACACTAGAGCCCATCCTGATCCAGATCCACCTGAAATAGTTGATGACCCAGAAAGCATCCTTCGGAAGTATCCTAGGATTAAATTATCAACTATTTTCAGATCACCCTTGAGAGCTAATTCTGTCCCAAAAAATCTTTCAGCTCTACAACAATCACAAGATGACCTAGTAAATCCCTTTAGAACCAGGTCTCTTGGCGATTTAGATCAGTTAGATTCTGAGTCTTCACTTTCATCTCCTGAGACAAGTGAATATCCTGGTGGTAGAGAAACCACGCCTCCTGACTTACATTTCCTTAAAAACCTAGGTCTCTCTCATCCAAGATCAGCTCAGCCATCTATTCCTGGTCCACCTACTTCCACTCACCCTACATCCACTGTCCAAACCACTCCACTCCAGCCTACGGTCCCTCTTGTAAATCCACCTCCACCACCTGCCATGGCTGCATGGTATGATCCTTTAGTCCTTCCTGTACCCCTAGTCAATCTTCCATAGGACTATCAGTCCAAAATTCCATTATATGACGATAAAAATGCTACAACCGCATCACAACATGTGGATAAGATGAATGACTACTTTGACAGAAATGAAATTGATAATGATTCTGTCAAGCTTAGATTGTTTTCTCAAAGTATGGGGGGAGAAGTAAGAAAATGGTTCAAAGGTCTAGCCCCCCATAGTATCAATGATCTCCAAGCCTTCCATAAAACATTTTTAAATAAATGGGAAGTAAAGAAAAATCCCCTTCAAATCCTTGCTGATTACAACACCCTCCATAGAAACACTGGGGAAAGTGTACAAGCTTATTGTACTAGATTCAACAGTATCTATAATGCACTTCCCCCAGAACTAAAACCTCCACAGGGCTCAGCTTTAAACAAATTTCCTGAAGGTTTTGACTCTGATATGACCTATTCGCTAAGAGAGAGAGACTTTGCAACTCTTGAAGATATGCAAAGGGGTGATCTTTCTGTGGAAGTCAATTTAATGGAGAAGAGAGAAAGAATGAAGGCTGAGAAGAGAGTATCTTTTAGAGAAGAGTCCACACCTTCCACTTCAAACTCAAAAATGGAGAAAATGATGGAGGAAATGATGAAGAAAATGAGCATTCTTGAGAGAACGCAAGCCAGTCAAAACCAAACTTCTTCTCAAAACAGAAACCAGAACCAGGGTCGGAATTTTAGAAGAAATCAACCTCCAAACCGACCTAGGGAAGATGACCAACAGATCACCCCTCCCTTTCATCAAAACTTTGTAAGTGAGGTTGAGGAAACAGATGAGATAACAGAGGAAGAGGATGTCAACATGCTAGGGGTAGATAATGATGACTGCGAGATTCATTATGATAGAACACAAGGTCTATATACACCTCATGTTGACACAAGAGATGATGATGAAAATTATTATCTAGACATGCAAAATGTTGTCATAGAATCTCAAAAAGAATATGACCTCAAAAGAAAAACCAGTCAACAAACCCCCAACTCCAAAACCTCTGACAAATCTTCACAGAACAACCCTGTAACTAAGCCTAAAGTCGTCAAACAGAAGAATAAAACAATGACTGAGAATTCTGATAAAGGTAAAGAGAAAAGCACTCAAAACAATGAAAAACAAAGTACAAACATTAGTAGTACTAAAATTTCAGCTAGTACTCCTGTCAAAACCATTTTGTCAAGTGTAAATAGAACAAGTCAGCAAACTGATGTTGCTGAGATATTGACAGCTAATAAGACTAAAACTAGCACTTTAAAGAGTCAAATTCCTTTCAGCCTAGAGCAGGAAATTTCAAAGATCAAAATCTCTGTTCCTTTGACTAATTTAGCTACCCAGCATACATATAGAGCCCAAATTCTGAAGGCTTTAAATATTGAGGATAGTAATGACACAGTCAATTTTAATGATGACCAGCCAGAGCTTATTTTTGGTCCTAAAATTGAAGGTAAATTTCAAGAAGGGGTAGTACCCCCTTTCTATGTCAGCCTAAATGTCCATGAAAAAATCTTGCATAATGCTATGCATGACTCTGGAGCCTCACACAACCTTATGCCAAAAGCGATAATGGAAAGGCTAGGGCTAGAAATAACTCGACCTTATAAGGACTTATATTCTTTTGACTCTAGCAGAGTGAAATGCCTTGGCCTAATCAAAGATCTTTGTGTGAGTTTGACTCAAATCCCAGCCAAGTGCATGGTTATGGATGTTGTAGTGGCTGATGTTCCCCCTAAGTATGGCATGTTGTTATCAAGATCATGGGGTGCCAAGCTGTAAGGTACAATGCAGATGGATGGAACATATGCTTCTATCCTTGTCTTTAGCCAGCTTAGAAGACTATACAGAGAGGCACACTTGAAATTCATGGTCAGTAGCCCAGAGAAGCCTGAAAATTCCCCCATTTACTCTGTCCATACTAACCTGGATTCATTTATCCTTTATAATGACGAACCTTCAAATAAGCCAGAGCTAGAAGACAGCGACTCAGCCGAATGGTTACAAAACCCAAATCTAGAAATGAATGCAGTTCTAGAGATGGAAGAAAACGAGACAGAAACCTTTGAACAGTGCGTTGAAACAACCCACCTGAATGAACATAGCCAAGATGGAAAACAACAAACTGCCCCTCTCCTTCAACTCCATGAAAATCTTGAGGAACAAGATCCAGTACAACATCTTCTAGATCTCAGAATAGAACATAATGATGACACACTTACTGAATCAGTCACTTTAACAGGATTGATTTCCGATGGCGAGAAAGAGAAACACAACTCAGAAATGTCAAAACAGTTTGATACATGTCAAGGCATTAGTAAACCAAACAAAGATCTTGAGCCATGGGATATCTGCCCATCGCCCTTAAAACTTGAAAATCAAGACAACAACCTTCAACACAGCGAAAAACCTAAGAACTCGAAACCAATTCAACTAAGTGCTGATTTTCAACAACAATCAGAGAGCACGTTAGTTGACAAGGGCACTAACCAGGAGGAAACCGAAAATGGTCCTCTATGGACTATGTACTTTGACGGGTCATGCACCAAGAGCACTGCTGGTGTGGGTGTCTGGATTACTAACACTGAAAACAATCACAGAGAATGCATTTCCTGCAAATTAAACTTTCAATGTTCTAACAACATCGCCGAGTATGAAGCTCTTATCTTAGGCTTGCATCTGTTGAAAGAGTTAGGAGCCATAAGAATCAATGTCCATGGGGATTCAGAGTTAGTGATTAGGCAAGTCAAGGGGGAGTATAATGCAAACCATCCCAGACTTAGAGCCTATCGAAACAATGTCATCGACCTTTTGAAAACTTTTGAGGAGTTCGAATTGATTTTTGTCCCAAGAAAACGAAATATTGTCGCACACAATTTAGCCTTTGCCGCTAGGACATGCTTAGCCCCATATGAAATTAAAGACTGCACAACTCAGATGAAATTTAGACCAGCCGTGCCTGATAATAAAAAATATTGGCAGGTCTTTCAGGACGACAAACAGATAGAGGATTTCCTGCTTGGCAGGAATAAGTTTGAATCATCTGATTCAGATTCTAAATCCGATGAAGACTGCCTAAACGAACAACCCCCTAAAAAAGAAGAACCATCTCGTCCCGTAGAAATCAACATGTTAACTAACAAACTCGAAACTCATACTAAAGAAAACGAGGACACAGAAAATGAAGGCATTGAGGTACTATCAGCAAAGGACAAGAACATACCTAGGGGGCTAGCACCATTAGAAGACCTGTTTGATTATAACGACGTGGCAAAGAAACCCACAGTGGAATATACAGAGTCTGAGGTCGAAGAATACAACATAGGCACTGAGGATCAGCCCAAAATAATTAAATTAGCTAGGTCCTTGCCGTCAAACATCAAAAAGAAATACATTGACTTGTTTAAAGACTTTGTCGATGTGTTTGCCTGGAGCTATCAAGACTTAAAAGCCTACGATATAGAGATCATCCAGCACAAGATTCCTTTGAGAGAAAAACAAAAACCCTTTAAACAAAAACTGCATCGAATTGATCCGATACAACTGCCTCTAGTGGAAAAGGAAATCAAGAAAATGTATGAGGCAGGAATCATTGTGCCTGTGAGGTTTTCAGATTGGGTTTCTAATCTTGTAGCTGTCAGGAAAAAAACAGGAGAAATAAGACTCTGCATTGATTTCAGAAACCTTAACAGAGCCTCCCTAAAAGACAATTATCCTCTGCCCAAAATGGAACACATTCTATAGAAGGTAGTTGGTTCAAAAAGGATTTCTCTGTTAGATGGTTTTTCGGGATATAACCAAGTTTTAGTACTCCCAGAAGACCAACTCAAAACAGCTTTCACCACTCCTTGGGGCACTTTCATGTATGTGAAGATGCCCTTTGGACTAATGAATGCTGGGGCCACTTTCCAAAGGGCCATGGACATTGCATTTTCAGAGGAAATAGGGCACTTCATTGTAATTTACCTTGATGACATAACAGTTTATTCCAAAACCGATGAAGAGCACCTTAAAAATCTAAGGAAGGTCTTTGAAAAATGCAAGAGATTTGGGCTATCTTTAAATCCCAAAAAGACAGTATTTGGCCTACAAGAGGGTAAACTCCTTGACCATATTATATCAGAAAAGGGAATTAAAATAGATCCAAAAAGAGTTGAGGGAATACTACAGATTAGCCACCCAAGGAACATAAAAGAACTGCAGTCCTTTATTGGGAAGATTAACTTCTTGAGGAGGTTTATTCCCAACTTAGCTGAGCTCCTTAGAAACCTGACTAATATGCTCAAAAAGAGTGTAGGAGTAAAATGGACTGTAGAAGCCAAAAAATCTTTGGAGTTAGTAAAACATGCACTCACCCGGGCACCAGTCTTGATCAGCCCAGACTTTTCAAAATATTTCCTTATTTTTTCCTTTGCCTCAGAACATACAGTGGCTGCAGTCATATTGTAGAAAAACGCAGAGGGGAAGGAACAACCTATTTCTTTTTTCAGCAAGGCTTTAAGAGATGCACCCTTGAAATATAACATAATGGAAAAACAAGCCTATGCTTCAGTAAAGGCCTTAAAGGACTTCAGAGTGTATATTCTTCATTCCCACACCATTGCTTATGTGCCTAACATAGTGGTAAAAGATATCCTGTCTCAAGACCCAGATGGAAAGAGGGGCAAATGGATTGCTGCAATCCTAGAGTATGATTTGGAGATCAAACCCACCAAACTCATTAAGGGTCAGGGCTTGGCTCAATTAATGGCAGAAATGAATCTACAAGCCCTGGACATTAACATGGTAGATGCCTTGGATGAACATGAAGAATTATTTGCTCCCACTGTGGAAGAGCAGTTCCAAAACTCACCTTGGTATGCTGACATCTTGTATATACTTACAAATCTTAATGCTCCTCCTGATTTATCAAAAAAAAAGGCAAGGTTTTTTAAGTTGAAAGCTAGAAACTATTGCATTTTAAATGAATGTTTGTATTGGAAAAATGCTAATGGTTTATTACTTAAATGTTTGTCTGAAGTGGATGCAGAGAGGATCAAGCATGAATTCCATGAGGGAGAGTGTGGAGGTCATCTCTACTGGAAAACCACAGCCAATAAAATCCTTAGAGCTGGCTACTACTGGCCCACCCTCTTCCAAGATATCCATAAAATGATAGTTACCTGTCATAAATGCCAAATCTTCGAGGGCAAAAGAAAACTCCTTCCCTTACCATTACAACCTATCATTGTTGAAGCTCCTTTCCAACAATGGGGCCTAGATTTCATAGGATAAATCCATCCTGCTTCATCTTCCCAACACAAATGGATTCTCACAGCCACTGACTACTTCACAAAATGGATTGAAGCCATCCCTTCTAGGAATGCCACAGATTCTGTCATTATAAAATTCCTTGAAGACCATATCTTGTCTAGATTCGGATGTCCTAGAAAGATTATTACTCATAATGCTGCTGCTTTTTGTTCTGAAAAAATGATTGAGTTTTGTCACAGGTATCATATTACACTTGGTCATTCTACTGCTTATTACCCGCAAGGTAATGGGTTAGCTGAATCATCAAATAAAAGTTTGGTGACTATCATCAAGAAGATGCTGGAGCAAAATAAAAAATCATGGCATAAAAAGTTGGTGCATGCTCTGTGGGCAGAAAAGTTGACTACAAAGAAATCCATTGGAACTTCCCCTTACCAACTTGTTTATGGAGCAGATGCAGTGTTTCCTACCAGCCTAGGTGTACCAGTAATAAAATTAGTCCAAGAAATTCAGTTAGAAGAGGACAGTATGATAAGGAGGATTAATCAAACAATACATCTCCAGCAGACAAGGGAAGAAGTTTATAACAAAGCTCAAAAAGTGCAAGAGAACATAAAGAAATTGTTTGACAAGAGAGCTAAGGCTTGTGACTTCAACATTGGAGATAAGGTACTTAAATGGTATTCCAGAAGAGAGGATAAGGGTAAACATGGAAAATTTGACTGTTTATGGCAAGGCCCTTATATCATTCAGTCCACCATTGGTCCAAATGCCTATTTTCTGCAAGAGTTGGATGGCACAGATCTGTTTGGGGGTCCTGTCAATGGCAGGGTCCTTAAGCATTACTACTATTGAGTTTAATTTTAAAGTTTCATTTCCATTATAAATATCATTGCTTTGTTAGTTTCACAAAAAGAAAAAAAATACAAAAACAAAGAAAAGAAAGAAAAGAGGGAAGATTGTAAAAACAAGAAAGGCACAGCCCCATGCCAAAAAAGAGAAATAAATCTGAAAGTGTGCAAGCTCAAATGCCACTCCTGAAAAACACACTTCTAGTTAGTCAAATTGTTTAATCTTGACTAACTAGCTTTCAATTTTCTGCTAATAGGATAGTGAATTTGATTTGCCAAACCGTTTAATCTTGGCTTATCAGTAGATAGATTAGGTAGAAAATCAAAGGTTCAAACATGCTCAAAACCTGAACCTAAGCTTCAAAGAAGAATGACTCAAATATTTTTCAAATTATGAGTCAAAGAGGATGCAAATCTGGTTCTAATCAGCTCAAAATCTGAACCAGTTGAAAAGGAAAGAACAGCTAAAAAAGAATTCAAAATAGAGCTGTAAGAAGATGGAGGAACTGCTTTGAAATTTCAGATCTTTAAACCTTCAGTTTTTTGTTTAAATTTCTGCAAAATAATGTCTATGTGCAGTTTTTTTTCTATGCCATAGATCACATCAAGTCAAACAGTTTAATCTTGACTTGACTGTTTAAATTTCTGTTTTAGAATATAGAGAATGAAAGTCTGTTGGATAGTTTAATCCCAACAGACAGTAGATTAGGTAGAGAATTATATGGGCACAATTGTTTAATCTGAGTCCATGGAGAAATAAGGAGTAGAATTAGATTAGATTTCTTGCTTTCAAAAGAATAAAATTTTGTTAAGAGTTTGCCAATCCAAATGCACTCTAAGGAAGAAAAAATGTTAGATCGGTAGGATTGGGTAGGTAGAAAGCTTGTGTTGATGAAGATTCATTTTTTTTTCAATGCTGCCAACATATTTAAGCCAGAATAAGATCATTTCAACAAAGAAAGAAGCCCAAAGGATGAGGCATAGGTCAGCCTCCCAGAGAATGCAGGTCTGAAGTTCTTGATGCCTTCAAGAAGGCACCATCCCCAAGTGGAGCCACTGTTGGCCACCTATAAATTTTGGTCTATCAAAAGCTGGCCAAAACATTTTTTCAGCCTTCAAGAAACATTTTTCATTGCAAAAATTTATCTCTTGAATCTTGTAGATGATCTTATGCCCTTGTCTAAAAGCCTTCACTTCTGATCTCTTTCAAAACTCCAAAATTCTGCCAAAAAATCCATGAGCAATACTGCTGCAAACCCTTTTCCCTTGCCTTTCTTCTTGACAAATTAGCCTCATTTTAACCCCTTCTTCCCCCATGAAATCCAACTTTTTCCCTTTCTTCTTCATCAAAACTATTTTATGGGGTTCAAAGACTTCTTCTTTGCCTTATCGAAAACTCTAAAACCTTCCATTTCCTTTGAAAAATCCTTCAAAAATCATATTTTTCATATATGGGACTTAAGCCCCTTTCGCTGAGTCTTTAACCCCTTTCGTCACATATGCCCACACCTTGGAACCAAGTCCTAACCCTTTGGCGTTTATCGCAAAGCGCAGATCGCAAGAATCCAAATTGCAGTTTTAAGTGTTCATCGCAAATATCTGCGTTGCGATCCATCACAAAATCGCGATCGCAGAGAATGCGATGGGTTGATTGAAAGACCATCGCAAAATTGAAATTTTGCGCTGTGATTAGCCCCTTGCCTATATAATGCCTCAGTCATATGTTCCTCCATGTGCCTAACGGCCCCGCAATCGGGCGCCCATCGCAATATCGCATTTTCTCTCTGTCGCATAATCCGCCATCGCGTTTTCCATTTTTGTGATTTGCGATCAGTCCCGCTGGGCCCACCGTACGAGAACCCCGCCATTCATATGAAATATGCCTTTTCCCTTTGTAAATTTCAAAGTGTCATATTTCGTTGTTTCTAAAGGTTTGCCCATTACAACCTGCCGCTGCATTTCTGTCGTTGATCTGCGCTCCCACTCCAAGATCCAACGGTCCTCCATGCCTATCGACCATTTCTCAATTAATCCCGACCGTCGGATGCAGCCATCCAACGGACATGCTTCTTCCACACGCCACCTAAGTAGTCAACCAAATACGCAGGATTTTATAACAAATTGTTTGTATTTTGCAGGTTTTCAAATGATTTTTTCGCCATTTTGAAGAAACCACAAAGGCCGAGGGTGACGATCCTCTGTCTTCTGATTTCACTAAAAATCATTTCCAGGGTTTATATTTACACTTTATCAGTGAATTCATGAGTCATTGATGTCATTTTGACCCTGCACACCCCTGCGTACCAAGAAACACAGTTAAATTGGGCGCCGTCAAAGAGTATCAGCGCCGAAGACATAAGATATCAGAAGAGGAAGTTTGAAGACCCAAAACACGGATTTCAAGTTAATTAAAGGTGTTTTGGGGAACGAAGAAGACATCTATCGAGCTGAGAAACCCTCCACCACTATAAGAAGAGGCTAATTGAACCCTCTACAGCTCCAAAAGACACCTGCAGTCTCGTTGAGATCAAAGACCGCTGAACAATTAATACTAATTGAGCTATCTTATCTCTAATTGTCGGCAGAACCATTCGAAAAGATTAAAGAACAGTTCAGAAATTGATCTTTCGATCATTAGACCTCGGGAAGCAGAAACAGAGCTACTCCAGCGTGACACCGAGCTTCAAAGGATGGCAAAAGCTCCCATTGAGATTAATTGTAAATGTGAGTCAATTAATGCAGATAAACACCTGTAACTTTCTTCATCGAACCCCTCAAGGGTCGAAAAGTCACTAAGTTTGTATTAGTTCACCTAGGGAATAAAATACCACCTCCTCATTCTTCTATAAATACTTCGGTAGAAGATGAGAGAAAGGTTGGTCTCTGGACATCTGAATGCATGTAATGGTTATTCTGAAGCTACTGATGCCCTGTCTTGTAACTGAAAGATACTAAAGCTGATATGAGAATTTCAAAGCTGTAGAGACCCACCAGGCTTGCAGATTGTAACTGGTTTGAACATCAATACAAGATGCTGATTCATGGAATCCTTAATTATGTCAGTGGTGATGTGCTCCTTACTGTTAATTGTTATTTTGTTAAATGTTTTCACTCTGTTCACTTTCTCTGATAAAGAGCAGCAAACATAGAGTTAGGATGTACTCTCCACGGTACCCTACTCTTACTGAAAGCTTTACTTCTATGTTTTATTCATATGAATGTTCTCTTTGAAGAGTATATTAATGCAGGTTAGTTTAAAATTACTTCCCTGATCTAGATTGCTCTTTGTGATTATCATCTGTGTTTCCTTATCGAATATGCTGAAAGCAGGCTAGTTTAGAAGCACTTACCTGATCTTAAGCTGTTTGAATTGTTTTTTTAAATTTTTCCAATTGAAAGTACTTCAATGCAGGTTAGTTTAAAAGCACTTACCTAATCAACAGAAATACTTTTATGTTTCCCCTTAAGTACATGTTGAAAGCAAGCTAGTTTTAAAGTACTTACTTGATCTTAGACTGTGCTTTGTCCTTCCTTTTGTTCGGTCTTTCACTTCTTATCTATTCCATTCCATAAAACCACTTTAAATATCCTTTGATATAAGTAACTTGCCCCATGGATCCTTCTTGAATCTTGCTGTCCAATTAAATCCTCCTATGACTCCATAGCCCAATGGGTTAAAACTGTCTTTGCCCTTTTCTGTCAACTGAATCATTCCTTCATTGCATAAATTTTCACCCTTTATTTAGAACTTCCTTTCATCTTCATCATGTCTTTTCCCAACCAAAAACAAACAAATCAAACCCATGTTCTTCATAACTAGCCTAATATCACAATTGCAGCCTTTGAAGATCACATCCTTTAACTCATTTATAGAGAGATCCCTCTCTGGATTCAGGAGGGCTAGATCCTTGAATCCCAAAGCGGTTTGATGTTTCCAATCTTGCACACAAAACACATAAAACTAGAGAGACACAGATATACGTGGTTCACCCAATTTGGGCTACGTCCACCCCGAACATCCAGTCCTTCCTTTCTATTATCCAGCAAAATGAAGAGACACAACCTATAGCAGATCCGTTGTAATATCCTCTGTTCTCTCTCACAGTCTCCCTATCTGTTTCTCACTCTGAGAATACACATACAATACATAGCCACAATACAATACCCTCATAAAATCGAGGGGTTTCCTTTTAGGGAAAAAACCCTAAACTAAACATAAATTCTACCATCAGATCATCCGCCTAATGAACGACCCAGATTGACTAGAAATTACTATACTTTTACAATGCAATTTTACATCTGATTTTAAAATTTTAGCGTTTAATTACGGGCATCATTGCTGCCCCATTAAGGTACAGGGGTTCAACGTTGTGATACAAAATAAATATGATGAGTGTTTTCCCAACCACTTTCTTTATTCCCCAATCCTCTCACATGCTTGGAGAAGGTGAATGATGTGTGGTTTCAACTGAGAACACCCTGAGTAAGATATCATCTCCCCAAAATCTCCTAGGAAGTGACCATTCCCATCACTGATTGTGGCTCCAAGTAGATCATGCAGTCTAAAGAAAAGAGTGCCCCCTTTTGGAGCAATGAACTATACATGAATGGCAAAGGAATACAAGCACTTAGTTAATGGATCATTATACAAAAAAATACAATCCTTACCATGTACCTTGAGCAAGCTGGTGAAGTGAATCATAGATTGGCCTCCCCTCATTCCCAATGAGAAAGGAAGTGGTTGTGAAAAATCTACCAATTATTTGTGCCTCTCCTCAATCTCCAAACAACCCATGCATCTCCTCATATGCTGGTGCACCTCCTCTTTGAAACCTTCCTAAGTGAATCCCTCCATGATAGTATGATATGCCCTCATGAAATGAGTGTGGCTGGAGAGAAAAACCTTATATGTTGCATGTAGTAGCTTCTCCTTGAGCTTTGAGGCTCTAGTCAAGAAGATCCTACTCTAATAATAGATGAACCCATCCCTCATTACATATCTCCCATCTGACAACTAGCCATCAAGCATCCTGCATGACAAGAGGTCCTTGGAGTATTCCAACAAGAACTAGGATCTCCAATAAGGATCTATACTCAATAATGACAGCGTTGTTGATCTACAATGTAAAGCAACTGTCATGTTGTTGCCCTCTCCTTTGACATATCCCATGCCAAATTCATATGCCAAGATGCTGCTATCCTGCCTCTATTGCCCCTCTTGTAGGTGCTCCTGCTCAAGTAAAGGTTGAAGTTTTTGGAGGTTATCCTAACATAGGAAGCTATCACCCATCCAAAACCTTCTTAGTTTGGCCAATATATGTATGAGTGGCCACCATATTTTACCATATGTGGAAGATTCCTCCCTATGTGTAAGTATACTCTGGTTCTCCAAAGCCATGGAGCAGTATCCTTGCACCATGATGGTGACATCATCCATCCCTGAAACATCTCCTCTCAGCACAAGATGTTTGGTGAGAGTTGATAATACTGATATTTGGAGAATGTCTCCCTCCTCCTTGAGCCTACCCAAGACTCTCTGCATTGTGCCAAGTCCTCCCAAGGTCCTCACCCCTCCTGGATCTATGAGTGGTGCAACTTGTTGTGAAATATCTCCCATCAACTCCTACTCCGGGGGCCTCCCTGGTGGAATGCCTCTAAATAGTAATGTGACTTGGGCCAAGGTCATCTGCATAACTGATTAGACCGTTAGGTCCTTGCTTCCACTTCGCAAATCCAACTCTGTTTTCTATGTGGAGACTGTCTAAGAGGGATTAGTGTGCATGCCCCTAATCACCTGATGCTTACCACTCCTTTTTTCTGTCCACTCCATATGTAGAGTATCCCAATATGTGGTGACCTTCCCCAAGGTAATCAACCACTGCACACCCAATATCACATTGGTGTCAGGGATATCAACCACAAAGAAGTGATTAGTAAATTTGTATGTTCCCATGGTGACAGATAATGTCGGAACATACTTCATGCAATGCATGGTTCTAGCTCATGGGAGCAAAATTGAAAATCCCTCAAATTCATCAGTAGATATTTCCCTCCTCTGCAATAACTGGGCATCAATAAATTTGTGGGTAGACCCACTGTCAACCAACATTGATGCCCTCTTATCTTGATACTCTCAAATTCAAGTACTTGGGTACTCCCCGCAAAGATGCAAGGGCCCCTCCAATTGGAGAAAATGCTCCATTCCCACCTCCTAGTGGTGGTGGATCCTCTCCTGCTATCCCAGCACTGTGACCTCCTTCTGGTTCCTCTTCATCCTCCTCTTCATCTATTGATCAGCAGTTGTCATTGATGTCAACCCAAGCAGCACCAGGGGCTAACCCAAAATTGAATGGGAAGTTTGACCTACCAAATTAATATATTCTGGGTCAATGATGCTTTTGATGGTTTCTACTTGTCGACATGTTTCCGTTGATATATGGCACGCCATGTAATTCTTCACGGTTTGAGAGATATTCATGTTTGAAGTTTGTACCCCAGTTAGTGGGCTAAAATCCCACGGGGTTGGGGCATGGGTCATTGAAAAGTCATAATTAACATTTTTTATGCTTATAAAATCCCTCCCATGTTAACTTTTTGAATCCCCTCTCAACTTAAGCATTCATATATATTGTGATCTTCTTTTCCTCCTTAGGCAAGGGATTTGGCCATCTGAAACTGGTCATCGTGGAATTTTCGCTCTAACGTTTCTTCTGCGAAGGCTCAAAAGCTGAAATTTTTATGAGGCAAAGCTGAAATCTTGAGGAAGCTGTAGTAAAAATTTCAGATCAAGGTGCGCAATATTTTGGAGATATGATCTGTGGAAGTAAGGGTTTTTGCAGGCTCCTGAAATTCATCTCAAAGAAGTGACCTTGGTAAATTTGTCATAACTCCCTCTCTGAGTATCCGACTGGAATGCTATAAAAAGTGATGGATAGTGCACAACCTATACTTTCTTCTCTATCAATTTAGAGACAAATAAAGAAATAGTGACACGTGTCACGCCGTACAAGTGCGATCTACTAAAACAGTCCATAATTAGGGCAGTGTGAGAAATTGGATATAACTCTCTCTTGGAGAATCCAAATTGGGTCAGACCTATTGATGCAGGAGCATCAAGGGCGTTTTTTTTATTTTGTAAATATGTTAAAAGGGGGTGTGATAATTTTTAATATTTTATTAATTAATTTGAATAAAATAGGAGAAGGTGAGGATTTTTGTAAATATCTTTTTATTTAATAAAAGGATATGAGGGAATTTAATTAGTTGAAGGATTTTAGGGATAAAGATCTATCCTTTAGGGATGTTAAGAGATTTAGGGGTTTGTTGAGGAATTGAAGGGATTGAGAAATTAATTAAATGATTTTTTAAAATTGTATAAATAGGAAGGGGTTTTAGAGAAAAATACATTGAGATCCTGGGTATTGCAGGCTCTAGCCCTGCGTTAAAAGGGGGTGTGATAATTTTTAATATTTTATTAATTAATTTGAATAAAATAGGAGAAGGTGAGGATTTTTGTAAATATATTTTTATTTAATAAAAGGATATGAGGGAATTTAATTAGTTGAAGGATTTTATGGATAAAGATCTATCCTTTAGGGATGTTAAGAGATTTAGGGGTTTGTTGAGGAATTGAAGGGATTGAGCAATTAATTAAATGATTTTTTAAAATTGTATAAATAGGAAGGGGTTTTAGAGAAAAATACATTGAGATTGTGAGAGAGTGTGTGATTGAGAATAGGCTTAAACAGCAAGGCTGTAAGCCTTCAGCAATTGTAAAGGGCCACGGAATTGAAATATCTGGCCAGAAAAAGTTGTAAGTCATTGTTTTGTTTCAGTTTATATACATTGATTGATTGTGGAAGTTATATTTATTTCTGGTTAACTGTATATATGTGATTGAGGTATCGATTGTTGGGAAGATTGACCAAAGGAAACTTGTAATAAAAGAAATTGTGAGATCGATTTATGTGTCCAAGCTAAAAGGATTGATATTAATATAACAATTGTTATCTGTGCATGAGCTTATGATTGGTTGTGCTATATCGATCTGAATTTGATTAATAGAAAATGAAAAGAGAAGAGCGCCAGCATTTTAATACATTTTAAGTCTGCAGTTTTGGAGTGAAGTTCTGTACGCAAAACTCTATTATGTCAGGCTTGTGTAATCCTGAGTGATCGATAGCAGAAATTGCTATTCGATTAGTGCGTGGAGAGCGCTGTTGCATTGAATGGTAAAGGAGTATATATATTGAAACGTGAATGGGTTCAACATGGTTCAAAGACAATGAATATAAGCTGACTTCATAGATTCGCCATTGATGCCTGGGAATCGAATTTTTTTTATTCTTACAAAGCCATGAAGGCATTAAATATAGGTTTTAAGGCAAACTGAATAAAATGTTCAATACGAACAGTGGAATAACGTGTTGAGGAGTTTTTTATTTAGATAACGTTTGTTTTTTGATTAACTGCTTTGAAAACAGGACACGCTCAATTCCAACTAGAAGTGTAGCATTATCAGAGAACAAGGAAATAGAATAATTAGCACTGCGAGATTGGAATGCATTGACACTGCATTGCAAAATGCTCTTTGGGCGTGGTGGTGCGTGTTTAAAATCTTACTTATAAGATCTGTTGCAAATTCCAGTTATCTTTGGGTCAAAATAAAAGGAAGTTAACCATTCTTTATGAAAAACGCTTCAATTAAAATCTGCGTTTGAATCCTGTGGTAGAATGCCGGCGCTGGAGAATTCAATGTATGATAGTGTTGAATTCCGAATTGATGATACGTGTTGCAAGGAGAGGTAAGTTTATTTTTTAATTCAGAGTCTGGTTGAAACTTCAGAGTTTTGAATCGATTAACTAATGAATCGATGGGCGCAGAAGAAACAATAGGAAGTCGATTTACAAAAAGGTATTGAAATTGAGAAGAGGCGGAATTGACAGTGTGGACAGAAGGTGGAAGACGCAGTTTGCCAGAGCACTTGTAAAGAAGTTGCAAGTGGTATGTTGGGAACCGGATGCCGTGTTGCGTGGGCCAGATTGACCACCGTGGAGGTAAGTTAAATCACATGAGCAGATTCTTGTTTATAAGCGCTGGCCGAGTAGCAAACTCTGTGAAAGATCGATTGCATAAATCGATTTTGCTTGGTGAATCTCCATACAAGAAAAGAGGTTAAACCGCGCTAAGGAATGGAGTTCATTTCCAGTCAAAAATGCAGATATAAAGGTATGAAAATTGGATTCATTATGTGGTCCTGAGCTTGGAGTAAGGCGATTATATAGATTGCAATTTTAAGTCTAAAGAATGTTGTTAAATTGCAATGAAATTTGTAAACATGAAATATGAGAAATTGTAATGCATTGGATTAATGGAATTCCATTATGATAATGGTATTGAATTATGAAGACTGTGGCAAAATGAAGGGCGCATTTGGTTGATTGACTTTCAAATTGGGGTTTGAATAACTTTGTTAAGTTGTTAAGAAAACTCAAGGGCGCATTTGACTTGTGATTGAATCCAACACATGCAGGAAGAAATTGTGATGGTGTATAAACACATGAGGATTCTTGATGATGAAATGAATGAGGGAATTAAGGCATTGTTATGGTTTTATGAAGCATTTGAAAATTGATTGATAAACAATTTGATGTTTGAGAAATGATTATTGTGAAAGGGTTTTAAACCATATGTTTGGAAAAATCTTCCACACGAAGTTTTTAATTTTGTTCAGGAGATTGAAGAGTTGAGATTGCCAGGTTTGAGTTTTATTGGGGGCAATAGTTGAGATGCATTCTTATATGCATGGATGATGAAGATCCTGGGTATTGCAGGCTCTAGCCCTGCGTCAATTTTTGGTATCAGAGCTTGGCTCTGTTGAAATAAAGATGTTTATTTTCTGAATAAGGACAAGAAGGTTTGTTGAACTGAAATGTATTTTTGAATGTGTGATGAATGATGAAGATCAGATTTTAAATCTGATATGCAGCATACACAATTGCAAGTGAACAGGATGGCAGAAGTGAAAGGAGGACAAGATCATGCAAGATCTTAAAGGTGAGATGATTTTTCTGATTTGAAATTCATGAATTGAAGTTTATGGTTGCAGAGAAGACGATGGCATTGAACCTGGCATTCAGCTAAAGGCTGAATAAAGAGGAAAATTGCAGTGTCCTGAAGAAGAAGGTGAGTTGAAGAGATAGCCAGAGAGAGAGCAGAGGGAAGTGCTCAAAAGGTTCCAGAGGCAGTGAACCAAGTACTTACCAAAAGACTGAGTGAGGAGGGCTTGGTGAGGTAAGTGGCAGCAGAAGAGATTGCTGTCGTAGAGGCTAGTGCAACTCATGGTGAGTGAACAAATCATGGAGAAGATGATCATATAGGATCAGAGAAGAGGTTCAGAAGAATGCCACAGAGGTAAGATGACTGATGAAGTCAGAGAAAGAGAGATTGCAGTAATGAAGGTACAATTGCAGGTACTAGAAGAATGGCTGCAAGAGTAGGAAAACCAGAATAGAGGATGGATCTTTCCACTGAAGGGAAAGAGAGTGATTTGGCGACAATTGCAGAGGAGGTTGAGACAAATTGTGATTTCCTTGTTGAAAAAGGAACTTAGATTTCTTGAACCAGAGATGGAATTTGAAGATTTCACACGCAGATTTGTTCAGAAGGATGTGTTGGAGGAAGCAGTCGAGACTGAAAAGTCTTGTGATTTTAAAACTGACAAGTTGTGTATGTTTGCAGGTACAGTACAGGGAGATGAGCAAGCTTTAGAGTTTGTTCAAGAAGAGTTGAAGCTGAAGGCTATTCAGATTGATGATGAGATGGTAAGATCTCAGAAGGAGATGAAGACGAAGGAGTCTAATCAGGATGTTGGTGCAGAAAGAAAAGGACCAGCTGATGATTGGTCAAGCACTAGTGAAGGTATGGAAAGTTATGTGAAGTTTCCAAGTTCTACTCCTAATGAAGTTATTGAATTGTACAGGAAACTAGATCTTCAGAGAAGAGAATTGGAGAGACAGAGGACTTATGTGCAGGATAATTTGCTAAGGAAGCAAGGCAGGAAAGTTTCCATGAATGACAGTCCGGGAGCAGAGGATGGTAAGAAGGCGAGACTAGTTGACAGTCTCATGATGAATGCCAATCAGCATACTGATGTGCTGAGAGAGGAGTCGGGAAGTAACTCAGAGCAGCATACTAGAGTGTTGCCAGAGGAAGCTGAGGAGAAAACTAGTGAAGATTTGTTGAGTCCTAAAGAAGACTTAGAGCTGCAGAGAGAAAACTTGGTGACTGAATCGACAAGTGAATGTTGTGATTTTGATGCTGACAATTTGATTGTGTTTACAGGTAATGTAGAAGACAGTCCATCATTTGAGATTGTCTTGGAAGAAGAAGAACTGTTGCAGATAGAGGATGAGACAGTCATGTCTCATATGCAGAAATTTGTTACCATAGGTGACAAGAAAGAGTTGGCTTGTCTGTATAGCCAAGAGAAGACTGGTGTACGAAATTTTGGAGCTGCTACAGTGACAGAGGGTGAAGCTACAGTGTTTGCAAAACTTGATGATGATGGACAATTTCTGAAGATTGTCGAAGGGGAAGATGGAGATTATGCTGGAGTTAATTTGCAGCATGTTGATGAAACACTGAAATGTTTGCTGGAACCAGAGAAAGAAATTGCAGATGAAATTGCAGATGATGAGAAAAGGAATGTTGTAGAGGGACAGGAAGTTTGGGAGGCCGCAAAATTTATAGTAGCAGCAGCAGAAAAGGTGCAAAACAGCAGTAAGGGTGAAAAGAAAGCGATCAAAACAAATGAAGAACAAGCAAGAATAAAAATTCAGCAATCAAGAGATGGAAACAATCAGCGGACAGAGGACATACTGGACAAAGAAATTGAGTTGATAAGGAGGTTAATGGTAAAAACATCTCAGAGAAAGACAGTAGCAAGAAAGGAAAGGAAAAACAACAAGAGAATGACAGTGAAAGATTGCAAGAGCAGAGCAAGTGGAGCATTACAGCACAAAATATGGAAACCTGGAAGACAACAGCAAATAACAACAGTAGTAAAGCAATCGACAAGCACGGAAAGATTACAAAATAAAATTTGGGATCCAGGAGGAAATATCCAGACTCATGACCAGGTGGTCATGAATTTTCTTACATGGGGAGTCTGATGCAGGAGCATCAAGGGCGTTTTTTTATTTTGTAAATATGTTAAAAGGGGGTGTGATAATTTTTAATATTTTATTAATTAATTTGAATAAAATAGGAGAAGGTGAGGATTTTTGTAAATATCTTTTTATTTAATAAAAGGATATGAGGGAATTGAATTAGTTGAAGGATTTTAGGGATAAAGATCTATCCTTTAGGGATGTTGAGAGATTTAGGGGTTTGTTGAGGAATTGAAGGGATTGAGCATTTAATTAAATGATTTTTTTTAATTGTATAAATAGGAGGGGGTTTTGAGAGAGAAAACACATTGAGAATAGTGAGAGGAGTAGAGAGCTGGTTTGGAACAACCAAGGCTATAAGCCTTTGGTAAATTGTAAGGGCCATCAATCTGGAATATCAAGCCAAACAAAGTTTATAAGTAATCTTGTTTTGATTTCAGATATCATATATATACATTTGGTGATTGGTTGTGAAAGTTATAGTTATTTCTGGTTAAATGTATATATATGGTTGAGGAATTGATTGTTGGAAAGATCGACCAAAGGAAACCTACAATAAAAGAAATTGTGAGATCGATTTATGTGTCCAAGCTAAAAGGATTGATATTAATATAACAATTGTTATCTGTGCATGAGCTTATGATTGGTTGTGCTATATCGATCTGAATTTGATTAATAGAAAATGAAAAGAGAAGAGCGCCAGCATTTTAATACATTTTAAGTCTGCATTTTTGGAGTGAAGTCTTGTACGCAAAACTCTATTATGTGAGGCTTGTGTAATCCTGAGTGATCGATAGCAGAAATTGCTATTCGTTAGTGCGTTGAGAGCGCTGTTGCATTGAATGGTAAAGGAGTATATATATTGAAACGTGAATGGGTTCAAAAGACAGTTGAATATGTTGACTTTGTTATGTAGATGTCGTAGTCCGATTGCAGAAACAATCTTTGGCAAATGCGTGAAGCAACAAGTTATAGTCTTATGCATAACTGAATTAAAATGTTTGGAATACGAATGTATGGAATGTTGACTGTAATGAGGAGCATCGAAGAATTGTGAGATGGAACGTTTGTTTTTTTTTAACTGTTTTGAAACATGGACAGCGTTCAAATTAGAAGTAAGGCATTGGGAGAATCGATGGAAATAGAATAATTTAATCTGCCAGAGATTGGAATTTCCATGACACGCTGTGTATGCAGGTTTGGGCGATATGCAGGTTTAAAATCATACTTATAAGATCTGTTGCAAATGCCAGTTATTTGTGGGTCGAAATAAAAGGAAGTTAACCATTCTTTATGAAAAACACTTTAATTAAAGTCTGCGTTTGAATCCTGTGGTAGAATGTCGGCGCTGGAGAATTCAATGTATGATAGCGTTGAATTCCGAATTGATGATGCGTGTTGCAAGGAGAGGTAAGTTTATTTTTTTAATTCAGAGTCTGGTTGAAACTTCAGAGTTTTGAATCGATTAACTAATGAATCGATGGGCGCAGAAGAAACAATAGGAAGTCGATTTACAGAAAGGTATTGAAATTGAGAAGAGGTGGAATTGACAGTGTGGACAGAAGGTGGAAGACACAGTTTGCCAGAGCACTTGTAAAGAAGTTGCAAGTGGTATGTTGGAAAACGGATGCCGTGTTGCGTGGTCCAGATTGACCACCGTGGAGGTAAGTTAAATCACATGAGCAGATTGTTGTTTATAAGCGCTGGCAGAGTAGCAAACTCTGTGAAAGATCGATTGCATAAATCGATTTTTCTTGGTGAATCTCCATACAAGAAAAGAGGTTAAACTGCACTGAGGAATGGAGTTCATTTCCAGTCAAAAACGCAGATATAAAGGTATGAAAATTGGATTCATTATGTGGTCCTCAGCTTGGAGTAAGGCGATTATATAGATTGCAATTTTAAGTCCAAAGAATGTTGTTAAATTGCAATGAAATTTGTAAACATGAAACATGAGAAATTGTAATGCATTGGGTTAATGGAATTCCATTATGATAATGGTATTGAATTATGAAGACTGTGGCAAAATGAAGGGCGCATTTGGTTGATTGACTTCCAAATTGGGGTTTGAATAACTTTGTTAAGTTGTTAAGAAAACTCAAGGGCGCATTTGACTTGTGATTGAATCCAACACATGCAGGAAGAAATTGTGATGGTGTATAAACACATGAGGAATCTTGATGATGAAATGAATGAGGGAATTAAGGCATTGTTATGGTTTTATGAAGCATTTGAAAATTGATTGATAAACAATTTGATGTTTGAGAAATGATTATTGTGAAAGGGTTTTAAACCATATGTTTGGAAAAAGCTTCCACACGAAGTTTTTAATTTTGTTCAGGAGATTGAAGAGTTGAGATTGCCAGATTTGAGTTTTATTGGGGGCAATAGTTGAGATGCATTCTTATATGCATGGATGATGAAGATCCTGGGTATTTCAGGCTCTAGCCCTGCATCACCTATGCATTGGAAAGAAGACTCAGAGGACTACTATAGGACCAAAAATCAGATATTGAGGATCTGAAATAACAGAGATACGCCAAATTCAATATTGAGCTCCTATAAGGCAAGAAAAAGCTAGATCATGTGTTGTCAAGGGTTGCAAAGGACCAGACTTTCTATGGCAGCAAAGCAAAGAAAGGTGCAGCAGAGAGTAGCATGACAAGAGTAGCAACCAAGGTGCATAACAGCAGCAATAATTTCATCATATGAAGTCTTCAAGTGGGCAACACTGCATACAATCATTGTAAAGGTATCATTGTGCTTAGTCATTGTAAATACATTATTGTACAAATTTTACTAGTGTCTATTTGCCAAGGGTTGAAGAGGCAGTGGTTGTGTCAAAGTTGGGGTTATGGTCTAGTATATCTTCTTCTTCTACATCACTCTATATCATTGTAAAGTGGATCATTTTCTCTGGTACAAGAGTCCATTCTTCTTTTATTCTTCTATAGGGTCGTAGGGTGGTGCTAGGGTGAGTTGTAGCTCATTGGGTGTTGGTGCATCCATTCAGTGACTACTGAAGAATCTCGGGCGTTGGAGCGTCCATCCAGTGGGAGCTGGAGACGAATGCCTTTCTAGATTCTAGGAAGTTGGAGCTTTATTTTCAATTGGAGTTGAAAAGAATTATTAGAAAAGAATTAGGTGTTTTTTGTCCCGAAGTGGGTTTCCACCTTAAAAATTATGTGCATTTGTGTTCCTCTTGTTTGCTGCTATCAATGTACAAACACTGATAATAATTGAAGATTAACTAATGCTCTAATTGAAAGAAATACTGATTCAGCCCCCCTCTCAGTATTTCCAACAATTGGAATCAGAGCTTGGTTCCTTCAATAGCAGTTTAACAGTTGGAAGGAGGTCATGGAGCATACCAAGAATGGTGTACCTCTATTCAGTGAAAATAATTATGCACTTTGGAAAGGAAGAATGGAGTTCTATCTCTTGGCGCAAGGTTATGAAGTATGGTACACTGTTCAAAATGAATTTACATCAACCACGGATGAACAAGGTAAGAATAATTTGGTAAATGATGCAAAAGTGAAGAATATGATTATCAGTGGACTTATTGAATTTGCTTATCATAAGGTGTTGGGTTGCAAAACCACCAAAAATGTATGGGAAAATATTGAGAATATATATGCAGGTGACTCAAATGTCAAAGAAGCAAAGCTTCAAATCTATAGAGAAAAATTTGAGCAACTCAGAATGAAAGAAGATTGCAACATTGCCGCATGCTTTCAATATCATTACGAAATAACCAATACTTCCGGGAAGGATTGGGAGGAGCCAGTTGACGAGAAGACTATTATACTCAAGATTCTTAGAACGTTACCAGGAGATTCAACCCAAAGGTATCGGTCTTAGAATACAAAGTGCAACTGGAAAACTCAAAGAAAGAGGAATTACATGGAGTTCTCATAGCATATGAAATGAGACTTGATGAAGAAGAGGGTACTTCACATCTAGAAACTGCGTTCGTTGCATCTAAGAAAACCAATAAGGATAAACAACCCTCAATTGAAAATACATGCACCTGCAAGTGTGAAGAAAAGGGAGATGATGAAGAAGGTCTTTTAGATGAAGAATATGCTTACTTCACGAGAAAACTACAAATTGGTAAGGGACAATTCAAAGGTAAACTTCCATTGATACGTTTCAGCAATAATGAGGTTGGGCATTTTGCAGCAAAAATTCCAAACAAAAGCAATGGCAACTCAAAGAGAAAGAAAGGCTTTAAGAAATTCAACAAGCAAGGATCCAAAAGAAACTTTCTCTGTAAAGAATATAGCTCATCATCCGATGAAGACAATGATAGTGAAGAAGAAGCCAATGAGAGAGTATTGTTTATGGCCAAGCACAATAAACCCAAGCACAATAAGAAAGAGGTATCAAACAACGAAGAAGAAGGATGGACCATAGACGAATTTTATGAGGAAGCAATCAAGCTTATAAAAGATCTCAAGGCAGAGAAGATCCGTTCCAAAACTCTTGAAGAACAAGTTCAAGGTCTCAAAATTAAAGTTGAAGAACACAAATGCATTGAAGATTCACTTCAAAATAAGTTGGAAGAAAGTAGCCAAGAAAGGGAAGAATTAGAAGCCCAAGTAGTCTCGCTGCATGAGGAAGTGAAGAAAGGAAAAACTATCCAAAACTATGCCAACAATTCAAGGGCATTGGAAGAACTCATCAACAATCAATGATCTTACAATGACAAAACTGGCATCGGTTAGAAAGAAGAAGAAGCAGGACCTTCTACAACAAAATACAATGAACCTATGAGATCTAACATGCATGAAGACTTCATTGGACAAGATTCGCAAGAACAACCTTGGAAGACAATTCCTCGACGAAAATTTCCATCCAGGTACCAACATATTTTTTATGGCTACTTTTATTCATGTGGAAAATTTGGTCATAAAGCTATAGAATGCCGCACGTACACTAGGAACGAATATAATTCCAGGAGATCTGTCAAATATGAACCTCCGAGGGCTCAGCGAAATATCAATAGATTTGAACATTTAAGAAATAATATTGAATGTTACAAATGTTGAAACTTTGGACACATAGCCAAAGACTGCAGACTTGAAAATCCTCCAGAAGAATCTTTGAAGCCACAGAATGAATGAACATGGAAGAAGAAGAAGAATGATAATTGTGCTCTTGCTCTCAAGGCTCAAAAGAACAAAGATGTGTGGTATGTTGATAGTGGTTTCTCAACGCATATGACTAGAGATAGAAATAAATTTGTATCTCTGAAAGAGAAGAAGGATGGAACCGTGTCCTTTGGAAATGATGGATCTTCAAATGTTATAGGATCAGGTCTCGGAAGAAAAGATTCTCTAGCCAATAATGTTCTACTGGTTGAAAAAATGAATCATAATCTGCTCAGTGTTGGAAAAATGTGTGATCAAGGACACAAAATACTATTCAACTCCATGAAATGTGAAATCAGGAAAGGTGTGTATGGTGAAATTGTGGCTACAGCAAGTTGAGCTCCAAATGACATATATGTTCTGGATGAAGCAACTAAAGCATGTCTAATAGCTAAAGTGGATGATACAATAATTGGTAGCAATGATGATCGACTAAGTAAGAATTTTGCTACAAAGGTGCAAAGTGATTTTGAGATGTCTTTACTTGGTTGCAAATTGAGCATAGATGACTCATCTAAGGATGTGGATCAAAGGTTGTACAGATCTATGATTAGTAGTCTTCTATATGTAATAGCCACCCGACCAGATGTTATGCAAGCAGTTGGACAAGTAGCAAGATTCCAAGCAGCACAAAAAGAATGACTTATTAAATATTCGCCAGCATTGGAATATCTTCGCCAAAAGCTTGGGATTCTCCCAAGTTCTCATTAAATTTTCCTTTTTCAGAATATAAATGGGGAGTGGAAGTGTGTGTTGGTCTGCAGGACAGTTTTGTGTCAGTGTGAGTGAAAGTGTGTACAGGTCTGCGGGATGGTTTTGTTTCAGGGGGAGTTACCCTTTGCCATTGATGTCAAAGGGGGAGAGAATGTTGTAGGAAGAGGTGTCATGATCGCAGGGGGAGTACTTGTGTTGCCATCAATGCCAAAGGGGGAGATTTTTGATCAGCGGTTGTCATTGATGTCAACCCAAGTAGCACCACGGGCTAATCCAAAATTGAATGGGAATTTTTACCTACCAAATTAATATATTCTGGGTCAATGATACTTTTTATGGTTTCTACTTGTCGATATGTTTCCGTTGATATATGGCATGCCATGTAATTCTTCACAGTTTGAGAGATATTCATGTTTGAAGTTTGTGCCCCAGTTAGTGGGCTAAAACCCCATGGGGTTGGGGCATGGGTCATTGAAAAGTCATAATTAATTTTTTTTATGCTCCTAAAATCCCTCCCACTTTCACTTGTTGAAGCCCCTCTGAACTTAAGCATTCATATATATTGTGATCTTCTTCTCCTTCTTAGGCAAGGTATTTGGCCATCTGAAACTGGTCATCATGGAATTTTCGCTCTAATGTTTTTGCTACGAAGGCTCAGAAGCTAAATTTTTATCAGGCGAAGCTGAAATCCTGAGGAAGATGCAGTAAAAATTTTAGATCAATTTGTGCAATATTTGTTGAGATATGATCTGTGGAAGTAAGGGTTTTTGCAAGCTCCTGAAATTCATCTCAAGGAAGTGACCTCGGTAAATTCGTCAAAACTCCCCGTCTGAGTATCGGACTGGAATGTCGTAAAAAGCGACGGATAGTGTACAGTCTGTAATTTGTGCTCTATCAATTTTAGATACAAATGAAGAAATGGTGACACGTGGCATGTCGTACAATTGAGCTCTACTGAAACAGTCCATAATTAGGGCAGTGTGAGAAATTGGGTATAACTCTCTCTTGGAGAATCCAAATTGGGTCAGAACTATGGCATTGGAAAGAAGACTCAGAGGATTACTATAGAACCAAAACTTAGATATTGAGGATCTGAAATAACAGAGATACACCAGATTCAATATCGATCTCATAGAAGGAAAGAAAAATCTACATCATGTGTTGTCAAGGGTTGCAAAGGACCAGACTTTCTACGGCAGAAAAGCAAAGAAAGGTGTAGCAGAGAGTAGCATGAAAAGAGTAGCAACCAAGGTGCATAACAACAGCAAGAAGTTCATCATATGAAGTCTTCCAAGTGGGCAGAATTGCATACAATCATTGTAAAGGTATCATTGTGCTTAGTCATTGTAAATACATTATTGTACAAATTGTACTAGTTTCTATCTGCCAAGGGTTGAAGAGGCAGTGGTTGTGTCAAAGTTGGGGTTATGGTGTAGTATATCTTCATCTTCTACATCATTCTATATCATTGTAAAGTTGACCATTTTCTTTGGTACGAGAATCCATTCTTCTTTTATTCTTTTATAGGGTGGTAGGGTGGTGCTAGGGTGAGTTGTAGCTCATTGGGTGTTGGTGCATCCGTTCAGTGACTACTGAAGAATCTTGGGCATTGGAGCGTCCATCCAGTGGGATCTAGAGAAGAATTCTTTTCTAGATTCTAGGAAGTTGGAGCTTTATTTTCAATTGGAGTTGAAAAGAATTATTAGAAAAGCATTAGGTGGTTTTTGTCCTGAAGTGGGTTTCCACCTTAAAAATTGTGTGCATTTGTGTTCCTCTTGTTTGCTGATATAATTGTATGAACACTAATAACAATTGAAGATTCACTAATCCTCTAATTGAAAGAAATACTGATTCACCCCCCCTCTCAGTATTTCCAACAATTAGAATCAGAGCTTGGTTCCTTCAATAGCAGTTTAACAGCTGGAAGGAGGTCATGGAGCATACCAAGAATGGTGTACCTCTATCCAGTGAAAATAATTATGTGCTTTGGAAAGGAAGAATGGAGGTCTATCTCTTGGCGCAAGGTTACAAAGTATGGGACACTGTTCAAAATGGATTTACATCAACCAAGGATGAACAAGGTAAGAAGAATTTGGTAAATGATGCAAAAGCAAAGAATATTATTATCAGTGGACTTATTGAATTTTCTTATCATAAGGTGTTGGGTTGCAAAACCGCCAAAAATGTATGGGACAAGCTTGAGAATATATATGCAGGTGACTCAAATGTCAAAGAAGCAAAGCTTCAAATCTATAGAGCAAAATTTGAGCAACTCAGAATGAAATAAGATTGCAACATTGTTGCATACTTCCAATACGTTGATGAAATAACCAATACTCTGGAAGGATTGGGAGAGCCAGATGACGAGAATACTATTATAGGGAAGATTCTTAGAACTTTACCAGGGAGATTCAACCCAAAGGTATCGGTCTTAGAATACAGTGCAAATCTGGACAAACTCAGCAAAGAGGAATTACATGGAGTTCTCATAGCATATGAAATGAGACTTGATGAAGAAGAGGATACTTCGCATCTAGAAACTGCGTTCGTTGCATCTAAGAAAACCAATAAGGATAAACAACCTTCAATTGAAAAGACATGCACCTGCAAGTGTGAAGAAAAGGGAGATGATGAAGAAGGTCTTTTAGATGAAGAATATGCTTACTTCACGAGAAAACTAAAAATTGGTAAGGGACAATTCAAAGGTAAACTTCCATTGATATGTTTCAGCTGTAATGAGGTTGGGCATTTTGCAGCAAAATGTCCAAACAAAAGTAATGGCAACTCAAAGAGAAAGAAAGGCTTTAAGAAATTCAACAAGCAAGTATCCAAAAGGAACTTTCTCTCTAAAGAAGATAGCTCATCATCCAATGAAGACAATGATAGTGAAGAAGAAGCCAATGAGAGAGTATTTTTTATGGCCAAGCACAACAAGCAAGAGGTATCAAACAACGAAGAAGAAGGATGGACCATAGACAAATTTTATGAGGAAGCAATCAAGCTTATAAAAGATCTCAAGGTGGAGAAGATTCGTTCCAAAACTCTTGAAGAACAAGTTCAAGGTCTCAAAATTGAAGTTGAAGAACACAAATGCATTGAAGAGTCACTTCAAAAGAAGTTGGAAGAAAGTAGCCAAGAAAGGGAAGAATTAGAAGCCCAAGTAGTCTCGCTGCGTGAGGAAGTGAAGAAAGGAAAAGCTATCCAAAACTATGCCAACAGCTCAAGGGAATTGGAAGAGCTCATCAACAATCAACGATCTTACAATGACAGAAATGGCATCGGTTACAAAGAAGAAGAAGCAGGACCTTCTACAAAAAAATACAATGAACCTATGAGATCTGACATGCATGAAGACTTCATTGGACAAGATTCGCAAGAACAACCTTGGAAGACAATTCCTCGACGAAAATTTCCATCTAGGTACCAACATATTTTTTATGGCTACTTTTATTCATGTGGAAAATTTGGTCATAAAGTTGTAGAATGTCACACGTACCCTAGGAACAAATATAATTCCAGGAGATCTGTCAAATATGAACCTCCCAGGGCTCAACGATATATCAATAGATTTGAATATTTAAGAAATAATATTGAATGTTACAAATGTCAAAACTTTGGACACATAGCCAAAGACTACAGACTTGAAAATCCTCCAGAAGAATCTTCGAAGCCACAGAATGAACAAACATGGAAGAAGAAGAAGAATGATAATTGTGCTCTCTCTCTCAAGGCTCAAAAGAACAAAGATGTGTGGTATGTTGATAGCAGTTTCTCAACACATATGATTGGAGATAGAAATAAATTTGTATCTCTGAAAGAGAAGAAGGATGGAACCGTGTCCTTTGGAAATGATGGATCTTCAAATGTTATAGGATCAAGTACTGTCACTCTCGGAAGCAAATATTTTCTAGCCAAAAATGTTCTACTGGTTGAAAACATGAATCACAATCTGCTCAGTGTTGGACAAATGTGTGATCAAGGACACACAATACTATTCAACTCCACGAAATGTGAAATCAAGAAAGGCGTGTATGGTGAAATTGTGGCTACAACAAGTGGAGCTCCAAACGACATATATGTTCTGGATGAAGCAACTAAAGCATGTATAATAGCTAAAGGGGATGAAGTGAGTGCAGGTCTGCAGGATGGTTGTGTGTCAGCGCGAGTGGAAGTGTGTACAAGTTTGCAGGATGGTTTTGTTTCAGGGGGAGTTACCCTTTTCCATTGATGTCAAATGGGGAGAGAATGTTGTAGGAAGAGGTGTCATGATCGCAGGGGGAGTACTTGTGTTTCCATCAATGCCAAAGGGGGAGATTGTTGATCAGCGGTTGTCATTGATGTCAACCCAAGCAGCACCAGGGGCTAACCCAAAATTTAATGGGAATTTTTACCTACCAAATTAATATATTCTGGGTCAATGATGCTTTTGATGGTTTCTACTTTTCGAGATGTTTCCATTGATATATGGCACGCCATGTAATTCTTCACGGTTTGAGAGATATTCATGTTTGAATTTTGTTCCCAAGTTAGTGGACTAAAACCCCATGGGGTTGGGGCATGGGTCATTGAAAAGTCATAATTAATATTTTGTATGCTCCTAAAATCCCTCCCACATTCACATGTTGAAGCTTCTCTTAAGTTAAGCATTCATATATATCGTGATCTTCTTTTCCTCCTTAGGCAAGGGATTTGGCCATCTGAAACTGGTCATCGTGGAATTTTCGCTCTAAATTTTTTTCTACGAAGTCTCAAAAGTAGAGATTTTTAAGAGGTGAATCTGAAATCCTAAGGAAGCTGCAGTAAATATTTCATATCAAGTTGAGCAATATTTTTGGAGATATGATCTGTGGAAGTAAGGGTTGTTGCAGGCTCCTAAAATTCATCTCAAAGAAGTGACCTTGGTAAATTTGTCATAACTCCCTCTTTGAGTATCGAACTGGAATGTCGTAAAAAGTGACGGATATTGCACAGTTAGTAATTTTTGCTTTATCAATTTTAGAGACAAATGAATAAACATTGACACGTGGCATGTCGTACAAGTGCACTCTACTAAAACAGTCCATAATTAGGGTAGTGTGAGAAATTGGGTATAACTCTCTCTTGGAGAATCCAAATTGGGACATACCTATGACATTGGAAAGAAGACTCAGAGGACTACTATAGGATTTAAAATCAGATATTAAGGATCTGAAATAACAGAGATACACCAGATTCAATATCGAGCTCCTAGAAAGCAAGAAAAAGATAGATCATGTGTTGTCAAGGGTTGCAAAGGGCCAGACTTTCTACAGCAGTAAAGAAAATAAAGGTGCAGCAAAGAGTAGCATGACAAGAGCAGCAACCAAGGTGCATAACAACAGCAATAAGTTCATCATATGAAGTCTTCAAGTGGGCAGCACTGCATACAATCATTGTAAAGGTATCATTGTGCTTAGTCATTGTAAATACATTATTGTACAAATTGTACTAGTTTCTATCTACCAAGGGTTGAAGAGGCAGTGGTTATGTCAAATTTTGGGTTATGGTCTAGTATATCTTCTTCTTCTACATCATTCTATATCATTGTAAAGTGGACCATTTTCTCTGGTACGAGAGTCCAATCTTCTTTTATTCTTCTATAGGGTGGTAAGGTGGTGCTAGGGTGAGTTGTAGCTCATTGGGTGTCGGTGCATCCGTTCAGTGACTACTGAAGAATCTCGGGCGTTGGAACGTACATCCAGTGGGAGCTAGAGAAGAATGCTTTTCTAGATTCTAGGAATTTGGAGCCTTATTTTCAATTGGAGTTGAAAAGAATTATTAGAAAAGCATTAGATGGTTTTTGTCCCGGAGTGGGTTTCAACCTTAAAAATTGTGTGCATTTGTGTTCCTCTTGTTTGCTACTATCATTGTACAAACACTGATAATAATTGAAGATTAACTAATGCTCTAATTGAAAGCAATACTGATTCACCCCCCCTCTCAGTATTTCCAACAATTAGAATCAGAGCTTGGTTCCTTCAATAGCAGTTTAACAGCTGGAAGGAGGTCATGGAGCATACCAAGAATGGTGTACCTCTATTCAGTGAAAATAATTATGCACTTTTGAAAGGAAGAATGGAGGTCTATCTCTTGGCACAAGGTTATGAAGTATGGGACACTATTCAAAATGGATTTACATCAACCACGGACGAACAAGGTAAGAATAATTTGGTAAATGATGCAAAAGAAAAGAATATTATTATCAGTGGACTTATTGAATCTGATTATCATAAGGTGCTGGGTTGCAAAACCACCAAAAATGTATGGGACAAGCTTGAGAATATATATGCAGGTGACTCAAATGTCAAACAAGCAAAGCTTCAAATCTATATAGAAAAATTTGAGCAACTCATAATGAAAGAAGATTGCAACATTGATGCATGCTTTCAATACGTTGATGAAATAACCAATACTCTGGAAGGATTGGGAGAGCCAGTTGATGAGAAGACTATTATACGAAAGATTCTTAGAACGTTACCAGGGAGATTCAACCCAAAGGTATCGGTCTTAGAATACAAAGGTAACCGACAACTCAAAGAAAGAGGAATTACATGGAGTTCTCATAGTATTATGAAATGAGACTTGATGAACAAGAGGGTACTTCACATCTAGAAACCGCTTTTGTGCATCTAAGAAAACCAATACATAAAAAACAACCTTCAATTGAAAAGACATGCACCTGCAAGTGTTAAGAAAAGGGAGATGATGAAGAAGGTCTTTCAGATGAAGAATATGCTTACTTCACGAGAAAACTACAAATTGGTAAGGGACAATTCAAAGGTAAACTTCCATTGATATGTTTCAGCTGTAATGAGGTTGGGCATTTTGCAACAAAATTTCCAAACAAAAGTAATGGCAACTCAAAGAGAAAGAACGGCTTTAAGAAATTCAACAAGCAATTATCCAAAAGGAAATTTCTCTCTAAAGAAGATAGCTCATCATCCGATGAAGACAATGATAGTGAAGAAGAAGCCAATGAGAGAGTATTGTTTATGGTCATGCACAATAAACCCAAGCACAATAAGCAAGAGGTATCAAACAATGAAGAAGAAGGATGGACCATAGACGGATTTTATGAGGAAGCAATCAAGCTTATAAAGGATCTCAAGGCGGAGAAGATATGTTCCAAAACTCTTGAAGAACAAGTTCAAGGTCTCAAAATTGAAGTTGAAGAACACAAATGCATTGAAGAGTCACTTCAAAAGAAGTTGGAAGAAAGTAGCCAAGAAAGGGAAGGATTAGAAGCCCAAGTAGTCTCGCTACGTGAGGAAGTGAAGAAAGGAAAAACTATCCAAAAATATGCCAACAACTCAAGGGCATTGGAATAACTCATCAACAATCAATGATCTTACAATGACAAAACTGGCATCGGTTACAAAGAAGAAGAAGCAGGACCTTCTACAACAAAATACAATGAACCTATGAGATCTGACATGCATGAAGACTTCATTGGACAAGATTCGCAAAAACAACCTTGGAAGACAATTCCTCGACGAAAATTTCCATCTAGGTACCAACATATTTTTTATGGCTACTGTTATTCATGTGGAAAATTTGGTCATAAAGCTGTAGAATGTCGCACGTACCCTAGGAATGAATATAATTCCAGGAGATCTATCAAATATGAACCTCCTAGGGCTCAGCAAAATATCAATAGATTTGAACATTTAAGAAATAATATTTAATGTTACAAATGTCGAAACTTTGGACACATAGCCAAATACTGCAGACTTGAAAATCCTCCAGAAGAATCTTCGGAGCCACAGAATGAACGAACATGGAAGAAGAAGAATAATGATAATTGTGCTCTCGCTCTCAAGGCTCAAAAGAAAAAAGATGTGTGGTATGTTGATAGCAGTTTCTCAACGCATATGACTGGAGATAGAAATAAATTTGTATCTCTGAAAGAGAAGAAGGACGGAACTATGTCCTTTGTAAATGATGGATCTTCAAATGTTATAGGATTAGGTACTGTCACTCTCGGAAGCAAATATTCTCTAGCCAATAATGTTCTACTGGTTGAAAACATGAATCACAATCTGCTCAGTGTTGGACAAATGTGTGATCAAGGACCCAAAATACTATTCAACTCCATGAAATGTGAAATCAGGAAAGGCATGTATGGTGAAATTGTGGCTACAGCAAGTCGAGCTCCAAATGACATATATGTTCTAGATGAAGCAACTAAAGCATGTATAATAGCTAAAGAGGATGATACATTAATTGGTAGCAATGATGATCGACTAAGTAAGAATTTTTCTACAAAGGTGCAAAGTGATTTCGAGATGTCTTTACTTGGTTACAAATTGAGCATAGATGACTCAGCTAAGGATGTGGATCAAAGGTTGTACAGATCTATGATTAGTATTCTTTTATATGTAATAGCCTCCCGACCAGATGTTATGCAAGCAGTTGGACAAGTAGCAAGATTCCAAGAAGCACCAAAAGAATCACATATTAAATATTCGCCAGCATTGGAATATCTTCGCCAGAAGCTTGGGATTCTCCCAAGTTCTCATTAGATTTTCCTTTTTCAGAATATAAAGGGGTAGTGGAAGTGTGTGCAGTTCTGCAGGACGGTTGTGTGTCAGCATGAGTGGAAGTGTGTACAGGTCTACAGGATGGTTGTGTTTCAGGGGGAGTTACCCTTTTCCATTGATGTCAAAGGTGCAGAGAATGTTGTAGGAAGAGGTGTCATGATTGCAGGGGGAGTACTTATGTTGCCATCAATGCCAAAGGGGGAGATTGTTGATCAACAGTTGTCATTGATGCCAACCCAAGCAACACCAGGGGATAACCCAAAATTGAATGGGAAGTTTGACCTACCAAATTAATATATTCTGGGTCAATGATGTTTTTGATGGTTTCTACTTGTTGAGATGTTTCCTTTGATATATGGCACGCCATGTAATTCTTCACGGTTTGAGAGATATTCATGTTTGAAGTTTGTACCCCAGTTAGTGGGCTAAAACCCCATGGGGTTGGGGCATGGGTCATTGAAAAGTCATAATTAATATTTTTTATGCTCCTAAAATCCCTCCCACGTTCACTTGTTGAAGCACCTCTCAAATTAAGCATTCATATATATTGTGATCTTCTTTTCCTCCTTAGGCAAGGGATTTGGCCATCAGAAACTGGTCATCGTGGAAGTTTTTCTCTAAATATTTTTCTGCGAGGGCTCAAAAGCTGAAATTTTTATGAGGCGAAGCCGAAATCCTGAGGAAGCGGCAATAAAAATTTCAGATCAAGTTGCACAATATTTTTGGAGATATGATCTATGGAAGTAAGGGTTTTTGCAGACTCCTGAAATTCATCTCAAAGAAGTGACCTTGGTAAATTCGTCATAACACCCTCTTTGAGTATCGGACTGGAATGATGTAAAAATTGACGGATATTTCATAGTCTGTACTTGGAGCTCTATCAATTTCAGAGACAAATGAAGAAACAATGACATGTGGAACGTCGTACAAGTGTGCTCTACTGAAACAATCCATAATTAGGGCAGTGTGAGAAATTGGGTATAAATCTCTCTTGGAGAATCCAAATTGGGTCAGACCTGTGGCATTGGAAAGAATACTTAGAGGAATACTATAGAACCAAAAATTAGATATTGAGGATCTGAAATAACAGAGATACACTAGATTCAATATCGAGCTCCTAGAAGGCAAGAAAAATCTAGATCATGTGTTGTCAAGGTTTGCAAAGGACCAGACTTTCTACGGCAGAAAAGCAAAGAAAGGATCAACAGAGAGTAGCATGACAAGAGCAGAAACCAAGGTGCATAATAGTAGCAAGAAGTTCATCATATGAAGTCTTCAAGTGGGCAGCACTGCATACAATCATTATAAAGGTATCATTGTGCTTAGTCATTGTAAATACATTATTGTACAAATTGTACTAGTGTCTATTTGCCAAGGGTTGAAGAGGCAGTGGTTGTGTCAAAGTTGGGGTTATGGTCTAGTATATCTTCTTCTTCTACATCATTTTATATCATTGTAAAGTGGACCATTTTCTCTGGTACGAGATTCCATTCTTCTTTTATTCTTCTATAGGGTGGTAGGGTGGTGCTCGGGTGAGTTGTAGCTCATTGGGTGTTGGTGCATCCGTTCAGTGACTACTGAAGAATCTCGGGCGTTCGAGCGTCCATCCAGTGGGAGATAGAGAAGAACGCTTTTCTAGATTATAGGAAGTTGGAGCTTTATTTTCAATTGGAGTTGAAAAGAATTATTAGAAAAGCATTAGGTGGTTTTTGTCCTGGAGTGCTTAAAAATTGTGTGCATTTGTGTTCCTCTTGTTTGTTGCTATCATTGTACAAACACTGATAATAATTGAATATTAACTAATGCTCTAATTGAAATAAATACTGATTCACCCCCCCTCTCAGTATTTCCAACAATTGTAATCATAGCTTGGTTCCTTCAATAGCAGTTTAACAACTAGAAGGAGTTCATGGAGCATACCAGGAATGGTGTACCTCTATTCAGTGAAAATAATTATGCACTTTGGAAAGGAAGAATGGAGGTCTATCTCTTGGCACAAGGTTACGAAGTATGGGACACTGTTCAAAATGGATTTACATCAACCACGGATGAACAAGGTAAGAAGAATTTGGTAAATTATGCAAAAGCAAAGAATGTTATTATCATTGCACTTATTAAATATGCTTATCATAAGGTGTTGGGTTGTAAAACTATCAAAAATGTATGGGGAAAGCTTGAGAATATATATGTAGGTGACTCAAATGTCAAAGAAGCAAAGCTTTAAATCTATAGAGCAAAATTTGAGCAACTTAGAATGAAAGAAGATTGCAACATTGCTGCATGCTTCCAATACATTGATGAAATAACCAATACTTTGGAAGGATTGGGAGAGCCAGTTGATGAGAAGACTATTATACGGAAGATTCTTAGAATGTTACTAGGGAGATTGAACCCAAAGGTATCGGTCTTAGAATAAAGTGCAATTCTGGACAAACTTAGCAAAGAGGAATTACATGGAGGTCTCATAGCATATGAAATGAGACTTGATGAAGAGAGCAACAGATCTAGAAAACAAGCGCCTTGCCAGATCTAAGAAAACCAATAAGCATAAAACAACCCTTCAATTGAAAATACATGCACCTACAAGTGTGAAGAAAAGGGAGATGATGAAGAAGGTGATTTCAGATGAAGAATATGCTTACTTCACGAGAAAACTACAAATTGGTAAGGAAAAATTCAAAGGTAAACTTCCAATGATATGTTTCAGCTGTAATGAGGTTGGGCTTTTAACAGCAAAATTTCCAAAAAAAAGTAATGGCAACTCGAAGAGAAAGAAAGGCTTTAAGAAATTCAACAAGCAAGGATCCAAAAGGAACTTTCTCTCTAAAGAAGATAGCTCATCATCTGATGAAGACAATGATAGTGAAGAATAAGCCAATGAGAGAGTATTTTTTATGGCCAAGCACAATAAACCCAAGCACAATAAGAAAAAGGTATCAAAAAATGAAGAAGAAGGATGGACCATAGACGAATTTTATGAGGAAGCAATCAAGCTTATAAAATATCTCAAGGGGGAGAAGATATGTTCCAAAACTCTTGAAGAACAAGTTCAAGGTCTCAAAATTGAAGTTGAAGAACACAAATGCATTGAAGAGTCACTTCAAAAGAAGTTTGAAGAAAGTAACCAAGAAAGGGAAGAATTAGAAGCCCAAGTAGTCTCGCTGTGTGAGGAAGTGAAGAAAGGAAAAACTATCCAAAACTATGCCAACAGCTCAAGGGAATTGGAAGAACTCATCAACAATCAACAATCAACGATCTTACAAGGACAAAAACTGAATCTATTACAAAGAAGAAGAAGTAGGACCTTATACAACAAAATACAATGAACCTATGAGATCTGACATGCATGTAGACTTCATTGGACAGGATTCGCAAGAACAACCTTGGAAGAAAATTCCTCGATGAAAATTTCCATCCTGGTACCAACATATTTTTTATGGCTATTGTTATTCATGTGGAAAATTTGATCATAAAGTTGTAGAATGTCGCAAGTACCCTAGGAACGAATAAAATTCCAGGAGATCTGTCAAATATGAACCTCCCAGGGCTCAGTGAAATATCAATAGATTTGAACATTTAAGAAATAATATTGAGTGTTACAAATGTCGAAACTTTGGACACATAGCCAAAGACTGCAGACTTGAAAATACTCCAGAAGAATCTTCGAAGTCACAGAACGAACGAACATGGAAGAAGAAAAAGAATGATAATTGGGCTCTCGTTTTCAAGGCTCAAAAGAACAAATATGTGTGGTATGTTGATAGCGGTTGCTCAACACATATGACTGGAGATAGAAATAAATTTGTGTCTCTGAAAGAGAAGAAGGATGGAACTATGTCATTTGGAAATGATGGATCTTCAAATGTTATAGGATCAAGTACTGTCACTCTTGGAAGCAAAGACGCTCTAGCCAAGAATGTTCTATTGGTTGAAAACATGAATCACAATTTTCTCAGTGTTGGACAAATGTGTGATCAAGGACACACAATACTATTCAACTCCATGAAATGTGAAATCAGGAAAGGCGTGTATGGTGAAATTGTGGCTACAGAAAGTGGAGCTCCAAACGACATATATGTTCTAGATGAAGCAACCAAAGCATGTCTAATAGATAAAGAGGATGATACAATAATTGGTAGCAATGATGATCGGCTAAGTAAGAAGTTTACTACAAAGGTGCAAAGATTTCGAAGTGTCTTTACTTGGCTAAAAATTGAGTATATTGTGACTAATCTAAGGTTGTGGATCAAAAGGTTGCATGACTATGATTATAGTCTTTTATAGCCTCCACCGCATGTTATGCAAGCAATGGACAAGTAGCAAGTGGACAAGTAGCAAGATTACAAGCAGCACCAAAAGAATCACATATTAAATATTCGCCAGCATTGGAATATCTTCCCCAGAAGCTTAGGATTCTTCTAAGTTCTCATTAGATTTTTCTTTTTCAGAATATAAAGGGGGAGTGGAAGTAGATTACAGGTCTACAAGACAGTTGTGTGTCAGGGGGAGTGGAAGTGTGTATAGGTCCACAGGATGGTTGTGTTTCAGGGGGAGTTACCCTTTTCCATTGATGTCAAAGGGGGAGAGAATGTTGTAGGAAGAGGTGTCATGATCATGGTGGGGAGTACTTGCAGGTTGCCATAAATGCCAAAGGGGGAGATTGTTGATCAGTGGTTGTCATTGATGACAACCCAAGTAGCAATTGTGTCCAATCCCAAAATTGAATGGGTTTGACCTACCAAATTAATATATCTACCAATGATTCTTTTGCGGTTTCTATCATTTTGTGATGTTTCCATTGATATATGGCACTCCATGTAATTCTTCACGGTTTGAGAGATATTCATGTTTGAAGTTTGTACCCCTAGTTAGTGGGCTAAAAGCCCATGGGGTTGGGGCATGGGTCATTGAAAATTCATAATTAATATTTTTATGCTCCTAAAATCCCTCCCACATTCAATTTTTGAAGCCCCTCTCAACTTAAGAATTCATATAAATTCTGATCTTCATTTCCTCCTTATGCAAGGGATTTGGCCATCTGAAACAGGTCATCTTGGGATTTTCGCTCTAAATTTTTTTTCTATGAAGGTTCAGAAGCTGAAATTTTTATGAGGCGAAGCCTAAATCCTGAAGAAGCTACAATGAAAATTTCAGATCAAGGTGTGCAACATTTTTGGAGATATGATCTGTGTAAGTCAGGGTTTTTATGTGCTCCTCAGTTCATCTCAAAGAAGTGACCTGCAATAATTCCATAACTCCCTTCCAGTATTGGATCGTAAACGAGAGCAAATCGATGGCGTGTACAATCTTTACTTTGTTCTCTATCAATTGCAGAGACAAATGAAGAACGGCAGACACGTGCTGCCGTACAAGTAAGCTCTAATTTCAAACAAATTCATAATTAGGCGTGTGAGGGAATGTGTATAACTCTCACTTGAGAATCAAAATTGGGTCGAACTCGAGATTGAAAGAAGACTCAGAGGACTACTACAGGACTGAAAATCAAATATTGAGGATTTGAAATAACAGAGACACACCAGATTCAATATCAAGCTCCTAGAAGGCAAGAAAAAGCTAGATCATGTGTTGTCAAAGGTTGCAAAGGACCAGAATTTCTATGGCAGCAAAGCAAAGCAAGGTGCAGCAGAGGGTAGCATGAAAAGAGAAACAACCAAGGTGCATAACAACAACAAGAAGTTCATCATATGAAGTCTTCAAGTGGGCAGCACTGCATACAATCATTGTAAAGGTATCATTGTACTTAGTCATTGTAAATACATTATTGTACAAATTGTACTAGTATCTATCTGCCAAGGGTTGAAGAGGCAGTGGTTGTGTCAAAGTTGGGGTTATGGTCTAGTATATCTTCTTCTTCTACATCATTCTATATCATTTTAAAGTGGACCATTTTCTCTGGTACGAGAGTCCATTCTTCTTTTATTCTTCTATAGGGTGGTAGGGTGGTGCTAGGGTGAGTTGTAGCTCATTGGGTGTTGGTGCATCCGTTCAGTGACTACTGAAGAATCTCGGGCGTTGAAGCGTCCATCCAGTGGGAGCTAGAGAAGAATGCTTTTCTAGATTCTAGGAAGTTGGAGCTTTATTTTGAATTGGAGTTGAAAAGAATTATTAGAAAAGCATTAGGTGGTTTTTGTCCTGGAGTGGGTTTCCACCTTAAAAATTGTGTGCATTTGTGTTTCTCTTGTTTGTTTCTATCATTGTACAAACACTGATAATAATTGAAGATTAAATAATGCTCTAATTGAAATAAATACTGATTTACCCCCCCTCTCAGTATTTCCAACATCATCATCATAGAATACCTATATATAGTGTGCCTTCCCTACTACACATCTATGTTTGGGTGCCCATGATTATTGGAATGTGAAGCAAAGCTTCCTTCTCCTCAAGTCTCTTTGGAAATCATCACTAAGAGGTCCTTTTCTTTGGCTCTCCTTTGAATTAGGAGCCTTCACATCTTTTCCCTTTGATGGGAAAGTGGGATTTTTCTGAAATGGTGCCTTTTCCCTTGGAAAAGCATCTTGTAGACCTCTAGCCCTTTCAATATTATCTTGAAGGGTATTTGGCTTGGTTGATTTAACCAACCCATGTAGAGACTCTGTTATCCCATCAATAAACATATAGACCCTACTAGCTACAGATAAATCAGGAACCATAACATAAAGTTTTAAAAATTCAGAAATGTAAGTTTCTGGATCACTGGACTGTTTGAGCTTGGCTAGCTCAATAAAAGTTGCCTACGGGTCTCTTCGATCAAACCTCTCCACCAACCCCCTGGTGAAATATGAATATGAAATCAAATTGGCATGCCCCAATGTGGAAAGACCATGAAACCACCAATCATGTGCCTCACCCTCATAGTGCAGCGCTACTATTTTGATGGCTTCCATATCTGGTACTTGGTTCAACTGGAAGTAGATGTGTAGCTTATCTACCCAAGATTTGGTTGTGCATTTGGATGACCCATCAAAAGCGGGCAAGAAGAATCTACCCATAGTCCGGTGAAGATCATTGTTTTGTATGAATCCTCCACCTCTATTTTGATGTCTGGGTCTCCTATTGTTCTTGATCTGACAAAAATCTTGAAAGCTCAAATGATCTCTGAATATTTGAGATTGAGACTCATACTCAAGAAATTAATCTTCAAGAGTTTCTTGTTTTTGAAATCCTCCATTTCCCACTGCTAAGAATGTAGGCATAGTGGAGCGTTGGGAAACCTGTTGCTTCACTGGTTGATCATGCCAGTGATGTGAAATACCAAATCCTTCTCCATGTATAAACCCTTTAGGGGATTCCTTATGTCTATCCATCCTCATCTCCTTGATTTCTCTTGCAATATCTTGCATGGTTCGAAGAAGAAGCTTGGGGAACTCCTTGTCATCCTCTTCTCCTGATATGGTAGTTTTTGCCTTGTCTTCTCTATTATCTTTATAATCATATCTACTGTTTCTATTTAGATACCTCTTCTATCTTTCTGTGAGAGGCTCTCCCTCTTATGATGACATATTGGCTTAAATACACAGGCTGAGCCAAGATTATGCTCTGATACCATTGTAATATCCCAAAATAGGAAAAGCAATAATATAGAACAAAACAATGGAAAAGTATTAGTGAATATCAATATACCAATACATGAGAAAAATGTAGATCCATATTATTAAACATATTAGCCATAATGAGCATAAAATCTTGAGGATCAAGTCACTCAAGAAATACAACACAAGCCCCCAATAATCACATAGACAAATACATGAATAGTTGTTGCTATACAAATGTCGGAAGATCAATACAGTGCAGTCCTGGTGGACCTAACTATAGATGGAAACATAAAATTATATATAACAATTTATATATACCTCAAGATATGCTGGAAATAAAGATCAAGCCTCTATAACACCTTTCCAAGACAACCCATAAAGGGTTTTCAGAAATACACAATATACAAAAATGTTGGAATGATGCCCTAAGGCTGAATCAACTCTGCAACTGGGCACCTGAAAGGAGGTGGCTGAAACTAATGTATAAAGTATGGAATCTTCTCCAATAGACTCTCCAAATAAAAATTTGATCCCTTCACTGGAAATCTAACTCTCCAAATGATGCATTAAATCCTCCACTGCAAATACACACTAATATAACGCAGTCTATGAGGGAAACTATGTTGTAGGAGATTATAATAGCTTGGACTAGTGCCAAATGATGAAATAATTACCAAGGACATCCCTTGCTGGCCTCCCGATGGAAATAATGTTTCCTCCACTGAAAAAAAGCTCAGAAAATGCCCCTGTAAACCCTCCGCTGCTTCTACCCTGCAACACAATACAACCCTGGAAGAAACTGCACTGTAGAAGAATATTGAAGCCTGGCCTAATTCCAGAATGTGGAAATTCATCTCAAAAAACTCTCTTGAGTGGGCACTCGAAGTCCCCCGAGGATGAGGGTGGGATTCCCGCTTAAGAACACCCTTGTGATAAACAACACAACAATTTCTGCTAAACAGCTGAAGAGTGCAAGAAGTCATACAGACCAAAAACATAATAATAATCAACATGGATTCTATAGATTCCTTCCCCTTCCTTATATGCATTTGGAGCCTTCTCACCTTGTTCCCTACTCATTAAAGCCACTAATCTCATGGAGAATTCCTCCCATTCACACTGCGTTGTCTCTCATTAACTATCCACTCCCTCCAGACCGTTGATGTTGATTTGGTCAAACTTGACCCCATCCACATGCTACAACCTCTATTCAAACATGAGGGTGCTTTATCCAGCTACTAAGATGCTCTTTATTCACATTAGGAGTGATTTTATTCCTACTAAGGAGATTTATGGGTCTCCCTACCCTCTTATTCTTCTAGCTAAGTAGAAAAAAACAAAATTTAATATTTCAACTAGCTAAAAGCTAATTTGGAATATTACACTACGCCAAATTTTGAAAAATTTAACCTACCGAAACTTGAGGAGTACCTTGCACAAGTGATTGATATGATGAGGCACCTTATACAATTTGACTAAGCGGTACCTGGGGAGATCCATTGGAATATGCTATAAAGGTTGGCTCACATGTATTTTAGATTCTTTAGGTGTTGATGGATAGATAGGAATTTGTGATGAGGATGGTGCAGTTTGAGGATTCAACAATCGATCCCAAAATGAATCAGGTTCAACATGTAAATTAGGTTGCAAAACACTGGAAGCCATTCTAGGATAAGGTGGACTATAATTAGGTGGATTACAATATTGAGGCATACCAACAATAGGCTTCCTACCTGCAAAAGGAGGAGAGGATGATGGAGGAAACTGTGATCCAGATGGAAGGTACCAAACATAAGGAGAGTTAGGTTGTTGAGGGTAGCTTTGTCCACTAATATAAGGACCATATTTCTTATGTACTGTAGGTGTAGTCGGAGGGAGTAGAGCAGACTATGTGGCACTCATAAGAGAAGTACCATACATTATTCTTGAATTATATGACATGGGACAGGTCTAAGGACTGGAAGCTACACCATAAAAGGTACCAGATAATGACTGATAACTAGGCAGGACAGACGGGCCACCATACAAATGAGTTTCTGGTTATTTCATGAACATATATGAGGAAGCAACACTTGATTTCTCAACCATAGTGGTGGACATGGGTTGGGAGTTTGAATCAATTCCAGTTATGGTTGTCAATCCCTATGAATATTTTTGTGAGAGATCCGTGGATAGTTCCAAATAATCAGGTAAAGGACATTGTGTAAGAGTTTCAAGAGGTGCAAAAGCCTCGGTTTGATAAAAATTAATTCCTTCCCAATGAACATGAGTAGAAGGACAGGGATCTTCTTGAGGGATCTCTTCAATACTCAAAAGTCTATATGGAAGAGGTTTTATGTCGGCTACGAGATATATTGGTTTTATATGAGACAACAGAAGAGAAGAGGAAGGCCTTGAAGAATCAAGTGAAAATGGCTGAGGCTCCTCAGGTTCAATAACCTCAGGAATAAGAGATTTTGACTCAGGAAGGTCAGGTTCAATGACCTTATGCAAAAAAGTTTTAGGGACTTTTGTTTCAATTTTATCAATGTCACCAACAGGATTGGATGTAATCTTGGGTTCAAAACTCAAAGGGATAGATTATTCTTGTGGATCAGTATCAATAGGAGGGTCATAAGTAGTGCTTGAAGTTCCTGATTCAGTATTTTTGTTTCTTATGTTTTTTGCGTCAATTAGGAGTAGGCTCTAACAAAGAGGAGGCTTATATTTCATTATACACGAATTATGGGGAGGGGGATTTTTTTCTTCCATGTTGGATAATGAATTTTATTAACACAAAAGGAAATAAATCAAAAAGAGGGTAATATAGGCATAAATTATTACTGATCAACCATGAACTGCAATATACACCTTGGAAACCTAGGACTTAACATACTACATCCAATCTCTCTGAATGGTGTATTCGGCATATGACGATATACAAGGTAGCAAACTCAGTTACCTATGGATGGATAGAAACCTATATGGGACTCCCAAAATATACTCGACAGTACGTGGGAATGCAGTTTGTAGTAGTGTTGTCTAATGTGTAACCATTCGATGAGAGTGTTCCCATATACTTTTCATGCATGGAGCACCATCTGATATACTCGAAGGTACATGGAGAACGATCCTATACACTTATGTACATGGAATGAGATTTCACCTGCGAGATGCAACGTTGGTAAAAAATGACAACTCCTACATTTATCGACGCTGGAACACGTCTCTATCCTAGACCTTTAAAATTTTACATTAATGCTACAAATACTCCTTAGGTTGATTAAATAAATTTACTGTTTATCTTTGTGTTACACATTAATTTGTCACCATGAAATTTGACTGTCTATATAGGTTCATTACTACCTATATTAGGCTCCCTTAGAGGTCAAAAACCCTAATGTTCCTAAACCAAGTCTTGGAATTGGAGAAAAGCTCATTAAAACCATAAAAATTCTAACTTCGCACTTTTCCTTGCTCTTTCATGTGGATCCACGGATATTTGTTCTATAGCCTGCAGCACATCCCGCACGTTCTGCTTATAAAACCTGCAGACCCCCGTAAACAATCAAATAAAGGAAAAATTAAGTTCTAGAAGCCCAGCTGGACGAATATTCTCCCAACTAGAAGCTTATAGAGGCGCAATCAGTTCTAGCTTTATCCTTCCACTCATGGAGCTCTATCCCTTCACTCATGGAGTTTATCCCTTGGTATATGGAGCTCAAATCCCTTCATGAGAGGAATCCATCCCCCTCTTCATGGAACTAAAACTGCCTCCATTTCCCTATAAATTGAGCTCATGTTTCAGCCTCAAGGGTAGATTGTACCTTATATGTGGTAATTGTTGAAGAAATTCTCAAGAGAGCATACTCTCTATACTATCCATTTTTGGTATGAGAATGATCACACACTCATGTCCACAACTTCATGCTAGTTCAAAGAGAAGAAGGCTTGTCAATCTGAAGGAGGAACGATTGTTCAGGATCTTGGGAGGAACTAGTGCAACATTAAGGCGACAGGTTGTAAAGTTACTATTTTCATACAAGATAATACATATGGATCTCCTTTTCTCATTGTGTTGTTCTTATGTCTATTTGAATAATTCAATACTTGGATTCCTTGATCACTGAGTTAGATTAGATGTTCTCAATTATTATATGTTGCAGGTGCTTTTAATTCTTTTTTCTATCTTTGATTGCAGGTTCTCATTACTAAAGAAGCCTCTTTGGAGAGACTTGATAAAAGGTTACACCAAACATTGAGTTTCGAGGTAGGGGCATGTCCTCTTTCTTTCTTTATAATAATTTTGAATTGCAAATGATCTAGAGAAAATGATTTACAAATGTATGTTTGTTTCTATATATCCATAGGATACTAGGGAGATCGCTCTTGTCCGCAAGAGGGATTTATCCGCATAAGAAAATGGTGACTCTACTGGGGAATATAACTTAGTTTTCCTTTTTATTTTTCAGTTTGAATTTTAAGAGTCTTCTGATTTTGATTAGTCTAAAAACTGGCTTGGGTAGATAACTTATCAGAATCCCTGAAAAGAAAATTTGAATTTTTATTTTTTTTGTATTTTTCCTGGCCTCTACAATTTTTATTTAAAGACAGTGTGGTAGCCTCCGCAGTTTCTAGTTCAAAATAGTGTGGTGCCACACTGTCCTCCATTGAAACCTGAGGACTTGTGGAAATTTTTTGAAAAATTAAGAATTCTCTTTTTAGGAGCCAGATTACCAGATTCTCTATGTTTGCCCCAACTTGTCTTGACTGTAAAAGTATTATGTGTGAGTTTCTTTCAACAAATTTTGTGTTTGAGTTATTTTTCATCATATTTACATTTTATGAGTGAGTTTTTTCTCTACTTTCTTGCTGCTCCATATTAGAAAGCTTCATATACCTTAGCTTACTGGTATGTTGTTGTTTTCTTGCTGAGCCATTGAACTTGTTGCAAACATTGCTTTTATGAAAATTGAGTTTCATTTTCATTTGAAAATTTAGAAGAGTCTTAAGCTTACTAAGGCCTGAATTTCACATTAAACCTTTTGTTGGATGTTTTCATTTTTTCCTGGTAGAAATTCTTCTTGGTTCGATCACAAACTAAGAGAAAATGTCCTCAAACTTTCAAGATAGAGTTCAAAATTAGAGTCTTTTCTTTTGGTTTTGAATTTTACGTTTTTAGGAGTTTTAAATGTGATTTTATTTTTGGAAATGGTTTGTTTAATTATTTGTAGTTTCTGATATATTTGATAAAGGATTTCATTTCGAACAAGTAATTGATCATTTCATGAAATTAAGTTCTGAAAGAAATCGTCTTCTTTTCAAATATTTTTGTTTATAAAAGAAAGAATTGGTGCTTTAGAAAATTGTTAAATCTCTCAAATTTTTCCTTTAAATAAGTTTCGTTGAAAATAAAAGAGTTACACTTTCATATAGATCCATTTAGCGTATTTTTGAGTCAAGTCATAAAACATCATTGAAGTTTCACTTCCATACTTTATGTCTTAAGAAATAGCCAAATTAAAAACAATGCTTTAATAAAATTAATCTAGATATTTTTACATTTTCTAGGGCTCTTTTCCACCAACATAGCTTAGGCTAGTGTCTTGGAACAGGTTGTAATTAACATTCCAAGATAGTTCAAACAAACAAGTAGCAATCTTGCGGTAGGAAAAATCCAATTGTAGCATTTGTGCTCTGGGAAGCTCTTCTTAAAAGAGTCAAGCACGAGATCATGTCCGAACCAGTGAGGTAATCGTACATATATCATTGGGAAAGATAGTAGATGTGCATGTATTAAAAATGGTAAACCTCGGATAGACCATTTTCGAGGAGCCTTGGGTCACTTGTTGGTAAACCTTGGATTATATCAAGGAGCCTTCAAGGGGATTGAGCTAGTTACTCTGCCCTTGCGTGTATATTGGATCGTAGAATATTCCCCCAAGTACATTTGTTCTCTTTGGTGACCTTAGTGGCTATAAAATTTAGTATTATTTCCCAAGGTGATGGTGGAGGAAAGGTCCCACTGTACCTGGAGCAGACGTCGACTAGACTCACTTGGACATTTTGGAGGGTTCTATTCACTTCGAGATGGTTTAAGTGGAGAAACTTGCACCAGAATGTTTCATTAAGCAGGTTTTCAGGGTAACTGTCCCAACTGCCATTTCTGCATTAAAATTCTACGACGTTGGGTTTCATCACCAACTAGTGTTTTTAGTGTGGGAATCTACTATTTGTGTGTGGATTTATCTCTTAGATTTTGTAGGCATGTGATCAATTTGATTGTTTCCTTAGAGACTTTAGGACATTTTGTTGAAATTTTCTTTGATTTCGTGTGTTAAATCTTTTAATCGTGGTTGAATTACCTAGACAATCACGTAGAATGCAGGGGAAACCCCCTGAGTACACACCAAGCTAGTTAGAAAAACTTAAATCTGAGAAAGGACAAACATCAGGGACTGGATCAACTGAACACAAAGAAACATCAATAATTATTCATCCTCAATACGAAGTAGACCAACCTCAAAAAACAAAGAGTACTCCAATAAGAGTTTCAATTTCTGAACTAGTTGAACTTGTTTCTACAACTAGTGAATTATCAGCTATTGATCCTGAAATTTCTGAACCAGAAACTGAACCTGCTACGTCTGAGCCTGCTTCCAAGTTCATCACTCCTCATCGTCCTCATTCACCCAGAGTGAAGTATCGTATCACTGAAAATCTTCCTTCTGGCCTCATTAGCATTGAAGAAGCTACTGACACAGAAGAAGAAGTTGTTCTTCCTTCACATCAAGACTCTTTAGATCTTAGGCCAAGTGAATCGATTTACTATAGCCCTTTCAAACAATATCCTTGGTATTCTCAGTCGACAAACTTTCTACATAATACTGGTCTAAACTATTCGCCACCCCGAATTCCTTTTTACGCCATACCAAGAGGTTACAGACCTCCATTAAACATGTCTGGTGAGTCATCCATGTTTTCTGCATCACCAGAATAATATTTGTATGGTGGTCCGTCTATTTCTGCGGGATACCAGTCACTTTATGGTACTTTCTCAGGAGCAACTCCTTCTCTCGACAAACATATACCATCATCTAGTCCAAATGAATCACATACCAAAAATTTGAGTGTGGGACACATTTACATGATATCTGGAAACATTCCTAACCCTGACCCTCAAGGTAGTAATTTACCGCCTGGGGGGCAACCTCAAGGTTAGTACATACCTCAAGGACAATATCAACCTCAAGGGTAGTACTCAGTTTAGGGTCTGCAACCTCTTCAAGGACAGTACCCTATCCCAAGGCAACCATCTTTCCAGGGACAGTAGCCTCCTTTAGGGCCACAGTTCTACCCAGAAAAGAAAATGTTTCAGGGAGGTGGGAATTATCCAGCTAATTATCAAACATATGTTCCAAATTATCAACCTGGTTGTGGTCCATATTATGCAACACAACCTTCAATGGGACCTTCATATCCTGGAGTAAACACGGTGTGGGATCCATCCCAAGTTCAACAGAATTTTCAACCTAATGTGCAAGTACCCTATTATCAACCTGGTCAGCCAATAGGTTACAGTCAAATCCAAGAACCTATCCAACTTGTCCAACCTTCCCAACCTACGATTCAAGTATATGCACCTGGTACAGTTCAGCAGCCTGGTCCAAGTACACCTAGAACTCCAATTCAAAATGATACACCAACTTCTGTTCAAGCTACCACGCCTATCCCTAGAGTTTCTGCAACCCCTATTTCTACAACCCCTCAAGTATCACAACAAATCATTGTAGTCTCTGCACCACAACCTGGACCTACAGTTCAGAAGACTATTCAGATGCCTACGGTACCACCTAATACAAGTGCAATTGTAACAAGCCATCCTCAGTTTGTTTATCAACCATATCAAGGGCAGTATCAATATGGGCCTGTAGTAAAAAATCCAATATATCAGCATCAACCGTACCCTGGTTACACGTATCAAATACCAGCTCAACCCCAATAATTTGCAGCTAATCCTGGTTATCCGGGAGGTATTCCAATCCCAAATGCATAGGCTATTCCAAGATATCTTGGATATCCTCCTCCTGGTACTAGTATAGTTCCGCAAGGTTATAAATTTGCTCAGCAGGACCCTAACCATCAGTTTTCATTCGTTGCAACTTTGGATTTACTTTGTTTGTCGTGCCTAACAAATGATCCAATCTATTATCTTCCATATTGGCTGCCAATTCCAAATAATTTTCCCAGTGATATCCCTAAATTTGAAGGAAAATCAGGAGAGGACCCCTCAAACCATGTCATGACTTACCACCTCTGGTGCGCATCCAACTCTTTGATTGATGATTCCATTCAATTACGATTGTTTCAGATAAAAATGATAGGTTTAGCTACAAAATGGTATATTGAATTACCATGTGGCTCATTCAAAAATTTCAATGCTTTAGCAACAAATTTCTTAACACATTTTCAGTTGCCGGTCAGATACGACAATGGAACAAAACTATTGACTTCATTAAAAAAATCTACATCTACGTACATATCCGATCACATACATGAATGGAGACGTAGAAGACGTTTAGTGAAAGTCTTTATTTCGGATCAGATCTTGACAGAATGGTTCATCAAATCATTACTTCCAAATATCACTAAAGATGTGGCTAAGGGAGGAGTTGTTACTGAAGAATAGGTTATTTCTCAATCTCAGTACTTAGACCTAGTATATACACAATCTGGTACATTCTATGAAAAATTTCTTGATTTACCACGTCCTGGTCAACTAACTGCAACTCCTACAGGATCTCATGCTGCAGACGGTGCAATTGGTTTAGTTAACACAAATAAAAGCAAGAATAAGTCTTCAAAAACTACTTCTCCTAAAATAGCTTTACCTGATTCACCGAAAGGAGATTCTTCCCTTGAAAATCCTGCCAACATTCACGTTGTAGATTCATCTACGGCTAAATCCAAAACCGGTAATAAGAAGAAAGGTAAGAATAAAAGCAAATAGACTTCGTCTCCCAAAGAAAAAACCAAAAAAATTGAACCGTCTGATGATAATAATAAAACCTCGTTATCCTTTTCTTATCTGTGACGAGGATCACTTTACTAAAGAGTGCCCACATCGGTCTGAGGTCTCTAAATTCATCAAAGTTTCACCCACACCCGTTGTCTTGAAGGATCCTTTTCCTACTCAAGATAGCAAAATGATAGGATCTTCTTCACACTCATCAGCAGATATTTTGATGATGTCTAAGGTTATGGTTGCAACGCTATCGCAAGACTATGGAAGTAAAAATCCTGTTACTGGTAAAGAGGTGGAAAATTCTAATTCAACACCAGCTACATCTCCTTCAGTTTCTGATCCACTTCATATCGATAAACTTAATCCTGATCTAGTAATTAAACCACCTGCTAAAGGTGTACTTCAAAAATCAGCTTTCAATCCACATGCGAGGGCTGCTTAGAACTACAATATTGTTGTCGGCCTTAGAAGTGATGTAATCATGTCCAACACAAAGGAAATTACTTTTATCAGCTATTGGAGCTATAGATCCTCAGGATTCTAACCTTATGGTATTCGATTTAGAAAATTTACACCGAGACGCCCCCATCAGATGGCTTTTCAGATTCCGGTATTAGTAAAAAACAAACGAATTTTTTATAATGTAATTAATGAGGGGGCATACATGTGCATAATGTTTTTAAATTGTTGCAAAAATCTTGGTTCTCTGACACTAAACCAATCTCTGCCAATCCTTAAAGCTTTTGATGGAAGAGGATTCCATCCATTTGAAATTTTACAGGATCTACCTATACAAGTAGAACGCAAAACTGTTAATCTAGATGTGGAAGTTGTTGATGCCCCTCTGGATTACAACCTTCTTCTGGGTCAAAGCTGGTCGTATGCCATGACTATTGTCGTTTCATCTGTCTTTCGATTAATAATGTTTCCACATAAAGGAAAGATTGTGAAAATTGATCAGTTTTCATATTATTCGTCTGACCCAGCTTCTACAGATAGTATCCAACATGTTGGAAAATCGACTATCCCCTAAGAAGATGTTGGAGTAGGTTTAGTAAAAGACTCTGCTTTGATGGGAACTTTTTCTATACCTCCACCCAACGTACTGCGTACCATTTCTAATATCAATATGATTTCATCAAGTACTATTCCATTCGATGACACTTGGATAGTGCCTTCAGAGTCATAAATGGATTCTTTCAATGGAAAGATGCCTTTGATTCCTTTTGATATGGAATATGCAGCAGTATAGTCATTTTCTAACACACTTTCAACTAATTATGATCCAATGAATGTGGTCACCAAAGAATCTTTTTCACTATCAAGCTCAGCCTTGAAATCTATTTTCAATCCTTTTCAACAAGTGTTTCATACTGATGATAGTATTCGAGAATTTTTGTCTATAGATGAATTACCCTGGGATGATCTACATCATAGATCTTCATTTTTACCTGAACTTGATAGGTTTGAAAATTATTTTTCGTCTATTTTTACAATTGATTATGTCAAGGAACCACATAATCCAATATCGATTACAAATTCAGATTCTGAGATTAATTTGGGAAACATTTCTACAAATGTTCCTATTGACATATCAGTTAAACCTGGAGTTGTTGAAAACATTCATATAGGTGCTTCATGTACAATTGATGAAATTAATACATATAAATCCCTATTTCAATAATTCCGTGACATATTTTCCTAGTCCTACGAAGAAATGCCAGGAATCGATCCAAAAATTGTCGTTCATGAAATAAATACATGCCCGGATGAGAAACCTATTATACAATGATTACATCTGATACATCCACAGAAAGTTGCTACTATTAAAGCTGGAGTTGAAAAAAACTGCGAGCAGGATTTATTTATCCAATCCCATTAATAAATTGGGTATCTAATCTAGTTCATGTTACAAAGAAACAAGGGACTATACGAGTATGTGTCGATTATAGGGATATTAATAAAGCATGTCCAAAATACAATTATCCTACTCCCTATATCGACCAAATCATTGATGATTGTGCCGGAAATGAAATGTTTTCATTTATGGATGGATTTTTCGGATATAATCAAATAAACATACTCCCTATTGATAAACCAAAAACAATGTTCATTTGTCCTTGGGGAACATTTGCTTATTGTAAAATACCTTTCAGATTAAAGAATTTTGGGGAAAATTTTCAAAGGGAAATGTCTTACACTTTTCATGACATTAAACACATTGTGTAGCCTTATCTGGATGATTTACCTGCTCACTCATTGCACAGGGAAGATCATCCTAGTCATTTACGAGAAATGTTTATGAGATGTAGGCATTACATGATTCGTTTGAATCCGCACAAGTTTGTTTTTTGTGTGCAATATGGATGATTACTGGGATTCGTTGTTTCCAAAGCCGACATTCATGTCGATCCCTCGAAGGTTGAGGCCATCATAAATTTACCTCCTCCTTCCACTCTTCACCAACTCCAAAGTTTACAAGGGAAAGCAAACTTTCTGCATATATTTATCCCGAACTACGTTGACTTAACAAAAGGTTTTACTAGGTTGTTGAAATAGAATGTTCCTTTTATTTGGGATGAGATTGTTGGTCGATATTTTGATGCTCTAAAACACGCATTAACCCATTCGACGTTATTGCATCCACCCAATTACAACCACACTAGAAAATTTGGTGCAATTTCTTATGGCCAAATCGTCGCTATTCCGACACATAGTCGTCGCAAGAGCGACAGTTCGAGGACGGAAAAAACGTGGTTTGTCATGCTATCGCAATTCCGACGCATTTACAAAGTGTCGCACTACCGACACATTTTCCGTCACTTCCAAACACGCGTCGCTCTTCCGATGTTTCCCAAACCGATGTTTGTAAAGTGTCACCATTCCAACGAAACTTGGTCCGACGTTTTTAACGTCGCTCTTTCAACGTTTGTAAAGTGTTGTCATTCCGACGAAATGTCATCCGATGTTTTGAACGTCACTCTTCCGACATCTTTATACTGTCACTCTTCCGACGTGTCTAAACTATCGCAATTCTGATGTCGTACAAAAGTGTCAGAAGACCGACGTATTGCAAAAGTGTCACAAGACCGACGCTTTCCAGAAGCGTCACAATATCGATGCCAGGAAGAACTGTCGCAATTCCGACGAAATGTGGTCCGAAATTTTGAACGTCGCCCTTCCGACGTCTTTGTGTTGTCGTTCTTCCGACGTTTCTAGAGCTGTCGCAATATCGACGGACGTCACAAGACCGACGAAAATGGAAATCGTTCAAAACGTCGGAAGAGCGACGCTTACAAGGCGTCGGTATACCGGCGGTGGTTTCAATTTAAAAAAAAAAAATGAAACTTTAAAACAAGACAGTAAATCTCCAATATTTGTTATCACAATAAGAAATCAATGATCAGTGATCACGTCAAATTTTCCTCGTAGCGTGATGGGTCTAATAAATTTTACTGTAAAGGTTGCTGGCCAGTGACAACTGTAGCATTGAAGGAAATGCATTAAAGAAAATTAATGAGGCTGCGAACTTCAAGCCAACTGGCAATAACCCTGATAATTTTCCTTACCAGCTTCCAAGTTGTGACTCGAGCTTCAGACTCCAGAGCTAAGAATTTTCTTTTCATCGTGTTGGAGAAGAGAACTGCAACCTGCAGCAAAAGAGCAATTCCTCAGTCTCACTGCTCAGAACTCGGAGTCATTCCTTGCTAACAAGGTACGTGGAAATTTTGATAAGATAACTTTCTTCACCCTCATTTTTACTAAATTTATTCTTTTGAAAAGGGCTTGGTTCCATTTCAGAAATTTTCAACTTTCGATTCTAGAATTTGTACATATGATTTTTGGACTAAGGTTTTGTTATTAATGAGGAGATAGTGTCTTGGTTCTATCTGTATAAAATAATTTCCTCTTTTTTTTTCTTCATGTTCAGGGTTTTTGATTTTATCAAACCCTATCTCTCTTTTAAGCATGCCTGCAAATTAATATATTCCAGGAATGTACACAATTCCAGGCTTCATGTACAACATATTGTATCAACTATATTTTAACAAGTGAGCTGCATGCCCATATAGTGTTACAGATTACAAGGCTTCATTTGGAGAATAAATGATAAGCCTGGCAGCACTAAATCCAAGTAATTCCCCTCATCCCTTAAAATACACCTCTAAATATAACTAGAAATTTCAAATAGTTAGTAAAGGAAAAGTACAAAGATATAATAAATATGTGTTGAGCCAAAAACCTGTGCATTCACAACAAAACTGGGATGGATAAAACTTAAAAACAATTATGGACTTTGACAAAAAATCGTCTTATGCATACAAAATGAAAGAAGCATTGGCATACTACTATGTTTACAAATTTAAGGACAGGTAGAGTGAGTCTCCGGGCAACATAGTTTCATGTGGAGACCCTAGATCCTTGTACCCACAATATCTTGTGACTTATAAAATGATTGCCAAAACAATGCCTTTGCTATGCATGTAAGAACACCACCTGTATAATGAGGGAGATGTAATATTGTCTGAGAAGAAGATTTATACAGAGTGGTCCAAGATTTTGTATTTATGGAAGATACAACTGATTTTGGCATGAAACATGTATCCAAGATTTCAATGTGGCCTTATTTCAGAGTCCATTGATGATTTACTATGAAACCTAAACTTTCAAAACAAACACATTGAAATCACAGGATCTCCATCACGAATATCATAAATATTAACTGTCTTTTGGGCACTGGTAGTAGATACCATAAGAGGCCCACATGGCATGTACCACCAATGTTGATTCTCTAGCACAACATTTGCAAAGCCAAAATTTCTCCCCGAGACATCCCTCTCTGCCAAAACTGGAGAGATGGTACTGGACGTTGAAGTGAAGGCCTCTGATTCAGTATGGAATGCCATAATGTATTTATTATAAAATTCCCATGAACAAAAACCTGAGTCCAATGTACAACCTGCAGATGCTGCCACAACATATTTACCAGAGTGACCATCTGAACCAGCTGCTCTGATCAACCAGCAATCACCCCACATGTTTGGGGTAAGCCCATATGGAGCTTTATATTCAGCCTTCTCCCGGAGATTGGAAAAAAACAATACTGAGTATTACTCATACATCAACTGCCCTTTATGTTAAGGGAAAATTTAAAGAGTGCATAAATATTCTTGAAATCCCAATCATAGTTTCTAGAAAATTTCAACAGTCTTTGAAATGAACTACATCCTATTTAAACTACATAAAATATTTAGGCAAATCATTTTTTTAAATAGAAATTGGTAAATTTTATTTCAAATATAGAAATTTAAACCATGACAATAATCTAACCCCTAGGCTTTTCCCTATTTCTAATATAAAATCCCAAAATGTATAAATTATAACACCCATAAACCCCAAAATTAAGTACAATAATTAAAACCTCCACACCTCTGAATTTGCTATATCGTGAAAAGAGCAACATCCATCATCATGGGAAAGCAAAACCGATTCTCCTTCTGATACAAACTAGCCTACAGTAGATGTCTTATGGCTGAGTTGATTCAATCGATCACAGGAAACCTCTTCAGTTTCTTCAATATTGCCAAAATGCTCTGGCTTGTTTTCCTGATCATCATCAAAGTCCATATTTTCATCACATTGAATTAGTTGGGGTTCATTACGATCAGGTCTAGTGCCTATTGCAGAGCTTCAAACATCCAATCCAATATTGGAACTACCATACCCATTACCATTAGAGATTGTAAATCCTACTTCTGGCTTTAATTCGGTAAGTTCAAGAGCACTAGAACTGGATTCAGTTGATTTAGACTTGGTATAGTTGTCCTCTAATTTGTATTCCAATACAACACTATACTTTTGCTTCAACGCAGACAGAAATTCTGCAGCAATGGGATCTTCATCTATGGGGCTTATGGATCTACCCTCAAAAGCATCCCGAATATCTGATTCATTTTCATTCAAATGATCATGCAAATCCACCCTCGTCTTCAGCACAACAAGATGAATTGAAGGCCGGTTTTTCAACAATTTATGGTGGGGGTAAAGCTTGTCTTCCAAATCTTGACTATTTAAGTGTTTAATTGGTTTTTTCAGAGACCTGACCATAGAATCAAATGAATCCTGCGAATCCTGCGAAATAATAAACAATAGTAAGGCCATTATTTATTGGTTTGAAATAACAGACAACATGCAACAAACCCGCATAATTAGTAAATTATTTAAAGACAATGTTGGCAATATGTTTCCTGTATCCTATTATATGATTGTCCTTGATGGCAAGCTCTGTATTTAATGGAGAATCGATATAAATAAGGACGAGTTAATTCATGTGTGAACATATGTATGCATCCTGATGAAGGATAATTGACATCCGTAAGAAACCCTATGCTCTGTATGTTGATCGAGGAACCGATGTTAATACGGTTGACAGTGTATCCAAAATGGTAGACAGTGGAGTTATATATATTCGTTAAATATATGATGGAAGGGTCTACGCTATTAGTAAGGAGCTGATTGGCTTTCATGGAGAAAGGAATGAGGAGCGAGAGCAAACCAGTTATAACACAAAAGAACTAAAACAGAGTATTTGGCATTGAAATTTCGATGGAACACGGACTAACCCTTTGGAATCATGAATGGAACCTGGAAGGAAAGAGGTGGAACATAACAAATGGAAGCACGACGGAACCCTGCGTGGAAGAGCGGAACCATGACCGAGTAAACAGTAAAGGTGGTTTGTGGTTTCTATCTCACCACCTTCGACGGGCAAGCAGTTTTCAAGAGGTTTGGAGTGATTCCATAGAAAGCGCGACACACGTCCTTGTACGAATCCACAAAACCGCTTGTCATTGCACGCCATCGCACGTTATTGCTCGACCCAGGATGCACAGCGATATTGATAAGCACCGTTGATCTGGGAAGGGGTCATCAGACGGTGTTCATTTGCTATAGATGCGCGAAAGTTACCCAAGGTACGGCGCGCCATCGCGCGTTATCATCCGTGCATCATCAACGAACGATATCCGTCGGATCATCTGATGCCGAGCGATGTGTTCTCCACCGTCGGATGGAAACGATCGTAAGCGATGGGCCCCATTTTTTTAAATTATATTGATTGGGCTGTCGATTATGTATGTGGGGCCGGAACCAAAGGTCTATTTAAAAGCCTTTTGATAAAAGCGTTGGTTATTGCGCCGAGAGGCGCATCTACAGCCCAGTATGACCCCGAGTCCTCATACAAAATGTCGGCTTAAGTTTCAAATTAAAATAAAAAAAAATAAAAAATAAAAAATCGCATTGTGCTAGAACATATATAAATTTGTAATACAATTATGTATTATTTATATAATTTGAATGGATAGTAAATTATATACATGAATTTGAATGAATGGATCATAAATTTACCTTTAACAAAAAAAAATTACCACATTGAATTTCCAAATTAAGTAAAATTTTAAACATATTTACTCTTTACTAAAGTCAATACCATTTCCTAAATCAAAGGAAAAGAGTTAATTCAACACAAACAATCAAAATCCAAAATCTTTTAATATTTCTTTTAATTTAATATTTGTAAAATGAATTTATACTTACTCCAGAGCTATGGTAAATAAATAAAAATATATATATAAACTAGATGTATGGTAAATAAATAAAAAACATTTTTATATTTATTCCATAAACCTTTTTATATTTAAAAAATAAATAAAAAGAGGTTTTATTTAGATGAAGCCTATGGGACGAATACCATGGGACAAATTAATATTGATACCATGGGCCAAATACCATGGGTAAATAAATAAATATAAAAGAGGCATAAATAAGTATGATAAATAAATATAAAATAGATATAAAGAGGTATGGTAAATAAATAAATATAAAAGAGGCATAAAGAGGTAAGGTAAATAAATAACAATATATCAAATAGGATTATAAATAAAAATCTAATTATATAACAAGCCTATGGGCCAAATACCATAGTAAAGAAAAGGGGTATGGGAAATAAATAAAAATATAAATAAAATATAGGTATGGTAAGTAAATAAAACCTCTTTTCATATTTACTCCATAATCTGCTTTATATTTACGAATATTTATGTTCATTAGTTTACATAACTAAGAAGAAATAGAGAGAGAGAGTGATAAGGGAGAGATGGAGAGAGTGTGTGTATGTTTAGGGGTGAGATAAAGAGACAAAGTAAGATGTATGGAAAGAAGGGGGGAGAGAAGAAGTGAGAAGGAGAGAGGGAGGGATATAGTAATGTAGTTGGAGAGAGAGAGGGGTGGAAAGAGAGAGAGAGAGAAATGGATGGGGGAAGAGATAGGATTAGAGAGAGAGAGAGAGAGATATGGGGGAAGAGAGAGGATTGGAGGGAAAAGAGAGAGAGAGAGGTGGGAGAGAAAGGGAGAGAGGAGGAGAGTGATGGGGGAAGATAGAGTATTGGAGAGAGAGAGAGAGAGAGAGAGAGAGAGAGAGAGATCAGAGAAGAGAGAGGGATTTAGGGGAGAGAGAGAGAGAGGAAGGATGAGAGAGAGGACTTGAGAGAGAGGAGGAGAGAGGGATCAATAAGAGAGATGGAATTGGAGGCGGAGAGATGTAGGAAATAAGAAATATAGAGAGTGAGAAGTGGAGAGAGAGAAGGAGTGACAAGGGAGAGACAGAGAGAGAGCGTGTATGTTTGGGGCTGAGATAAAGAGACAAATAAGGAGATATGGAGATAAGGGGGGAGAAGGAGATATAAGGAGAGAGGGGGGGATATAGTAACATAGTTGGTGGGTGAAGAGAGAGAGAGAGGGAGAGAGAGATGGGAGAGAAATGGAAAGAGATGAAGGAAGAGAGAGGATGTGAGAGAGTGGAGAGAGGGAGGGAAAGAGAGATGGACTTGGAGGGGGAGGAGGAGAGAGGTAAGAAGAAAGAAATAGAGAGAGAAAGGTGGAGAGAGAGAGAGAGAGTGAGTGAGTGATAAGGAAGATGGAGAGAGAGGGAGAGAGGGGGAAGATAGAGATATAGATGGAAGGTGAAGAGAGGGAAGAAAAGAGAGATGGGGAGAGTAGGGGATTGACAAAGAGATTTATATATATGGATTGTGAGAGTGTGTGTGTTTAGGGGGGTGAGATAGAGAGACAGAAAAGAAGAGATGGAGGGGGATATAGATATGGATGGAGGGTGGAGAGAGAGAAGAATATTTCTCACACTAGATGGATTGATATAAGTGGAGATGGTGATTTATAATCCAATTTGATTATTTGCACTATATGCATCGATTTTAGCGTAGATATTTATTTCTAATGATATTTGATTACTTGAACTAGATGCATTGATTTCAGTGTAGGTGGTGATTTCTAATACAATTTGATTGCTTGCACTGAATTTGTTGATTTCAATTTAGATGTCGATTTATAATTATATTTGATTACTTGCACTAGATGAATTGGTTTTAATGTAGATGATTTCTAATCCTATTTGATTGTTTGCACTAAATGCATTGATTTCAATGTAGATGGAGATTTCTAATCCTACTTGATTTATTGAGTAAATGCATTTATTTCAGTGTAGATGTTGGTTTTTAGAGAGAGAGAGAGAGAGTGATAAGGAATATGGAGAGAGAGGGAGAGAGGAAAAAAGACGGAAAGAGAGATATTAATGGGGGAGGGGGAGAGAAGGGGAAGATAAAGATATAGATAGAAGGTGAAGAGAGGGAAGAAGAGAGAGATGGGGAGAGGGGGTGATTGAAAAAGAGATTGATATATATGGAGTACGAGAGCACGTGTGTTTAGGGGGGTGAGATAGAGAGACAAAAAAGAATAGATGGAGGGGGATATAGATATGGATGGAGGGTGGAGAGAGGGAGGAATATTTCTCACACTAGATGGATTGATATAAGTGGGGATGGTGATTTCTAATCCTATTTACTGAAACCAACCTAGATCCATATTACATCTCAAAAATATACAAAAAAATTAATAATCTGAAAAATGTGATGTTGATGCCTCTGACTGGAACAGCCTAGATCCATCTAACTCTGGATCTATCATGCACCGAGAGGGATCAAATCTCTCGAGGTGCAAACCTTTCCTCAAGTTTTTCACTCAAAAAATAGGTTTGCACCTCGAGATATTTGATCACTCTCAGCACATGATAGATCCAGAGTTAGATGGATCTAAGCTGGTTACTATAAAGTTCTATTATATATTTAATTGCAAAAGGTTGTGAATAATATTTATTTATCAAATTCCACGAATTTGATAAATAAAAGAAAGAAAACCATCAGCGGCACATTATTGGTACTTTACCTTGGCTATAGTATTATTTGGCAGAGATAGAGATTACCTTTGGGACAATTCAAGCATGGAAGAACAAAGATCGGGATTTCAATTTGGATTGGTTCGACTTTTAATAATACCATTAGCAATTGAATGGTTTTGACCCATGGTTTCAATAAAGGCGAAAACTATATAAGGTTATGAGAATCATAGTACGAGGTGTGCATGCAGAGGCATTGTAAATAAAAATCTCTTTATGAGATCTGCATGATCGAACTCTATTGTCTGATAACGTTGAATCCATGATGCACCTATGGAGTTGATCGAGGAAATGAAAAATCTCTAGGAAGATCAGCAAAGAAATAATAAAGATCTGAAGAAATAATAAAGATCTGATGCAAGTCTGATGAAGAAATTTGATGGATCTGAGGGTTGAAGTCTTCTGCATAGAAGTGGAAGCTTTCTGCCAGTTCAAGCTGGTGTTAAATCAGGGGGTCGAAGCTCCCTTCGAGGAGAGGCTGGAGAAAGGGAGAAGGTTGAAGCCTTCTGCAGGTTGGTGCCTGCATGCTGGTATGAGTCTGCGCCAGCGCAAAATTGTAAGATGTTTTCTTTATAATAAATATTGAAGACTGAGATGACAACAATGGTGGTTTTCTCCCAAATTGGGTTTCCACCTTAAATACTGGTGTTCATATGTGTTCCTTTTGTGTAATGGCTTATTCTGTTATTTCTTTTCACATGTTTACTAAAATAATGATGCAATAATCTAAGTAAAGAATTAACAGCATAATAAGATCTCTGGTGAAAAGTTTTTAGTCAGCCCTAAATACTGATTCACCCCCCCTCTCAATATTTTTCCCAACAAACAATAATTCCTACATATTAAAATATAAAGTTATAACATACCAGCTCATACTCAAACATAACATCTGTATCAATATTCTTCTTTTGTATCTTCTTGATCTTCATCCAACTGATTGACATCTATATCAACATCTGATTCAGAAACAGTGTTGAAATGATCGACCATGTCATCATCATCATCAATTATGTCATTTTCAATAATATCCTCATCAACATCATCATCAATAATTGTTGCCTCATCTCCTATGTCTGGTTCATCTTCTAAGATATCTTCTTCATCTATCAATGCATCTTCCTGCTCATCTACCACTGCATCATCTTCTTCTTGATCAATATCATCTTCTTCCTCTACAATATACTCTACTGGCCTTCCTCTTGGATCATATCTAATAGCAAATGACCATTCGTTCTCACCTGGAACCTCTGATTAAAAGACTTGTTCGCATTGGCTTGGAAAAACATAGCGATCTTTTCCTGCTTCAAACTGTGATGTTTTAACCATTGGAAATCCATTTTCATGTTGAATAAGTGTTCTATCATCATCACGTACATTCATTCGTAGCCTATACCATTTGACGTCGAACAAAACTATTTTGAAAGAATTAAAGTCACACTCAACTATATCATCTAAGAACCCATAATATCTATTTTCATATTCTCGAGGATGTTTGTCACTCCTGGAGGAAACATTAGTGACCTGGAATACTGCAGTTATCCCACTATCATAATTTTTACTGTTATCATCCAACTATTTAACGCGAAATTGACAACCATTGCACCACATAGCCTTGTGGTGTTTCAACTACAATATGCCAAACATGAAAAAGATGCATTCTCAATTAATAATTAAACATATAATTTACACAGCATGAAAATTAACTGAAAAATCAAACTTCTTGTCACATTATAAATATAGTATAAAATAAGTAATGAATAAAATAGGTGAATGAATTGCTTACCTTTCTATCTTTCAAACCATATGCTAAATCTATTTCCCTGTCCATAACGTTCCCATCTCCACTACGATACGCTTCTCTAATCAATTCAGACAGTAGTTGCCATGATAACCTACCGTCGTTATGTGCTTTACATGTTTCAATCCATTCACTCATCCACTCAATATTGTTTGCAATGTATAAAAGTAGTGCCTCATAATATTGAGCACCTGAATAAAAAAAACAATAATTCACCAATATTAATAAATATTACTTATAACCATGGTAAATTATATTAATTAATAAACTATGAAAGAATAAGACCTAAATTAATATAATGATCATATACATGATGTACAACAATGAAACATTATATGTATTATACATAATAAATCTTTTACCTCTCACTTTCATCATTCTACCTTTTCCCAACAGGTGCTCCTCTTCAAATTTTTTGATGGAGTTCACATCCCAAATGCAATCCACCGCCTTCATGGTTGGCGCAGCTAATTTAGGAAGATAATGACTAATATACACCATGGATTGATATACCACATATCCCTCCACCATAGAACCCTCAGGTCGTGCTCTTTGTTTAACCAAAGCCTTCAAGGATTTCAGGTGCCTCTCGACCATCCACATTGACCTCGTGTGTACTGGTCCACACATTTCAATCTCATCAACTTGGTGTATCAAGTAGCGTTCTTGTGCATTGAAAAATGTTGGAGGTAGATACTTTTGCATTTCACACATTAGCCGAGGAATTTCTCTCTTCCAATACTTTATTTCATCTTGATGGATTTCTTTCAATGACAACCATCTGCAAATCATTACGCAAGGTTATTTCAATGAAACATAATATATATTTCATTACAAGTAAATTAATACGTCATTTCATCAAGTACGAAAAGAAATTGTAGCAATTAGATTTTGCGTATAAATCAAAACTACTTACCTCATGTATTTACTAAGACCATATATAACTTGTTTGACATTGTTGTCGAAGTCGTTTGGGAGAGATACAGGTAGAACATACTATAACAATAAAAAATGAATCGTTATTGGTTTCCAAATTAAACAGAAAAAAGGAAAATTTAAAATATGTATTCAAACAATAACATACAAAAACGTATACCAAAAAAATTACCTTAACAAAGGTATGCCAATCATGTGTTTTCACCCCACTGAAGTCACCTTTCTTCATTAAGATATTATTTATGTTTGAAGCAAAACTTGTTGGAAATTTAATTCTTCTAATGACCTCTTTTACATCATTTCTTTGTTGTTCTGTTAATAACCATGGAATATTATTATAATTTCGACCTCCATTGTTATTTGATCCGCCGATCACACTTTTCATTGCATGATTCAATTTCTCAATGTCAGCACAAATTTTGTCAATTTTATCTCTATCATGTGCACCATCTATGGTTCGCCATAACATTTCTGTCACATTCTTCCCGACATGCATTGTATCAAACAAATGAGCTATTTTTAGGTCCTCATAGTAGGGCAACCTCGCGAATTGAGAAGGATAACATTTCATTCCAAGTGGAAGTACAATATTAGTACCTTCACGACGACGATGACCTTGATATCAAAGAATAAAATAAATCAGAACAATATTAATTATAAAATACAATAAAATAAATTCATTAGTTAAAACAAAAATTCCAAACATTACATAAACAAATAATATATATATACACACACAAATTACATACCAGCTGCTCGACGATTATTAATTCTGTTATATTCCAACATCCACAACTGAGGTGTCATTCTTCGTGGTTTTAATCTAGTTTCTTCTTTATCATTGAAAAAATGTTTTTCAATAGTATGATACTTATGGTTCCTAGGGAGGAAGTGCCTAAACTCATCAAACACCATCTTTCTTAAGTGTGGCGAATGATGATACTTCATCTTAGGGCCACAAACTGGACATGCAAATCTACCCTTTGTTTGAAGACCTACAATAGATGGATCAATAACAATTAATATACTATGAGATCATTTTTAAAACATGCAATATGGTATATCTAATTTAGATAATTATGTATTATATTAAAGTGCAATGAAATATTACATACCACAAACATGTGTTAGTCCTAGGGCATCATGAATTGTCCATACAAGCATTCCACGACATTGAAATCTCTTCTTCTTGATTGGTTTAGTGATGTCATACATAGTGATGCCATGCCATAACTGTATTAGCTCATCGATAAGAGGCTCAATATATACACTCATATCTTTGACCTGGTACTTACCTAATTGTTCAAAATTACGGTACATAATAATTACTCCCACGATATATGTATATATAAGTAAGTAAATAAATAAAATATATATTTATGCAAACAACGAGAGAAATGAAAATGTTACATTCAAAGAAATAATGTATCAAATACCTGGAATAATCATAGTCAACATTATGTGCTCCCTCTTTATTGACATCCAAGGAGGAATGTTATTGTTGATAATGAAAGTAGGCCACACTGAGTAAGTAGATCTAAGCTCTCTGAATGGATTAACACCATCAGCTGCCAATGAAAGCCTGAAATTACGAGGTTCATTTTTAAAATCTACATATTTCTCCTTGATTTCTCTAAATGCAGAACCATCTGCAGGCATTCCACTTCTATTCTTTGAATGGTAATCCATAAACTGTGTTATGCTGTTACACCTGAACATTCGCTGCAAACATGGAATTATGGGAATATGACGAAGAACCTTTTGAGGCACCTTTTTGGTTAGTTGATCTGTTCGATATCTACTGGTACCACATTTCAGACATTCTATTTTCAACGCATGTTCTCCGTAATATATAATATGATCTTTAGGACATGCATCTATAGTGTTATATTCCATTCCAAAGTGTTTCATAATAGCACGTAGATCTCGATATGTTCGAGGTAAAGTATTTGGCGATGGTAACAAATATTCACCCAACAATCTACAACAGAAACAAAAAGTAGTGTCTTGTAAAGATTATTAATCATATATATATATATATATATATATATATATCATAGTTATTAAAACCGAAACCGGTGACCGGATCGGTGGAGCTAATGAACCGGGTTTCGAACTGGAACCGGTCTAACCGGTAGCGGTCAGATCTCAATGAACTGGTTTTAAAAAAAATACATTAAATAATTATTTTTTAATAAAATGAAAAAAATAAAATAAATAAAAACTATTTTTAAGATTTGCAACCATGATTCCAAGCCAATAGAGACAAAATATGAAAATTTTGCTCATTTATATACCATGCAAAGGTGAATATATCAAAATGGCACCAAATTCAATACATATCATCGAAAAATACATAAGAAAACTTGTTGAAGTAATGTATCAGGTTTCTCTTATATTATTCACTGTGTTTTATTGCTGAGTTAATATTATAATATACAATCTGTCCCTGCTCAGATCTGTTGTCAATTCATTGTATCAGCCTTAAAGACAATTCTGGGTTCAGTATATATATATATATATATATATATCTATATATATATATATCTATATATATATATATATGTATATATATATATGTATATATATATATATATATATATATGTATATATATCAGAACAGCATTTTGAAGATCTTGTATTCTTCATTATATATGTTTGCTTGCCAATAAATTTCTAGAAAAACATCTACAACACTTAGAGGTATTGAATTGGTTTATGAAACCCACTATTAGTGCTATTTGTAACAAGTTGAGAGAGCATTACAACATTAGCAGTCTGCTCACAATGTGTTTGACAAAATTTATCACTGAAAAGATTCATTAAAACCCAGAAAACTCAGTAGCCAGTTTAGTGCATTTCCAAGCGGGAATTTTCTAGTGGTCAATTTATTATTGCCAGTCACATTTTCATTAGATTGTATGTTGTTGTCCCTTGAGTGGCGTCAGACCATTTGCATCAGTCTTGATGCCATGATCAAATTGCTTGTATGCTGTGTGAAAGGTTTTGTATTTATGCTGCTGCTATGTGTGAGCAGAGAGAGAGGGTCTGACAGTTCCTATCTGAGTGTGAAATAAGGTTGGTGCTGATTGTTTTGAGAACAGAACTTGTCATCAAGTACACTTGATGAGTTTCATGCTGCCAGGGATTTTATGCTAGCCAGCCTTGTATTTATCAGTCATCATGTGTATTGTTGCTACTATAAGGTGTTGAGTATGAGTTATTAGACAAGTTTGTTGCTAGTATAATAGAGGAATTTGCGGCTCATGGAGGAGACACTAAGGAATTTTCAACTCATGGAGGAGCACCTAGCAGAAAGTAGGTTAAGTATGGGCCCGGCCGGTTTATGCCTGCGCCGGCAGGTTCATACCTTGTAGGCGGGTTAAAATGGGATTAGCAAGCCCATCGGGTGAGAATAGGCTATTGGCCCAGGGTTGCAAGGCGGGTTCCTTCGACGAGCGAGTACGACCGGCCCGGTTTTGATATATATATATATATATATATAAGTTATTATTTTACACATTTATTACAACTAAAAAAAGGGAAAATAATCAACATCTACATATATGTGATCATATATACATATTTCATACCTTAGGAGTTGTGTCCTACATCTTTTCGACAAATTATTCATAACCTTTAAGTTCACCAGCAACAATGTAGCAGAGAGTTGATGAACTTAAAGGTTATGAAAAATTTGTCGAACAAATGTATGACACAACTCCTAGGGTATGCAATATGTATATATGATCACATATATGTAAATGTTGATTATTTTCCCTTTTTTTAGTTGTAATAAATGTGTATATATAAGTTATTGTTACATTTATTACATCTAAAAAAAGGGAAAATAATCAACATTTACATATATGTGATCATATATACATATTGCATACCTTAGGAGTTGTGTCATACATCTGTTCAAAAAATTATTCATAACCTTTAAGTTCACCAGCAACAATGTAGCAGAGAGAAGAATTGCATTTGAGTGTTCAAAAAGTCGTTCACCTGACCTTTCAATCAGAGGTACATCATAAATATCGTCACTGCTATCTCCACCATCATCATCTGACTCACCATACAAGTCTTGGAGCATTTGATTTGTCCCATCATTGATGTGAACTGTCTCATTACTGTCATCATGATCTACCTCCATGGGATCATTAAAATTACCTTCATCATTCGCTTCATGTTCTTCACCTTGTACAACATCATTTCCAATACTAATATTTGCTACAATATTCTCTTGTACTGGTGCAACATCATCTAATCTACTACTATTTTGTTGTCGAAGCTGGTTGATCATCTGCAAAAAGTTGGGGGGCAACTGTGCCTTTATGAAAATTACAAACATTAATAATTAAACATTAGTGCGCATATAAAAAATATTAAAATAATATAAAATTTTACGATATAATCAAAACGAAGATAGATAATTAATTACCACGGGACGATAGTCATTCGATCCACCATCAATGTGCCCATATTTCCTACAATGCACTGTTGTTGTTGCTATTAAAACTATAACATTATTTCTCATACAACATTTTTTACAAGGGCAATAAACTCTGCCATCACCCCTTTCACCCTTTTGAATTTTTTTTCCAGCTCCAATGTTTTCTTCCATTGATGCAAATTATCCTATAAAGAAAACAATAAATCTCTCTCAATGGTGTAGAAAAACCAAGACTTGTTGAACTCAATGGGAGCTCAATATATAAGCAAAAAGAAAATAAAAGTGGGCATTTTACAAATTGTGAGCTTTTTACAAAATGTGGGATTTTTACAAAATTGTGGGCTTTTTACAAATTGTGGGCTTTTTTTATTCTTAATGCATTTTCTATAGAATACTAAATAGATTTGTCCAAAATTTCAGATGCAAACTGTAGTCTCTACTACGTTTGGAAAATTGGAGGTTTATAAAAGATAAACTGCGAACATAATTGTACCGCTATGATAAGAAGATGTCAGAAGCATTCCTTCTGCTTCACAAATGTGGAACTACCTTAAGAATTCTTATGGTTGATATAAATATTAGAGCATGGCAGTTAAATGTAGTAGTTATGCTAAAATACTGAATAACAGCTTGAGAGTGCTCTTCAGATACTGTACGAATGCACCAAATTAAGGTTGTACCATTACTAAAGATAAATGGCCAAAAATAGTCAATTTTGATACTGTGAAGTTATGTCTTTCTCGGTAGCAAACTGGGGATAGGATGGCAAATATGAGAGAACTAAGTTCCAAGGACTAAAAAACCAAGGCCAACATAGTTCTGCCTTGAATCAGAGACAAAACAAATCTGCCCAAAAAAGTGTTTGAGAGCACCCATTGAAGCTCCTATATATAGCAGAGTCAACATTTTCCTATTGAACAAGTTTGTATAGTCAAAGCCACAGCAAGATCAGATAGCCACGATCCTAAATGAGAGCAGGTTTATAGCTAGAACAGGATCCACGTCAATGCAGCAAGACAGCATGAAAAGGATTTGTGCAGACAAGATTGCTTCATGGAAATGAAGCATTCTGAGGAGCTTTGCTTCCAGCAGATTTCATTGTGACAGTAATTGCTATGGTGTTGTAAGCGCTCATTAGTAGAATCTTAAAGCCATTCTGGAATTCTTTTAACTTGGAGAGGGTTTTCTGTGGTTATAAATCCTCATGTTCAAATTCCATTGTGGATTGGTTGTGTTTGATATTATGTTTTTACTGTCCGCAGTTGAATTTTCGCACAGAAAATTATCAGTCTAAAGCGGAGCAATTTTGCGATGTTTCTTTTGCTTCCTATTGTGAAGTATTTTTCCCATAACTCTACTCGTTGTAACAGAGGTCTTGGGCATAGAGCAGGGGACTTGGGTTTTTTGGAATCAAACTTTAGGTTAAGATGCTCATATGAAGAATGGCACAGTGAGCCTTAGCATGGAGTTGGGAGTACCAATTTGAAGTGCAGGTAGGGCATTGTACAATAGACCAGTTAGATTTCTGGACCCTAATACAAAAGTTTCTTCTTCTTTCAAAACATGTTTCTCCTTTTCTGTAACCAATGTGGGTCTTGTTATTGTTTCAATTGGGGATGGATGAGCATTTTTTATTGCTCCAGATGATCACACTCTGGGTAGCCCTGGAGGCTATTTGGGGGTGATGAGTCCAATAGGTCTCAATGAAATGTTTCCCTCGCTGGGGAATACTATTGCAGTGGAATTTGATACTATTTTGGATGTTGAATTCCATGATCCTAATGGAAACCAGTACCTTTAGCTCCAGTACCTGTTCACAAAAGAGGGTGCCATAGTCATTCATGCATGCAGAGAGGGTGAATTGCAGGCATTGCAACAGGAGGTGTTTTTGTTGTTGCATTGGCCACTAGATTGTTTTTCTGGTTCTGTTACAAGTGCAGAGTGTTGAAAAGGACAAACAAATTTAGTTCAGATATTATGAAATTGCCTTGGAAATTCACCTACAAAGAGCTCAACAATGCTACGAAATAATTTTTTTGAATGTGATTGATAATTGATAATTGCAAGCAAGGGTAATCCCCTTGTGAAACCCAAATTTTTGAGCATTTTCTAAAACTTGATGACGGAGTCATTGTAATGAAAAAGCTCCTAGGTCTATATTATGTCCAAATCTACCAAGCACCAAGATCTATAAAAAAAAATCCACAGTATCTGCGAACTAAGAAGAAGAGGCAAAAAATGTATTCTTCTTACCTGTTCGAATAGTGGTTGGGGTTTACCACGGCAAAAATTTGACAAAGCCCATGTAGCATTTCGTATCATTGAAATTCTGGCAGTATCATTCAACGGGGCAAGCACCTGCCTCGGAGCTCCATGACTGAGGGAAAGATCCCTAAATGATGCAAAGTCTCCAACAATATTTCCCAAAGCCCAAATAGCCTTACACGAACACCAGTTGAACTCAAAGTTGGGTAGTAGTTTTTTAAATCAAATATCAAAATTACAGACGTATAAAGATAGTTGGGAAGAATAATTTTATGCCTCTAAAATGAACGTGCTACCTGTTCTCAAACATTATCATTCCCAGAGGTAAGAAGTTCCACAAATATATGCAATGCCCCGTAATCAATCACAACCTTTGTATTCTCAGAGGCTCCAAAAAAACCCAAATAGGTTCAACCCTACTACAGGAGGAAGGGCTTGCAATAAGAACTTACCATTTTGCAAGAACTGAGGGCGAATGTTGTTCTGCAAGAGCTGAGGGCGAATGCTGAGGGCGAATGCTGTTCTGCAAGAGCTGAGGGCGAATGCTGAGGGCGAATGTTGTTTTGCAAGAGCTGAGTGCGAATGCGTGTGTGATATGAGATGTTAATGTAGTTTTTAAAAAAATCATTTTTATGTAGCGTGCATTTAAATTTTAGCATTTCAAATCATTTTTATTTACATTTGATTTTTGCATTTCTAATACAAGTGACAAACAAATTTCTACAAGAGGTTGAAATTTTTACTATATAGCCATGAAAGACTAATTAAAATGGCTTAAAATGCAAGTGGAACTTCAAAATAAATTTAATTGAAGGGGGAATGACAAAGGGAAACAGATTATTGATACGGAGCCCAATGCCACTGTTTCCACTACAAAGATCCAGAAGGAGGAACTAGAAGATCCGGAGGAGGAGGAACATCTCTTCCACTCCCAGATGTGGGTAAAGGGCTCCCCGGTATAGTTCATTGTCGACAATGGGAGCCAAAAGAACCTCATTTCGGTAGATTTCTTGAAGCGGTTGGGCTTGCCGACCACAGCTCACCCACATCCATACACCATCGGGTGGCTTCACCAACGACGAGATCTCCGCGTCAGCCAGCAATGCTGCCTTCCCTATAGCATCAAGCCCTTCACAGATGAGGTATTATGCAACGTTGTTCCTATTGATGTTTTTGATGTATTATTAGGACAACCATACTTGTGGAAGCGTCATGCGGTGTATGAGTCTTGGCATCGTGTTGTTATTGTTACATTGGGAAATAAGTTGTACAGGATACCAGAGGTACCACCTCCTGCTACTATCTCTTTGGTTACTGCAAAACAATGCAGTAAGCTCATTTCCAAAACCAGGAAATTCATTTTCCTGATGATCCGCCCCCATGGCAAGAAGAAGACTATGGCCACGACCTCCAGAAAAGGCTCCTCTGCACGAAAACAAAAAATGGATAAGGTTGTGGAGGAGTACAGGGACATTTTCACCTCACCCACAGGGGTTCCTCTACACTGTCAAGTCAAGCACCCGATTGATCTGACCCCAGGTGCGCCGCTACCCAACAGACCGATCTATTGGTGCTCTGTTCTGGAGAACGATGAAATCAAGAGGCAGATTCAGGAGCTTCTGCAGGAGGGTCACATCCGACCAAGTTCGCCATCTGTGGGAATTGGTAATTTATTATTGTGAAATCAGATGATTTTAGATTCATGGGGCACACTAATGTGTGGATACCCTATCATTTCTTAGATCCTCATAACTTACCAACACCTACTATATTGGTATACACATAATATGGCATTTACCTGAATTATTTCATATGTATCTAGAAGTAAATAAGTTGTATGACAATTGTTATGGCAGATATAAGATGTGTATTATAGTTTATATTTCAATTTTTCTTAAGTAGCATGCATGTGTGGTCCATATAGTGACTACAATTACCAAATATATTTCAATGAAGATGTGAAGAATGATCTCTCATTAGGTCCTAATTACTTAAATCATCATTAATTAGCTTTCCAAATGAATAAAATATGTTAACAAATTAGTAAAAACTAGGAAAACAAATCATTCTTTAAAAAAATATGGCACAATGAGTCACACTCTGAGATTTATTTAATTACTCATCAAGTGTCGCTACAACATATATATGATCACCATTACCATAGAAATGGGACATGTGACCATCATTTTGGTTTTTCCAATGACATTCCACATCATGAGCATTGTTTAGGGTTGATTGTGTTGATTTTTTTTAAACAAATCATTTATACATTTTATGGAAATTATAGACACAATTTATAATCACATTACAAGATCATGATGTATGGATATTCCTTATCATTTCTTAGATTCTCACAACTTACCAAAACCTAATATATTGATATACACATCATATAGAATTTACCCCTAGAATGCCACATGTATCCTAAAACAAATTAGTTGTATGGCAATTGTTATGGTGCATATATGATGTGTATTACAGTTTATCTTATAATTTTGTTGAAGTAGCAAACAACAATTTACATAGTGATATGAGAACCACTCTCTAGACTATACATCGATTTTGTACACATGGCTTTTTAGTTGCTTTTAAAGATATATCATTGGTGATGCTCACATGATTATATAATGAACCATTAAGTTGAACTATGAAATTATTCCTCACAACACACACATATTGATGAATTAATATTTTTTCTCATATAATTTTTTTAATCTATTTTGAAAAAAAAAAAAATTATATATAATTATTTTTAAGAAGAACAAGAGAGAGTTCCTTACCATATCTTCGTAAAACATATAATAGCGACGTTTGGAGGCAATTGCGACGTTTGGAGGCAACCATCTAGCAAAACTTTGGGGCATAGTGTCGCAATTGAGACACCTTTTCTAAGTGTCGATATTGTGACACTTTTCTCTAAATGTCGGTATAGCAATGGTTTCCCAAGATCAATGGCCCAAAGTGAACCCGATAAATTACCTTTTCCCCGCACCTTTCCTTTTGATCGTGGTCGTTCGCTCGTTGAATCCAGATCCGACGGCGCTAATACATTTTTGCGCTCATAAAGTAATCGTTTGATGTTTTGGCAAAGCCGCGCGAAATGGGTGGTTTTTCCAAACCACCCGCGCTTACGTGTCGCCACCACGTTGTATCGCGTTCGAAAAGCTAGTTTCCGCTTACCACCATTTACCCTCGCGAATACCACTGGTGGTATTCCCTAAACCTCACCCATTTAACCCGAGTTTAATGTCATTTAACTATGGTTATACCATCGTTTAATACATTAAAATTATATTTTTCATTCAAATTTTCACCTTTTCGCTTTAAACCTGTAAAAACATTGCAGAACCGTTTTTCCTCAAAATCACACCGTTTGAACCCTGAGAAACTTTGCAGAGCCATTTTCAACCTACCAGTACCATTTTTCAACGCCCATTGCCCTAAATTTCCATTACAAAGTACTACATTGTCCTCTGCGAAGCCATTTTCAAAAAATTGAAGACTGAGCACCTCTGCAACGTCTTCAACCAAATTTCGCTAGTTCTCCAGGTACTTTTCTTCAAAGTTGCCCTCTGAGATTTCAAAATTCCTGTCGATTTCAAATAATTACCAAAGTTACTGCAAAAAAGTGTCCATTTTTCAGGGGAAACTCTGTCAAAATTTCCCTGGAATCCCTAATTGCCCTTTCTCGCAGTTTTTTTCATACCCTGGTCTGTTTTGCTGTTGAAATCAATTTTAAATACACATTCTGAGCTTTAAATTCCTTGCATTTCCTAAAAACCCTGCTCAGAAACCCCATTTTCAGTAGAAATTCGCCAAGAAACCCATGTTTCTCGTAAAGGAACTTAGCAAACCGTTTAAGCTTGCTTCGTTCATTATTAAAAATGACCAAGAAACAGGTAACCCCCAAGAATGGAGGCCCAAAATCTCAAAAGAAGTCTTCTGCAAAGATTCCTCAGCCTATGTCCTTCAAAATCGACAAACCAACTCCTGTACTCACGGCTGATTCTACAGAAGTGGTCAGACCAGTCCAGCCTCCAGTCATTTCTCCAGAGAAAAACCCTTTAGTTGATCTGGACTATAGAATACTAGACCCTAATGTAGAATTTAACCTGTTTGATGTCTATAATTGGTGCTATGGCAAATCAGTGGAAAAGAGTGACAAAGATATTCCAATTTGGGAATCCAATATGCCTAGATATATTGTCCCTCTCACTCATTCTGTTCCTGACTTTATCAGATTATGACAAGCCTATTATATGCCAGAACAAAGATGTATTGTAAACAAAGAAAAATATATCATGTTTTACATCACTGAAGAGTCGATAAATTCCATGCTACAAATGAATCATGACCCCAATTTTGCTTCCCTATCAATAGAAGATTTAACCCAACTATATCTTGACTTGGAGTTCAATACTAGATTCAAAATATACCAGACCTTTTGTCCAAATCAAGTTGATATTCCTAATTTAAATCCTCCTTTCGACACTGTTGATTTCCCAGATAAAACTAGACAGATTGTCTCAATGCTCTCCTTCATACTAGGATACGCTAGTGATGAATTCACTGATGTGGCTATCCTAGGTTTTCTGTCAACTCTAAGCCCTGGTCAATCACCATCCATTCAGTTCAATTTTGCTAGATTTATTGCTGAAAGTATGCATTATCAATTATCCAGATTACCAAAAGAAGGAGTTTTCAGATACTCCTCTTATCTACTCCACCTCTTCCTATATTATCAAACATATAAGTTTCCAATTGAATGTGAGAAAGTGGATGCAGAAGGAAAATTTCTATCAGTATTATTTTGGTCATCTATTCTAAGGAAATGGAACAGAAAGTATAGTTTTACAGATTTCAATGACTCATTTATAGCCCCTGCTATGTATCTCTTGGAAAAAGAGGAGATCCCTAGGATCAATGATGAGACAAGAAGAATTATGTAGTTATCAGAGAGCTACAAAACTGGAGATTGGTATTTATATAAAAATCATACAGAAATCAGAGTGTATGGCTCATCCCTGGCCCCATATAAGTTACCCAGATTTGTTACTACAATAATATTTGCTTTAGAATATCTGAGACAACTATTGAATGTAGATGAAATCAACTTCATAGCTTTCAAGAAAAAGACCCAATTTAAGCTGAAAAATCAAATTGGGCCAGTCATTGTGAATAACAGAGAAGCTGCCAATGAGATAAATGTCAAACTTAAAGAGTATAAGTTCCCATGTAGTTTTACATGGAAGTATGACCCACAAGGTATTTTGAGTGCAATAAGGGTAAAATGTAAGTTGCCTGTTTACTTGCATGATCCTAAGCCCCATATTGAAAGATATGTAAATAAAATTGAATGGGAGCCAAACACCCTATCTGATGATGATTCACAGGCAGTACAGGTAATACAGGTAGACAGTGGAAAAGGAAAACAGATTGAACAGACAGTACAGGTGGCTTCTACAAGCAAAGATATTGATAATGTACATAAAAGAGATAGAGAAGGAGATAGTTTCATAGCTGAGACTATTGGGGACATAAAATTCAGAACTCCTTATAGTAAAAGAAGCAAGTCAACAGAAGAAGAAAAGGATAAGGCTATAAATATTGATATAGATGATGAAGCAACAAGAATAGTCACTCAAACATTAAAAGAGCTTCAAAATGTAAAAATTGGAACACAACAAAAAGATACAGTCATGAAGGAAAACCAGGCTACTGTCGATTTGCCTCCTTCTTCTCAGCAAACTGACAATACAGAGTCAGAGATTCAGATCAGATTCAGACAGATTAAAGAGAATAATGAAGAGCTCAAGAATCAAGCTCATTCTAGATTTGTTAAGGAAAAGCCTGGAAACAAAGACAGGCTTCTTTCAGCATTTGATTATTCATCCAATAAATTGGTAATGTCATTCTTGAAGCCTACAGTGGCTGAGCCAAAATCACTGGCAGATTATTCCAAAACAGATCTTGAACTGGATGCAAATGCCATTCATGAATTAGATCAAATTGAATTTCATAGGAGCAATACTGAAATGCTATATTCCAAAATTGTCAGTAAAACTATGAATCAATTAGGCTTGAGAAAACAGTGCTCAACCTCCAAAATCAAATGAATTTGGACAAAGCCTCACTTGCATGCTAATAATTTAAGAATAAAAGCACTAGAAGATATAGTGATTGAATCAGGGGGTGACCCAGCCAACATTGAAGGGGAAAAAGTCTTAATTAAACAGAAAAATGAGGATATAGCTGCTCTTAGAAAACATTTGAAGTTTCCTCAGAGTGAAAACTCTCAAGCAAAAGAAATTCTACAGAAAAAAATAGAGAAGGATGATTTAAAGTAGCTTGTACATCAAATGATAGATCAGATAAAAACAACAGAAAGTCAAATAGAAGCTCTAATGAAAGATAATGAAGAACTAAGAAAATCACAACCAATGGTCATTCCTACAGTGATCCCCACTGTAAACACTGCTATACCATCTACTTTGGTAGAACACTTAGCATCGAAAGGAGTACTGGCAACTGCAGTGCCAATTACTTCTCTAATCTCTGCCTCTTCTTCTTCATCCTCACAGAGGAGCACACTACAAGACCAAGATAAACAGATGCTTAGTTTGAAAGGCACTATTAAAAAATTAGGAAATTCCAAAAATGATGCCTTGATCACTTCTAGAGGACATGAGCAAAGGGCTGATCGACTACAAGAACAGGTAAAGATTCTGCAAGCACAAGTAAATCTTACAGATCAAGTGGCCTATATAAAAATCATTTATGGACCAAAATTATTGAAGGCATTCATTCTCAATGGCCTTCAATTCGGATAATTTATGAACAGAGGGAGTTACTTCAAGTTTCTAGTGCAGAGATTGACAAGACTAAGAGGGAAATTGACAATAAACCAAAGCAATCGAACTCATAGATTTTTTAAACAGTAAAACCAGGGAAGAGTTGGAAGAATTGAAAATTTTTGATAGAACAGAAACCATTCTTCAAATCAAAAAGGTCCTGAACAAAAGAAACATAATGAGTAATCTAGAGGACCGGTGTAAAGACATGAATTTATCCATCTCAATATTTTTAGCCAAATACAAAACATTGTCAGAAGCAGGTTTTTCTGATATTCACGCATTGAATGACAAGTTAATGCCTCAGAAATATTATGATCTAAAAATCAGAAATCATGCAAAAGAGCAAGCCAAACAACAACTTCCTCAAGGATCACCAATAGGCAAAATACTTCTTCAGTGTTTTGAAAATATGTTCTTTTTAGATAATGAGATCAGGAGATGAGATCAAGTATACAGAGGCAGATGAAAGTTACAGAAAATTGAAGACTATGAAGATCCCCTCTACAGAAAAGTGGCAAGAATTCACAGACCTGCTGTGAATTTAATGGATAAAAAACAGGAAATTCACTTGGAAATTCATTTTTTACTGTTACCTAAAATGGTAAAAATATAGGGTTAAAGTCCACAACAACAATCAGTTCAAATTAGAATAATCAGTTCCATTTTTTCTTGTAAAAAGGTAACAGCTTGCAAACTGTTTTGCAGTTGTCCCTCTTTTTAAGTTTTCTTTCCTATTTTTTATTAAAACATTATCTCAATACCTGAGATATTTTGTAAACATTTTTTGTATAAATACTTCACAATTCGAAGTATTCAGTGTGAATAAAATTTCTCAAGACAACTATAGTCTAATTATTTGCTGGTTATATTGAAGTTGGTGAGTCAATTAGTGAAAGTAGCAAACTAGAAAGAGTTCAGAGACATCATAGCTAAGGATTCTCGTGGTGATAAGATAAGTCTCATTTCTTTCCTTGTTTTCAGTGTATTTCTTTAAAGTTTACATTCATTAATACTATGTTTTTCTAGTCTATAATGATCAACTAAGGAAAAATTAAACAGGATTAGTGATAATAAGCTCCCTATTTCGAAACTTGTTGGCATTTTAATGTTTTCTACTTTGTTCGTGCTCTCTACTTGGCCATTGGCATGTGGGTGATATGGAGTTGTAATCTTGTGCTGAATGTGGTAGTTTTGCAATGTTTCAGCTAATTTATTACCTACAAATTGTGGTCCTCCATCTGTGATTATGTCCCTTGGGAGACCATAGCGCACAAAGATTTGGAAAATAAACTGTACTACAGAGTCCTCTGTAGCTTTTGAAAGTGCCTCTGCTTCGACCCACTTAGTGACATATTCGGTTGTAACTAGGATATATGTTTTTTGGTTTGAGGGAGGACTAATAGGGCCAACAAAATCAAGTGCCCAGCGTTCAAATGGTTCAATCACTTGTTGAGGGTTCAAAGGAATTTCATCAGACTGCCCAGGGCGTCCTGCCCTTTGGCAGCTATCACAGGCCTGCACGAATTTTTTGGCATCCTTAAAGATGGTAGGCTAGTAATAGCCTGTTCGTAAAACCTTATGGGCAGCTCTACGGTTCCCAGTTAAATCCCCTTCTTCAATCTTCTTATCTATAGCTTAAGGATTCTTAAGTGCCCTTTTGCCCAGATTCCATCCAATCCATCAAATCAAGCCTATACATAGCCTTAGAAGGTCACCTATCTTGCCCTTAGCACATTTGCATCTCTGAGCCTTATTTCTTAGTTCTGCTTGCCTAGAGAGTTGACTCCATTGCCCAATATTCTGGTAGATCCTTCTGGTTTACCTTGAAATATCTTTATTCCCACCAATATTTTAAAATCAAACCCAAATACACAATCATAGCTAGCCTAATATCTGTTACTAAAACAAAGCTAAATCATATGGAGAGATCCCTCTCTGGAGTTCAAGAAGGCTAGATCTTGAATTCCCAAAGTGATTCTTGGTTACCCATAGTGTTCTTAACTACAAAAATCCCTATCCCACAACCTGAGAATTACTAGGGTGATAACAGGCCTTGGGGGTATTATGATCCTTGGAGGAAATTCCCACAGCTAGAAGAGTTGATAGAGAAAATTGGATCGAGTACAAAGGTGTGGCAGGTGGGTTTTACCCTGCACCAATTGTTATGGTGCATATATGATGTGTATTACAGTTTATCTTATAATTTTGTTGAAGTAGCATACAACAATCTAGTGATTTACATAGTGATATGAGAACCACTCTCTAGAGTATACATCGATTTTGTACACATGGCTTTTCAGTTGCTTTTTAAGATATATCATTAGTGATGATCACATGATTATATAATGAACCATTAAGTTGAACTATGAAATAATTCCTCACAACACACACACACACATATTGATGAATTAATAATTTTTCTCATATAATTTTTTTAATCTATTTTGAAAAGAAAAAAAAATTATATATAATTATTTCTAAGAAGAACAAGAGAAAATTCCTTACCATATCTTCGTAAAACATACAATAGCAAGAAAATTAATCTATTGAAATTTCATTTCCAAACATATTTATGGAGTAAAATGAAGATTAAAAGGAGATATTCATGGATTTACCTATAACATCACCTCATAATTAAGAATGTAAATGTACAATATTGATGATACATAGGTTAGGAGAAAATTAATCTATTGAAATTTAATTTCCAAACATATTCATGGAGTAAAATGAGGATTAAAAAGAGATATTTGTGAATTTACTTATAACATCACCTCATAAAAGTGTAAATGTACAATATTGATAAAATTTATTTATATATGATAAATAATAAACCTTTATCTCACATGTATCATATAATCTTATAAACAAACAATTGCACCGGGGGTGCAATCCTCAAAATTTTTAAACTGTTTAATGTATATGTACCTATTTAAAGTATTCAGGGCCCACATTACAAATGCCCAAAGTGAAATATTTGCGCATATGTTATATATGAGCCAATGGTTTAAATAACTATCGGGCGGTGAAACAAAAATTATAACAAAATATTAATAAAACTATATCATACGTTCGGACTTCAAAAAAAATAAACTCGATTTCAATCACAAATTCGCGTTCCAAAATAGCCTGCTGATGTCACCCTAATTTGTGATGCGAAAACTTCATAGAATACGCTATATAAAAATTTGGGTCCGTTTTTTGGCTTTGCGTACGGAGGAAAACTGTGACGCGAAAATCAAATTAATTCCGCCCTATAATGTTTCGGGTCCGGAATTTCACAATGCAGGCGAGCCAAAAAATAACGCGATCGAATCGCCTACTTCCACGTGGATGGCTGATTTGGTCTGTGGTCTGTGGGACCATGTTCTTCTGAATTAAAATCTCCCGTTTTTACTATTAAATTGCTTTGTTTCCAAAACAATATAGCGCTTTGTTTTTAAGTGTGCAGGGACTATGATTTCAAAACCAAAATGTATTGTTCATCAGTTTTAGAAAGCGGCTGTTTGACAGAGCCATTCAAACAGATTTAGAAAGCGGCCAGAGGACAGGGTAGTTGAAATTTATATTTCAACATCCCTCATTCACTTAGAATACCCTCCTTGGTGCCTTCTTCGCCGAACTACGATTTTTTCATCAACAGTCGTAAACCCGATGTTCGTTTCTTCGCCAGGCATCTTCACAACAGTCTTGTTTCCAGAGGATTGCGAGTCTTTCTTGAAAACATAGAATTGCAGGCTGGACAATCCATACCTTCACAAATCAAAGATGCAATTAAAGGAGCCTCTCTCATTATTACTATTTTCTCTCCAAATTATGTGCAATAGCAAAGGTGCCTCCATTAACTACTCCTCGCACTACTCTGTAAGCCGACCATTTTTGCAAAGGCATATAAATGTCGTTTATGGCATATAAGTGTCGTTATACCGATGGCGGACAGAGCGTCGCTATTGTGACGGCTGCCTCCAAACGTCGCAACTGCGATAATTAGACATTGTGTCACAAACAAAGCGTCGCTATTGAGACGACTGCCTCCAAATGTCGCAATTGCGACACTTAGACATTGTGTCACAATTGCGACGTTTGGAGGTAGCCGTCTCAATAGCGACGCTTTGGGGCATATTGTTGCAATTGCGACATCTTCCTCCAAAATTCGCAATTGCGACACTTTATCTAAGTGTTGGTATTGCGACACGTTTCTCTAGACGTCGGTATAGCGACGGTTTCGGGCGGGATTGAAAAAATTTGGGGAAATTTCCAACATTTGGTCAAAAGTGTCGGAACCAAGTGTTGGAATTTCCGCCAAATGTACTAGTGCCAGGACTACTTTTTATACCTAGCAGCCTTTGATTCCATCATTGGAATGGTTTTAGTTCAAGAGGATGAATTTCAAAATGAGCATGTGATTTACTATCTAAGTCAAAATCTGAATCCAACCAAAATTAAATATTCACATGTGGAGAAATTGGCCTTGGCAGAATTTCAAGTTGTCCAAATATTTCATCATTACATATTGTTACAAAAAACAACTATGATCGCTAATTGCAACCCAATGATGTATATTTTGAAAAAACAATTACTTGGGGGGAAATACTATAAATGGATAGTTATCCTACAAGATTTTGATTTCGAATTCGGAAAATCAAAATCAAATAAATCACTAGTGTTTGCAGAACTTATGTGTGACTTTCCCAATACTGAGACAGAAATTGTGGTAGAGCATCCCATTGCAGATGAATCTTTGTTTCTTATCAGTACATTAGATCCATGGTATGGAGATATCATTATTTATCTTCAAACCCAATCCTTTCGACCTGAGCTTACCCATTAAAATCAATGGAGAATTCGTTACCAATCTCAACAATACAATATTGTTGGAGACACACTTTATCGTCGTGGTGTGGATTCTGTTTTTCACATTGTATAACTCACGCAGAGGCTGAAAGGGTTTTGAATGACTGCCACTCTAGATTTTGTGGTGGTCATATGTCTGGGTATGCCACAGCCCAAAAGATATTGCGCACTGGCTATTTTTGGCCGTCATTGTTAAAAGATTGCATTCTTGCAGTCCGAAAATGCCACAACTGCCAAATATTTGATCGAAATATGTGTGCACCACCAACTCCTCTTCACCCCATAATTGTTGTCTGTCCTTTTGCAAAATGGGGCATTTATTTCATTACATGTAACCCTCACTCGGCTAGGGGGCATGGGTATATTATTCTCGTTGTAGATTACTTTACCAAATGTGCCGAGGCGATGCCTACATTCGTGGAAGATGGAAAAACTACTGCTACGTTTGTATTCAATCTTGTGATTTCTCGTTTTGGAGTACCCCAAGCTATTATCACTGACCATGGAAATCATTTTCGAAATACAATGATGACCAAAATTTTTTATCAACTTGGCCTGCACCATGATAACTCTACTCCATATTACCCGCAGGCTAATGGTCAGGTTGAAGCCGTTAATAAAGTTTTAACCACAATGATCAAACGGATTATCAGAACTCACAAATCAAATTGGCATACCATGCTTTTTTCAGCGCTATGGGCATACCGAACCTAAGTAAAAACTACTACATGTTTCACTCCTTTTCAACTGGTTTATGGTTTAGAAGTTGTGTTACCCATTGAATGTGAAATACCGTCACTCCAATTAGCCATAGAGTTACTAACAGCTACCTCTGAAGAGGAAAAACATTTTTGTACTTAGTACAATTAGATGAAACTTGGCGCACCGCTGCATTAGCTGCTGAGGCTCATAAAAAATGTGTGAAAGCTTAGTATGATCAAAGTGTTACACCTCGTCTTTTTTCAGAAGGTGAGATAGTCTTAGTATATGATCAAGCTAACGATAAGCTAGGAGCTGGGAAATTCGAACTAATGTGGCATGGTCCTTAATTGTCAAGTGAGTGCTTTCCAAAGGGGCATATGAATTGACAGATTATGATGGGGTCTCTTTAGATAATCCCAGAATGGTATTTATCTGAAGATATATTATGCTTGATTCTCGTGTGAAGATCTCACTTGTATATTAGTTGTTTTTCTAGTTAGTGTGCCTTAGATTAGATAAGTGTGCCTAGTTTAAGTTTGTTTTTACTACTATCACTACTTATCTTGATTACTCTTAATATTGCATATGTCGACATCCCTTCAAATGTACATTGGTTTTGTTGATGGTGCCTATCGTAGTACACGAAATATTTCTTCCGCACCTTGGGTTATATATTCACCCACTGATGAGTTAGTTTCTATGCATGGGGTAAGCCTTGGTCAAAAAATGAACAATATTACAGAGGGGTAATGGCCAGGTGGGACGGCTCCTAAAGGGCTAAGGCTTGGAGGAACCGTTCCAGGAGGGTAAATAGGCTCATGAATACCAGCTGCAGGTGATGGGCTAGGAGCAGGTTCCGGAGAGCGCGGTTGTTGACTAGCCGAAGCAAGTTGCTTGAGAGCAGCCCAAGACGATTGCATCATGCAAACATTTGATGAGCTGGGGTCGGATATAGGAGGAGGAGGAAGACCAGGGAAGGTTCCAAGAAAAGAGGAGTCTTTGTAGACGTCGGGAGAGACACTGGTAGACGTCGGGAGAGACACTGGTCAAAGAATCGATGGTTTTCTTATTGGCTACAGAAGAGATGGTCGTCTCAGGGGAGGTCTGAGATTTTGGCTCATGATACGTCAACTGGTCAATGGTGACTATCTTTCCATTGTGAGGAAAAGACATCTTGCGAAAAACCGTGGATGGGACAGCAGACATGGCATAGGTGTAGCTTCGCCCCAAGAGAATGTTGTAATCGAGAGGGGCGTCGATGACTTCTACGTCAACGCAAACAGTCTTGCCCGCAAGAGTGATAGGACAATTACGGAAGAGGCCAATGGGCTGGGAGGCATGGCCATCCCACGCTCGAAGGGTGATCATGGAAGGGGCCAACTCAGGAGATCCGAGTTGCTTCCAAACCAAAGCAGACATCACATAGGTGGATGCCCCCTCGTCAATTATACACCGAGAAACGTTAGCATTCCGGATTTTGACTGGGATTTGGAAGGCTACGGAAGCAGGAAGGGGAGGATGTTCTGATTGATGGGCGTCGAAAACAATCATTTGGTCATCAGCAGGATCCATAGCGCCCATGGCAGATAGTAGAGCCTTCTTTTGGGAAGGGCACGATTGGAGGAGTTCCAATGTGGAAATGGCAGCAGGAGACTGCGCCAAATCATCTACTATGTTATACGAATGAGAAGCTCGACTAGGAGCAGCATTTCGGCGTAATGGTCCTTTAGGAATCTTGGTATGAACCTCGACTTTGGGTTGAGGGATATGTAAGGGACCTTTGGATGTCGAAAGAGGCTCCATAGAACCTGAAGAAGGGGACTCGGGGACAGACGGAGCGGAAGGCTTGGGGTACTAACGAGCTCGAGTTTGAAGGTTAAGGTCGATGGTTAGAGGTGGATTAGATTTCATCATGAGGATCTGGTAATTAGAGGAACCAGAAGGGGAAGGTTGGGTGGCCGCCTGTCCGTCAGGTGGTTGGGTAGCCCCGAATCCCTGCTGTGCATCCACCTGCTCTTGAGGGGGTGGTGACTGTTGTTGCAGGGGTTGAGAAGGCAAGGGAGGAGGAGGTGCAAATGCTGGAGGAGCTGGAGCACCAGGCTGCGGATAAGGATAATGGTTAGGGTGGGCAACATTGAGGTAAGCAGAAGACTGGGCAAAAGGCTGAGGCATGTTGTATCCTGGATACGTGCTACCGGGAGGGGAACAAGTGTGGGAGGTGCTGCCCCCTCCCCCAGGAAAACCATAACCCATGGGAGGTTAGGCATATAGGTGAGAGAGAGCTCCAATGATACCATCGGCGGCATGAGGTGCCCCCGGTGCGTTGACACCACCGGGTCTGGGGAGATCAGGTAGAACGGTATAAACATAACCCATCTGAGCGTAGATCAAGTCATATTTTAACGCCAGTTGGAGGGCGGCTTCTTCGGTTTGGGGGAAATGCGATGCGACATCTTTCCCGATAGGAGGCAATAGAGATCTAAGGAACCAGTCCATGTAGACACCGTCTTCGAAAGTAGGGGATTGACATAGGCTCTTTCGTCTCCGCCATTCCTGGACATGATCGGATAGGCGGTTCGCAGATGATTGACAGAAAGAAGTCAAAAGTTCGATACCAGTGTCATAACGAAGGGGAAGCTGGAAGTAAGATAAAAAATCCCAGGCAAGAGTCACAAAGGTGGTATGAGAGGAAGGGGCCTGATTAACATACCACTTAGAAGCCGCGCCTGTAAGCGTTCATTGGAACAACCGAAGATGGACAGAGTCATCGGTAATGGAGGTAGAGGAACACCACATGTGGAAAGATCGAACATGATTTGAAGGATCTTCTCCAGCGAGGCCTTCAAACTTTGGGATGTTGGAAGGGAGCTTTGTCGGCATAGCAGGCCAACTAATGTCATGGTGTATAGGGTCGTTAATCAATCGGTCCAAATCAGGGAGGCTGAGGCCTGCCAGGAAGGGGAGCAAGGGAGTATTCGAGGTAGTTCCTGTTGCGGTTCCGCTAGTAGTAGTCCCGACATTAGGGCTGGTAGTACCGCTAGCGTTAGGCCCTGGACCAGACAATGTGAAGGTGACAGGGGGAGAACCAGAAGTAAAAGGAGAACCCAATGAATCATAAGAGGAGTCGGAGTGCGGACTCGGAGGAGGACTAACTCGACGACGGCGGGAAGGAGTAGGTCGACCGACTGGAAACTGAAGGTGAAGGCCAAGAAGTCTCTGGGATGTGCGCCTTGGGGGCGCAATGGTGACAACACAAACATGGCACAAGGGGAAGAAGAAATACCAACAAAGGCAGGGAGGTGCAGGATCAAGTGATTACAATGTCGAAACAAGGGCAGAAAGGTGCAGTGTCAATTGATTTTACAATGCTTTAAAGTCTTTGCCTGGCGGTGTTAACCAGGCTCTTCTTCGCTTAGGGTGAGTGTGTGGCGTGCGTTAATTTTAATTTTTAAACCCTGACGTTTTGAGAGAAAAAGAAAAAGTGTGTTGTGTAACTGAAAATAAATCTGAAGAGAACAGCATATAATGCTGAAATAACAGAAAATTAACAGCTAACAATGCATCGATCTAACCCAAAAAAGGCGGGTCTCTCAAAACTAGTCGAAAAGAGGGAAAAAATATAGTCAAAACACACTAAAAAGAGGCCAATAGATCTAAGGTCGGGAGGGACAGGGATCTAAAGGAGAAATCTGCTGAAAAGAGGTGCAGAACACAGCCAAGAGGCAGAGGCAAGGTGGCTTCAAAAAAGGAGGAAATCAGCAAAAAGCAGAAGGGACAAGGAGGAGGCCCTAAAGGTAGATCCAAACAAAACTTCAGGAGGTGATTTTAAAGGGAGAAGAGATGATTAAAAGGGATCTGAAAAGGAGGTATTAGGTCTGAAAAATAAATGGTTGAAAACTCTGAAAATTTAGACACTTACAACAGCTAAAACTCTTCCACAAAAAGTGGAGGGTACCGAGGCCCTAGGGGGCTAGATTCCCACTTAGTTGAGTAAAACAGAGCAAGAATAGGTCTAAACGGGCGAAGACGGAGGCCAGAAAACCCTGAAAGAGGTTCATACAAAACCCAAAAAAAATTCAAAAAAATTCCAAAAAAAAGTCCAGGTCGGAGTTTTTGACATGTTTTTCGCTCAGGTCGCAGTTTTGGGTTGTTTTGCGCTACCCAGGTCGCATTTTTTGGGCCAAAAAGTGTGACCTGCACTTCCGGCACTCTCGGCGGCAGATTTCAGGAAAAAAAATGTCGTCTCAGCTGCAGCTGATGTCTGTAACCTGCGCAATAGGGCCAGAAACACGGAGAAGTTAGAAATTTTAATGTTTTATGGTTTTATGTGAGAAAAACAACATAAAAATAGGAAAAACAAAAAGCTGAAAAGAAACCCTAGGGTCTGAAGTAGCTGGATATGCAGGAATATGAAAAACGACAGCGGTCATAATTGAAAACCCGTGTGGAGTCGCCAGTTGTTAGTATGAATCTTTTGTCGAAGTGTACGAAAAAAAGACCACTTTAGCTATGCATAACTTATAGCCCTAACATCAAATATGGTTTCCAATATCTTCATATCTGCAGTTAGTTGATCAAGACAAATGCTGCACAAATCCAGATCTATCCATAAAAAGACATTAAGCATTGGAAATAAGGTTTTGCTCCATACATCCAATAGACAAGACAAGAACAATATTTTTGAAAGAATTTTATATTAAGGGCACCTAGGAGGAAAACAAGAAAGGTGTTTCCAATTCTCTTCAATGGGATGGGTTCTTGAAAGTCCTCAGTGCTTCAGATCTAGCATTTCTCTCTCTTGTTGGTGTAGAAAACCCAGACAAACATAGAACTCAAAGGGAGTTCACAAAGCAAATAATGGAGAATGTGACAATGATAATGGCTCAAGTGGACCCGAAGTTTAGATCAGTGATCTAATGCAATGGAGGTGCCTAATGAATGGGGAAAACCCTTCTATTTATAACAAAATCTTGGGGTGTTCTAGAACTCGGTGCATGAATAAAATATTATTAATCAAATTCTAGAATCACCCTTTAGGAATATTTTATTATATTTGTTGGAGGGAAAAGATCTTTTGACTTGGGTCAATTCCTTTATTTATAAACAATAAATAAATAAATGATTTATTTATTATTTTAGGGAGATGATGGGAATATAATCAAATAAATATGATTTATTTAATTATTTATAGGTGACTTAGTCATATTTAACAAAGGATATCATTTAAATAAGGTTTAAATAATTATTCCTAGAAAATAATAATATAAATAATGATTTGTCTAATTAATTTCCCTATTTTGGGTTAAATATAACCAGGAATATTAATTAAATGGTTGCTTAACTAATTATTCCTTGAGGAAAATCAAACAAATGTAGATTTATTTAATATTTCCTCATGGGGTTTCCTGTTTAGACCATAAACAACTTAATAAAGGTGGTTTACTAAGTTATTTTTATAGTGAAAGCAATTTTACTTAGGGTAAAATTGGTCTTACATGGTGTACTTGGGTCCATCTAATGATAGTAGGTTAGATGACCAAAAAATGGTGTAACAATATAGCGCAGTTATTGAGTTATTATCTGATGCCATTTCATTTGGTATTTGACGTTTGATCATTAGGTTAGATTCAGTACCCATTGTATTACATTTAAATAGAGTATACGTAATTAAAAATCTAGTGTTATTGAGATTATTTTTGAAGGTTCGTCTCTTGGAAAGACAGTTTAATTACATAAAATATCAACACATTTCAACAAATTTAAACACATTGGCTAATGCATTAGCTAATAATGTTCTAAATAGAAATTTGAAACATTAAAACAGTAAACCAAAACAACATTCGATACATGTTAAACAAGATAGTCAAAGAAAGTAGTAATATCATAGATAGGTTTGTGTTCAAAAAATATTACATCGTCTATGATCATAGGTTTAAACACCTTATGATCTAAAAGATACTGATACAAAAAACAAAATATGTGAATCCATGATGATCATCTACTATCCGTGATGATGATCATGGTACTAGACTATGGCACGCGCCACCTTGCGCAGAAATCTCCTAAATTGTCCTGGTACACCTGTAACATGTCTCTGAAGACAGAGACAAATGTCATCTGTCGATGTCTAAGGAATATATATATTTAACCTCTCTAGGTTGTGTTCCATATCAGTTAGGATCTCTATTGCCTAATCCTGTGGTGGTACTATAGGCTCTGCTTGTCGCCTTTCAAAGTGGCAGAGTGTAGCTATTCTTCATGGACCAACATCTGCATTTAAAATTTTGTTATCAGTATAGGACGATCAAAAAACAAATAAAAAATAGATTTTAAAACACATCAAAATGATTCACTTACCTAATTCATCCCACTGTGCCCCTGGAGGCTAGGACATCTCAGGATCACCTCTGAAATCTATACCCACATAAGGGAATTCTTCAATTGTGAAGATTTAGTTCTCCAGCCACATAAAGTACGTTGGAGTGAACAGAACCACTAAACTGTCGTCGCCACCATGGTGGGCCATTAATGCAACCCAACGTACCATACGAGGTTCTCTGAGCTCTCAACGATCTACTGGAATAAGTTGAGGGGCGAGAAGTGGTATTCTCTCCAAAGAAAAAGAAATTAGGATGGTGCCATACCCAAATTTTTTTAACTTTGCATTTTTTGCTCTGGTTAGTTGGCCTTTCATGTTGGCCAATACCCCTTCACACCAGTTGAAAATGGTGCCTCTGAAACACTCCACCGCAGTTTTCATTTGAGAATTTGTGGCTACATGTGGAGCTGCACTTCCACACATCCTGGTTATCGTGAATGCAATTACTTTGAGACCAAGTCGCAAGATAGTTTTTTTGTATATGCGATTATCCTTTGGATTTGTTGCATCACTGCAAAACTCTTGTTTGTAACTAGAAATGGATAGGCCACCTTGTCTAGCTCCAAACAAAGATATGTTTTCTCCTCTTTTGGACAATCCAGTGAGAAAATAAATATCTTCAAGCTCAATTTCGAGCCGATGGTCACCAATGATAAAGCATTGATCTTGAACATCCCACTTGTTCACTAACCATGTCATCAGTTCCACCTATGCTCTCATACCTTGAATTTCCCAGAACTTATACAAACCACAATTTTGAAGCACTTGCAGTGTTGGAGTATTAAGCATGGCTTCATTATCTATATCTTCATGTTCACATTCTCTCCACTCTAGCATAGTGAAATAGTCTGCAAATGGACACATTTGAAAATTAGAAACTTTTTGAGTGAGAAACTTAAACCATTTTTTAGAAAATTTATAAATTTTAAACCGGTCACGGTGCCTCTACATTTTTTGTACGAAGACAGTGCAGACGTCCGCATGGGCTCCACACAAAAACCGCGTCCGCAGGTAATGCTTGCATGACCTGCGAACCCCCGAGAGCGAAATTTTAAACACAAATTATCCTTAAAAATGAATTTAAAGCCAAAAAAGAAAATTTAATTGGATAGAAATGAAGAGAAGAGTGTTGTGGGTTACCTGGTTCTGACGAATCATGATTAGAGCAGTCAGTTCTCCCGTTATCAACTCTGAATATTTTTTGCCAAAAGCTCTCAATTTACAACTCTGAAGACAAAAGGTGAAAATGACATTGTTAAACTCCTTTTTATAGTTTTTGAATGAATAAAATATTATATTTTATTTATTTTTCACTTTAAAAAGTCATTTTTTTATGTTTTTACTTATTGGAAACAGGTATGTTTAATATTTTTAGTTTTTGTGCAGAATGCAGGTTTTTTCGATGAAAGAATTATTTTGATGTTGAGTACACTTTTATCACTTTTTCGGGCTCTTGAAAATTACAAAAAAGCGAAACCCTGGAGTTCTCTTTTAAGCCCTTTTCAGACTCTCTAAATATGAAAATATCACCAAGTACTTGACTATTCGAACTCGTTGAAGGAAATGAACAGTTGTCCTTTCAGTATAAGTTTACCCCTTTCCGGACTGAAATGGACTATTTATGAAAAAGGTATACGTTGACTAATCATGGTCAATAGAGTTATATCCTGCATTATTTTATCCTTTTTTGAGCTTGAGAGACTAAATTTACGAAAAATAACAACCACGAAGTTTACTTATATTTTTCTTCTAACTCCCTAAATCTGAAAAACACTGAGTTTCTCCTATACTGGACTCGTTAAAATTTAACGATAAAGGACCTGTCGATTACAAACAAGACCAGACCACTCCTTCTTAGGGTTCGATTTTAATACTAAGATGGACTCATATAAAGGATGAGCTTACACAACAAGCAAATGTTATCCTCCTCAAACTTTTCAAAAATAAAGAGGTACTTGCCAGAAATGGTGGGGGGAAAAAGAGAAAAGGAATCCAGTAGTTACCCTTGTTTTAAAAGCAGTATACCACTCTTGAACACGACACTTTTTGTCACACTTGTACCTGGGTTGGGAAAATCCTTTGTCTAACAGTTAATCAAACCACATTGAAAGTCTTTAGCCTGTTTCTAGGTTTTAGCTTTAGGTAATTTTTTATCAAACCATTTGCAATGTCGTTATGTGTTCAAGAGATAGTTAAAATAAACCATTCATTGCAAACATTTGTCTCCATTCGCGTTTACCATCCATGAGTCAATCCTTGCAAATGTTTCTTCAAAACTTGATCTAATGGTTTCGTGTCATGGGCTTTCCTACGACGGGTCACTTTCTATCAACGATAGCTCATTATCTAGAAAGTTGATCTAGAATCATATCATTACCTTGGGATCTTCATGCCCTAATGGAAGGTTTATCACCTTCGAAGATAGGTTGCATCATTGATCTTCAATCGAACGATTCCGTGAAGTGTTCGACTGCAAATCATTCATTCACACTTCATGGATTGTACTGAGTACTTTGAGAGCCATTGTCATTATTGATGGTTTCTCTCACACTTGTTAATAGTTTACATTATTGACTGGTAATCAAGTGGTTTCTACCATGTTCGACTTCGACATAATCAATCGCATGGATAGAATCGTACTAGTTCGGGAAGCGGAAATCAACGCCCTGGATCTAGTTTCCACCATCCAGGCTACGAGGAGTTTTATTATTCATGATGCAGTAGACTACTTATGATAGATGGTTGCATCCATACTGTGTCTATTGTTGATGTAATTTTAAAATCATTTCTATACCAGAACATGTATTTAGTTTTGATATGAGTATGGGAATGCCTACCTCAGCGATGATATACATATATATGTTTGCATTGAATGTTTTTACAGGTTTTAGATCGGTGTGTCCGCAATCCAATCCTCAGAAAGATAAAGCACTTCACTCTTCAGAACTACCTCAGACTTCGCACTTTAAGGGGAAATATGTTACATGTTATTTTGTCACCATGACATTTGATTGTCTATATAGGTTCATTACTACCTATATTATGCTCCCTTAGAGGTCAAATACCCTAATGTTCCTAAACCAAGTCTTGGAATTGGAGAAAAGCTCATTAAAACCCTAAAAAGTCTAACTCTGCACTTTCCTAGCTCTTTCGTACAGATCTGCAGATATTTGTTCTATAGCCTATAGCACATCCTGCATGTTCTACTTATAAAACCAGCGGAGCCCCATAAACAGTCAAATAAAGGAAAAATTAAGTTCTAGAAGCCCAGCTGGACGAATATTCTCCCAACTGAAAACTTCTAAAGGCGCGATCAGCTCGAGCTTTATCCATCCACTCATGGAGCTCTATCCCTTCACTCATGGATTTTATCCCTTGGTATATGGATCTCAAATCCCCTCATGAGAGGAATCCATCCCCCTCTTCATGGAACTGAAACTACCTCCATTTCCCTATAAATTGAGCTCATATTTCAATCTCAAGGGTATATTGTACCTTATATGTCGTAATTGCTGAATAAATTCTCAAGAGAGCATACTCTCTATAATATTCCCAAATTTGGAAAGTAAGAATATAGTGCAAAATGATGGAACAATAAGCAGATCATCATTTATAAAGCAGGAGACCAATATGGATACCTTTTACATTTTATTACAACTACAAAATGTATGTAATAGATGGCCCATAAGATGCATAATAGGAAATACAAGCCTCCAATGAATAAAATGCCTCAATAAGAGGTGTTGCAATCATATATAAAAGCTAGGAGACCCTTACATTGTTATTTTATTTTTTCTGCAACAACATTATATTATAAATCAGATTTAGAGCTGCTATGTGCATAAAAAGTTAGATCTATATCATATCCATGCACTATACAAGCTCCTCTAAAGAACCCCCTTGGGGTTTTCAGCAAAACATCAAGTACAAGTTGTAGATTTGAAACCTAAGACTACAGATCTATTGAAAATACAGATTTGGAAAGTGTGGCTGAATTGATATGAGCAATAGAATAGCCTCCTCCAATAGATATTCAAAGTGAAGGGCAGCTCCCCAACACTAGAAAACCAGCTCTCCAAATGGTGTGCCAAATCACCCTGCAACTCCATCTATAGAAATAACACAGATCTGGAAGTAAACTATGTTGTAGGGATAAAAATATGCTTGGCCTGATGCCAAGATCTAAAAATAAGCTCCAAATCCTTCAATAATATCCTCCCAATGAAGTGGAAACCTTCTCCACTGAAAAGGAGCATTGAAATGGCCTAGATTTGAAAGATCTAGTCTCCACTTGCTGTAGCTTGAAAAAACAACCAAACCCTCAACAAGATCTGTGTTGTAGTTGAAAGAAGAAGCTTGGCCCTAATCCAGATACTGGACAATTCAATACAAACTCTCCCAAGAGCTACTCAATGGGAAGAGGTGGGATTCCCGATCAGGAACACCCAATGCTAAACAACAAGAGAAAGATATATGTCTAAAAAGACCATATATTCAGAAAATATCATATACATCAACAACCTTCTAATGCTACCATCCTCTTCCTTTTATAAGTTAAGAGCTTGCAAACCCTAAACCACATCCAATTATAACACTCCTTTCACACAAAGCATCTCCATCTAAAACTGCGTTGTACCTCATTGATGGCCACTCCTCCATGACAGCGTTGTAGATTTGGTCAAGGTTGACCCAGTCAAAATGATCCAACCCATTTCACACCAAGGGTGCTTCAATTAATGTAATATTCCCAATTATCCCAAGCTAATGGGAATGTACCATTTTGCTTCAATTTTCTTGTTGCATGAATAAAATTGTAAAGGAGGATCAATAAACTCCTAAAATAGAAAAATAAATCAATGCCCCATGTGAAAAAGGCTAAATCTGGGCTTCCTTAATAAAACTCCCTTATGTGTGAAAGGGATTGATACAATTGACTAGGTCAACAGGACCAAATCCACAGCGTTGTCTAGATGCAATGTGCCTCCTAGATGCATAGCGCAGTTCTAGTTGGAGGCTACACATGTGAAAGGAGCTAAACCTTTGAGATGGTTTAGGGTTTTGCAAGACTTTTATCCTATAAAAGGAAGAGGAGAACAATAGAAGAAGGTTGTTGTTGAACATATCATTTTGGAAGAACATGTCTCTTTAGACATTTCTCATTCTCTTGGATATTTAGCAGAGAATAGTGTTGTTTAGCACTAGGTGTTCTTGATCGGGAATCCCACCTCTTTCCTTGAGAGGCCTCTTGGAAGAGTCTTGCATTTATTTTCCACTATCAGGAATTTTTCCAAGCTCTTCTTCCAACTACAACGCAGATCCTATTGAGGGTTTGGTTGTCTTTGTAAGCTGCAGCAAGTGGAGGCTAGATCTATTCAAATCTAAGCCATTCTAGTGCCTCTTTTCAGTGGGAAAGCCTTCTATCTCCCTAGCAAGAGTGTATTGGATCATTGGAGCTTCAGATCCATACCTTGGCATCACGACAAAATGATCATCAAGTCTACAATGCATTTTGTCTTCCAGGACTGCGTTATCTACAAGAGAAAAGTTGCAGGGAATTTTGGAAAACTTTGAGGAGTGATCTCTAGTGATGGGAATCTGCCCTTCACTGTGGTGATCCATGGATTTCTGATCTATTCCATGTCATATTAAGATCTGTTATGAATACTCCTATACATGCTTCAGAAATTCTGAATAAATCTGCAGATCTGTTGCATGAGATCTCATATCTACTCCATATGCTTCATGTTTTTATGAAAACCCGAAGGGGTATGTAAAATAGAGACAATATAGTGTATAGATCTGATATAGATCTAATATTTTGGACACAGATCTGTTATAGATCTGATTTTTAACCTACAACTTCTGTATGCTCATAAAAATAATGTTGTTAAGCCCTTTGCAGTGAAATACATTGTTGCAACACCTCTTTTTGAGGGTTTTCTTCACAAAATTCTTCTATCTTTCTCTTGTACATTGTATGGGCCACATTGTAAATCTGATTTGCTAATGTATAAACTATTTCTGAACCTCCATATTGTTCTCCTTCTCTTACTCTATTGAACTATTTTATTTTCTTAGCAGTGTTTTTAAATATTGTTGCAGTCCCTTCCTTGGGCAATTTTCAAGCCATACTAGGTGTGGGAGGTCTGTTTACCTCACCTAGTTTGATTTTTTTCTGATCTCCTCTTGTATTTGGGTCTTATTTTATCATATCTAAGGGATCCAAGGGCTGATTTTAAATTCTGTAACATCCATTTCTGAAAAAGGATTTTTTTCATACATGCCTTGCTGACAGTCCCAATTTGGGGATATTACAGTGGTATCAAAGCAATCATCTTGGCACAGCCTGTGATTTTCTTTTCTTGAGAAGCCAATATGTCTTTTCATGGAAATAAAATACTGATGAAGAAGTATGGTTACACTGAAGACACAGAAGAAAAGGGTAAGATCCCTTTAACTGGAAGTTTGCAAAGAGAAGAGTTACCTAAAACTCTTTCTCAAGTTATGTATGAACTGAAAGAAGAAATCTGGGGAATGAAGAGGGAAAGACATGCAGGTCCCTCAGGAGGATTTTTAAATCAATAAATCCCCAGTACTTCTTACTATGTGTGTGAGCATTCAACCACACAACCTGATCTGCAACGTTGGAGCATGCCTACTTTCTTGTCAAAGAAAGAAGGAAAAGGAGGAACACCAAAGGAGTAATCTCTTGGTGATTATCTCCAAGAATATGAGTCTCTATCAGAGAGATTCAAAGAGAATCTCAGTTTCCTAGAGTTCTTTCAACTCAAAGAAGAAAGATCCAACAGCTATAGCAAAGAAGAGGGTGCATGCAACACACTTTGGGTAGGTTCTCTCTACCTACTTTTGATGGATCACCTAAGGACTCAGCCAAGTCTTGGGAAAGAAAGCTTGACACATACTTCCAGCTGCATCATGTTTTAGAAGAAGAATCATTGAGAGTAGCAGTGCTACATATTCAAGGAAAGGCTTATGCCTGGTGGCTAACGAGTCTTCTTCCTTGAAAAAGATAAATATCTCTTCTTATGCAAAGTTCACTAGGAGACTAGTGAAAATATTTGATGCAAGACATTCTGAGACTTCTTGGGGAAATAAAATCAAGCCCAAGAAATCTGAATCTTTGCATAAGTTGGAAGATTCCATAGAGCCAAATCTAGTCTTAAACATTGTTGGGGGGGTTGAAGATCTGCTGCACAATTTTCCAGAGGCAAAAGCCCCACTATAGCAAGTTCTCTTTTCTCAAGGAGAAAACATGAGGGTTAATTCTTCAACAAGAGATCAAGGAAAAGGGTCTCTTAATGATGAGGCATTCTCCATTGATGAGGATAAGGGAGAATAAGAGCTGAAAGGTTCCTCCAGCATTGTGACAACAGGAGGAGATCTATTTTTATTTAGAGATGGAGATGAAGCAATGGCTTCCACTAGAGGGGCTCTTGCATCTTTGAAAGGAGTTCCTGAGGCTCTTCCATATGGAGGACATGAGCATCATGTGTCTATGCTAAAAGACAATGAGATAGAACAAAGGAGGGATCACAAAGCTGACATAGCAAAAGATGATCCACTATCAGAAGAGAATGGAGCCAATGCTCCAATCAGAGGCACTCTTACACCACTAAGATGGGTCTCCAAATTTCATGAGACTTCCACACATGAAACATAGTTGAAATTGCTCAGTGGAAGCAGGAACATGAGGATCCCATCTATTTTTCATATGAGGATGGTCCTTGAAACCTCATTATCTAGTGGAAAACCACCTGGGAGGCCACCTGATTCATATTCTGTGGGGAAAACCTCACAACTTGCTGCTCCAAACTTATATCCAAGAGGGATTGGAGCACTTGAAGGCAAAGCTGCAACATTGGGAGACTTAGGTAACCTCAAGGAGGAGGGAAATATTCTTCCCCTATCATCATCACCCAGTCTCCTTTCTAATCCTGCACTGTGGGAGGAGAATAATGGAAGAAACAACCTTCCAACACACACCTTTGGCATAGGAGATGTCAAGGGAAGGATCAGAAACATTACAGACACTTTGGTTGATGCATCATCAGCGCTGTCATTGTTGACCAGTGTAGATCTGTATTGGAAATCCCAACTACTAGTGGATTATTCCAAAGATATTCACACATGTATGATACTTGATGACCAGTTGCATGAAGAGGGCTACTTAGTCCAAATAGAAGTCATCTATCATCATGGTAGAATATTTTTGTCTACAGCTTCTAAGCTCAAGCATAAGATACTACAAGGAGCATACAAAGAGTTATGTTTCAGCCACATGTATTCCATGACGATCTACAACATCATCATGAGGAGCTTTGATTTGGAAGGCTTGAAAGAGGAACTATATCAGCATTTTCAAGAATGCATGAGCTATGTGGAGTTGGGGCAGCCATGGGACTCTATGCAAGAGTCATTTCAACCATCTCTTCCTTCTTTGGAAAGAGGAGAAAGATCCATTCACAACTCCATGTGTATGAGAGACTTTGTTGGTAAAGGATATGTTCATGTAAATCAAGTTTTATTTTCTGATTGTACATATTATTTTACCATTCTTATGCATGCAATGACTCCTAAAAGGAGTAATGTATCATGTAAATATCATGGCAACTATTGGGCCATTAAAATTTCTGAATTTGGCCACTCCCTTGATGAGCAAAGGGATATTTTTCATCATGATGGCTACTTCCCCAAGGCACCAAACATATCTCTCACCTTCAGCAATAGTGAGATTAATTGGGTAGAAAGTGGTGGGAAAGCCACTTACCATGTATTGATTTTGGGCAGGCAAGAGATGCATTGCATTTGTATCTTATGTGGGATTATGACACACTTCCTCATGCTCAATTTTTTGTTTGTATGTACATATTTTTGCTTCCATACATTGATGATATACTTGCACTAATTGTGGGCTTGTATGGAGGGAGGATGGGGAGCATGTATGTGCCACATGGGATGGAGACTCTCCATGTACCTTATGCTACATGTTTCAGGGAGAGTTTTGGTTCAGTCATGATTGTTTCACTTGATTTCTTAACTTCTTATGGGATGGGTCATTTACCTCTCATAAAAACATTGAAGAAACAATTCATGGAAGGATGGTTTGGTGAATACTCAGCTCATGAAGGAGGCTTATCACTTGATGGTGTCACCAATGGAAGCGGAAAGGAGTTGCAGCACTCACTCTATCAGTTGCTTGAGAACAAGAAACATTGTGGAGGGGAGGACTGTAATATTCCCAATTAGCCCAAGCTAATGGGAATATACAAGTTTGCTTCATTTTTCTTGTTGCATGAATAAAATTGTAAAGGAGGATCAATAAACTCCTAAAATAGCAAAATAAATCAATGCCCCATGTGAACAAGGCTAAATCTGGGCTTCCTTAATAAAAATCCCTTATTTGTGAAAGGGATTGAGACAATTGACTGGGTCAACAGGACCAAATCCATAGCGTTGTCCAGATGCAATGTACCTCCTAGATGCACAGTGCAGTTCTAGTTGGAGGCTACACATGTGAAAGGAGCTAAACCTTTGAGATGGTTTAGGGTTTTGCAAGACTTTTATCCTATAAAAGAAAGAGGACAAAAAAACAAGAAGGTTGTTGTTGAACTTATTGTTTTGGAAGAACATGTCTATTTAGACATTTCTCATTCTCTTGGATTTTTAGCAGAGAATAGTGTTGTTTAGCACTGGGTGTTCCTGATCGAGAATCCCACCTCTTTCCTTGAAATTCCTCTTGGAAGAGTCTTGAATTTCTTGTCAACTCTCAGGAATTTGGCCAAGCTCTTCTTCCAATTACAATGCAAATCCTGTTGAGGGTTTGGTTGTATTTGTAAGCTACAACAAGTGGAGGCTAGATCTATTCAGATCTAAGCCATTCTAGTGCCTCTTTTCAATGGTAAAGCATTATATCCCCTTGGCAAGAGTGTATTGGATAATTAGAGCTTCCGATCCATACCTTAGCATCAGGCCAAACTGTTCATTAAGTCTACAGTGCAGTTTATCTTCCAAGACTACATTATCTATAAGAGGAAAGTTGCATGGAGTTTTGGAAAAATTTGAGGAGTGATCTCTAGTGATGGGAATCTTCCCTTCACTATGGTGATCCATGGATTTCTGATATATTCCATGTCATATTCAGATTTGATCTGAATACTCCAATACATGCTTCATAAATTCTGAAGAAATTTTCAGATCTGTTGCATGAGATCTCAGATCTACTCCATATGCTTCATGTTTTGCTGAAAACCCCAAGGGGTATGTAAAATAGATACAATCTTGTGTACATATATGATATAGATCTAAAATTTTGTACAAATATATATTCTAGATCTAAATTTTAACCTATATTTTTTGTATGCTCATAAAAATAACGTTGTTAAGCCCTTTGCAGTGAAATAAATTGTTGCAGCACCTCTTTTAGAGGGTTTTCTTCACAAAAGTCTTCTATCTTTCTCTTATACATTGTATGGGACACATTTTAAATCTAATTTTCTGATGTATAAACTATTTCTAAACCTCCATATTGGTCTCCTACTCTTACTCTGTTGAACTGCATTATTTTTTTAGCAGTGTTGTTAAATATTGTTGCAGTCCCTTCCTTGGGAAATTTTCAAGCCATACTAGGTGTGGGAGGTCTGTTTACCTCACCTAGTTTGATTTGTTTCTGATATCCTCTTGGATTTGGGTCTTATATTATCATATCTAAGGGATCCAAGGGCTGATTTCAAATTCTGTAACATCCATTTCTGAAAAAATGCGTTTTTCAGACATGCATTTGGGACATTCCCAATTTGGGGATATTACAATTAAGCTGCCAAGATTTTTCTCTTTCACATTTGGCATTGATTTATTCATGATTAAGGAGAAATATGGACCTCATTTTCCCTCTTATTCTTTAAACAAAACAGAAAAACAAAAATGAATATTCCAATTAGCTCATGACTAATTGGGAATATTAAAGTCCTCCCTTCCCAAATGTTGCTTGTCCTCAAGCAACTGATAAGGTGAGTTCTTCAACTCTTCTCCTCTTCCATTGGTGACACCAACATGTGATAAGCTTCATCCATAATCTAAGTGTTCACCAATCCATCCCTCCATGAATTTCTCCTCCAAAGTTCTCATGAGATGTAAATAATCCATCCCATAAGGAGACAATAGCTCAAATGAAACAAACATGGTTTGCCCAATGTTCTCCCTGAAACATGTAGCATATGATACATGGATAATCTCCATCCCATAGGGCACATACATACCTCCCATCCTCCCTCCATACATTCCCATAAAAATTACAAGTACATCATCAATGTATGGGATACAAATTACATACATACAAACATAAATTTTTGCATATGGAGGTGGGTCATAGTCCCACATGTGGAACCAGCGCATTGCATCTCTTGACTGCATCAGATCATGATGTTGTAAGTGGTTTCCCCACCACTTTCTCGCTGCCCAAGTCATCTCTATGGCTAAAAGTGTGAGATATATTTGGTGCATTAAGTGTGCACCCATCATGAAACAACATCTCCCTTTGTTCTCCAAGGGAGTGGCCATGTTCAGAAATATTTGTGGCCCAAAGCTGGCCATGAAGTTTATAAGGCAAAATACTCCTTCTTGGAGTTATGGCCTACATATACATGGTGAAATAATGCAAACAATAATCAAATGAAACATTATTTACATGAGCATATTCTTCACCAAAATTCCTCCTTAAACAAATGGAGTGGTGCATAGATCTATCCCCTCTCTCAAAAAGAGAAAGAGATGGCAGAATTAACTCCTTTATAGAGTTATGTTGCTGCCCCATATCCACATGGTACATGCATATTTGAAAATTTTGATATAGTTCTCCTTCAAATCCCTCCCAAGTGTAGCTCCTCACGATGATGTTGTAGAATCTCATGGAATAAGTGTGGTTGAAACAGAACACTTCACAGGCCCTTTGTAGCAACTTCTCCTTGAGCTTGGCGGCTCTAGATAAGAATATTATACCATGATAATAGATTACTCCTTATTGGACTGAATATCCATATTCATGCAGCTGGTCATCAAGTATCATGCATGAATAAAGATCCTTGGAGTAATCCACCAACAGTTGGGATTTCCAATATGGATCAATCTCCCATAGTGACAGCGCTGATGATCTATCAACAGAAATGTCTGTCATATTTCTACTCTTCTCCATGACATCTCCCATTCCAAAGGTACATGTTGGAATGTCATTCCTTCCATGCTTCTCCTCCCACAGTGCATAATCTGAAATGAGAGTGGGTAATGATGATGTTGGGATAAGATCTCCCTCCTCATTGAGCCTACCCAAGACTCCCAGCGTTGTATCATTGTCTTCCAATGCTCCCATACCTCCTAGATCTATGCTTGGAGCATAATTTTGTGAGACATCTCCCACAAGATCTGAATCAGGTGGCCTCCCAGGTGGTTTTCCACTAGAAAATAGTGTCTCATGCAGCAATCTCATGAGCATAATAGATGGGATTGTAAGGTCCTTGCTTCCGATGCGAAAATCCATCTATGATTTCTGTGTGGAAGTTGTATGTGAGGGATATGTATGCATGCCTTTGATCATTTGAGTCTTACCACTCTTTTTAGCCACCCATTCCATCTGCAAATCCTCCCAATCAGTGGTGACTTTCCCCAAATTGATCAACCATTGAACACCCAATATCACATTGGTGTTAGGTATGTCAACCACAAAGAAGTGATCAATCAATGTATATTTCCCCATGGTGACTGATAAGAACGGGACATAATGCATTCATTGCATTTTTCTATCTCCTGGGACCAAAACATAGAATCCCTCAAAAGCATCAGTGGGTATTTCCCTCCTTTGCACTAGTTGGGCATCAATAAAATTGTGGGTAGCCCCACTATCAACCAAAACAAAAACCCTTTGATTCAAGATGGAACCTTGAACTCTTAAGGTCAAGTACTTAGGTACTCCTCTCAAAGATTCAAGAGCCCCTCCAATAGGAGAAAATTCTCCAATCCCATCTCCTGATGGTGTTGGTTCTCCTCTTGCAGTGTCAACACTGTGACCTCTTCTTGGTTCATCTTCTTCTTCCTCCTCATCATCGGAGAAGACCTCTATGTAATGTGCTTTTCTTGATGCATGTCTATGTCTAGGAGCCCAAGCTTCTTGGAAAGTGAAGCAAAGCTTCCTTCTTCTTAGATCTCTCTAGAAATCATCATTAAGAGGTTTTTTATTTTGACTCTCCTTTGAAGGAGCAGTCTTTTCTTCCTTTCCCTTTGAAGGAAAAGAGGGCTTATGCTGAAATTTTGCCTTTGCTTTTGTCAAGGCATATTGAAGGTCTCTAGCCCTTTCAATAGCATCATGTAGGGTAGTGGGTTTGGTAGACTTAACCAACCCATGAAGAGGTTCATCTAACCCATAAATGAACATGTACACCCTTCTTGCTGCAGACAAATCAGGAACCATAACAGAAAGTCTTAAGAAATCAGAGATGTAAGTTTTTACATTACCTGATTGTTTCAACTTTTCAAGGCTCATGAATGGTTATTCTGGATCTCTTCTATCAAATTTCTCCACAAGCCTTCTATTGAACTATGAATAAGCAGTCACATTGGCATGACCCAATGTAGACAAGCCATGGAACCACCAGGCATGTGCTTCACCTTCAAGGTGCAGTGCTGCAATATTAATGGCTTCCATTTCTGGAACCTTGTTCAACTAAAAGTAGATGTCAAGTTTCTCTACCAAATATTTGGCAATGCACTTGGATGACCCATAAAAATTGGGTAAAAATAATCTGCTCATAGTGTGGTGTCGATCATGATTCTGAATGAATCCACCACCTTATTTTCCTCACTTGAAAAAACTCTTGAAAGCTCAAGTGATATTTGAACCTATGAGTTTGAGATTCATACTCCATAAAATAGTCATCAAGGGATTCTCGCTCCTGAAACCCTTCATTTCCCACAGCTAAAAAGGTAGGCATAGTAGAGCGTTGGGAAACTTGTGGCTGATGCACTGGTTGATCATTCCAGTGATGAGACATGCCAGAGCCTTCTCCATGATGAAATCCTTTAGGGGATTCCTTGAATCTATCCATTCTCATCTCTTTCATCTCTCTAGAAATGTCTTTCATGGCTCTAAGAAGGATCTTAGGGAACTCCTTCTCTTCATCTTCACCTCTAGATAAATGGGTTTTACCCTTGTCTTCTTTCTCATCAGTATAATCAAATCTTCTGTGTATTCTCTTTTGATACCTCTTTTCTCTATCAGTAAGAGGCTCTCCTTCTTCAGATGACATATTGGCTTTTAGAATGCACAGGCTGTGCCAAGGTGATGCTCTGAAACCACTGTAATATTCCCAAATTTGAAAAGCAGGAATATAGTGTAAAATGATGGAACAATAACGCAGATCATCATTTATAAAGTAGGAGACCAATATGGAGACCTTTCACGTGTTATTACAACAGAAAAATGTATGTAAACAATGGCTCATAAGATGCATAACAGGAAATACAAACCTCGAATGAATAAAATGCCTCAATAAGAGGTGATGAAATCATATATAAAAGCTGGGAGACCTTTACAGTGTTATTTTATTGCTTCTGCAACAAAAATATATTATAAATCAGATCTAGAGCTGCTATGTGCATAAAAATTTATATCTATATCAGGTCCATGCACTATACAAGCTCCTCTAAAGAACCCCCTTGGGGTTTTCAGCAAAACACCAAGTCCAAGCTGTAGATCTGAGATCTAAGACTATAGATCTACTGAAAATTACATATATGGAAAGTGTGGCTAAACTAATATGGCAATAGAATAGTCTCCTCCAATAGATCTTCAAAGTGAAGGCCAGATCCCCAACACTAGAAAATCAGCTCTCCAAATGGTGTGCCAAATAACCCTGTAGAAATTTCCTCTTTCCCACCCCGGTTTTTAGTTTCACCTTATTTCTCCAAATAGTTAAATTCCCTTTCCCATATCCTTACATTCAACAAACTGGAAAATAATTTTTTGCTGAAAACACAAATTCTAGAAAATTTACAGAATGCTGGAAAATGCAGAAATAAAAATTAGCAAGCTTAAAACAGTCATTCACACATTTTAACACAGATATTTTTGGTCAACATGACCCTGGAAAAACCCCCTACAACTCTTGGGGAAAACCAGTTTGAGAGCTCCTTCTTATTTCTGAAAAATGCTTTTTACAGTGAGAGAAATATTCAGAAAAATCAACAAGTAAACTTTTACAACTTATCTCGTTTTCCATGCTTAACCACCGCCTCGGAAAATGTGCAAACAGTAAAACTGAACCAGCAATAAATGTTGTGTGTATTTCCTTGAAAAACGTGCCCAAAAATTACAGCATTAATTTCTTCTGTACGGCCTCCTCTTTTTACGTGCAGAAAGCAATAAATGTTGTTGTACGGCCTCCTTGGAATGCGTGCAGCTGTATTAAATGTTGTTGTACGAAAATTTTCCTCGATTTTTGTGCCAACAATCAGCTACAGGTTGTACGTCCTGCCTAGAAAAGTGTGCAGCAAAAACAGCAACCTCTCCCTCAAAATCTGTGCCCAGAAAATGGTACGGCTACCTAGGAAAATGTGCCACAAGCTGCTGTACGGATTTTGCCTTGGAAATCATGCCAAATCTGCCTTGAAATGTGTGCAAACTCTATTGTATGGACTTGCTGAAATACTACCTTGGAATGTGTGTCAAGCTGCTGCCTCCTTCTCCTCACTGCTCATAAATCTCTCTTGCTCTCTTGCTCTCCTTCTCTCAATCTGCTCATGAAAGAATGAATGACCTTTTCCTCCTTTCCCTCCTTTAACCTAACCCTAAGTGAATTTTGGGGAATCCCTAAATCCAATGGCTGAAATAGATTGAGATCTAGGGCTGAGATTAAATGCTCATTTAAATCTCACTTTCTATTTTTTAATTCACCCCACTTTAATAAAGACCCACTTAGTCATTTATTTCCAAAGTCACTTTTCCATTCTAATTTTACATTGACTTTATTAAAGTCACTTTAAAATTAAACTTTAGTAAGTTTATCACTTAAAGTCACTTTTAAATTAGATTTGACTTTATAACTTTATAAAGTCACTTTAGGAGAAAAATTAAATTCTTTTGGACACTTTCCCTAGGCCAAAGATCAAAGCCTTAGGGAACCACCTGTCCTCCGGTAACCAAATTTCAACACTTCCTCTTACCGAGGAAGGTGTTCCTCACCACACCCATCTTGTCTCTGAAGTAGACATGCTTGCCTCGTGGTAAGGCTTTGGTAAGAATATCTGCAACCTGCTCATCAATGGGAATATACTCAATTTTCACAGCTCCTTTCTGAACATAGTCTCTGATGAAATGATATTTGATCCCGATATGCTTTGACCTGTCATGAAATACTGGATTCTCCGTGAGTTTAATGCAGCTTTGATTATCACAGTAAATCACTGAAGGTCTCAACGGCTAACCAAATAAGCCAAAAAACATCTTGCGAAGCCAGATGGCCTCACAACTAGCTAGACTAGCTGCCATATACTCTGCTTCCGCTAAACTCAATGCTACTGACTGTTGCTTCCGGCTGAACCATGACACCACTGCCGAACCCAACCCAAAACAGCACCCTGAAGTGCTCTTCCTATCAGAAGCACAACCTACCCAATCAGAATCAGTATAACCTGCCAATCTCACTCCATCCCCCTGCCTGTAGTCCAGACCATAATCCACTGTCCCCTGCAAGTACCGCAAAATTTGTTTTGCAGCCACTCAGTGAACCTTCCTAGGCTCACACATAAACTGACTCATTGTGTTGACTGCAAAACAAATATATGGCCTAGTGTTGACCAAATACATCAAGGAACCAATCAGCTGTCTATACAATGTGGGATCCACCAACTCGGAATCTGAAGCATGAAGCTTCTTCCAGTTGGTGATCATTGGTGTCGACATGGGTTTACAATCCTCCATGTGGAATCTGCCAAGGATGTCCACAATATACTTCCCCTGCCCTAGGAAGAAATTCCCCTCCTCCTGCCACACCTCCAAACCCAAAAAGTAATGCATCAAGCCGATGTCCTTCATCTCAAACTCCGCCGCAAGATCTCTCTTGCAGTGCTCTATGAGTCTCTATGCACCTGTAATGACCAAGTCATCCACATACAGCACCAGAATGAGAGGCTCCTCACCTATCACAATATAGTAAAGGTTCGGATCTGCCTCACTCTTTGTGAAACCCATCTTCTGCAAGTATGTATCTATCCTGGAGTACCAAGCTCTGGGAGCTTGCTTTAGGCCATAAAGGGCCTTCTTCAGTCTGCACACATGGGACTCCTTCCCATGCACCTCAAAGCCTTATGGCTGCTCAATGTACACCTCCTCCTGTATGAAGCCATTGAGAAATGCGGTCTTCACATCCATCTGGTGGATCTTCCAACCCATCTTTGCTGCTATCGATATAATGGAGCGGATCGAAGTATATCGAGCCTAGGGAGCGAAGGTATCCTCATAATAAACTCCCTCTACCTGGGAGAACCCTCTAGCCACAAACCTCATTTTGAATTTCTCAATGCTACCATCTGCAGCATGCTTTACCATGTAAATCCATCTAGAAGTAACCACGGATTTTCCCTTAGGCCTCGGCACCACCTCCCAAACACCATTCTTCATGATAGAAGAATACTCCTCCTGCATGGCCTCTCTCCAGACCTGCTGGCTAGCTGCCTCCTCATAGCTAGAAGGCTCAGAGTCAAGGATGCTAGTAGCCATTGCCATATAGCTACAAAACCTCTCAGGTGGTCTGCTCTCTCTGACCGGCCTCTTAGGCCCAACAACAGATGTGGCCTCTCTCAAGGTGTCCTGAAGCCACTTTGGCTTCCTCTTCCCTGAGCATACTTCTCCCATTGGAGAATGAAACTCCTCCTCCTCATAATCATCAGGAGCCTGAACTCTCGACTGTCTATCTGCTATCCTCTTGCCTGCACCTAAACCTGTAGAAGTTGAGGTATCGTGTGAACTGTCCATCAGTGGACTCCCAAGTAAACTTCTCTGTGGACTACTCTGCATGCTGCCCGAAGCACCACCCCTCTGACTCTGTGAGCCACTGCTCATTGACGGACCTGACATCGTCATAGATGTACCTCCGGATCCTCCTGATCCCTGCCCACTAGATCCCTGTGACTGACTCAGCTATTGCTGAGGGTCTGGTTGATCCAGATACTCTAACTCTCGTGACCTCCTAAAGGCCCTGTCCTCCTCGAACTTCACATCCCGCCTGACAACAACTTTCCTCTGTGTAGGAATGTAAATCCGAAAGGCCTTTGAGATCTCACTGTAGCCCACAAAGATACCCTTCTCTGCGGTGGCTTCTAGTTTGGTCCTCTTCTCCTTGGGTATGTAGGAGTATGTGATACACCCAAAGATACGAAGATGACCAATATCAGGCTTCTTCCCAGAAAAAGCCTCCTCTGGAGTCATGTGCCCCAAGGCACGATGTGGACTCCTGTTCTGCAAATAAACAACAGTGTTGCAGGCCTCTGTCCACAAGAACAATGGCAACCCCTGATCATGCAACATGGCTTTAGCAGCCCCTCCGATGGATCTGTTCTTCCTCTCCGCAACCCCGTTCTGCTGGGGGTTGTAAGGAACAGTGAACTCCCTCCTAATGCCTGCCTCCGCACAATAGTCAACAAACTCTCCAAGGGTGTACTCTCCTCCATTTTCCGACCTCGGGGACTTGATCTTCCGACCTGTCTGTGTCTCCACAAGAGCTCTGAACTCCTGAAACCTCTTGAAGACCTCACTCTTGGTCTTCAAGAAATAAATCCAGGTCCTCCTGGAGTGATCATCAATGAATAACACATAGTACTCATATCCACTCAAGGAAACATGAGACATCCGACCGCTCACATCGGAATGAATCAAATCAAGTATTCCAGTCGCTCTGCTGTCACTGCTGGGAAAAGGGGATTTGGCAAACTTGCCCATCGCACATCCTCTGCAAGTATCAAAGTGATCAGTACTGAAATTTGGCACACCTGTAGTGATCTCCCGCAAAGTCCTCAAGGCTCCATGATACATGTGCCCCATCTTGCGGTGCCAAATCTCACACTGCTCAGAACTGCTAGCTCTGCTGTCGGTACTACTGCTCAATGCCAAAAGGGACTGAAATGCAAACTTGTACACCTTTGCATGGTGTACACCTATCACTCTAGCTGAATCAGCTGGAGTGCCCCTGGGATACATCAACACCTGTCCTCCCCTGAATAGTATCTCATATCCTCTGTCCTCCAAAGCTGAGACGGATATGGGGTTCTTCCTCATCCCTGGCACATAAAGAACATCTGACACCTTCAAGGGAGGTTTGGACTCCCTCTGAAATGTCAATGTTCCCACACCGACTGCTCTAACAACTCTGTCATCACCGAGTACTACCTCTACATCAGTGCCACTCTCCAGCTACGAGAAGTACTCACAGACTCCTGTCATATGACGTGAATCCCCACTGTCCACATACCAGATACCCGAAGATGCTCCGCTAGTCGAGGGAAATGCATGCTCCCTATGAACCTCTGTGGCAGGTGATCCTGCACTAGAGGACTCACACTCAATGAACCAAAACTCCCGGTCAAAGCGATCTGCAAAGTCCTCAACCTCTGCTGATGCTGCCATGCTCTGGTTCTTCCCCTTCTTCTTCTCCGGACACACAACTGCATAGTGTCCCATCTTTTGACAATTCCAACACTTCACCTTGGAATAGTCCTTCTGTGTGTTACCCTGTTTACCTTTACCTTTGCCTTTGCCCCCACCATTGCTTGTGGAAGCCTACTTCTTGCCTTTGCCTTTCTTGCCTCCTTCCAACAGTACTACATCCTCATCCTGCTCAACTGGCTTGGCTGCCCCAAGCTGACCTTTCCTGATCTCTTTCTGAATGCAATCATCCCAAAACCTCTCCCATGTGGGAAGGGTCTCACGTGCACAAACCCCATCAGCAAATTTCATCCATGAACTGGGGAGGCCATTCACTGGTATCCGCACCAACTCAGTGGGTGGAATGACCTCTCCAATTGCTGCCAACTCATCTCTCACATTAGTAATATTTGTGTGATATCCAGCTGCACTATCAATCTTACCCATCTTAATGGTCTTCAGCTTCTCCTTCAGGACCATTTTCCGGTTCTCATTGGTACTTTGGTAGAGATTGGACAATGCTGTCCACATCTCATGAGCATTTCTCTTTCCTCTCATATGAGGAATGCAATGGTATTTGATTCCATCTAGAATCAGTCTCTTACCCTTGTTGTTCTTCCTATTATATGCTTCCAACTGAGTAGCATCAGTAGGCACATTAACAGGCTGCTATGTGGTATGAACCATGATATCCCAAACTTCTGCCTCCTCAAAGATACTCTGCATTCTCTCCTTCCAAACGCTGTAATTGGTATGCCCATCCAACCTATCCTCCACCCTCAATCCCAATGACATCCTGCTGTCCTAAAACTGAAAAATAGCACTGATGTAGTAAAGATAAAAATTATGTTTGTGAAAAATCAGCTTGCTAGAATTTTCTGAGTGAAAAATCAGCAGGCTGTATTTTTCTCCTTGCTGTCCCAAACTGCACTTTCAGCACTCAAGCATTGATACCATGTAGAAATTTCCTCTTTCCCACCCCGGTTTTCAGTTTCACCTTATTTCTCCAAATAGTTAAATGCCCTTTCCCATATCCTTACATTCAACAAACTGGAAAATAAATTTTTGCTGAAAACACAAATTCTGGAAAATTTACAGAATGCTGGAAAATGCAAAAATAAAAATCAGCAAACTTAAAACAGTCATTCACACATTTTAACACAGATATTTTTGGTCAACATGACCCTGGAAAAACCCCCTACAACTCTTAGGGAAAACCAGTTTGAGAGCTCCTTCTTATTTCTGAAAAATGCTTTTTACAGTGAGAGAAATATTCAGAAAAATTAGCAAGTAAACTTTTACAACTTATCTCGTTTTCCGTGCTTAAACACCGCCTCGGAAAATGTGCAAACAGTAAAACTGAACCAGCAATAAATGCTGTGGGTATTTCCTTGAAAAACATGCCCAGGAATTATAGCATTAATTTCTACTGTACGGCCTCCTCTTTTTGCATGCAGAACAGCAATAAATGCTATTGTACGGCCTCCTTGGAATGCGTGCAGCTGTATTAAATTCTTTTGTATGGAAATCTACCTCGATTTTTGTGCCAGCAATTAGCTACAGGTTGTACGGCCTGCCTAGAAAAGCGTGCAGCAAAAACAACAACCTCTCCCTCGAAATCTGTGCCCAGAAAATGGTACGACTGCCTAGGAAAATGTGCCACAAGCTACTGTACGGATTTTGCCTTGGAAATCGTGCCAAATCTGCCTTGAACTGTGTGCAAACTCTGCTATACAGACTTGCTGAAATACTTCCTTGGAATGTGTGCCAAGCTGCTGCCTCCTTCTCCTCACTGCTCAGAAATCTCCCTTGCTCTCTTGCTCTCCTTCTCTCAATCTGCTCATGAAAGAATGAATGACCTTTTCCTCCTTTCCCTCCTTTAACCTAACCCTAAGTGACTTTTGGGGAATCCCTAAATCCAATGGTTGAAATAGATTGAGATCTAGGGCTGATATTAAATGCTCATTTAAATCTCACTTTCTATTTTTTAATTCACCCCACTTTAATAAAGACCCACTTAGTCATTTATTTCCAAAGTCACTTTTCCTTTCTAATTTCACATTGACTTTATTAAAGTCACTTTAAAATTAGACTTTAATAACTTTATCACTTAAAGTCACTTTTAAATTATATTTGACTTTATAACTTTATAAAGTCACTTTAGGAGAAAAATTAAATTCTTTTGGACACTTTTCCCTAGGCCAAAGATCAAAGCCTTAGGGAATCACCTGTCCTCCAGTAACCAAATTTCAACAAACCCTGCAACTCCACCTACAGAAATAACGCGGATCTAGAAGTAAACTACATTGTAGGGATCAAAATATGGTTGGCCTAATGCCAAGATCTAAAAATAGGCTCCAAAGCTTTCAATATTGTCCCCCCAATGAAGTGGAAACCTCCCCCACTGAAAAGGAGAACTGAAATGGCCTAGATCTTAAAGATCTAGTCTCCACTTGTTGCAGCTTGCAAAAACAACCAAACCCTCAACAGGATCTGTGCTGTAGTTGAAAGAAGAATATTGGCCCGAAGCCAGATAGTGGACAATGTAATACAAACTCTCCCAAGAACTACTCAATGGGAAGAGGTGGGATTCCCGATCAGGAACACCCAATGCTAAACAACATTCAATCTCAACTAAACAACAAGAGAAATATATATGTCTAAACAGACCATATATTCAGAAAATATCATATACATCAATAACCTTCTAATGATGCCATCCTCTTCCTTTTATAAGTTAAGAGCTTGCAAACCCTAAACCACATCCAATGACAACACTCCTTTCACACAAAGCATCTCCATCTAAAACTGCATTGTACCTCATTGATGGCCACTCCTCCATGACAACACTGTAGATTTGGTTAAGGATGACCCAGTCAAAATGATCCAGCCCCTTTCACACCAAGGGTGATTCAATTAAGCTGCCAAGATTTGTCTCTTTCACATTTGGCATTGATTTATTGATGATTAAGGAGAAATATGGACCTCCTTTTCCCTCTTATTATTTAAACAAAGCAAAGAAACAAAAATGAATATTCCAATTATTTCATGACTAATTGGGAATATTAGATCTCTATACTATTCATTTTTGGTATGAGAATGATCACACACTCATGTCCATAACTTCATGCTAGTTCAGAGAGAAGAAGGCTTGTCAATATGAAGGAGGGATGATTTTTTAGGACCCCGGGAGGAACTTGTGCAACATCAAGGCAATAGATTGTAAAGTTACTCTTTTCATACAAGACAATACACATGGATCTCCTTTTCCCATTGATTTGTTCTTGTGTCTATTTGAATAATTCAATACTTGGATTCCTTGATCATTGAGTTAGATTAGTTGTTCTAAATTATTATATGTTGCAGGTGCTTTTAATTATTTTTTCTGTATTTGATTGCAGGTTCTCATTACTGGAGAAGCCTCTTTGGAGCGACTAGATAAAAGGCTGCACCGAACATCGAGTTTCTAGGTAGGGGCATGTCCTCTTTATTTGTTTATAATAATTTTGAATTGTGAATGATATAGAGAAAATGATTTACAAATGGATGTTTGTTTCTAGCTATCTGTAGGATACTAGGGAGATCGCTCTTGTCCGCAAGAGGGATTTATCCGCATAACACTTTGATTCAAATACTCCTCTGGTGCAGGTTCTAGCAAAGATAGGATGTACAATTGATTGGAATAAGGGAGTAGAAAGGAGTGAAATGGTTGAAAATGGAAAAATTTTCTATTTATCCCACATAAATTCCTCACTTGCGAAGGTAGGTACTCCATGACTTACCTGTATCACATTCGCCTCGTCATGCACTTTGATTCTGGAAAATTAATTAATTTTCTTTATTTCTTATTAAAGAGACTAGCCAAGATGTCTAAGAGTTTTCAAAATACTTTGGAGGATCAGGTAGGTTACAATTTGTGTCATCATGGGTTAATAAAAAATTTAGTTAGTGAGGAATTAAAGAACAAGGGTTCTATCTGTGAGAAATTCCTGGAGTTATATCGGAGTGGAGGAGTCATTAAGGTGATTAGCATAAAGATTCAACAAGGAAAGAAACATTAGAAGGATAAAGAACCTAGGATTACTCAGCCTCATAAAGAAGAACAACAACAAATAGGAAAATATAAAGAGGTTAAGGAATCCAGGACTACTCGGCCTCAAAAATTGAAACAAAGGGAGAAGAAGAGTTAGAAAGTGAAGAATATTGTGACACCTAAAGTTTTGGTTCCAGAACCACCCTGATGGATAACACAAGGGTTTCTAAAATGACGTCATGCTTCTTCTAGTGGGAAGAAATTAGAACCTCCTGGTTCACCTGAATTTTAAGTCATTATGGATTCTGAATCATCTAAATAAGATGGTGCTTCATTAGGATATCCTCCATTGGATATCCCTGAAGGAAATGATGGAATAGTTAGTGATAGGGTTTTAGTTTTTAGGAAGAAGCATGTGCTTGATGAAGAAAAAATTTCTCTCTTAGCAAGAGTAGCAGCGATGGGTACCCTTGTTACCAGTCAAGAGTGACGAGAATAAGAGCATGAGGATGATACTCCTCTGCTATCTATAATGAAGAAAATTAAAAAGCAAAAAGTGATCCATGAAGGAATTCAAGAGGAGAGAGAAGAAGAGAACGAGGATTTGTTCCTCTTGCATCTATAGTGAAAAATATGAAGAAGCAGAGAAAAATCCATGAGAATAAGGAGAAATAATTGGAGTCAGTTCTCGATGCACCTCGTGTGAAGAAGACAAAGGAAAATAAGAAATTAAGATAACAGGTCCAAGAGATGGAGGTGTTGAATAGATGTATCAAAACTAATAAAGCCACATTGACAACCAGAAACGAAGAGTTTCGTGCAGAGGTGGCTGGATTGAAGGAGCAGGTGAAGAAATGGAGAATTCAAGAGGCCTACATGAAAAACCGTGCTAGGAGGTTCAAAAGACAGGAAAGGAATATTTAGGTCGAAGGCTCGGGAATTGATATTCAAATATAGAAATGAGAAGAGTGGATTTCATTTTTTTGTTTTTTGTAGAGGTCAGTAAGAAGTTGTGTGAGGAAACACAACAAGGCGAGGTTGGGGGAATGTTAGGCACTATAATTTTTCTAATTTTACCTAAATACCCCTTCCTTAACCTATGTTTCACAAATTAAATAAACATCCATGCATACATTTTTAACCTTTTATATGTTTCTTTGGGTGAAATGGATAAAGGTTACTTATCTAAATTAAAAGGTCAAATAGATTAATATTTTAATTATAAAATCACCATCATGTTACTTAAAATATATCTTGCAATAGTTGTCACTAATTTGTGTTATGGTACAAGAAGATCATGATCTAGAGATTCCTGCACTGATCTCAGTTCACGCACCAAAATAGAAAGGTTGTTGGATTCAACAGTTTGGCTAAGGGTTTGATGTGAGTTGTCAATGAAGAAATTGCATGATCTCACTCATGATCTTCAACATAGTTTTTTTTATTGGCCTTCTGCAAATGGTTCGAGTGAAATAGATTCTACAACGGTTTCTATTGTTAGGATTCATTTGGTGACAAAATGTATTTTTGTGTTTGGCTTGATATGGTTGAGAGTTTGTGTAAAATGTATAAATATCAAGTTATAGGAGTAGATAGGTTAGTGATACTATGTAATTTTTTGTATGTTGGTATTTTGAAGGTTATATCGCCATAACCTCCTCTATAGTTGGATTTGTTATTACACTGAATGTATTGAGAAGAGACCCTTTCATTAATAAAAGGAGGTTAATTGAAGGTTCATGAAATTATTTTGTTTTCATATATATCTTTAATATGTCTCGCATAAGTTAATTTATTTTCTCAAAGGGAAATGAGATGGTTGTCTAGGGCCCATCCAACCTAGCTTTTTATCCTTCAAATCGTCTTACTATGTGGTATATTATGTGCTAAACCTGGTGTGTGTGAGTGTGCATTTTTATTGTTTGTATTGTTGAAATTACATCAATGGATTCAATCTAATCATGCAATGTACTAAAGCAAGAACTAATCCTTCTATAATATTTATGGAATATAAATCATGGTCGCTCAATCACATGCAAGTAAGAGAAAGAAGTAAACCAATCGCACAACACTATATTTTCCTGGGGAAAGAAACTTCTCAAACCCCCTCCATATTTATTGTATAATCAACCAAGAAATCATGAAACAATACAATTCATGTGTGCTCACCACAACCTCATACACTCTACCAATTGTTTGACATTGATCTAGGAAAAATTGGACCAATACATAGCTAATTTCCTGCCCACCTTCAGCCTGCCTTGCTCACGCAATCCCTAGGAAAAATAATTTTTATTAAATAGGAATTCTAACCTTCCATGACTGTGTAATCCATCATGGGCTTCCTATGGCTTTATAACTGAACTTGGTTAGTTTTCTAATAATAAAACTGATAGTTTACTTACCTTAAACCTTTGTCTCAAATGGGTCTTCATCAGAATTGACATGCATGCAGCTATTAATAGTGAATCATCATTTAATTGGTAGATCACTACTTCTGAATTAAATCTATTTTAATTCACTTGATCTTCCATTAGCTCATCATTTAGTTAAAACTAGTTAAACTGATTTTAACTCAATTAATTTGAGTTAACTAATTTCACTCACACCACATTAGTGCTACAACTGCAACTGGACCCTCTAAATAATATAATCACTCTACATGCCTACTCTTTGAACCTCAACTCGAAAATCTTGAGCTAACTAAGTCTATCACACTTAGTTAACTATTACAATTTTTTATGCAATAAGATTACAATTTATTTAAAAATTTGTCACCCACATTAGCACTAATTTTTCACTAAATTCCTCACTCATGTGTGACCTGGAATCCCACACTAGTGTGTGGTGTATTTTCTTGTTGAATTCAAACACTCCCTCTCAACAAGAAAGGGATTATCTGCTACCTCGATCTTGCCTCTGTGGTATTCGAATTTTATCTTCGCAAGTGTCTTCGTCAAGATATCTGCATCTTGATCCTCCGTAGGAATGTACTGCAACAACATAATGCGCCTTTGAACACAAACTCTGAGATGGTGGTACCAAATGTCAATATGCTTGGACCTATCAAGGAATACTAGATTAACCGAGAGTTTTATTCATCTCTGGTTATCACAATGTATCATTGTCAAATCCATCTGATGACCAAACAAACCAACAAGCATCTTCCTCATCTAGATGGTCTTGCATGTAGACTGAATAGCTACCATGTACTCTACCTCGTCTGAATTGAGTGAAATTGATATCTGCTTCCTGTTCTACCAAGAAACTGTTGTTGTTCCTATGCTGAAGATGCCCCCTGATGTGCTCTTCTTTTCTAATGGACTGCCTGCCCAATTTGCATCGGTGAAGCCTTGAAGCTTCACTCTCTCTGTTCGTATGTACCATAATCCATACTTTATAGTTCCCTGGAGATACCTCATGACATGCTTCCCCACATTCCAAAAGAACTTGGTAGACTTAAACATAGCTTTACTACGCTCATTAACTGCATAGCATATGTCTTTTCGTGTGTTCACCAAATAATTAATTCAACCCACAAGCTGCCTGTAAACAGTGGCATCCACTACCTCACCTAAAGTAGCATCCTCCTTCCTCTAGTTATTTGCAACCAGAGTCTCTATGGGTTTTCTGCCCTCCATGTGGAACTTCCTCATAATATCCTTGGCGTACTTTTCCTGAGATACAAATAGCTCCCCATCTCTTTTCCATATTTCTAAGCCAAGGAAATAGTGTAAGAGCCCCATTTCTTTCATCTCAAACTCTCTTGTAAGATCCTCTTTGAAAGAAGTTATGAGTTTCTCATCACCTGTTAGTATAAGATCATCAACATAAAGTACAATAATAAAAATATTACCATCAACCACAATATGATATAGGTTCGCATCTGCTTCACTCTTTGTGAAGCTCAACTCGGTGAAATAGTTTTTGATCCTTGTGTACCAAGCGCGAGGTGCTTGCTTCAGGCCATACAGTGCTCCATTGAGTCTTCACACATGCGACTCCCTGTCAAATGTCTCAAAACCTTCTAGCTTCTTAATGTACACTTCTTCCTAAATAACTCCATTGAGAAAGGTTATCTTTACATCCATCTGATATATCTGCCACCCCATCTGTGCTGAGAGTGCAAGGATGGATCTAATCGATGAATACCTTCAAACAGATTTAAAATTCTCAACATAGTCAATACCCTCTACCTATGACAATCCTCTGGCCATAAATCTAGCCTTGTATTTCTCCACATTCCCATCTGTTGCTTGCTTCACCTTCTAGATCCACCTGAATCCAACCACTGACTTCCCCACTAGTCTTGGGACTACTTCCCATGCACTATTTCTGATATTGGAGTCATACTCCTCAACCATGGCATCAACTCATTTCAGTTGTTACACTACTTCCTCAAAAGAAGATGGTTCTGTCACAATAAACTCGCTCATAATAGCCATGTATCCAGTATACATGTCTGGGGACCTTCTCTTCCTGTGTTGTGTTGTAGGTGCACCTACATGCTTTGTCGCACCTATCATCAATATGTCAGCCTCTCTAGTGCGCTTCCTACCATTTCTGGTGGATGGCTTTGCGTGAGTGGTTTCTTCCACTCCATGGTCCTTTGCTTGTGGCTGCTCCACATCCTGAGGTTCATCCTTTGGAACTAAGAGTTCCTCATCTACATGCACATCAAGATCCCTCTCAAGGGGAAATCACATGGCTTTATCCTCATAAAATTTAACATCTCTCCTAACCATTGTCATCCTGTTAGACGGAAAATACACCCGATAGTTGTGGGGAGTATCAGTGTACCCCAAAAATATCCCAACCTCTGTTGTTGGTTCTAGCTTCTTCCTGACATATTTGGTCACTTGGAAATAGACAGATGAGCCAAAAATTTTAAAATATCAAATATCTGGTTTCTTACCTGAAAAATCCTCCTCTAGTGTACTCATGCCAAGTATCTGATGAGGACTGCAGTTCTACACAAATATCGTTGTGTTGCATGCCTCTTCCCACAGATGCAATGGTGGGTTGTGATCATGTAACATAGCTCATGTTTCTCCCACAATTGTTCTGTTATTTCTTTCTACAACCCCATTCTAGCGTGGGTTATGAGGTGCAATCAATTCTCTCTAAATTCCTTCTTTGGCGTAGAATTTCTTGAATTCATTAGAGATATACTCACCACCATTTTCGCTCCTTAGAGTCTTCACGTTCTTCCCTGTATCTTTCTATGCCAGTGCTCTGAACTCACAAAACTTGGAGAACGTCTGATCTTTCTTCTACAGAAAGATCCAACATTTTCTAGAAAAATCATCAACAACAACACATAACACATGTGATTTGTTGTGGAAGCTGTTGAGAATGGTCCACACACGTCTGAGTGAACTCTCTCAAGGATTTTCGTTCCTCGATTCTCCTTCAACATTGTTACCGATGAAATAGGTAACTTGACCTCAAAACGGGAACTCTAGCCCAAAAAGACTCAAAAAACATGAAAAAATACCCCAAAAACAAAAAAAGTGTATTCTAGAACGCACTTGTTTTTTTTTAAGGTCAAATTTTAACATTTTATAAAATTATGCTAAAAACAAAATTGTTTCTTGAAAAAAGGATTGAAAAAACACCCTCAAAACAAAACCACTTGATGTTGGAATAACAAAAAAAAAAATTGTTTCAAATTTTTTACATTTTTAAAAATAGAAATAACATTTTTTAATTTTTAAAATTCAAACATTAAAAAAAAAACCTAAAATTTAAGAAAAAAAATAAATTTAAAAAATAAAAACATTTTAAAGATTAAAATTTAAAAATATATAGGAATAAAAATAAAATAAAAACTAAATAAAAATTTTAATTCAAACATTAAAAAAAACCTAAAATTTCAGAAAAAAAGAAAAAAAGAAAAAATAAATTAAAGATTAAAATTTCAAAATATATAGAAATAGAAAAAATAAAAATAAAAACAAAATAAAAATATTAAATTAAAAAGAAAAACAAGTTAAAAAAAGAAAGAAATTATAAAAAATAAAATATAGAAATTAAATTTAAAAAAAAAGAAAATGTTATTAAATTTAAAAAAATAAATAAATTAAATTTTAAAATAAAAAATTAAACTTAAAGAAATATATTAAATTTTAATAAATTTAAAACTTTAAAAAAAAAAAAACATTATTGAAATTAAAAGTAAAAAAATGAAAAATCAATTAAAAATAAAAAATAAAAATAAAATACAATAAAAATATTAAATTTAAAAAAATATATATTAAAAAAACAAATAGATTTTAAAAAATAAATTAAATTTAAATTATAAAAAATAATATATATATATATATATATATATATATATATATATGTGTGTGTGTGTGTGTTAATATTAAAATAACAAATTAAATTTTAAAAAAAAAAAAAATATATATATATATATATATATGTATTAAATTTTAATAAATAAATAAATAAACAAATAAATTTTGAAATAAAAAATGAATTTTAAATATAAAGAAAAAAAAAAACATTGTTAAAATAAAAAGTTAAAAAACTTTAAAAATCAATTAAAATTGAAAAATTGAAAAAAATAAATTAGAAAAAATATATATTAAATAAAAAATAAAATAAAAAACAAATTAATTTGAAAATACTAAGTTTAATTAAAATATATATATATATAATTTTAAATACACAATTTTAATTGAAATTATATATATATATATATATATATATATATATATATATATATATATATATATATATATATATTATGTAATTAAAAAAATAATAATAAAAAAATTAAAAATTAAAAAAAAATATTAAATTCAAATAAATTTAAAAAAAAAATACTAAATTTACTAAATTTTAAAAAATTAAATGAAAATACTAAACATAAAATTTAATAATAAAAAAATATATATGAAAATTAAAAAAAACAAAAACAAAAACAAAATTTAATAAAAATTATTAACAAAATTTAGAAAAAAAATAAAATAAAAACAAAAAAAAAAGAATAAAAATTAAAAACAAAAAAAATTAAAACAAATTAAATTTAAAAAATAAATAAATAATTAAATTTTTTGAATTAAAAAAAAAATTAATAAAATAAAAATTAAATTTGAAAAAGAAAAAAAAAGAAAAAAAAATTGATCGTGGTGGCGCCGCCAATCGGCCTCCCGCCCAGGTGGCGGTGGAGGCCGACCGCTGGGCGGGAGGGCGATTCCGAGAATCAGCCTCCCGCGGCGGGAGGCCAATTCTGGGAATCGCCCTGAGGCCGATTCTGGCCTCCTATGGCGGGAGGGCGATTCCCGGAATCGGCCTCCGTGACGGAAGCTGGGTCTCGGGCTCGCCCGGGCGGATTGCGACTCTGTGGCGGAGGCGATTCCGGGAATCGGCCTCCGCGTGACGGAGGCGATTCCCGGGGCTCAGCGCTCCGCGGCGAGAGGGCGATTCCCGGGGTCGGCCTCCCCGATCTGGGAGGGGGATTCCTAGGGGTCGGCCTCGGGCGATTCACGGAATCGGACTCCGCCGCGGGGGGGGGGGGGGGGGGGGGGGGGGGGGGGGGGGGGGGGGGGGGGCTACGGAATCGGACTCCGCCCGCGGGGCCGTTCCTGAGCCCGGCCTCCCCGGCGGGGGCGGGTCCTCGGTCGCCCTCCGCCTGGGCTGCGGCGGATGCGGCCTCGCACTCTCACTTGAGCGGGCGGGGCGTGAGCGCCACCACGATCAAAAAAATCTTTTTTTTTTTTTATTTTTTTTATTTTTAATATTTTTTTTAATTTGATTTTTTTTTTAAATTCAAAAAATTTAAAATTATTTTTTTAATTCAAATTTTTTATTTTAAATTTAATTTGTTTTAATTTTTTTATTTTTTTTGTTTTTATTTTGTTTTTAAATTTAATATTTTAGATTAATTATTTTTTAAAATTTAAGATTTATTTATTAAATTTATTAAATTTTAATTTAATTTAAATTTTTTTTTTAATCTTTTAGTTTATTTAGTTTTTCATTTTTAAAATTTATAAATGGTTTCATTTAAAAAAAAAACAGTAAATTTATGGATATTTGTTTTTTAATTATTTGAAGGTGGTTTTTTTCATTTTTTTTGTTTTTTAGTGATAGTTTTTTTATTTTTATTTTCTTTTTCAATTTTCAATTTTCAATTTTGTTTTTGTTTTTTTTTTAATTTGTTTTTTTTTGTTAATTTTAAAATTTGTATTTTTGTTTTCTTATTATTATTATTTTTTTTAATTTAAATTTTTAAATTTAATTTTTTCTTTTTTGTATTTTATTTTTTTTATCTAAATTTTAATTTTGTAATTTAAATTATTTTAAAATTTTCTATTTTAATTTTTTTTTTTTAATTATATAGTTTTTTTTAATAACTTAGAAAAAAATGTTTTTGATGTTTTTTTTTTTAATTTTTGTTTTTTTCTTTAAATTATGTGGTTTTTTTTCAAATTTTGTCATTTCTTTTGATATAATTTTCGAATATTTTTGTTTTTTTAATTTATTTTTGTTTAAATTTTTTATTTTTACGAGTTAATTTTGTTTTTTTTTACATTTTTATTGGTTTTTTTTATTGTTTTTATATATATATTTTTATCTAAGTTTTGTGTTTTATTACCAACATGAAAATCACCACTCTAAAAAAAAAAGGTTGATGCTACATCAATACGTTTCAAAATTAGCATGAAAATCACCGCTCTAAAAAAAAAAAGTTGATGTTGCATCAATACATTTCAAAATTAGCATGAAAATCACTAACATTTTAAAACAAATATTCATACTTCATAAATAAAAATATTAGAGTGTCAAAAATGTGCTAAAAAAAAAAGAAGGTGATTCTGCATCACCACTTTTCAAAATCGGGTGCTTTTTATGCTACCAAAAAAAAGTAGGTAACAATGCGGTTACCTATTTCATCGGTAACAGTGTTCTTCTCATGAAAATTGGATTTAGTATACTTCCCCATGGTACATCCCTTGCGTGTGTCTATCTGCGCAAAAGTACCCTTTGGAAGACCTGTAGAAATCTACTGCATGATCCTCAAGGACTTGGTGTAGATGGCCCAATCTCATATGCCATAACTCACATGTATCCTGACTCACCACCTTCCCTGCTTTACTGCTCAATGTTGCGTAGCCATCTACATCAAATTTGTAGATGTTATTCACACGAAAACCAATATTATTTACCTATCCTGTGGCTTTGTGACGAAGGAACACCTTTCCTTTACTGAAAACCACATCATATCTAAGATCCTCCAACATAGCAACTGAAACTAAATTATTTTCAAGCCTGGTACATGCATGACATATTTTAATATCAAAGGTTTACCTGACTATCTATGGAAAGTAACTGTACCAATCTCGGTAGCACTATACCTCCTGTCATCACCCATCTCAAAGTGAATCTGAAGATCCTTCTCTTCCAAGCTACTAAGGAGTTCTTTGTCTCTCGTCATGTGGAAATATGCTCCACTATCCAAGTACCACATAGATCCCATCACAGTTGACACCATGCATGTGATGAGAGAGAATTCCAACTCAAACTGTGAGGCCAAAGCTTCACCCGCTGCAGCTCCTGGAGCCTTCTTGTTGTTCTTCTTCTTTTGTGTACAATTTGTGGTATAGAGTCCATGATCATGATAGTGAAAACATTTCACCTTTGACATGTCACGCTTCTTGCCTTCTTTTTCGGTCTCATATTTGGAATGGGACTTCTTCCCCTTCCCCTTCTTTTCCTTACTAGTCAAGGCACAGTTTTCCTCATCATCAGTCTTGGATGAGGATCCATCCGTGGTATTCTAACGAAACTCTTCTTGTACCAAATCCGAACATAGTCACTCCCAATCTAGTAACTTCTCCCTTCCATTCACAGAATCCTGGTAACTATTCCAACTCTTGGGAAGGCCTAGAAGTGCTAGGCTCACCAAGTCATCATCAGCTACAATAATCCCAACACTTCCAATCTCATCTCGACATTGAATGAAATTGGTCAAGTATTTATGGATTATGTCGCCCTTCTCCATTTTGATTTTCCTGAGCTTGTTCTTGAGTGCCAATTTTATGTGGTCATTGCTGCTTTGAAACAGATCTGTCAAGGCCTTCTACATAGCATATGGAGTTTCCTTTCCATGGAGACTCGAGACAATATGATCTCAAACTCCCTCTAATAATATCCTCCTCGCCTTTGCCACCTTCTTCTGTCGTGCATCAAGAAGTTGGGCATCTGGTGTCGCAGGCTTGGGAATATCATTATCTATGAATTCCTTCAACCCATTTTCCTCCAACACTACGTCCATCCTGTCCTTCCATGCAATATAATTCAAACTTCCCTTGAGAATCATATTCGAGTCCCAAGCCTGTTATGTATATTTTATTAATTATTAGTTAGATATAGTTATATTAGGTTTTATTAAGTGAAAGGGCATGATCAAAGATCATGCCTCTTCACCAAGGGACACCATGATGCTATATTTAAAGCCTCGGTGATTCCCCATTGTAATCATATCTCATATCTCATATTTTATCAATAATAATATATACTTATTCAAGTTTACCAGAGTTTTTACACTCCATTGGTATCAGAGCCATCGCTCTTAGGGATCTGTGTGATCACCCAGAATTAAGGAATTACAAGAAAATTCCAAAATTGCAGATTTTTTTTAAAAACCAAGTGCTTGTGGGTAGCAACATTTGTTTTTTAAAAAAGAAGAAGGAAGAAATATAATATATATATATATATATATATATATATATATATATTAATAAAATCAAAAGAGAGAAGGAAAGTTTTTTTTTTTTGCTAAATTAGTCTAATTCTATTTGTCCCAGTGGTACAAAAGTTTGCCCCCGGTTCGAATTTGAGCTACTTTGAAAGTTCGGCTTGAAAAACAAGCAGAAGTCTGATACTGAGCTGCCCATGTAGGGAAACCAGCTCTATAATAGCCATCTCACCGCCCTTGTATAGGGAAACCGGTGTATCAGTAGTAATTGTTATGCAACAGTGATAGAAAGCTAGAACTACTAGTGACAACAAACAATAAGCTGTAATATGTTGTATATAACCAGCATCGCTAGCAAAATAGAGAGGTTTTAAGACCATACTGCGCCTGATCATTGCTACTTCAGTTGGAGTGGGCAGGAGATGGTTGTTCCTCCACTATTGGGCAGCTAAACTTTTCATCAGGATCCTCCGCTTCAGTGCTTCTGTTGGGGTCTTCTGCATCTTGGTCTGCTTCAGCTTTCACCTGCATCGAAGAGGGGCCAGAAGGGGGGTTGGCTAAGCCAACAGGTTCAGGAGGGCTCGCAAGGGGCAGAGAAGCAGAAGTGGAGCGAAGGTCGACAGTATAGGGAGGAGGATTGAGCGAAACAGGAGCGGAAGCAGGCCATGCTGGAGTGCTGTGGATGGCATCCTCACGCAGGGTAATAGTGATGTAAGCTGTAATAGAAGGGCGATTGAAAACACTGTCAAACCTCAATTCCGCCCTCTGCGTGGTCTGGCGTATGGAATGACTGCTAGCTGGCTGAGAGGCGGGGGTGGAGGGGCGAGAGGGGCCTTCAGGCAGAAAGGACGTCGGGGGCCTACCATGCTCAGAAACAAAGGTGAAATCAGAGAAAGTTCTGCTGGAAGAGGGGTGTTCCCCAGCCGAGCCTCCTCGAGCGCTGCCTCTACGGGCAGTCATACGTTGCCTGAGTCGAGGCATGGCGAAATCCAGAGGAGCTGTGTCGAGTGACTCGAGAGTCTGGAGAGGAGCGGCAACTGAATGAAAATCAGGACCAGGCTGAGACACTGCAGGATGTTGAAACGGAGCAACTGAATTGCCTGAAGCACCAGGGCAAAAAACGCTATTTGAGAAGTGCGCTCCCGGATCAAATTCAATGCAGCTGTATAAAGAACACCTTCTGCCTGTGACTGTGCGAGCGCTTGGCTCGTCACAGTGGGCAGGGAATTCACCGTTTAGAGGGACCATACAAAAACTCAAAGAGACTGCAAGCTCTGCAAACCATTGAAGCTCTGCGACCATGATGTGTGAACCAGACGGAGGAATGAACATGTAATGCCGGCGCGAGAGGTAGTTAATTCCATCCGCCTGCAAATTGAATGCTGCGTTTATTGCTCCGTGGATGGCCATGTGGCCTCCACGCGCCAGGTGCCTTGGGATATGGCCGGGAGCATAGATCTCCATAAATCTAATTAACAACCGCATCCGGTGAAAGAGAGAAGGAAAGTTAACATAAAGGGGGAAATAAATTAAAAGAAAAAAGAAAAAGTAAAAAGAGAGATATACGTACATGTGAAGACAAAGTAAAATTAAAAAGGAAGAGTGAAAGTAAAATTAAAAAGGAAGAGTAATTGCTCATGGTTTACAAGCTCGTGGTTTTTGGGCCCATGGTATTAAAAACCCATTTCCCCTTTTCAAAACAACGTGCCTTTTCAAAACAAAGTGACTTTTAAAAACAATATTATATATATATATATATATATATATATATATATATATAATTCAAATAATAAAATAATAATAATTATTATTATTATTATTTAAAATATATATATATATATATATATATATATAATAGAAATTATTATTATTATTTCAAAAAAAATTAATTCAATTAATTAATTTAATATTATTTAATTAATTAATTTTTTTTTAAAAAAGAGGGAAAAACTGGCAGAAAAATATTCCCCACCTCATACACGTTCAATGTCTTCATCGATGTCAATGGCTGAATTCCAGAAGAAATTGGGAGATCTTGAGAAACAAATCAATAATAATTCCGAAGAATTCGGAAAAAGATTAGTCGATCTTGAAGGTACAGTTGCAGGGCACTCCAACGACATCAAAAAGATTCATGATACGACAAATCGAATAGAAAGACAAATGTGGCTAAATCATCACGAGGCCACAAAAAAGCATAGTGAAGCAATGAACAATATGACAGAACTCTTCAATAAGCTAAATGATAAGATAGATAAGTTAAGTCAAACACAATCCCTAATATTTCCTAACATGGAACAAAATCAACAAAACAATTCCGCAGATTCGGGAAACTCAGAAGAGCATCAAGAAAAAACCGACTCCCCACATCATCAAGAAGAGAGTAATGCAGATTTTCAAAATAAGCAGCTCTGGAATGCATTTGCTAATCAATATCCCCTTCTTGTTCCACCATTAGCATATCAGCGAAAAGCCAAAATCGAGCTACCCAAATTTGATGGTAATGAAAAAAATAGTGTTGCATGGCTTAATAAAGCGGAAGAATATTTTGAGATTTATGACATTACTAGTGATGACGAAAAAATTAAACATGCTTCCATGAAAATGGAAGGAGAAGCATATAATTGGTATATGTGGTGGAAAAAGACAACGCTCGTTATCAGTTGGAGGAAATTTAAGGATGCATTCTTCAAAAGGTTTCAAGGCATAAAAGAAGAAAAGTTTTTTTCAACGTTTATCAAATTACGCCAAAAAGGAGATGTGGATGAGTACACTCGAGAATGGGAGACCTTGGCAACACGAGTACCCGGATTGTCGGAATCTCGTCTAATTCAGTCTTACATCTCAGGACTTAAAATCCATATACAAGAAGAGCTCGAACTGCATGAAATTACATCCGTAGAAGTAGCAAGGCAAAAAGCAAAAGCTGCTGAAAAGAAATTTGAAAGGGTGTCAAAACCAAAAAAAATATATTCGAGACAAAGATTTCCTCAATCTGAAAATGTAGATGACACAAAATATGTCCCACCCCATGTTCGTGAAGAATAAAAATCTAATGTGGAAAAACAAAGAATGCGAGAGGGCAAGTGCAAACATTGCGGTGAAAACTGGGACCCTAAGCACAGATGTGCTAATGGAAAAGCGAAAAATCTATACAGTTTTGAAGCAACTAATGACGCTAACAATAATGATTCATATATAGAAGGATTAGAAGACAACTTAGAGTTCTCTCCAAAAGTGGATGGGGAAACTATTCCGCAAGTGTCATTATCAGCTATGACAGGCATATCACAACCTCAAACCCTAAGGTTAAGAGGAAATATCAAGAACAACAACGTAATGGTTCTCGTCGACACTGGTAGTACCCACAATTTTCTAGATTCAACCATGGCAAAAAGACTTAACATATTTACCTTCCCCATGCCTAATATGAAGGTAATGGTGGCCGATGGTAAGAAGATTGAGAAAGTAGGGAAATGCCATAAGGTCAAACTAAAAATAAAAAAATTTCATTTAGAATCTCCATTCTACACCGTTCCATTACGAGGAGTAGATGTGGTCTTAGGAATTCAGTGGCTACAAACTTTAGGTACTTATTCTGCCAACCATCAGAAGCGGTTTATAAGTTTTAAGTGGAAAGGGCAGAAACACAGGTTGTATGGATTCCAAGCCCCAGAAGATCAAGTCGTATCTTCCTCTCTGATGACAAAGATGATTCAAACAGGAGCGCCAACATCTACAGTACAATGTCATCAGTTAGAAATTTTATCTTCAAAAGGGAGCCACGAAAATTGACCAGAAGAACAAGGATTAGTTCGGACACACGAAAAAGTATTCCAGGATCTACCCATAAAAGTGCCTCCAGATAGGAAAATCAAACATCCAATAGAAGTCAAGACAGGATCTGACCCTGTCGATATCAGATCTTTTCACTATCCAGATCAACAAAAGATTGAACTCGAGAATATGCTCCACGAATTTTTTAAAATGTGGGAAGCAAGAGCCCACCACTCAAGAAACCCAGGCATTCGTCAACATTGTCCATCGTTACGTATGCTTTGAGGACAAAGCATCTTTAAGAGAGGGGCAATGTTATGTATATTTTATTAATTATTAGTTAGATATAGTTATATTATGTTTTATTAAGTGAAAGGGCATGATCAAAGATCATGCCTCTTCACCAAGGGACACCATGAGGCCATATTTAAAGCCTCGGTGATTCCCCATTGTAATAATATCTCATATCTCATATTTTATCAATAATAATATATACTTATTCAAGTTTACCAGAGTTTTTATACTCCAAAGCCATTGAAAGACATCTTGATCAGCTTATAGCTCCAATGAAATTATCTCTAATTTGAATATTGTTCAACACAAACTCAATTTCTTCTCCACTATTTTGATTCTTGGCGCTCTGATACCATGTAGAAATTACACCAATGGATTCAATCCGATCATGCAATGTACTAAAACAAGATATTGAATCCTTCTACAATATTTTCGGAATATAAATCACGATCGCTTAATCACATGCAAGTAAGAGAAAGAAGTAAATCAATCGCACAACACAAGATTTTCCTAAGGAAAGAAACTTCTCAAACCCCCCACCCCCCATATTTATTGTATAATCAACCAAGGAATCATGAAATAATACAATGCATGTGTTCTCACCACAACCTCATACACTCTACCAATGGTCTCACACTGATCTAGGAAAAATTGGACCAATACATAGCCAATTTCCTGCCCATGTTCAGCATGCCTTTCTCACATAATCCCTAGAAAAAATAATTCCTATTAAATAGGAATTCCAACCTTCCTTGACTGCACAATCCATCATGGGCTTCCTGTGGCTCTATAACTGCACCTCAGAAGTTCACTAATAATACAACCGATAGTTTACTTACCTTTAACCTTTGTCTCAACTGGGTTGTCATCATAATTGACATGCATGCAGCTATTAATAGTGAATCATCAGTTACTTGGTAGATCACTACTTGTGAATTAAATCTATTTTAATTCACTTGATCTTCCACTATCTCGTCAATCAGTTAAAACTAGTTAAAATGATTTAACTCAATTAATTTGGGATAACTGATTGCACTCACACCACACTAGTGCTACAACTGCAACTGGAACCTGTACATAATAGAATCATTCTACATGCCTATTCTTTGACCCTCAACTCGAAATTCTTGAGCTAGCTTAGTCTATCACACTTAGTTAACTATTACATTTTTTTATGAGATAAGATTACAATTTATTTTCCAATTTATTTAAAAATTAATCGCCCACCTTAGCACTAATGTGTCACTGAATTACTCACTCATGTGTGACCTGGAATCCCACACTAGTATGTGGTGTATTTTCTTGTTGAATTTTAGCATGTATTGGGTGTGTGTGAAACAACAAGAAACCTTGTGTGTCTTTCATTAGGAATGGAAATAGTTCAGATCTGAAGTTTTTTTTTTTTTTTTTAAATAGTTATTTCTTGAATGAAATGTTCAAAAATCGTGTGTATTTTTTATGAGAAGCAGTGATGATTCAGATCTAAAAGTGTATTTTCATTTTCGAAGTTATTTCTCAAACCAAATTTTAAACCCTAACACATAGTTTTGTAACATTTCTTTTATCTGGTAACGAATCGAGACTTGGATATTGGGCTGATGGTGAACAAGATCCTTTTCCATTGAAAGTTTAGTTTCACAACTGGAATATGCTTGTTTGAGTTTGATTAGAACACATCGAATATTACTCCCGGTGAATGAATGATGATTGTTTATATTGCGTTAAAAACCCCAAGGCTCTATGTATGAAACTTTATTTTAATGAGTGGGTTTACTCTCTTATGTAAAATTTTATTATTCGAATGATACACAGTGTCTTTGGTTCTATGAAGCCTAGGATAGCATTTTGGTTATCTTGAGACCTTCGATGTAGGAACAAATTTTCCTTTTTTATTAAATTATCAGTCGAAGTTCCTTATTTTGGGTAACCTATATCATAATATTTCATAAACATAAACTTATTTTAAAAATAGGGTATTGATTAAACAAGATAAGTTATGATTAAACTTGATTGGTGAGGTTTTTTTTTTTTTTTTTGCACACGTGTGAAACACATCCTTTCTGTTTGATGATTTTTTTATTCCATGTTGAGATTTGATTGTTAATTATAGAACAATGTGTGTTGAGTCTATGAATGCATTTTTAATTTGAGAAATATTTTACTTCACAACAGAATAGATAGTTTTTCACATAGTGTCCTTAGTGCAGGAACATAATATTTTGAGGGTGAAAGAACAAATTTTGTTTAAATTACAGGAAAAGAGTATTTCGAATGGTCATTTAGTACAGGAAGAGATTTTTTATTTTATTAATTATGCCATTGAATCTTGAGTTCATTTACTTTGATATGAAATTCTTTTGAAAAGCCTCTGATTTCTATTTTCTGTGAGATCCAATTTCTGGAATGGTTTTAGTGTTACTATGTGAACAATGCAAGAATAGAAGTCAAGGATTTTATTTGAATTCTTTTGAACCTGATTAATTTAATTATTGGGGAAGATATAGGATTTACAAAAAATTTCGAGAACCTTTGGCATTAATTGTGTTACGCCTCGAAGTCTACGAGGCCCTAGTTTGACAAGTAAATGTTGTGAATTGAATTAAAATTCCACTAACCAACAGTTATGCATGTGTGATTGCTAAATTTTAGAAATCTAGTTCAGTTATTTTCATTTGTATTCAATCAAATGCCCTCTAATAATTGATAGAGGGAGTTGAAGGCAAGTTGTGCAGTGGGACAATAGTCTAACTCAGAGACTTGTTAGTTAACTGCTCACTGCAGCCCATAATATCTAATGCATGCATGGAATTATAATTTCTCATATGAAGTGGATATGACAAGGAAGTGTAGCATGAGTTGTATACTAGTTTGAGTGTATAGTTGTTGCATGAAGTTAGGAGATCAATCCTTGGGAATTGCATAAGAAAATAGGAGGAAATTCCTATCTTTTAGGAGCTGATTTCATTAAGGATTGCACAAGGAAATAGGAGGCTAGACGAACATATAATTGGCTAAGTGTTGGCCAAAGATTATCATTCAATAGAGAGAACAGTTATTCATTTGTCGGTTCTACTCAGAGCTGGAGCAAGAAATTTTAATAGTTTTTCTATTCAATTGATTAATGCAAAGAGGTTTGAGGGTTTTTTCCCAGTTGGGTTTTCCTAGAAATCATTTTACACTAGTGTTTTTTCTTGTTACATGCCTATGCATGTTATTCTAAATTATGAATTCCATTCTGCAGATTAGTAGAGTAGAATTTTGTCTCTTTATTTTCACTTTGAAATCTTGAGCAGTTGAAATTTCTATCAAATTTCTACATGTCGCGCTATGAAACATGTGGGACTGAATTTCTTATTAATTTTTCACATCGAATGAAGTTTTTTTAGGAGCTGTTACAATGAGAGAAGGGATTTAAGTAGAATAATGAAATTGTGATACCGGATGCCTTTGAATTTTAAGGGCTTAACGTAACTGAAGGAGTACAGGTGGTTGATACCCAGAGGCATTATAATGAAAAAATGGACCTTAGAAAAATAATGAAATGGAAATACTCGATGGTCCCGAGCTTGATGTAATATTCCTAATTAGCCCAAGCTAATAGGAATATTCAGTTTTTGTTTTGTTTCTTGTTTATTGAATTAAATTGTAAAGGAGGATCAATAATAACTCCTAAATAACAAAATAAATCAATGCTCAATGTGAAACAAGCTAAATCTGAGCTATCTTCATAAACACACTCAAGTGTGAAAGAGGCTGGATCAATTGACCGGGCCAACAGGACCAAATCAATAGCGTTGTCTAGGTGAAATGTATCTCCAAAAGGCACATCACAGTCCATGTTGGAGGCCACTCATGTGAATGAGGCTAATTCATCAAGCTGGTTTAGGGTTTGCCAAGAATACCACATTATAAAAGAAGGAGGAGGACACCAAGAGAGGGGTTTATTATTTGATATTTCATAAGGTGTTGTCTATTTAGACATTCCTTATTCTCTGGTTGTTTAGCTAAGAATAGTGTTGTTTAGCACTTGGGTGTTCCTGGTCGGGAATCCCACCTCCTTCCTTGAGCAGCTCTTGGAGGAGACTTGTTCTATCTTGTCCACTATCAGGCTTTGGGCCAAGCTTCATCTTCCAACCACAATTCAGATCCTATTGAGGGTTTTATTGTTTTTTCAAGCTTCAGCAGTGGAAGCTAGATCTACTCAGATCTAGGAAAATCTAGTGCCTCTTCTCAGTGAGTGTGTCTTTTAACCTCCTAGAAGAGTGTATTGGATCATTGGAACTGCATTTTCATATCTAGGCATCATGCCTAATCATCACTGAAGTTAATAGCACAGTTTCCCCTCCATAACTACGTTATCTGAAAGAGGAAAGTTGCAGGGTGTTTGAGCAACGTTTTTGAGGAGTGATCTCTGGTGTTGAGGAGCTTTCCTTGCACTATGGTGATCCATGGATTGGCCATCCAATCCATGTTCCCTTCAGATCTGACTTGTATATGGTTCTATTTACTACATAATTTCTGAATATTACTACAGGACTGCAACTTAGATCTCATATCTACTCACTATGTTCAAGATTTGCTCAGATCCCCAAGGGGAATGCATTAAGGAGCCCATCTAGTATACAGATCTGGATTGGATCTATATTTTTGTATACAGATCTGCTCTAGATCTGATGTGAAATATACTCAACTATAGCATCAATGAAATAATTCTATCAAGCTTTGCAGTCTCAAATATGTTGTTGCAGCACCTCAATATTGAGGGTTTCTTCATGTAATTCTTTTGTTTATCTATTGTAAATTGTATGAACCATGATATATATCTGATTTACTGATGTCCATACCATATTGCATCCATCACCTTCATAAAATCATGTTGTCTATGCTTCAGTAATTTCTGCAGTAATTAAGTCATGGGGATTGGACATTTCTAAGCCATATCGAGAGTGGGAGATCTGTTTAATATAGCTATAGTCATTTTTTTCTACTCAAATTTGGTATGTGAGTCCCAAATGACCTAAGATACGAGATCCCACTGTCACTTTCCCTTATTTTTATGCTCATCTCTGAAATTAACCTTTTTAGGGCATAAATTGCTGCTTTTCCCCAACTTTTGGCTGATAAAATGAAGTACAGTTTGTTGTTGTGGCTTGGATTGATGGCTATGTTTTTTTAACATGTCCTATGAGCTTATTTTATGCTGCATATCCATTACTGTGTTTATACATTGCTGTAGTCACTCATTGGGCATTTATCAAGCCATACTAAGTGTGGGAAGCCTGTTTGTCCCTCCTAGAAGGATTTTTTTTTTATATCTTCTTGGATTTAGGACTTATATACTTATATATAAGGGATCCAAGTTCTGGATTCAAATCTTGTAACATCCATTCTTGGAAAATGCGTTTTCCAGTCATGCCTTGCTGACAATTCCCATTTTGGGATATTACAGTGGTATCAAAGAATGGTCTCTGGTTTAGCCTGTGAGATCTAGCTATCAGAAGGATAAAGAAAAATACTAAATAAATATTACACAGATGACAAAGAGAATATTTTTTCCAACACACTCTCTCAAGCCATGCATGAATTGAAGGAATAAATCATGGGAATGAGAAGGGAAAGACATGAAAAATCCCTCAAGGAGTTCTTCTCATGAAGAAATCCCATGTACTTATTATGCTGTGTGTGAGCATTCAACCACACAACCTGATCTACAATGCTGTAACATGCCTACTTTCTTGTTGAGAGAAAGAGGAGGAGGAGGAATGACGAAAGAGGAGGTCTCCCTAATTCTTTTCCAAACCTTGGAAGGTATTAAAGAAGATCTCAAGGAGATGGAAGGGGAGGAGTGTAGAATATTTCTGTAAGGGTTTGAAACAATCCCTAACCATTCTCATGATGGGTGTGAGCATTCAGCCACACATGCAGATCCACAGCGCAATCTATTGCCCACATTTACTGCAAGGAGGATGAAGGAGGAACATCCATCACCACATGGAGATGAAGGGGGAGCCATTACTTCCATTAGAGGAGCCTTTGTATCTTTACAAGGAGTTCCAAATGATTCAACATGTGGGAACCAAAACACAATTCCGAAGCAACATGCAGTAGCATTGGTGGATTGTGAGATGGGAGGAGAGGAAGAGAAGAAGGATCAGCATCAATGGATGATGAGCATTTACCCTTATATATTTCAGAAGAATTATACACAAAGGAAGGAGACTGCACTATGCAGAGAAGAGAGGGACAAATCAGCCCACTCATACATGCAGTCCACTTCAGATTTTGATGTCTCACTACATGGAGGCATTCCACCTGGGAGGCCACCATATCTAGAATTGGTGAGAGACATCTTGCCTCTTGGCTCACCATTCTTGGATTCCAGGGAGGTGAGGAGTTTAGAGGATGAATTTGGCATGAAGGATGTCAATGTAGCAGGCAACAGCATGAGGAGAACTTCATATGCTAGATCACCAGTGCTGTCTCTTAGGAGGATTGATCCCTGTTGGAAGTCTCAACTTTTGGTAGAGTACTCCAAGGATCTTGATGCATGTATGATTCTTGATGACCTAGATGGAGATGATAGATACATAGTGGATGATGTGGTCATCTATTCCTATGGCGGGATCTTCTTGACTAGATCTTCTAGTCGCAAGGAGAAGTTGCTACATGCAGCACATGAGGACTTCTCTTCTATGCACTTTGATGCATATTTCCAGTTGGTAGAGGAGTTCACTTGGGAGGGCATCCAGCATGACATATTTCAGCATATGGAGAGATGCATATCCCATAAGGTAATGAAGAGGAGGTCACAACCACTTCCCTACTCATTGGAGGTGAGGGAGGAATTCTAGTTGAGCCATTTCAGCTCAAGATATCAAGTACATGATGGAGGAGGTATAGTCTCACATTTTGTATTGTACTTATTTTCCTTGTTTGAGCAGCATGATGTATCAAGAAGGATTGTTCCTTCTTGTATGATGTATGATGATGTACATGCATCCTTTTGCAACATTGAGATTGGCTATCTCATTGGTGGTTTGTGGGGGAAGCCACATGATTTTTGGTGTGCACCAATGACACCACTTTGTACTTTCTATTGGAAATGTTTTCATTGATGGCAAAGGAGTTGGAAAAGGAAGAGCATCTGAAATAGTAACTAGGAAAAGAGAAAAGCAAAGTAGCAGAGAACAGAGGCAGCAGAGAGGAGGCAGAGGCAGCATAGAAGGAACAAAGGCAGCAGGAGACAGATGACAGTAGAGGAGTCCTGATTGAATTAGAGTGTTAATCTCTGTGTAAAGAATAAATTTATTCCTTGGACTCTATTTGGCTTATGTAATTTCGAGCAAACCCTATACGTAGAGGACTATGGAAATCGGTTTAAGAGTCTATCTGCAGGAATAGGCTTTGAATTCCAGTAAATAAATGTATGAGCAATGCAAGGCTAAATTTCCCTCTATGTGTCAAAGAAATCGACTTCATGTCGATATTGTGTCTGAATGCGCTAAGAACTGTAAGAAAATTCTGTGTATTATGTATGAAATAAGACTCTGTGTCGGGCTTTAGATGGAGTTCAATTTTGGATAAATCCTATGATAATGGCTCATATTTGAGGTTCTGGATTGTAATCGAAAGCATCAATCTCTGTGAAGAAAGTTCTCCTGCTAATCTGAAACAGGAAGTTGTGGATCGATCACGGTTGCAGTGAGTATCGTGGTCATCGCAGAACTCAATGCGGTCGAATAATCCATGGGGGTTACTATAAGTCATGTTCTTCTGCCAAAAATGCAGACTTTTGAACTACAACCAATAGTTGGATGATTGATATGGAATGTAGCATAAACACGACGGAGTTAAACAAAATAAAGGCGGACAGAACCTTGAGCAGAGGAGAGGAACCACGAGCGGAGTGAACAGTAAAGGCGGTTTCCAGTTTTCATCGCACCGCTTTCGTCGGGCAATCGGTATTCAAGAAATCGGAGCGATTCCATAGAGTGGGCGACACGTGGCCCTGAGCGAATTCACAAAACCACTTTCACAGCGAGCCATCACGCATTATCGTCCGTGCATCTTCACCATGCGATATCCATTGGATCGTCAAGGCCGGTACAACAACTTGTCCGCCATTAGATGACAAGGGACGTTTAAGCGTTGGGGCCCAGTCCATCGCGCAATTATTGAATATTAACCCTCGTGCAAGTTAACCACGTGATTTCCATAGGATCAAGGTTTAAAGAGTGATGAATTATCCACCATTGGATCATGAATGAAGTTTCAAAGTGAACAAAATGGAGAGCGAAAGTCAATTTAATTGAGCTCCGTGAATCCAATGTAATTTGATTTAATAAAGTGGGTCTATTCAAAGGTTTCCTCCGCGTATGCCTGGAGTATTGAGGTTTATTTTAAACCATACACAGTCGAATATAAAATCCCAAGTCGAAGATTGAGATATGAAGTTTAGAACGAGTTAAGTGGGTGATATTTGCCATGGTCGAGCTCAGAAATTGTAACCAGAGTGCGGACTAAAAGAAGTGTTGAAGGTTAGAATGCAAGGTCATCCTTTTTAAAATGGGAGAGTTAAGAAAAAATTCACCATATATGTGATGTGTGGAAACTTGTTCATTTAACCAATGCTAAATTGATTGGTCCGAGTTGATTCGACTATGGTTTAAGCCATAGATTCTTCAAGGAGGTAAACTTCAGCATAAATTGGAAATTGGGTTAAGTACTAAATTGAGTGCAGGTGATTTTATGTGCAAGTTTTAATTATTTAAATTGCCAGCACAGAAAATAGAGTATTGAAATTTCCCAGATCAACAGTTGGATTGAGTACAAATTTGTTGTATCCATTTTATATGCACATAGAAAGAGGAAGTATGAGGCCTAATAGAGGTAAAAAAAGATTGCAGAGGTGAAGAGATGTACAACAAAGGGATTCAAAAGTACAGTGAACAGGTGGAATATACAGATGACAGTGAACAAAGAGTATGCAGAACAGTTTCTTAACAGCAGCAGAAAAAGACAAAACCAACAAAGCCAAAGGCCAGAAAATGAGCTGAGTGAAATTGTTTTTATGTAACCAAAAAGGTGAAATGTAAATGTTTTAATTGATTTATATTGTTGTGATGCATTGGAAAGTCTCCAGACGAGAACAAATATCCCACTGTAATAATAAATTGGTACCTACAGTTATATTTTCTGAATGAACGGATAAAAGAGATGAGAAGGCAGAAGGCAAAGAGACATGGCTATCCATTTCGAATTCCCAGTAGAATACAGATAGCCATGAAGCTATTTTGTATAAAACAGGGTAATATCCAAGGGGAGAAGGTTACGGAAATAGAGTGAGAGAAGAAGAGAGTGTGCAACAGAATTGAAGAGAGTTGAAGAAAATAAGAAATTTGCAAGAGGTTAGAGAGTGTGAATATAGAGAATGCAGAGTATGAAGAATTGAGGAGAAAATACAAGAAGAAGGAGGGGTTGAGCAGAGATGATGCAGAACTGATATGAGGACTAATGAATAGCAGAAGAGAAGGTATAGAACAAAGTTGATATCCAAGGTAAATGAGCAAGTGTTTTTCTTTGAAAGAGTAAGGAAGTTGGAGCTTCCCTATCAAGTTGTAGTTTGATAGATGTCAATTGTAGCTGACTAAGGTAGGAGCCTCCTGTAGCTTGGTGTCTGCAGAAAATAGATGGGAGTTGGTGCTTCCACATCAAGTTGTAGCTTGATAAAATTTCATTTGTAGCTGACTGAGGTTGGAGCCTCCTGTAGGTTGGTGTCTGCAGAAAATTAATGGGAGTTGGAGCTTCCTTGCAAGTTGTAGCTTGTAGAATTGAGGTAGGAGCCTCCTATAGGCCGGTGCCTACAGAAAATCAGTGGTGAGAGGGAGTTGGAGCTTGCCTTTGCATCACAACAATAATAAGATGTGGTTTTCTCCCTTTATGGGTTTCCACTTATATCTGGTGTCTCTGTGCATGATGTCTATGTGTTGATGTGTTTTATCTAATCTGCCTAATGCTTGTTGCTCTCATATTAAGTCTACTATTACATTATATTAATTCTGGCTACTCACATTCTAAGATTACTCACAAGTTAAGTTAAACATGAAATGAAGCTGTAAACAAGTGTTAATGAAAAAGTTTTAAAAAACCATGAATGTGTTAAACTGATTCAACCCCCCCCCCCCCTATCAGTTTAACTAAGGGTTCAAAAATTGGTATCAGAGCCAGGTTCCTTTGGTGTAAGCCTAATAGCTTGAAGGAGATCTGGTTGAGTCATGGACTATCAAAATGTACCTGTGTTAAATACAACAAACTTTCCTGAATGGAGAGATAAGGTTAAAATGGGATTATTGGCTTATGAACCTGAAGTATGGAAGCTTTTATGTGATGGTTACTGCAAAGACTCACCCATGGTGAAAGAACAACAGAGGAATGCCAAGGAAAAATGTGTGATATATAACAATCTTCATAACAATGATCTTGAGTTAATAATGGATTTAACTTCAGCAAAAGAAATTTGGGACAGACTGCATTTCATGCATGGAGTAGAAACTGAGGATTGCATTGTCAAGAAGGAGAAGAGAATTAAGAAAAATATAAATTCATGTCAAAAAGAAGATTTTCAATCAAATGAGGTACCTGCTAGTGTGAATGGCAGTAAGAGCCATGAAGAAATTGCAGCTGAAGAAAAATCCAAACTTGACACAGCTCTGACTGAAATAGAAAGATTGAAGAATAAAAACAAATACCTTAAGAGATTGGTACAAATATGTGATGAGAGAGAATATTAAGAAATTATTGGTACAAAGAAATTATTGGCCTAAAGACACAGCTTGAAGAGGCAAAGAAAGTAGAAGACACTCTGTTGCAACAAATGAGAGAGAAAAGTCAGGAATGTGAAAGATTGGAAGAAGAAGTAGTGAGCTTAAGAAATAAATTAGAAAAATCCCAAAGAGAACTATTAATGAATACACCATTAATGAAAAGCACTGGACAATTGGACAAGATGCTCAATGCTCAAAGATCTCCTCTCATAAAGGCGGGCTTAGGATATGTAGGAGAAACTAGTAAGTCCCAGATAGAAGATAATAGGAAAATAATTTTTGTAAAAGCTATAAAGAACAGTGAAACAGCTCAGCAAATTCCTACAGAAGCAGAAGCTAGCAAGAACATGAGTTGCAGAGAAACAAATAGAATCAAGCAGCAACATGAAAGAACAGAGAATGAGAGGATGAAACAATCAACTGCTAAAGGCTCATATGCTCCTAAGGATGAATTGAACAAATTCGGAAGATGTCAAAGGAGGTTCCTCCCTCCTATGAAAAATAGCACATGTTTATCTTGTCATAAACCAGGACATAATGCAACATATTGTAAGAGAAGGCCTATCCAATCCAACCAGCAAAGGATGCAGCAAAAGAGAAGAACCCCTCAAGAAAATGAAAGGGCCATTCACTGTAGAGTACACCGTATTTCACAAACTCTTTATTATACATGGATATTTTGGACATAAAATTGTTGATTGTAAAATGTATTCAAGAAGGGTAACAAATTATTATACATCAGCTCAAATGTACTTTGAAAAAATAAGATGTTATGTATGCCTCAAGCTTGGCCACAAAGAAAAGGACTGTAAACTGCCATATATACTAAAGAACTCTAGATAGATGATGAAAACAAAGCAAATCAAACAAAACTATGAATTTAAGAGAAGTGCAGACATTATGAAGAACCCCAATAAATTATGGAAGGAAAAGAGAAAGGGGGAGCCTATTATCTCAATAACATAACGAATCATCCATAGTCTCAAGGGGAGCTGCTTTAGGAAGCAAAGCAAAAATCCATCCAATGACAAATATGAAGCAACATCCCAGGGGGAGAGCAGTTCATATATAGACCCCATGAAATTAGTCCAAGAAGAGCTCCATGTAATGAGAACAGCTATGAGATCAAGAAGAAAAAGGAAATTCCTCTAAAAGAGAACTATAGAGAAAGAAGATCATCTGAAGTATTAAGTAGCTGATAGTTTGATGGAAGAAGAGAAGAGAGCAAGAAGCCATGATGATAGAGGAAACCTTAGCAATGAACATATAAGCTAAGAAGACTTTAGCACATTAAAGTGATCATCACACTATGCCCTATACTGCTAGAATTAACAATGTATCACATTAAGAAGGATGAGTAAGAAAAACGCCTATCATCAGTTCATTACATCTTTCAAAAGGTCCACTTGGAGAAATGCAGTTAAGTGAGTAATAAATATTTGAGTAATCAGCCCATGAAGATTTATAGAAAACAAATTGAAGATGTCTTCCTGAAAATCTTTATGTTAGAACAATTGAATTGAATATAAAGCAACAATGATTCTAGAGTAGTCCTAGAAAGGAAAATGCAATGGCTTTCTTTGGAACAGAAGGACAAAAAAAGAAGAGTGGTAAATAATGCCAAGATCAGATTCAATATATTGATGATTGTTGGTGTGAACAGTGGAAAGATAAATAATAGAATTTAAAAAGGATGCATCAATTATGGGTTAATGTGCAAGCTGAATTGAAATCTCTGCATGGTTTATCAAAGTAATATCAATTGGTGTTTAGGTACAAGCAGCATACCTATCAACTGAATATCAAGTGCTATTATGGAGTAGCAATAGTATGGTACAGGTCCTCAGGATCAAAGGATTATGGCAAAAGTGCATCAAGGTGAAATTCTCGGAGTTATCTGCATTCAGCATGAAAAGTGTTAGTATGAATCTTTTGTCGAAGTGTACGAAAAAAACCACTTTAGCTACGCATAAATAATAGCCCTAACATCAAATATGGCTGCCAATATCTTCAGATCTGCAGTTAGTTGATCAAGACAAGAGCTGCAAAAACCAGATCTATGCATAGAAAGACATTAAGCAGTAAAAAGAAGGGTTTGCTCCATATATCCAATAGACAAGACAAGAACAATTTTTGAAATATTTTTTTGTATTAAGGGCACCTGGGAGGAAAACAAGAAGATGTTTCCAATTCTCCTCAATGGGATGGGTTCTTGGAAGTCCTCAGCACTTCAGATCTAGCATTTCTCTCTCCTGTTGGTGTAGAAAACCCAGACAAAGATAGAACTCAAAGGGAGCTCACACGGCAAATAATGGAAAATATGACAATGATAATGGCTCAAAGTCAGACCAAGAGTTTAGATCCAGAGTGATCTAATAGGCAACAAAAGGTGATGAATGGTAGGAAAAACCCTCCTATTTATAACAAAATATTGGGTCATTCTAGATCTTGGTGCATGATTAAAATAATGTTAACCAAATCTAGATCCACCTTTTATGGAATATTTTATTATATTTGTTGGAGGGAAAAAGTATTTGACTTAGGTCAAATCCCTTTATTTGTGAATAATAAATAAATAAATGATTTATTTATCATTTTAAGGAAGTGGTTGAAAGATAATCAAATAAATAATGATTTATTTAATTATTTATGAGTGATTTAGTCATATTTAACAAGGAATATTATTTAAATAAGATTTAAATAATTATTCCTAGAAAATAATAAGATAAATAAAGATTTATCTAATTAATTTCTTTGTTTTGGGTTAAACATGACCAGGAAAATCAAACAAATATAGGTTTGTTTAATATTTCCTTTTAGGGTTTCCTGTTTAGACCATAAACAACCTAATAAATGTGTTTTATTAAGTTATTTCACATAGTGAAAGCAATTTTACTTAGGGTAAAATTGGTCTTACATGGTGTACTTGGGTCCATCTAATGATATTAGGTTAGATGACCAAAAAATGGTGTAACAGATTGCCCCCCAGCGTGCGAGTGTTAGGAGAAAATCGTATGACCGAAGTACGTTGTAAGAACTCAATCACCACACATCAAAAGGGAAGTCAGAGAGAGAAATGTAAGGTAGACTAATGTGCTGAAGAACTAGACCCTGAGGAGACGAGACTTACAGGTGCAACAAGTCTCTTTTTATGAGAGGGTACCTATGCTAAAGGCGGTGGGGGAGGCATACCTATGCCCGCCGAGACAAAGTAAAAAAGAATAGTGTGTCCAGTAAACAAGGGACCGAACCATAAAGTACAGCCGGCATAAACATGAGCCAGATAAAAATACAATGAGGGATCCCACATACATGTTGTGCCTAGGATAACAGCCAGGACTTATACAATAATATCTGAGTACATGAGATACAAATACAACCCAAATGCCCCCTATAAGTGGGGAAGGGCTCACAAAATCTGACTGATACATGCAAATCAAAGAGGCACTGCAAGCGGCTAAGGCCGACATCATCAAATATATGGAGTTGCATCGAGGGCTGCAATGAAGAGGTCATCCGGGCATGTGGGGGGCTACCTGCAGGGCCACCCCCTCATGAGGGCTGAGACATCTCACACACACCCGGGAATCACCAAGAGCTGCTGCTGCATCACTGAACCATCAAGTATACGGATCTCGATCATGTTGAAAGGAGCTGGAGTGGAGAAACAATCAAGTCAAAGGGAAATGAGAGATCCCTTGGCCTGATCTGAGGCACCAAACAAGAGTGGAAGCTGGAACCAAGGTACATCGCCCTCGAGACCTATCTTCTAGAATGAAGGAGCTGATGTCGATAGAAGGAGGTCCGCCATAGGTGAGGCAATGGGAGGTCCTCAACTAAGGCACGAGAGAAGATAGTAGAGTGACGGACAGACTAATACCAATGATGATGGTGGAATGGAGGGGACTGAGTAGCGAATGGATGACTTCCCTTGCTAGAGCATAAAGGGCATGAATGACATGGCAGCGACTGACACAATATCATCAGGGATAAGGGATAGTGGGACTGAAGGCCATAATGTGCGACACAAGAGAGAAACCAAGCAATGAGGGGTGGAGGACTATAGCGGGGTACAAAGGGACTCGGGATAGACTCCATGAATGCGATGATGACTCAACTTGGATGCTCTAAACAAGGGCGACTTGATGGTGCTGCCACACAGAAAAGAGCCCATGGGGAACCCGAAAAACATGAGTACAAGATGATATCTCATGACGAAAATCGACACAAACAAAGACAAGTATGGAGGCAAAGTGGTGCCCCAAGTACAAGTGTTGTAAGTGAGGAAATTCGATTTTGGGTGGAGGTGAAGTGACCCATCTTGGACAAAATGTGTCTTGGTGAAGTATCAAATCAGAAAAAACTAACAGATACCCATTTGAGGGCTCGGTGAGAGCTTTCCAACGGTGTGGACGGTTTTTCAAACGGAGCTACGGTATGGTCGCAGCAGGCGAAAGAAGAAACAAGGGTTCTCTTTTAATAAGGCAGTTTTCCCTCCAAATCCACTCATTTTCTAGTGTTGCTGTGGTGAATGTAGAGAGGAGAGAAGGCCCTAAATCTTGCGGCGAGCGTAGCGAACAAACCGACCATTGGAATCAAGATCTGTCAGTTGCAGGTACGAGGCCTAACCTTACTCTTTCATTTTGATGGATTGAAAGTTCAAATTAGGGCCCAAAATCTCATAAACATACCCTCTTTCATCTCTACGGCCGGGTCACACTTTTTGGGCCAAAAACTGCGACCTGGGATGCAGGTTTTGAGCCAAAAACTGCGACCTAGCCCAGGATTGGGCAGAAAAGTGCGACCTAGAGGATGAAGGGGATTTCAGTGTTGTGTTAGGGCTGAGATTTGGGTTTTTGTGATTGGTTACCGTGTTTCCTATCTGTATACTGACAAAGATGATGTTTTTGTGAAGCTATGGCAGATATACAGGTCAACTGGAGAGAGAGAGACCTGGGCACATTACGGACAGAGATCCAGACAGATCAGGGAGTTCGTCGTGTATTGGCCAGGTTTGGGGTTCTAAAGTTTTTGGAGAACCCTTTGATGAGAGCTGGGGAGCCCTTGTTGGCCCGGATTGTCAGTTATTGGGATCCAGATCATGAGGTCTTTATAGTGCAGGGGCACAGGATCGAATTGACAGTCCAGGACCTGTATTTCCTGACTGGTCTCCCGCCACTTGGGATGGTGGGAAATACACAGCCAGTGTTACCGTAGGGGCGGAACATCATGGAGTTTTTGGAGCGACATTGGCGACCGGGTCTCCAGGTCAAAGGGACTCGGATATCGATCGGGGACTTAGAGAGATTAGAGACCCGTGCAGTGGCCGCAGCGGTGCTGCGGATCCTGGGCAACCAGGCATTCCATCACATCACTGGGGGGCAGATGATGATTGTGGAGAGTGTGTTGAGTGGGACCTACTATGGGTGGGCCCAAATGATGTTGGTGTCGTTAAAACGACAGTTGTCGCTGTGCAAGCGGCAAGTGAACCACGATTGCTCGTATGGGACTTTATTGTGTTCCTTTTTTTTTTAGAAGATCCCGACCTTACAACCTTGTATACAGCTCCCATTTGGGGCCCGAGAGAGCCCAGGATGCGCCGGTGGGGGCGCCTACTGTGCAGAGGAGGAGGAGGGGCGGTCGGACTGGTGTTTCATCCTGAGTTCTTTGCCCATTGGGATCAGATGCCATTATACATAGACGACTATCCCTATAGTGAGATGAGTTATTGTGGAGATCCGGACCTGCCACTTCCGCCTGGTCGAGTATGGGGGCCCGATGGTAAGTGAAAAATTACTAGTCTTTTATGGGCATGTTAAAGTTATTGAATAGTAGATAGGGTACTGATTCATGTACTTTTGGTATGCAGATATAGCTCCGGTAAAATCAGCTGGATATATGGGACGACCGGCAGCATCAGGAGCTGCAGGCCCGAGTGGATCGAGAGCGGCGTATAATGAGGATGTGGCCGCCCTCCTGGAGGACATTCGTCGTAGATGCGAGAAGTTTCTGACCTGTGTTTCAGAGCGCGGGTGGCAAGACTTAGACGACCAGTACGTAGAGCCATGTATTGGTCTACCCTCGGAATGGCGAGGTGTCATGCGGCGCGTGGCGATGGCCGGTCAAGGAGTACGTGATCTACGATCTGCAGGAGCAAAGCCACTGGCTCGGGATCCGCCAGATAGTGATTAGGTGTGGGGCATGTGGTGCCCCCTAGTGTGTATGTAGGGGCAGGTGGTGCCCCCAGTTTTGAGTTTTTTGTAACATGCTATGGGCATGTCAAATGTATCAGAGTAGATGGACTCTAAACACATGTTTTGCGACACATATTATGGATATGCATGTTTTTTAATGATTATGAATATTATTGTCTTGTATGAAATTCGTGTGATAAATGCCAATATAGAACATGGTTTGCAATACTATCTACATAGTGATTCTGTTCTCGAGGTACATGGTTGAAAGTTATGGTTTCAAATTCACGTATCAAGAGTTTCACTCGTAAATATCGTCTAAACAACACAGGATTACGCACACGATAGACACCATTTAGTTGCATGACAAGAAGTAGGGAATCTAAACGAACATGCAGATGGAGGATGCGATGAAAGAGGGCATCAGCTAAGAGACCATGCACTGCATCATATTCGGCCTGATTGTTGGTGGCAGTACCAATGCAGACCCCGTTTGAGAGCACAAGGGCATGCAAGGGGGTGAAAATGGCCCAACCTGCCGAGGCTAGATTCTGGGAGTAACGACTTGCACCATCGGCGTAATCGATATAGGGTGGGGACGGGAGGTCCTGCGGAATAGTGTTACAAGACAACAAATGAGGGGAGGAGGGACAATGACGGCAGCGTGAGTGTATATTAGACATCAAGCGGCAACTGCGGGAGGGAGTGTGATGGGCAAGATGGCTATGACGCATATACAAACTGGATGGTGGTATATGGGGGCTATAGGAGGGGTGGTTGGGACTCAGGCTGCGGAGGTCAACAGAGATACGGGTGGTGTTATCTCGTGTATGGGCAGAAAGGAGGAGTTCAAGGGTGGAAAAGGTTCCCAAGGAGGCATCTGGACGGGAAAAGAGGGGAGGAAGAGTGGAAGGGAAACCACATGACGCGGAAAAGTTACTTAAATCACCCGTAGGGGAAGAAAGGCTCGCATATGGATCGTCACGAGGAATGAAAAAAGAACAGGGAAACAATTGGTTAAAAGATGTGGAGCCCAGGGTGGTCGCTGAAGGGGGGTCAAGCGAAACAACAGGGGAGGATTCAAGGGGAATGTGCTCCAAGGGTCTCACAGAGGATGATAGGTAAAGAATGGTGGTAGTAGACTCCGTCATTTGGACATCAGAGGGGGGAATGTCGATGGGAGCGGGGGGATCCTCCAGCTGACCCGAAGTATACTGCGTGAGTATGGGAGAGGCAGAATGATTTTGTTCAACCTCATACTCGTGGACTACTTCTAAAGAAGCACAGTAATGCGTCAGGTGAGGACAATGGTGGGAATAATGGCCATGGACACCACACAAGGCACAGGGTTTGCTGGTGCAAATAGTTTTTGGGTTCTTTGTTACGAACGAGGACGAGAGAGAGGGGTCAGGGACTGTAGACTCAGGGAACATGACTTTAACCATGGGTTGAATGTGGGGCAATTCGAGACAAGTATGGGTGGCGTGACCAACGACATCACACAAGGCGCAAGGCTTTGCGAGCGGAGAAGGAGTTGGGTCGGTCGGGGTGACCTTGTCTTTGGATGCCCCCTTGCGAGCTTTGCCTTTCTTTCCTGGAGCCGTTACCATAGGGGTAGGGTCCTGGGGAGGTGCGGGGGGCATGGTGGCAACGGAGAAAGCGAGGGGGACCGATCGAACCGGTGTCAAATCAAGATAGGGTTTGGGGTGACCAGGTGGGGTAGCAGCTAGAGGGTCAAGGTACCAGACGGGTATGCCCAGGGTCAGGTTAAGGAGAGAGAGGGTGGCCATGAACCGGACCGTATAGACTCCGGGAGGGGGAGCCAGGAAAGGTATCTGACCAGTGGGATAATGACCAGGAGGGACGGCTCCGAGCTGATTGAGGCCTGGGGGAACCGACCCGGGAGGATAGAGGGGTTCAGGGATACCAGCTATAGGAGAAGGGCCAGAAGGAGGAGGTCCGGCTGGCTGAGATGAATGGCTAGGAGCGGGTTGCGGTGGGCGAAGTTGAGTCTGAGGTTGCTGACTAGCTGAAGAGGGTCGCTTAAGGGCAGCCCGAGACGATTGCATCATGCAAACATTCGATAAGCTGGGATCAGAGATATGAGGAGGAGGGGGACCAGGGAAAGTTCCAAGCAGGGAGGAGTATTTATAGACGCCGGGAGAAACACTGGTCAAGGAATTGACGGTTTGCTTATTGGCTATAGAAGAGATGGTCGTCTCTGGGGAGGTCTGAGACGGTGGCTCATGATAAGTCAACTGGTCGATGGTGATTATCTTTCCATTGTGAGGAAAAGACATCTTGCGAAAAACCGTGGATGGGACAGTAGACATGGCATAGGTGTAGCTTCGCCCCAATAGAATTTTGTAGTCTAGAGGAGCGTCGATGACTTCGACGTCAACGCAAACAGTCTTGCCTGCAAGGGTGATAGGACAATTACGGAAAAGGCCAATGGGCTGGGAGGCGTGGCCATCCCACACTCGAAGGGTGATCGTGGAAGGGGCCAACTCAGGAGATCCGAGTTGCTTCCAAACCGAAGCGGACATCACACAGGTGGATTCCCCCTCATCAATTATACACCGAGAAACGTTGGCATTCCAGATTTTGATTGGGATTTGGAAGGCAACGGAAGCAGGAAGAGGAGGATGTTCTGATTGACGGGCGTCGAAAACAATCATTTGGTCATCGGCAGGATCTACAGCACCCACGGCAGATGGCTGAGCCTTCTTTTGGGAAGGGCACGACTAGAGGAGTCCCAATGTGGAAATGGCAGTAGGAGATTGCGCCAAATCATCTGCTATGATATATGAATGAGCAGCTCGACCAAAAGCAGCATTTCGACGTAATGGTCCCTTAGGAATCTTGGTATGAACCTCGACTTTGGGTTGAGGGATATGTAAGGGACCATTGGATGTCGAAAGAGGCTCTGTAGAACCTGAAGAAGGGGACTCAGGGGCAGAATGAGCGGAAGGCTTGGAGTACTGGCGAGACCGATTTTGAAGGTGAAGGTCGACGGTTGGGGATGGATCAAAGTTCATCATGAGGATCTGGTAATCGGAGGAACCAGAAGGGGAAGGTTGAGTGGCGACCTGTCCGTCAGGTGGTTGGGCAGCCATGAATCCTTGCTGAGGGAAAGGATCAAGAAACACAGCTGGTTGAGTAGTGGCCACATTAGGGGGAGCATGAGGGGAGGCATGTTGTCCTCGCAATGTGGCTTGAGACTCCCACATCTTCCGTATCTGTGGTAAGAGGGGACAATCGTGGGTGTAATGACCGTAAACACCGCAACATGAACAAGGCTTATTGGTGCAAAGAGGCCTGTCCGGCTTGGGCTAAGCGCCTTGTTGCTGGTTAGCAGTGTTAGAGTCAGTACCTTGAGGATTGGGTCCACGCATACCGGGGGCGGATTGATTTGGATTGCCTCTCCACCTTCGTTGAGAAGAAGGGGGATTAGTCGCACCTTGCTGTGCAAATACTTGCCCTGGAGGGGGCTGTAGGTGCTGTTGCGGGGGTGGAGGAGGCAAGGGAGGTGGAAACACATATGCTGGAGGAGCTGGTGCACCAGGCTGCAAATAAGGATAATGGTTAGGTTGGGCAACATTGAGGTAAGCAGGAGGTTGGGAAAAAGGATGAGGCATGTCATATCCTGGATACATGCTACCTAGAGGGGGAAAAGTGCTAGAGGTGCTGGCCCCTCCCGGAGGGAGACCATAGCCCATAGGAGGTTGAGCATATGGATGAGAAAGGGCTCCAACGATACCGTCGGCAGAATGAGATGCCCCCAGGGTGTTAGCGCCACCGGGCCTGGGAAGGTCAGGAAGGACGGTATAAACATAACCAGACTAAGCGTAGATCAAGTCATATTTCAAGGCTACTTGGAGGGAGACTTCTTCGGTTTGAGGGAAATGGGAGGCGACATCTTTGCCAATGGGAGGTAAGAGAGTGCGAAGGAACCAGTCCATATAAACATGATCCTCGAAGGGGGGAGCTCGACATAAGCTCCGTCTTCTTTTCCATTCCTGGACATGAGTGGAAAGGCGCGTCGAAGAGGTTTGCTTGAAAGAAGTCAAAAGCTCTGTACCAGTATCGTATCGGAGAGGGAGCTGGAAATAGGATAAAAAGGCTTGGGCAATGGTCGCAAAGGTGGTATGGGAAGAGGTGGCTTGGTCAACATACCATTTAGAAGCTTTACCAGTAAGCGTGCATTGGAACAACCGAAGACGGATGGAATCATCGGTAATGGAATTGGAGGAACACCACATGTGGAAAGATCGGACATGGTTGGTTGGATCTTCTCCAGCAAGGCCTTCGAACTTAGGGATGTCGGAGGGGAGCTTGGTTGGCATAGCAGGCCAACGAACATCGTGGTGGATAGGGTCATTGATCAACTGATTGAAATCGGGGAGGCTGAGGCCTGCCATGTAAGGGAGCAAAGGTGCAGCCGAGGTAGTTCCTGTGCTGGTTCCGCTAGTAGTAGTCCCGGCATTAGGGCCGGGATTACCGCTAGCGTTAGGCCCTGGACCAGACATAGTGAAGGTGACACGGGGAGAACCAGAAGTAAAAGGAGAACCCAATGAATCAGAAGAGGAGTCGGAGTGCGGACTCGGAGGAGGACTAACTTGACGACGGCGGGAAGGAGTAGGTCGACCGATCGGAAACTGAGGGTGAAGGCCAAGAAGTCTCCGGGATGTGCGCTTTAGGGGCACAATGGTGACAACACAAACACGGCATGAGGGGAAGAAGAATGACCGACAAAGGCAGGGAGGTGCAGAATCAAGTGATTACAATGTCGAAACAAGGGCAGAAAGGTGCAGTGTCAATTGATTTTAAAGTCTTTGCCTGGCGGTGTAAACCAGGCTCTTCTTCACTTAGGGTGAGTGTGTGGCGTGCATTAAATTTTAAACCCTTTTCGTTTTGAGAGCAAGAGAAAAAGTGTGTTGCGTAACTGAAAATAGTGCTGCAAAAAACAGTATATAATGCTAAAATAACATAAAATTAACAGCTACTAGTGCATCGATCTAACCTGTTGTGCATATCAGCACTTAGACCTAAATTTTTGGCCTAACGCTCCCCCATAATCTTTCAAACCTGTTATCATGGCCAAAAACTTCCATATATTGTCTATCGTTACCTTTGCTGCTCAAAAAAATACATTAGACAAAGGTTTAGATTCGCAATTTAAATTTATGTCGGGCCCAGCCTTTGGGGTCTCAGCCCCCTTTGTTTCGATTCCCATATGATCCGGGCGCGAAACCGTGTGCCATCAAGATAGGAGCTAATCCTTCAAAGTTTCGGGGGCACTCGTGGCCGTCCGATCAAAAGCAAATCGATGGAGCGGAGTTTGGTTTATTGTGGTGGCCCCCGCACCCGCTTTCAGTATGAAAACCAGTGGTTTCATTCCGCACCACCTCCACTGGGCCGACGGTATTCTCCAGGGAGCCAGCGATTCCATAGATCGCGTGACGCGTGTCCTGGTGTGCGTTCCAAAACCGCTGCTATTTCGCGCATTATTGTTCAGACAATGGACGCGCAGCGGAATCAATCATCGTCGTCCAACCTTACGCACTTAATCCAACGATGGTTATCCTCTGAAGTAGCACGCAGTTTAACCCAGGCTAATCATGCTCCTGGCCCACCACGCATTGTCTGTTGATGCCGTTTTAACCGTTGATCTCATTCAAGGATCATACGGCCCGTGATTGTTTACATACTCCCCATTTGACTAAGTCTACCTCCACGTCGTCTCTCCCTCTTGGCGTTTCGTACACCCATGTGTCATCATCTCGCATGTTCATAGTATTTTTCCCCTGCCGTATATATATACATATTTCATTCATATTCGTTGTTCTCTGTTCATGCGTCATGCTTTGCTGTTCTACGTGGAAAAGCCTCCGCTCCGTTTGTCCACCACTTCCCCACTATATTTTCGCCACCTTTTTGCATGTTTCCGCCAGTCTATAATGCCATGACACTTCACAGTTGCCTCCTCCTTATTACCCCCGCTGCATCTCTATCCCCTTGCATTATTCTCTTACTGTGTTTACGGATTTTGCAGGGTTTCAACGATGAAACGTTATTGTAATTTACAGTCTTGGTTGTAGGAGTATAGCACATCTGAAGGCTATTCTATTGAGGCTGCAATTATGAAGAGGGGTCCCAAGAGCCACCATGATTAGACACTCATTGCAGAAGAAAGGTTTAAAAATCCCTCAAACATTCCAGAGTCTTTTCAAAATATAGATTTTTCAGATAGGGATATTAATGGAACAATGGCAGATATCAGGGAATGATCGAGAAATTTAGGCTTCGGCATTTAAAATTTTAAATGTGGATTCAGAAGATGAGAGGAAAAAGTACAGAATGTTTCATATTTTATTCCTATATTTTTCCTCCAGAAAAATCTCCTCCCTCAGCATTTACTCCATAGCACAGCAGCAGAGTACGTCCAGCATTATAGCGCCGTCAAAAGTATGGGCAGGCGTTTTTCCGCCATCTTGATCAAATTAAGCAATTTAATGTTTTCACCTAACCCCTATTCTCTAGAGTTTTCTACCTCTTCTATAAAACCGAAGAAGAAATACATTGTAAGGGTTCCAGATTTCTATCAACAAACTGTGCAGTGAAAGGCTTTGTATACATCTTGTAAAGTTTTTGTATGAAGGCTCAGAGCCCGTAGGGTCTTAGTGAGGAGGAGTTATAACTGTAATGAGGATTCTGGTCTTTGGTATCCCACAGTATGTAATCTTTTCTTATGTGTTAATATAATATCTCATTTCATTGCATTTATCTTCTTGTATCATGTTCTAGAATGCGAGTGGCTCACTGATCTTAAGTAAGGATTCATCCTAGTTGGTGCCCATACTTGGATTAGTCAAGCGCTTTAAATAGGCCTAATCATGATATACTGTTCCATGTTCATGTCATTCATATTTTTTGCTATATTAGTTACTTGAGGAGGGTGCTTTTAAAACGCCATTGTCATGTATGGATTCTTAGTTGGATAAGCCCATATGTGGTTATGTTGTGTATCTGGGTATCAGCCTCATGTTAACTAGTATCTCCTTAATGTTTTCCTCACTGCATCCACTTTCTGATATTTGATTTATGTGGCATACTATTCGAACTGGCCCTCTTTGCAGTAAGTTGTCTCTTAACTGTCTGATGCTTTTGTATTGGAGTTTTTCATGATGTTCCTACATTATCCTTATCTTTGTATCAGCTTCTGAGAGATTTTGGTTCCATTTAAACTAATTTCCTTGTTTTACAAGAGATAGTAAGAGAGCTTTTGGATTGAAAACCCAAGATATATTATGAGCTCCTTGCTATGCTAAGATGTCCTAGGCACTGGTCTATAGCAACTCTAGGTTGTCTCTAGGGTAGACAATAATTGTCGACAACATCTTTCTGGCGCCGTTGCCAGGGACGAATTTGAGAATATCAGATTCCCTGGGCCTCGACAAATCATATTCACTCTCTAATCAGGTGAGCACAGAGAGTTGAAGAGTTGTATATCTCTCACCTTGGTGACTCCACTATTCTTTATTTGATAAATCTATTGGTAGTCTTGGCTCCTCGAAAGCCACATTTGAGGTCAGATTCCTCTAAGTTAAAGACATCCTCTGTATCTGACCCAGAGAAGATTATTCATAGAAGAAGTTGGAAAGAAAGACAATCAGCCCGTGCTGAAGTCCCTGAATATTCTGTAGAAGATCATCCATCCTCTTCTTCTCAAGAAATCCCAGTGGAAAATCCTGACTCCACTGAGGAAAATCCCGAATATTACTCAGATAGCCCACCTAGGGGAAGTGCTAGAACCAAAGATAACCCTCATCCTACCCCTAAGGCTGAAGAAGTTAAAGAAGTCACAGAAGTAGCTACTGTTAACCGTGAACTATTCCATCTACACCTCAGGCTTCTGTGCAATTTATTCCCATTGTTATACATACTCCACTTCCTCCTCCTCCCCTTCCTTCATTTGTACATCAGATTGTTGCACAACCCCCACCTCCTCCAATGGCTAATGTTCCTGCTTTTCTATTGAACAAATATGCTCCCTTGGCCTTACCACAGGTGCTCAATGATATGCCACAGGATTATTTGAAGATTTTTCACAGATTTAATGGAGAAAATGAAATTAATGCACAGAAACATCTTGAGGTTTTTTGCGCCTTTGCAGAAAACCTGAATGTTGAACATCTGGATGTGGTCTTAAGATTGTTTGTTCAATCTCTGGATGGTGAAGCTACAAAATGGTTTAAGACATTAGCAGACCGTTCTGTAGATACCTGGGAAAGAATGGAAGAGGTTTTTCTCAGGAAATGGGGAGAAAAGAAAGATCATGGAATGTGTCTCACTGAGTTCAATACTCTAAAGAAGAAACATAATGAAGGGGTGTTAGAATTTATCAAAAGATTTAATAAGTTATATCTGAGTCTGCCTCCTGAGATGAAGCCTCACCATACTGCTGCTAAAGTAGTTTTCATAGCAGCCTTTGATTCAGATTTTGGCTTCTCTTTGAGGGAAAGAAAACTTGCCACTCTAGATGATGCTCAGTCAGATGCTCTTGAATTAGAAGCAAACTTTGCCTCCACTGGAAAATTAAAAGGAAAAGCTGAACAAGAAACTAGGAGGAGAGGCAAAGAAGAGGTTTCCACCTCTAATCAAGATAAGGATGCAGATAAGATGGATGAAATAAGTAAGATGGTTAAGAAGATGGTCAAGCTTGAGTTGGAGGCTAAAAATGCAGCTCCCAATGATTTCTATAATGCTCCAAACAAAGGATACAATCCCCAGTATAAGAGACCACCATTGCAAATATTTCCAAGGGAAGCAAAGGAGCAGCAAGATCAGGGACCACATCCTTTGTACCTGGAAGGTCCAGCAGATGACTCCACTAAAGATGTTGCTTATGAACTAGAAGATTAAAATCTTGCTTTCTCAAACAATGATGAAATGGAATGCCCATTGCAAGAAGAAGAAGAAGAAGCAGAGATTGATCATTATTGTAAACAATTTTCTGATTCCATGCAAGCACACTTCAATAGAAAATATGATCTCAGATCTTCAAGGAAGAGGACCCGAACTAAAGATCAAGAAGAGGAGCCACCTCAGAAGGAGGTACCTGCTCAGAAGGAATCAGCAACAAAGAGAAACACAGAAAAAGGTAAGAGTCCTCTAAATACTCCCTTGCAGCCTAATGACCAGATTCCTTCTTCTTCAAAAGTAGTCAGTCCTCCTAATGATGAATCTGTGTCAAAAGAAATTAAATTTTCAGCTAAAAATAAAGAGTCAAAAGAAGTTGTGATAGAAAAGCCCCCTCCTGCTTTTAGTTTGCAAAAAGAACTTGAGAAAATTAAAATTCCAGTCCCCTTGACCGAGCTGCTAAAACAACCTGCATATCAGTCTCAAGTTACTTCTTTTATGCTCCCTCCTGAAATATCAATTGTGCCTGATAGTTTAAACCTTCAAGAAGAAAGACCCATGTTAGTATTTGGCCCACATGTTGAGGAAATAGATCCTTCTACTCCTCCTTTTTATGTGTCTCTAGTTATTCATGACCTGATGTTACACAATTGTATGTTAGATTCTGGGGCTTCCCATAATCTTATGCCTCTATCCATCATGGAACAACTAGGACTACAAATCACACTCCCATATAAAGACCTTTATTCATTTGATTCCAAAAGAGTCAAATGCTTGGGGATGATTAAATATTTAGTGGTCAATTTGGCCCAAATTCCAGCACAGAGTGTGGTCATGGACATTGTGGTGGCTGATATCCCAGCCCGCTTTGGCATGTTGCTGTCAAGGTCCTGGGGTACAAAAATTGGTGGGTCAATTAAGCTGGATTTAACATATGCTACCATCCCAGTTTTTGGTGGACAGGAGAGGAAGTTATACAGAGAGACTAAATTTGTCAAGGTAGTTACTAAGGCTGATAACTCTGAAAATTCACCAGTATATAGTAAAGAAGGAGATTTTTCATGCTTTATGCTAGAAGAAGATCAAAATTATGTGCATGAATCCTCCTTCAAAATTAAGGATGAGCAGCCTTCAGAAAATTATGAAGCTGGAATTTGGACTTTACATTTTGATGGGGCAAATTCAAGAGAAGGCAATGGAGCTGGGGTATTATTGATCTCTCCTATAGGAAAATGGGTGCCACTGTCCTTTAAATTGGAATATGAGGCTACCAATAATGTAGTTGAATATGAAGCACTTTTGTTGGGATTACAGACAGCCAAGAATATGGGCATACAAAGTTTAAAAGTCATGGGAGACTCTGAGCTGGTGGTAAGGCAGGTCAGAAATCAATGTCAAACTAAGCATCCACGGCTGAGAGCCTACAGAAATGAAGTATGGGACATGGTGGAAAATTTCTTCTCGGCTTTTAATATACAGTTCATGCCCCAGGAGCAGAACAAAATGGCAGATTCTCTTGCTGTGGCTGCTAGCACATTTCGTCCTCCACAGAATCCTCTTTTGAGGTATGAAATTGAAGTACGATACAGACCATCAATCCCAGATAATGTTAAACATTGGCAGGTATTTGAAGATGATGAACAAATGAAGAGATTCTTGGAGACAGTAGGAGAATTCTCCAATATGGAGATTGATGATAATGAAGAAGAGGAAGCTGAAAATGTTGTAGAAAACAAATGGGAAGAAAAAATAGCAGGCAATAAAGTGTTGCAGCTAAAAGGAAATATCATACCTAGAGGGCTGGTGCCTCTAGAAAGATTGTTTGATAAAAATGATGTTCCATTGCAGCACAGTAAAACAGTAGAAGAAGAACAAGTGGAAGATTTAAATCTGGGTACTTATGCTGATCCCAAAATTGTCAAATTATCCAAAAAGGTCCCAGAAGAATATAAAGAGAAATATCTGAAATTATTTCAGTTATATAAGGATGTATTTGCATGGTCTTATCAAGACCTTAAAACTTTTGATGTTGATATAATGCGGCATAAAATTCCTTTGAGAGAAGATGCAAAGCCTTATAAGCAGAAGCTCAGGCAGATAAATCCTCTACTGCTTCCCTCTATTGAAAAAGAAATCAAGAAGCTGCTGAAGGCCAAAATAATTGTGCCACTGAGATACTCAGAATGGGTAGCAAACCTTGTTCCTGTTCGAAAGAAAAATGGAGAAATAAGGTTGTGTGTAGATTTCAGAAACTTAAATAGAGCATATTTAAAAAATAATTATCCATTGCCTAAGATGGATCACATTCTGCAGAAAGTGGTCGGAGCCTCCATAATTTCAATGATGGATGGGTTTTCTGGTTATAATCAGGTAGCTGTGTTCCCAGAGGATCAGAAGAAAACTGCATTACAACACCATGGGGTACATTTATGTATGCCAGGATGCCATTTGGGCTAATTAATGCAGGAGCTACTTTTCAGAGGGCAATGGACATAGCTTTTTTTGGAGAGCAGGACAAGTTTCTGGTGGTATATCTGGATGATATCACAGTATTTTCAAAGGATGATACTGAACACATTCAGCACTTACAGAGAACCTTTGAAAAATGCAGAAGGTATGGTCTTTCCCTCAATCCTCAAAAATATTTATTTGCATTAGATGAGGGAAAACTCTTAGGGCACATTGTCACTAAAGATGGCATGAAAATAGACCCTAATAGAGTTGAAGTTATAAACAGTATTCCTTTACCCAGGAATAAGAAGGAAGTGCAGGTGTTTCTAGGCCGAATCAATTTCCTGAGAAGGTTTATTCCTAACTATGCTCAGATAGTTAGGCATATAACTGATATGTTGAAAAAGAATAATGAAGTAAAATGGTCTCAAGAATCTAGAGATGCATTCACCAGAATAAAACAGGCATTTGCTGAAGCTCTAGTGCTAGCCGGACCTGATTATACAAAGCCATTTATGATCTTTTCATTTGCCTCACCTCATACTGTAGCTGGAGTTTTATTGCAGAAAAATGAAGATGGATATGAGCATCCAATAGCCTTTTTTAGTCAGGTATTACATGATGCAGAATTGAATTATAATATACTAGAGAAGCATGCATATGCCCTGGTGAAGTCCCTCAAAGCCTTTAGAACATATGTTTTGCAGTCCCACATTACTACATATGTTCCTACAGCAGCTGTCAAAGATATTCTCGTTCAAGGAGATAGTGAAGGCAAAAGAGGAAGATGGATTGCCAAAATACAGGAGTATGATTTGGACAGAAGACCCACTAAGCTGGTTAAAGGACAAGGGTTAGCCAAAATTTTGTCTGAATCAAATCATTAGGCTCTAGGTATAAATTTGTCCATGATAGCGAATGAAGAGTCTGAGAAAGGAGAAGAGCAGCATGGACTAGAGATGGCCACTCAAAAGATACACATAAAATATCTCACCAGTCTTTGGTACAAAGAAATAGTTCAATATCTTTTAACACTCAGCTTTCCACCCAGCTGTGATAAATCAAAATACAGGGCTTTGAGGCTGAAATCACAAAAGTATATAGTTGCCAATGGTCAGTTATATTGGAGATATCCTTCAGGCATACTATTATTGTGCCTCACAGAGGATGAAGTAGAAAATATAATGGTGGAGTTTCATGAGGGAATTTGTGGAGGTCATTACAGTTGGAGGGCCACAACACATAAAATACTGAGAGCTGGTTTTTATTGGCCTAAATTATTTGGAGATGTTTTTAATTGGGGTAGAGCATGTGATAAATGTCAAAAATTTGCTGAGAGACAAAAGCTGCCCGCTCTGCCCCTAATTCCAGTTCATATAGATGAACCATTTCAGCAATGGGGATTAGATTTTATTGGAGAAATACATCCCCCTTCATGTGGCCAACATAAATGGATATTGACTACAACAGATTACTTTACAAAGTGGGTGGAATCCATACCTGCGAGAAATGCTACAGATGCTGTAATCATCAAATTCATGGAAGAGAACATCATATCCAGATTTGGCTGTCCAGCTAGAATTGTAACTGATAATGCACAGGCCTTCAGGTCCAATAAATTTGTAAATTTCTGCCAGCAGTATAATATTGCATTAAATCACTCCACAGCTTACTATCCACAGGGGAATGGCTTGGCAGAATCTTCCAACAAAACGCTGGTGAGGGCCTTGAAGAAGACAATTAATGAAAATCAAAAGAATTGGGATTCCCAATTGAAATTCGCTCTGTGGGCGAACAGAATAACTAGCAAGAGAGCAACAGGGAAATCTCCTTATGAATTAGTATATGGACGAGCAGTTGTGTTTCCGGTGTAGCTGGCATTGCCAGTGGCACGCTTTATGCAGGAAAATCAGGAAGAACCAGATGACATGGTCAGAAGAATTAACCAACCGGTAGAATTGGAGGAAACACGGAGCCAAGTGAATCAGAGATTAGCGGAGTATCAGGAGAAAATGAAAACCATCTTTGATCGGCATGCAAAAGACAGGAAATTTCAAATTGGTGATCTGGTTCTCAGATGGGATGTTCGAAGAGCAGAAAAGGGCAAACATGCTAAATTCGATCCACTGTGGTTTGGTCCATTTAAAATTGTAGAACTGAAAGGTAATAACACATTCATATTGGAAGACCTACAGGGTGATCTGCTTGAATCCCCTGTAAATGGACAATTCCTCAAACCATATTTCCAATTTTGATTCAGGAAAAACAAGCCTGATGTACCATACTGTATATAAGTTTTGCTTCAGTTTTGTTTTGATGGGAACGTCGACGAATTATGGAGTAAATTTCAGAAAGGCTAAGTAGCAGAGCCATCCAAAAGAGCATCTAAAGGTCTGCAAAGTTCTCGGCACGTCCGCGGAGGAACGTACCGTCCCCAGATGGAGCCGATGTTGTGCATATCAGCACTTAGACCTAAATTTTTGGCCTAACGCTCCCCCATAATATTTCAAACCTGTTATCATGGCCAAAAACTTCCATATATTGTCTATCGTTACCTTTGCTGCTCAAAAAATACATTAGACAGAGGTTTAGAATCGCAATTTAAATTTATGTCGGGCCCAGCGTTTGGGGTCTCAGCCCCCTTTTTTTCGATTCCCATATGATCTGGGTGCGAAACTGTGTGCCAGCGAGATAGGAGCTAATCCTTCAAAGTTTCGGGGGCACTCGTGGCCGTCCGATCAGAAGCAAATCGATGGAGCGGATTTTGGTTTACCATGGTGGCCCCCGCACCCGCTTTCAGTATGAAAACCAGTGCTTTCATTCCGCACCACCTCCGCTGGGCCGGCGGTATTCTCCAGGGAGCCAGTGATTCCATAGATCGCGTGACGCATGTCCTGTTGTACGTTCCAAAACCGCTGCTATTTCGCGCATTATTGTTCAGACAATGGATGCGCAGTGGAATCAATCATCATCGTCCAACCTTACGCGCTTAATCCAACGATGGTTATCCTCTGAAGTAGCACGCGGTTTAACCCAGGCTAATCATGCTCTTGGCCTACCACGCATTGTCTTTTGATGCCGTTTTAACCGTTGATCTCATTCAAGGATCATACAGCCCGTGATTGTTTACATACTCCCCGTATGACTAAGTCTACCTCCACGTTGTCTCTCCCTCTTGGCGTTTCGTACACCCATGTGTCATCATCTCGCGTGTCCATAGTATTTTTCCCCTGCCGTATATATATACATATTTCATTCATATTCATTGTTCTCTGTTCATGCGTCATGCTTTGCTGTTCTACGTGGAAAAGCCTCCGCTCCGTTTGTCCACCACTTCCCCACTATATTTTCGCCACCTTTTTGCATGCTTCCGCCAGTCTATAATGCCACGACACTTCACAGTCGCCTCCTTCTTATTACCCCCGCTGCGTCTCTATCCCCTTGCATTGTTCTCTTACTGTTTTTGTGGATTTTGCAGGGTTTCAACGATGAAAGGTTATTGTAATTTACAGTCTTGGTTGCAGGAGTATAGCACATCCGAAGGCTATTCTATCGAGGCTGCAATTATGAAGAGGGATCCCAAGAGCCACCATGATTAGACACTCATTGCAGAAGCAAGGTTTAAAAATCCCTCAAATATTCCAGAGTCTTTTCAAAATACAGATTTTGCAGATAGGGATATTAATGGAACAATGGCAGATATCAGGGAATGATCGAGAAATTTAGGCTTCGGCATTTAAAATCTTAAATGTGGATTCAGAAGATGAGAGGAAAAAGTACAAAATGTTTCATATTTTATTCCTATATTCTGCCTCCAGAAAAATCTCCTCCCTCAGCATTTACTCCATAGCACAGCAGCAGAGTACGTCCAGCATTACAGCGTCGTCAAAAGTATGGGCAGGCATTTTTCCGCCATCTTGATCAAATTAAGCAATTTAATGTTTTCACCTAACCCCCATTCTCTAGATTTTTCTACCTCTTCTATAAAACCGAAGAAGAAAGACATTGTAAGGGTTCCAGATTTCTATCAGCAAACTGTGCAGTGAAAGGCTTTGTATACATCTTGTAAAGTTTCTGTATGAAGGCTCAAAGCCCGTAGGGTCTCAGTGAGGAGGAGTTATAACTGTAATGAGGATTCTGGTCTTTGGTATCCCACAGTATGTAATCTTTTCTTATGTGTTAATATAATATCTCGTTTCATGCTATTTATCTTCTTGTATCATGTTCTAGAATGCGAGTGGCTCACTGGTCTTAAGTAAGGATTCATCCTAGTTGGTGCCCATACTTGGATTATTCAAGCACTTTAAATAGGCCTAGTCATGATATACTATTCCATGTTCATGTCATTCATATTTTCTGCTATATTAGTTACTTGAGGAGGGTGCTTTTAAAACGCCATTGTCATGTATGGATTCTTAGTTGGATAAGCCCATATGTGGTTCTGTTGTGTATCTGGGTATCGGCCTCATGTTAACTAGTATCTCCTTCATGTTTTCCTCACTGCATCCACTTTCTGATATTTGATTTCTGTGGCATACTATTTGAACTGGCCCTCTTTGCAGTAAGTTGTCTCTTAACTGTCTGATGCTTTTGTATTGGAGTTTTGCATGTTGTTCCTACATTATTCTTATCTGTGTATCAGCTTTCGAGAGAGTTTGGTTCCATTTAAACTAATTTCCTTGTTTTACAAGAGATAGTAAGAGATCTTTTGGATTGACAACCCAAGATATATTATGAGCTCCTTGCTATGCTAAGATGTCCTAGGCACTGGTCTATAACAACTCTAGGCTGTCTCTAGGGTAGACAATAATTGTCGACAACATAACCCAAGAAGGCGGGTCTCTCAAAACTAATCTAAAAGAGGGAAAAAATATAGTCAAAACACACTAAAAAGAGGCCAATAGATCTAGGGTCGAAAGGGGCAGAGATCTAAAGGAGAAAACTGCTGAAAAGAGGGGCAGATCACAGCCAAGAGGCAGAGGCAAGGTGGCTGGAAAAAAGGGGGAAATCAGCAAAAATCAGAAGGGGCAAGGAGGAGGCCCTAAGATAGATCCAAAAAAATCTTCTGGAGTGGATTTGAAAGGGAGAGGAGCTGATTAAAAGAGATATGAAAAGGAGGTATCAGATCTGAAAAAAAGGGGGCTGAAACTCTGAAAAAACAGACACCTGAAATAGATAAAACACTCTTCCACCAAAAGTGGAGGGTACTGAAGCCCGAGGGGGCTATGTTCCCACTTAGATGAGAAAAACAGATCAGAAATAGGTCAAAACGGGCTGAGAGAGAAGCTGGAAAACCCTGACAGAAGCTTCAGAAAAACCCAGAAAAATTGCAGAAAAAGAGCAAAAAAATTGGCAGGTCGCAGGTTCTGACCTGTTTTCTGTGCAGGTCGTAGATAATGGGCTGAAACGTGCGACCTGGAGGTCCAGGTCACAGGTTTTGGGCTGAAAAGTGCGACCTGAAGCTCCGGGTGTCCTGGCGGTAGATTTCCAGAAAATTTGTCGTCTCAGTTGCGGTTGATGTCTGTTACCTGCGCAATAGGGCCAGAAACACGTGAAAGTTAGAAATTTTAATGTTTTATGGTTTTATAGGTGAAAAACAACATGAAAATAGGAAAAACAAAAATCTGAAAAGAAACCCTAGGGTCTGAAGTAGCTGGATATGCAGAAATATGAAAAACGACAGCGGTCGTAATTGAAAACCCGTGTGGAGTCACCAATTGTTAGTATGAATCTTTTGTCGAAGTGTACGAAAAAAAACCACTTTAGCTATGCATAACTAATAGCCCTAACATCAAATATGGCTGCCAATATCTTCAGATCTGCAGTTAGTTGATCAAGACAAGAGCTGCAAAAACCAGATCTATGCATAGAAAGAGATTAAGCAGTAAAAATAAGGTTTTGCTCCATATATCCAATAGACAAGACAAGAACAATTTTTGAAAGAATTTTTTGTATTAAGGGCACCTAGGAGGAAAAAAGAACGTGTTTCCAATTCTCCTCAATGGGATGGGTTCTTGGAAGTCCTCAGCACTTCAGATCTAGAATTTCTCTCCTGTTGGTGTAGAAAACCCAGACAAAGATAGAACTCAAAGGGAGCTCACACAGCAAATAATGGAAAATATGACAATGATAATGGCTCAAAGTCAGACCAAGAGTTTAGATCTAGAGTGATCTAATAGGCAACAAAAGGTGAAGAATGGTAGGAAAAACCCTCCTATTTATAACAAAATATTGGGTCATTCTAGATCTTGGTGCATAACATTAACCAAATCTAGATCCACCTTTTATGGAATATTTTATTATATTTGTTGGAGGGAAAAAGTATTTGACTTGGGTCAAATCCCTTTATTTGTGAATAATAAATAAATAAATGATTTATTTATCATTTTAAGGAGGTGGTTAAAAGATAATAAAATAAATAATGATTTATTTAATTATTTATGGGTGATTTAGTCATATTTAACAAGAAATATTATTTAAATAAGGTTTAAATAATTATTCCTAGAAAATAATAAGATAAATAAAGATTTATCTAATTAATTTCTTTGTTTTGGGTTAAACATGACCAGGAAAATCAAACAAATATAGGTTTGTTTAATATTTCATTTTGGGGTTTCTTGTTTAGACCATAAACAACCTAATAAATGTGTTTTATTAAGTTATTTTACATAGTGAAGGCAACTTTGCTTAGGGTAAAATTGGTCTTACATGGTGTACTTGGGTCCATCTAATGATATTAGGTTAGATGACCAAAAAATGGTGTAACAAAAAGGTCAATAATAGAGCTAAAGGATTAGTACTCTATTTACACTTGAAACATTATATTAAACATTGAAGAAGTCTCTATTTCTATATATATAATTGCATGCCTTCCTGAAGTCAGTACATATATCTTCAAGGCCTCTTTCTGAAGATTATTCATAAACTGGGTGAAGTTTGTTAGCTGAGATATAAATTAAACAACTTGAAGATGTTTTTGTTGGAAATAATCATGACAGAATAGTTAAAATATCTTAATAATGAAGGAATAATTGTGATTACCATTGAAGCTCAAAATTCTTTTATTAGTTCATCCAAGCATACTTCAGCAGAAAGGAATTTTTGGTATTTCACCATTTAAAGAAAGAATTATCATTGACATACACACCCCTTATGTCATAAATAAATTGCGTGGTTGATAAGTGAGATTGACTAATACACCGAATGTATCTAGCCTCAAGGGTTTGTTTTGAAAATACATTGAACAAGCAGAAAAGTTATTTGGTCTTTCATATTGAAAGATATTGCCTATTCTCACAATAAAATGTAGGCTCTGGTTTGATTCATTGATTCACTTCAGCAACAAGGATTATTCAGTCATTAAGTGTAATATCATCACCAACAGGCAAGAAAGGTGTACCACAACAATAAAATATATATTGGCTTCATCACAATTGAACAGATGTGTACTGTAGATGTACTTTTCAGAAAAATACTTACTTCATCTTCAACCTTCCTCAATAGATATGCATCATAGATGAAGATTATAATATAGACAGTAGTATAGTTGAAGCAAGCTTGATATGTCACATGGAACATTCACGATCTTTAAGCTTGGATACAACTATGCATCTCTGATTATACAAGTATGATTATATATGGTTGTCATCACCTACACTTTATACAAGTGAAAGGAGTCAGTGTTGTGGGATTGTATCAACTTGCAGTGTACATTCAAGATCAATAATCCTCAAAAGTGTTCTCTCAACCAATATTTTACACCATTTTGGAGCAGCAGGGTACAAAGTCAAAAGAAGAAGGCCTAATCACATCTCAGAGAGAGGAAATGCAGAGATAGAATCTACACTGAGAGATGTGCAACCCTTTGCCATTGATGTCAAAGGGGGAGGAAAAGCAGATAGGCAGAGGAAGCATTGGATTATTGGTGGATGTGTTGCCATCAATGCCAAAGGGAGAGACTGTTGGAAATGTTGTCATTGATGGCAAAGGAGTTGGCAAAGGAGGAGCATCTGAAATAGTAACTAGGAAAATAGAAAAGCAAAGTAGCAGAGAACAGAGGCAGCAGAGAGGAGGCAGAGGCAGCATAGAAGTAACAAAGGCAGTAGGAGACAGATGACAGTAGAGGAGTCCTGATTGAATTAGAGTGTTAATCTTTGTGTAAAGAATAAATTTATTCTTTGGACTCTATTTGGCTTATGTAATTTCGAGCAAACCCTATACGTAGAGGACTCTGGAAATCGGTTTAAGAGTCTATCTGCAGGAATAGGCTTTGAATTCCAGTAAATAAATGTATGAACAATGCAATACTGAATTTCCCTCTGTGTTTCGGAGAAATTGACTTCATGTCGATATTGTGTTTGAATGTGCTAAGAACTGTAAGCAAATTCTGTGTATTATGTATGAAAGAAGACTTTGTGTCGGGCTTTAGATGGAGTTCAATTTTGGATAAATCCTGTGATAATGGCTCATATTTGAGGTTCTGGATTGTAATCGAAAGCATCAGTCTCTGTGAAGAAATTTCTCCTGCTAATCTGAAACAGGAAGTTGTGGATCGATCACGGTTGCAGTGAGTATCGTGGTCATCGTAGAACTCAATGCGGTCGAATAATCCATGGGGGTTACTATAAGTCGTGTTCTTCTGCAACAAATGCAGACTTTTGAACTAAAACCAATAGTTGGATGATTGATATGGAATGGAGCATAAACACGGTGGAGTTAAACAAAATAAAGGAGGACAGAACCTTGAGCGAAGGAGAGGAACCACGAGCGGAGTGAACAGTAAAGGCGGTTTTTGGTTTTCATCGCACCGCTTTCGTCGGGCAAGCGCTATTCAAGAAATCAGAGTGATTCCATAGAGTGGGCGACACGTGGCCCTGAGTGAATTCACAAAACCACTTCCACAGCATGCCATCGCACATTATCGTCCGTGCATCTTCACCGTGCGATATCCGTTGGATCGTCAAGGCCGGTACGACAGCTTGTCTGCCGTTAGATGAGAAGGGACATTTAAGCACTGGGGCCCAGTCCATCGTGCAACTATTGAATATTAACCATCGTGCAAGTTAACCGCGCGATTTCCATAGGATCAGAGGTTGAAAGAGCGATGAATTATCCACCATTGGATCATGATTGAAGTTGCAAGGTGAACAAAATGGAGAGCGAAAGTCAATTTAATTGAGCTCCGTGAATCCAATGTAATTTGATTTAATAAAGTGGGTCTATTCAAAGGTTGCCTCCGCGTATGCCTGGAGAATTGAGGTTTATTTTAAACCATATACAGTCGAATATAAAATCCCAAGTCAAAGATTGAGATATGAAGTTTAGAACGAGTTAAGTGGGTGATATTTGCCATGGTCGAGCTCAGAAATTGTAACCAGAGTGCGGACTAAAAGAAGTGTTGAAGGTTAGAATGCAAGGTCATCCTTTTTAATAAAGGGAGAGTTAAGAAAAAAATCACCATATATGTGATGTTTGGAAACCTGGTCATTTAACCAATGCTAAATTGATTGGTCCGATTTGATTCGACTATGGTTTAAGCCATAGATTCTTCAAGGAGGTAAACTTCAGCATAAATTCAAAATTGCTCAAATTGGAAATTGGGTTAAGTAATAAATTGAGTCCAGGTGATTTTATGTGCAAGTAAGTTTTAATTATTTAAATTTCCAGCCCAGAAAATAGAGTATTGAAATTTCCCAGATCGACAGTTGGATTGAGTAAAAAAATTTTGTATCCATTTTATATGCACACAGAAAGAGGAAGTATGAGGCCTAACAGAGGTAAACAAAGATTGCAGATTTGAAGAGATGCACAACAAAGGGATTCAAAAGTGCAGTGAACAGGTGGAATATACAGATGATAGTGAACAGAGAGTATGCAGAACAGTTTCTTAACAGCAGCAGAAAAAGACAAAGCCAGCAAAGCCAAAGGCCAGAAAATGAGCTGAGTGAAATTGTTTTTATGTAACCAAAAAGGTGAAATGTAAATGTTTTAATTGATTTATATTGTTGTGATGCATTGGCAAGTCTCCAGACGAGAACAAATATCCCACTGTAATAATAAATTGGTACCTACAGTTATATTTTCTGAATGAACGGATAAAAGAGATGAGAAGGCAGAAGGCAAAGAGACATGGCTGTCCATTTCAAATTCCCAGTAGAATACAAACAACCATGAAGCTATTTTGTATAAAACAGGGTAATATCCAAGGGGAGAAGGTTACGGAAATAGAGTGAGAGAAGAAGAGAGTGTGTAGCAGAATTGAAGAGAGTTGAAGAAAATAAGAAAGTTGCAAGAGGTTAGAGAGTGTGAATATAGAGAATGCAAAGTATGAAGAATTGAGGAGAAAAGACAAGAAGAAGGAGGGGTTGAGCAGAGATGATGCAGAACTGATATGAGGATTGATGAATAGAAAAAGATAAGGTATAGAACAGAGCTAATATCCAAGGTAAATCAGCAAGTGTTTTTCTTTTGAAAGAGTAAGGAAGTTGGAGCTTCCCTATCAAGTTGTAGCTTGATAGATGTCAGTTGTAGCTGACTGAGGTAGGAGCCTCATGTAGGTTGGTGCCTGCAGAAAATATATGGGAGTTGGTGCTTCCACATCAAGTTGTAGCTTGATAAAATGTTAGTTGTAGCTGACTGAGGTTGGAGCCTCCTGTAGGTTGGTGCCTGCAGAAAATTGATGGGAGTTGGAGCTTCCTTGCAAGTTGTAGCTTGCAGAATTGAGGTAGGAGCCTCATGTAGGTTGGTGCCTACAGAAAATCAGTGGTGAGAGGGAGTTGGAGCTTGCCTTTGCATCACAACAATAATAAGATGTGGTTTTCTCCCTTTATGGGTTTCCACTTATATCTGGTGTCTTTGTGCATGATGTCTATGTGTTGATGTGGTTTATCTAATCTGCTTAATGCTTGTTGATCTCATATTAAGTCTACTGTTACATTATATTAATGCTTGCTACTCACATTCTAAGATTACTCACAAGTTAAGTTAAACATGAAATGAAGCTGTAAACAAGTGTTAATGAAAAATTTTTAAAAAACCATGAATGTGTTAAACTGATTCACCCCCCCCCTCTCAGTTTAACTAAGGGTTCAACACTTTCATGATGCTATCTTGTAAAATGATTTTGGTAGAAAACAAGTGGCTGGAAAAGCACTTTTTATTTTTTGGTTTGATGCAGGCAAAGGATGCACTGTGCTGGTTTCATGAGAGGAACTATGATCCACTTTCCAGTTGTCATGTCACATCTTGTTTTCAATTGTTTTTGCTTCCATATATTGCTGATGTTTCCATGTTCATGGGAAGATTTGTTTGGAGAGTGGGATATGTGATGGAGATGCCCATTGGGAGTATGGTTCTCCCTCCTATTCATGTTGTATGTTTCAGGAGGAGCATTGGACAAACCATGATTGCCACATCTCAATTCTTTTCTTCATATGGAGTGAGCCACTTGAAGAACTTGAGTGCTTGGAGGAGGCACTTCATGGCTGAATTATGTGATGGGGTAGCTTGGGCCATACTTGGAGGCCATATCGTTTCAGCCCAAAGACATAAACAGCCCCATACTTATCATAAATGGAGAGAGAAACAAATGAAGGGAGGAAAACTAATCTCTCCATGCAGCCCCACTACATTGCACAGACAAGGGGTTGATGATTGTTTCATTTGGATGATAGCATGGGTGATGGAATCACTAATTGGGAATAAGATTCCTCATGTTGGTCATCACTCCTAATTGAGGAGGCCCTTGAGAAACAAGGATATCACCACTTGTACCTTCCATTTTCTCATGATGTACACTTTGTTATCTTACACTTGGAGGGAATCATTGGAGGACAAATTCATTGCCTATCATTTTAAGCCATGGTGGGATCCAATGATGAGGCCACAGAAAGAAGGAAGGGGGAATTTTCTCTACCTTACAGTTGCTTGAGGTCAAGCAACATTTTGAAGGGGGAGGACTGTAATATTCCTAATTAGCCCAAGCTAATAGGAATATTCAGTTTTTGTTTTGTTTCTTTTTTATTAAATTAAATTGTAAATGAGGATCAATAATAACTCCTAAATAAAAAAATAAATCAATTCTTAATGTGAAACAAGCTAAACCTGAGCTATCTTCATAAACACACTCAAGTGTGAAAGAGGCTGGATCAATTGAATGGGTCAACAGGACAAAATCAACAGTGTTGTCTAGGTGCAATGTATCTCCAAAAGGCACAACACAGTCCATGTTGGAGGCCACTCATGTGAATGAGGCTAATTCATCAAGCTAGTTTAGGGTTTGGCAAGGCTCCCACATTATAAGAGAAGGAGGAGGACACCAAGAGAGGGGTTGATTATTTGATATTTCAGAAGGCGTTTTCTGTTTAGACATTCCTTATTCTCTGGTTGTTTAGCTGAGAATAGTGATGTTTAGCACTTGGGTGTTCCTGGTCGGGAATCCCACCTCCTTCCTTGAGCAGCTCTTGGAGGAGACTTGTTCTATCTTGTCCACTATCAGGCTTTGGGCCAAGCTTCATCTTCCAACCACAATTCAGATCCTATTGATGGTTTTATTGTTTTTGCAAGCTGGAGCAGTGGAAGCTAGATCTACTCAGATCTAGGAAAATCTAGTGCCTCTTCTCAGTGAGTGTGTCTTTTAATCTCCTAGAAGAGTGTATTGGATCATTGGAGCTACATTTTCAGATCTAGGAATTAGTCATAATCATCACTGAAGCTAATAGCGTAGTTTCCCCTCCATAACTACGTTATCTGCAAGAGGAAATTTGCAGGGTGTTTGAGCAACGTTTTTGAGGAGTGATCTCTGGTGTTGAGGAGCTTTCCTTGCACTGTGGTGATCCATGGATTGGCCATCCAATCCATGTTCCCTTCAGATCTGACTTGTATATGGTTCTATTTACTACAGAATTTCTGAATATTATTGCAGGACTGCAACTTAGATCTCAAATCTACTCATTGTTGTTCATGATTTGATCAGATCCCCAAGGGGAATGCATTAAGGAGCCCATCTAATATACAGATCTGTATTGGATCTATATTTTTGTATACAGATCTGCTCTAGATCTGATGTTTAATATACTCAACTGTAGCATCAATGAAATAACGTTATCAAGCTTTGCAGTCTCAAATATGTTGTTGCAGCACCTCAATCTTGAGGGTTTCTTCATGTAATTATTATGTTTATCTATTGTACATTGTATGAACCATGCTATAGATATGATTTACTGATTTCCATACCATATTTCATCCATCACCTTCATAAAATCACACTGTCTATGCTTCAGTAATTTCTGCAGTAATTAAGTCATGTGGATTGGGCATTTCTAAGCCATATCGGGAGTGGGAGATCTGTTTAATATAGCTAGAGTCATTTTTTTCTGCACAAATTTGGTATGTGATTCCCACATGACCTAAGATACGAGATCCCACCATCACTTTCCCTTATTTTTACACTCATCTCTGAAATTAACCTTTTTAGGGCATAAATTGCTACTTTTCCCCAACTTTTGGCCCATAAAATGAAGTACAGTTTTCTGCTATAGCTTGGATTGATGGCCATGTGTTTTAATTTTTCCTATGAGCTTATTTGATGCCTCATATCCATTAATATTTTTATACATTGCTACAGTCCCTCATTGGGCATTTATCAAGCCATACTAGGTGTGGGAAGCCTGTTTTCCCCTCCTAGAAGAATTTGTTTTTTATATCCTCTTGGATTTAGGACTTAGATACTCAGATATAAGGGATCCAAGTTCTTGTTTCAAATCCTGTAGCATCCATTCCTAGAAAATGCGTTTTCCAGTCACGCCTTGCTGACAGTTCCCATTTTGGGATATTACACTTGAAGAGTTCAAATTGATTGAAGGTTTGTAAGTGGTTGATGTACCTAAAACATCATGAAACAAGAGGGCTAGGAACAAATAGATAAAGAACCTTGGGAAGCAATTTAAAGAACTCAAGGTTCTAAACATATATATTAAATAGGAAAACCAGGCCCTAAAGGAAAGGAATGCATGACTTAGAAAAGCCAAGGATATGTCAGTAGCTTGAAACCAATTTCTATCCAAGAGGGGTAAGTATTGGTATGTGAAATTAGGCTAAGTGGTAAATCGTTTGAAAAAATGTAGTTAAAGTTTTTTCAAGAAAGATAGAAGATCGACAAGGCTTGATCCTCTGCTCCGAGTTGCAAAGGGTACAATGCACGAGGACAAGAAATAGTTTGGGTGTGAGGGAGATGATGAGTCTCAACTTTGACCAGTCTGTTGTATACATTAGACACCTTTCTGCCTATCATTCCTTGTTTTATCTTTCCTTTCTCCTATAATTTTCTATTATTTCTGCTAGTTTCATGGCCTTAGAAGCTATGAGTTAGATAAAGTTATTATATATAAAATTCATTTCCTCATGAATTAAGTTCGCTTTTCTGGTATATTTTCCTTTCTTGATTAACCTTGGGTATGGCAGCTTTTATATATATTACAGGACTAGTAGTTTTTTATTGGACTACCAAAAGCATGTTGTTATGCAAATCAAGATGAATTACAAAAATTAGTTAACCTAATGAAATCCACTATAGGAAGACAATTATGCCTAGTTCTGGATACCAGGATCAATGGTCTATTCAATTACTTGGACCAACACAACTCGAGATCTAATGTGTTCAAACATAAAATATTCTTATCCCGGGAATGTACTTTCAATTTAAAATATTATTGGAGATTTACAATCCATATTTTATTTTTGTACAAATCATTGCTATGGTTGTAACGTTGGGTTATTTTGGTAGTGAATGGGGTCGAGGGCCCCAGGTTTGGTTCTCTTGGTCCAAGTTGTTAGATATTTTCTCTATATTGATGTAAACAAATCTATAGGGTTTAGACATTGTAATTGGAAATTATTGTAGCTTCCCTATTTTGTAAATGAAAGCTCTATACTCTATAAATTTTCGGTGAATTAATGCCAGTGCCCTATGGTTGGTTAGATTGAGAGTTAAAATTTAATTCCTACAATGCTCCCAGTCAGGAAAGGCCCCCTAATATAGGATTCACTTGTAGTGTCATTATAATTTATTGATATATATGCATTTTGTTTATTTAAGTTTGTTTATGAAGAACATATTCATTTATTTCCAATTTTTTTCTTAAATTTCATATGTTGTGATACTCTATGTGGAGTTGTGTGAGGGCCCTTGGTGTGCATATTTAACAACCCAAGGAATCCACGGGAAGTCAAAAGACTCTAGGAATGGGGCTGATAACTTTTAGTTGATTTATTTTTGTTTTTTGTAAATTATTCTTTCTTTGACATTGTGTGATATTTTTGTTTGATTATTGAGTTGCGAGAATTATTGAACATGTTGCACGCTCTTAGGATATTGATGAATGAGATTATGTTTTTAAGTGATTATTTATTTCTTTGTTTATAGGACATGTTCAATTAAGCTCCTGTAAAGTGTGACTATAAAATATTTTTGTAGTGTCTTTTAAACTTAGAACTAGTTAAACCTATTTTGGCCTATATATTTGTTGGCACCTTGTCAACCTACGATCCTTGGTCGATAATTTAATGAGAAACAATATAATCAATTAAATTTCCAAACACCATGATCATTCTCACCATGGGACAAGGGTAAGGCACAAGGTATTCCAAATTCTTGTATATGTATTATATGCTAGTTAAAAATTAGGGTAGATCTCCTGTTGTGGGTTTTCCACAATTTGGATGGAATTTAATTGGGAAATTTGGCCACAATAGTCTATAAAAATGTACTATAAAATCACAAAATTCAACTGCTAGAGGGACTAGGGTTTGAAATATTGCAAGGATAAAGGAATTTCAAGTGTTATAGGTCTTTGATATACTTAAGGACTTCTAAAAATAGTACATGACCAAATATTTCATGACCAAGTGAGGAAGATAAACCATACCCTCAATTGTACTAGTGAATTCTATGTGAGAGTGATAACCTTGAGTGTTTTTCTCGATGTATTATTGTATAAATATGATTCAAATGTTTATGTAAAGCTATTTTTAGGTGCAGTTAGAGTTATTCCAACATACACAATGGTATGGGGAAGATCAAATCCATAGAAAATAGAGGTTACAAGGGTCCCAACCAAATGACTCCACCTATATTCATTGCATGTATTCTTCCCCAATCATAGGTTTAATTATTGAATGACAAACCTACATGTTTAAAGATAAAGGAGGTTAGCTATAGCTTTAAAAAAATGCTCTAAAATTTTTATCTGAATCTGAATGTTAGTTTTTTTGTGCTAATTTCATCTTCAGAATTATAAATAAATTGTTGATTATTTGCTTCATGTGCATAGGCTTCCTTGACGTGATTTTGAGCATTAAACAGGTATTTGCATCAATTTGTATGTTAAATTCATGAGCATTTTAACATTAAAACAAAGTAATGAACACCAGCAATAAAATGTACAACAAACCATCAAACGATCCATTAACATAGTGTTTTGATGAAGGAGTTCACCCCTCCTAGGCTACATCTCCTTGGTCCTGGTTCCATGGCTTGGGCCTCTGTATTAGCTCAAAAAGAAAAAAATTGTTGTTTACAATCCTCTACTACTCCTAAAACCTGCTTCAAATTGCTCAAAATGTCCAAATCTGCTCGAATATACTCTTTCTAAGACAAAATTGGTTGAATTTTTATCTATTTATGGTTCCTTCAATTTTGGCCTAGGAAGCCCCTCCAAAACTAGAGAGAACTCCAGTTAAATCCAACAAATTTGGAGTTCCGCCGAAAATGGTGGACTCTGACAAACTGGCTACCAAGATAAGCTCAGTTTATTCGATGGATAAGTAGAGTTTAATATAATTAAGTGAGAGTTAATGTGCATTTAGAGAGCTAACTCCATTTTTAAGGATATGCCTCCATCATGGTCATGACATACGGTTCAATGGAGTGGGGTTGGCCCTTCGGTGCTGGCCCCACTTTTTCCTCGCCATTACAATTGTATTGATTTAAATATAGCCAAAGTCCATAGTCTTGTAAGGACTTCTCGTGTGGCATGGCGGTAACTTGTTGTGTTTGTGTGGGGGAGGTTGCGGGGTCGACCTTGACCTCTGCCCAACCTCTGATATTAAATTTTTCCACTATATAAATATGAATTTTGACCATACATAGCACAATTTCGACCTTGCGGAGGGGGCACGTGGCGGCCCCTGGCTGCACCATGTGTCCTCTTCTCATTGGTGTGTTTCCAAACCCAATATCATTGCAACAACTCACCATCTTAGAAACCAATCCTTAAGTGACACTTGTCATAGTGTCGTTGGACAATTAAAGGAATATTATGAAAATATTCTTTTATTTTACTGACTAGGCTACCTAGTCATCATTCTATCAATTCTGCACAAATTTTAGTTGTTTGTGAAAATGAATAACAAGCTCTCACCTTCACATACGGAGTCGGTTTTTTATGAAACAAAGTGCATTGGATTCCTGGCGACGAGCACCTCGCGGTCGTTCAAGTCCTGAACGATTATGAGCACTTCCATTTTTTAGCTTAACACTTAGCACCTGATCATTCCTCCCCATTAGAAGCCTTTTGGACCCAAAATAATAATATCAATGGTTCACCAGGTGAGGGTACAGTTCCCTCACCTTCTCAATCTCCATCCATTTGGCCTTAGAACTATTTTTTCCCTTGAGTCCCACTCGAAGGTATTCGACATTCCCTCTCCTTGAAGTTTTGGTTCTTCTGTCAAGTATGATATCTTGCTGAAGCTCATCAAGTTATTCTGGCAATAAATAATCTATTGATGGTATATGAGCATTCTCTCCTTGATCATCAATCAACGGAGTCTCAAACAATCTCAAATTCTCAACATTAACAACAAAGTATATTTGAATATAAGGAGGCAAATCTAGCTTAAATGTATTGTTACGAATATTTTCCGTAATTTTTAAAGGACCATAACAGATTGGTTTATGTTTTTTACCTTCCCCTTGAAGTATTTATTTACTAATATATAACCAAACTTCATCACCAAATTAGAATTTATGATCGACACGGTGTTTATAATTCCTTGCCTTGTAGCTTCTTTGACTCTTTTCATGTTTTTCTTGCACTGTGTGATGTATCAACTGAATTTTCTCAATGAACTTATTTTCTTTTTCTATGTCACTATGGCCATCAATATCAACATATTTCCCAAAGATGAAGTCCAATGGTGATCTTGGCAAGTACCCAAGACATGCCTCAAATGGTGATGTGTTTGTGGAAGAATGTTTTTCCTTGTTGTATGCATGTTGAATGTAATGAAATTGTTCATCCCAAAACTTGGGATGTTTGTTGCAATATCCTCTAAGAAGATGAATGAAATTCATGTTGACCACTTCAGCTTGACCTTTTTGGATGAAAGGTTTTACTTTTCTTCAACTTAGTGTCCATCATGTCCCACAAATTTGACCAAAAATTCCCAACAAATTGAGAATCTCGATCACTTACAATAGAAGTAGGAAGACCAAAATGAACCCAAACATTTTGAAAGAAAAGAGGAGTTGTTTGTTCAACTATAATTTGATTTTTACATGGCATCAATATACACATCTTGCTAAACCAATCTACAACTACATGCAAGTAATCATGACCTTTCCTTGACAATGGAAGACCTCCTACGAAATCCATTGAGATACTCTCCCATGGACGTGAAGGTACCAAAAGTGGAGTATAAAATCCTAGTTTCCTACTTCTAGGCTTGCTTATTGCACACAAATAACATCCTCTAATGAAACAAGATACATTATCAAACATGTGTGGCTAATAACAATACCTTTGGAGATTCACTAATGTCTTGCCTACACCGAAATGTCCAACAATCAATGAAGCGTGTGCCTCCCTTATGATATTGTTTATTTCTCCTTGTGGAATACATAACTTTCCCAAGTTATACAACAAACTGTTATGTACATGGTAATCCAACTCTTCAATTTGGTTTCCTTGACTCAAGCTTGCATACACATCTTGAAGTTCATTATCATAAGAATATTTCTCAATGTAAATTTCATGCAAAACAGAATTGTGCTTGAGTAGAATAGATGAATTTACAATAGGTCTAGAAATAATATCAGTTACCTTATTGTATATCCCCTTTTTATACCTGATAACCAAATGAAACTGTTGTAGAAATCCCATCCATCTGAAGTGTCGTGATTGCTGCAACTTTGATTTTGAATGTAAGTACTGCAATGGTTGATGATCGGTATGGATAATGGTCTCTTTCCCAATCAAGTAGTGTTTCCATTTCTTTACACTTTGTACCAATGCATATAACTCTTTGTCATGATTGGGATATTTAGTCATAGTACCATTAAAAATTTCAGAATGAAGTTAAATGGGCTTACCATGTTGCATGATAACTTCTCGAATGGTGTAATCACTAGCATATGTTTGAATCTCAAATGGTTGTCTAAGATCTGGAAGAGCCAATACCGATGTTGAACTGATATTTTGTTTCAAAGCATCAAATGTTTTTTTTTGCTTATCTCCCCAATGGAAGAATTTCTTGACACTTTTCAATGCATGTAACATAGCTACAATAGAGGAAAATTTAGCAATGAACTTCCTCCAATATTGTGTTGTCCCTAGAAAACTTCTTACGTTCGTAACTGTATTGAGCTTGGGCCAATTCACAATGACCTCAAACTTAAATGGATCTATCTTCAGGTCACCTCCTCTAACAATGTGTCCCAAATAAAATAAAGAAGTCTTGCTAAAATCACACTTCGACATCTTCAAAAACGACTGTTCTTTTCTCAAGACATCAAGTACTTTGTTCACATGCATGACTTGTTCATCTCTTGATTTTTTGAATATCAAAATATCATCTAATTAGAAAATGAAAAAATCATCAAGAAATGGCCTCAATACATCATTCATAACTCTCATGAAAGTATCTAGAGCATTGGTAAGACCGAAAGGCATAACAAGCCACCAAACAATCATGGTTTAGTTTAAAATGTGGTTTTCCAAATGTCCTCTTCAAATATTCTAACTTGATGATAATCACTTCGTAATTCTAACTTAGTGAAATACTTTGCATACCTCAATTGATCAAGCAAATCATCAATTATTTGGAGTGGATAACGATTCTTTATCGTGATTTTTTTCAGTGCACGAAAATCCACACACATGCACCAAGTCTCGTCCTTCTTTGGCACCAAGACAATCGGTGAACCACATGGCGAAGTAGATGGGCGTATGATACCTTTGTTCAAAAATCCTTGAATTTTCTTCTTGATTTCCATGCTCTCCATTATCGACATGCGATACATGCCAATTTTTGGAAGTGGAACATCTTGCTGCCGTTGTATCTCATGTTGAATTCCCCTCTTGGGAGGTAACCCATTTGGTTCGTGAAACATCTCGCCATGTTGACTTACCACATCAAACAAATCAGATTTTAATTTTTCATCACAACCTTCAAAAGATTCATAATCCATATCATTCTTTTTCTTTATTATGAGAAGCACAAATTTTTTACTTGCATTTACTAGTCTCTTCATTCGCCCTGCATTAACCAAAGAAATATTCAGATTTTTTTTATAAGCTCTCACAATATATTACACCCCATCCTTGAGAAAATGATATTTGTTTTCATGGTGATAAAATACCGCTTTCCTGTCATAAAAATATGGGCTTCCAAAGATAATTCCTGAAATTTCAAGAGGAACCACATCTAACTTGACTTCATCAATAAAATTTGCAGTAATGGCAAACCTAAATATACATTTGCTTGTAACCTATAAATTTTCATTCTTGACTATCCAGCCCAAAGGATATGGCTTATGATAAGGTACAGTTTCAAGGTTAAGATTTTTGACCAAGTCTTCAGAGATTAAGTTCGCTTGTGACCAACTATCAAATAATGCGTCAATATTTGTATGGTTTGATATGACCCTTACATGGAACAACTCTATCCTTGTTTCTTCATTTGGAGTGTTGTTGTGACAATTTCATGAACTAGTACTTGTTGTGGCTTCTTTTCCCTTTGTGTCCATGGTTGTAATCTTGGTCACATCACCATAATCGGATCCAAGATCATGTTGTGTGGTAGTGGTCATCTTTTGTTTCCCCTTATTGTTTGGTTTCTTAATAATTAGTTCAGAATGTAGTTTCCAACAGTGGACTTCATCATGCCCTCTTTGGAACAATGTTTGCATGTGGTTTTCTCCCCTTATTTCTTAATACTTGCATTCTTCTTTCCCTTCCATTTTCCTCCCTTCCCTTTCTCCTTACCCTTGAATAGCTTATTTTTACCACCCTCTTCCTGAATGTTATTTCCCCTTGCTTCAAGGTGCATGGCTTGCACACATACCTCATCTAATTTTCTTGGATTGAACATAAGGATAGTGTGTTTTAAATAGGAATGTAAACCCCCAATGTATTTCAATAGAGTGTCTTGGGATTGCAAGTTTACACCTAACAACAAAGCCCTTTTCCTAAACTCCTAGGTATAATATTGAATTATTTGACCCTTGAGTTGCCTAAATTTTTGCCAACTCATAATGGTTTTTTTGTGTAATCTAAAGGATAAAATCGTCTCTTAATTGAAGAAATAAACTGAACCCAATAAATGGATATCTTACCATGGATTCACATTTCCTCTTGATTCTTTGCTTCCCATCATACTAGTGCTTCTCCTTCTAGCCTCAATGAAGCCAACTAGATCTTTGTTTCATCATCTTGTAGGCTTTGAATTCTGCAATAAACCTCCAACTGACGAATCCAATTGTCCAACTTCTTTGCATTTTCCTCACCATTGTTGTAGGTTTTAACCCTGTACAGAAATTATCTGCAAACAAATATTAAAGACAGAAAATAAACAGTAGCGAGAGCATAAAACATAAAACAGATAAACACAGAGATATTCCCCTGGATCCCAAATCGGGACAACCGGCTTGATTTTTCATTATATTACTTTTAGTGTTACAACACATATATATATATACATGCCGAAGCATACATAAACCCCAATCCATTAACCCTGGATTAGAACATAACCATAGTTCTCTTGACCGGATCTACAAAATACCAAGGGCCAAAAACCATCGTACCCCAAAACCATGTGCAAACCCATGCACAAAACCATGGGCAGATCCGCCCACCGGAAAATAAGGACCAAAAAAAATTTCTGAGGAACCGTAACATGGGGGGTTGTCGCCCCCCTTGTGACCCCCCCGTGCGTGATTAGTCGTGGAAATAATATAACACATACCCAACAATTATACATGGGAATTTAAAATTTAATGTCCAATTTGAGTAAGGGAGTTTTTCCTTTTGGGTTTTTTGAGTGAGTATGGGTGGTTTTTCTTGTGGAAGTGGAAGATGATGATGATGGGGATTATGAGGATGGTGGAGATGGAGGAGGCTCTCCTCCACAATCCTTTGAATCCTTCTCTTCATCCCTTTTATCTTTTGAGGTTCCCTCTCCATGTGGAAGCTTAGAATTCCATCCAACCATCCTGGCACTCCTCTCTTCATAGAGGACCCTAACCATGTCAGTTAGGTCATAAAAAGCCTTCTTGAATGCTTCCTCTTCTAAAATACCTTCAGTCTCTCATGTACATGACATGATGGATATGGATTCAAGCTCAGCTTTTTCTTGTACCTCCTCAATTTCAGCTAGAGATATAACTTGAGGTGCTTCAAGTGCAGATGGGAGTGAAAATTTGGGTGGATATTGTGGCCTTGTGGCTCTCCCTCTTCTGGTCCTAAAATCATGACTGGCAACCAACAGTTTCCCTTCTCCTATCTGCAACTTTAACTGTGTAAGCATCACAAATTTGCAACCATTAAAACCCTACTTGCACAAAATTCAAGCAAATAACATTTTCTCTGATACCACCTTGATCTGAATCTTAATGTTAGCTTTGTTGTGCTAATTTCATCTTCAGAATTATAAATAAATTGTTGATCATTTTCTTCATGTGCATAGGTTTCCTTGAGGTGTTTGTGAGTGTTAAAGAGGTATTTGCATAAATTTTCATGCTAAATTCATGAGAATTTTAACATTAAAACAAAGTGTTGGATAACAGCAGTAAAATGTACAACAAACCATCAAATGATCCATTAAAACAGTTTTTTGATGAAAGATTTCACCCCTCCTGGGCTACATCTCATTGGTCCAGTTCCCATGGCTTGGGCCTCTGTATTATCTCAAAATGGAAAAAAGTATTTCTTACAATCCTCTACTACTCCTGAAACCTTCTTCAAACTGCTCAAAATGCCTAAATCCTCTAGGATAGACTCTTTCTGAGCCAAAATTGGTCGATTTTTTCTCCAGTTATAGTTCCTTCAATTTTGGTCTAGGAAACCCCTCCAAAACTAGAGAGAACTCCAGTTAACTCTGATAAATTTAGAGTTCCGACGAAAATGGCGAACTCCGCCAAAATGACCGCCAAGATAAGCTCAATTTAATTAATGGATAAGCATAGTTTAATGTAATTAAGTGAGGGTTAATGTGTGTTTAGAGCCCTAACTCTGCCGTTACGGATAGCCCTTTGATGTGGTCATGACATATGGTTCCATGGAGTTGGTCTGGCCCCACTTTTCCCTCATCGTTGGAATTGTATTGATTTAAATATATCCAAATTCCATAGTCTTGTAAGGGCTTCTCGTGTGACGAGGTGGTAACTTGTTACATTTGTGTGGAGGAGGTCGCGGGGTCGACCCCGACCTCCAACCAGCCTCTGATATTAAATTTTTCCATTATATAAATATGCCTTTCGACCATACATAACACAATTTCAACCTTTGGGAAGGGGCATGTGGCGGCCCCTTGCTGCACCACGTCTTCTTCCCATTGGTGTGTTTCCAAACCCAATAACATTGCAACAACTCGCCATCTTAGAAACCAATCCTGAAGTGACACTTGCCATAATGTCATTGGACAAATTGAAGGAATATTCCAAGAATATTCTTTTTTTTTCTGACTAGGCTACCCAGTCATCATTCTGTCAATTCTGCACAAATTTTAGTTGTTTGTGAAAACGAACAATAGGCTCTACCTTTCACATACAGAGTCAGTTTTTGATGAAACGAAGTGCGTCAGATTCCTGACAACGAGAAATTCGCATTCATTCAGGTTCTGAATGATTCTAATCACTTCCATTTTTTAGATTAACACTGATCGCCTGGTCATATTTGGGCATATTTTGCGTAGTAAAGAGAATTGATAAAATTTGCAATGTACTTAATTAAAAAAAAATGCACAATGTTAAGAGAAATTCAAGTGTGGAAAAGAAAATACAAGGGACAGTGAGATTAAAATTACAAAATGTAACCATTTTATTTATAATTCCATAAGAAATAAAAATTCTTAGGTTTGTTTGAGATGGAAATATTCTTTGAGTGGAGCTCCAATACAATACTAATGCTTGACAAAACTTTGCATAACCTCTAGATCTATAATTTGTTTCTTTACTAGCAGACCCTGACTACTTGTGGTCCCATCATTTTAAATAGGTTATATTCAAATAATATGGTTGGTTTAATGATAATGACCATTTTACATTAAGTCACTACTCACTAACTAACCTAATGATTCATATTCAATAAAATTGATATTGGTTTAATGATAATGACCATTTTACATTAAGTCACTACTCACTAACTAACCTAATGATTCATATTCAATAAAATTGATACTTTACAATGACTAAATAATTCATAAGTAACCAAAGTAAAGAGGTTGAAGTAAGGAACTAAAAATGTTATGCTAAGAATTATATTACTGCATATCTCAATATTTATTATAAATCAAGATTTATTAACAAGATCCTTTCAGTCAATATATTTAGTTAGAATTTTTTGTAAAAAATACAAACACTAAAAAAGGGTTACTTCACAACACTAAACTTCAAACCAACTTCTTTAGAAATTGGTTACTTCACAACACTAAAATTTAACTTTTAGATAAACAACACCATAGAAAAGAAAAGAAAAAATTCCTTTTAATAAGTTAATGCATGATTTCCATAATAAATAAATAAACTTAATATTCTCTTATAAATATATTAACAAGAAAATTAATTATAAACAAGAAAAATTATATGCAACATCTCTAACTGCAACCCATTCTGGTTAAATGAAAACATATCAACAATACTAAATTCATGTTATAATTAAGTTTCATCCCTCCACACTAAATATCAATGAAAGAATAGTATTTAAAATCCAATTGTCAAGTTTTAGAATGGCATACTTAGGTTTATTGCTCCACTATTATTATAATTTTACATTAGCATAGATCAAACAAATCAAACTAATATGTATTATATTTAACTAATTTAAATATAATTTAATGATTACAACTTAATAATTGAAAATAAATAAAAATTATATTTAAATCAAATAAATTATATAGATATTTATATATATAATATGGTTTGGGATTGAGTTTAAAACTTTGCGAAAAAAAATGTATATTTTTATATTGCATTGATTACATAAATCAAATATAATTGAATACTTTTGTGTTTTATTAATTAATTGATGGAGATTTTTTTTTTTGTAAGCTTGGCAAGACTACATTTTCAATATGTCCAACATATCACCTCGATCCGGGCAGAGAATTGAACCAATAACCTCACATCAAAGAATGTCTTAACAGAGCACCCGATCACCGTCTATCCAAGAACCTATGGACAATTGATGGAGAATTTTGAATCTAATAGTAGCTAGATTTATTTTTATTTTAAAATTTGTCAAATATCTAGAAGTATTAAATCTCTTAATGTAATAATTTTTCTTCAAGATTTGCAATGTAAAAGAAATTTGCACATCAAAAAATCTAATCCATTTCAACACTTAATAAATCTAAAATTAATATGAATATAGTGCACTTCAAATTTTCTATAATATATACTCAATATATAAAAAGACAACCCTCTATAAATTTTCAAACAAAAAAAAATTGACATATTTTCATTTTATAATTATACCCCCCACAAAAATCCCTATAACTTTTCTCAAACCCTTTTCATGATTTCTTATGAAGTATGAAAACATCTCAAACTATACACCCTCAATTCATTTGAGGAAGAAATTTTCTAAGTCCTTATATACCTCACTCCAACACAACTAGCCATCTATACACCCCACAATGATAATGAGCAATTTGTGACCTTAACAAGTGGCAATGCATAAACCATAGACACTCTCTCATACATATTTGACAATATTTTAGACATACACTCTATGCACCCCACAATGATAATGAGCAATTTCTGACCTTGGCAAGTGGCAATGCATAAACCATAGACACTCTCTCATACATATTTGACAATATTTTAGACATACACACACAACGGGTTGAACCAGAAGTAGGGGTACTTCCAACCCCCATGACACAAAGTGGGGTTTGGTTCAGATGCAAAGATCTCATCCGGGAATGCTTTCAAGCGCTGTTGCAAAAGATCATCATTCATCCATGGCTTTTCTGACCAACTCAACTTCATCATTATTGACTTCAACTTTGGATACAACAAAAACTGTTATATAAAGACGGATTTCTTCAAATTTGAGGTCCACAACTAACATCTTCAGCTTTTGTCACAGATAGCGACTCCTTTCTGCACTTCATCTCTATCCTTTCTTTTCTGCACTTCATCTCTATCCTTTGTAATGGACTTCATCTCTATCCTTTTCTGCACTTCATCTCTATCTCTATCTCGCAGACAAAAAACAGATGGACTGCAGTCAAAAATAGATGCACTGCACTTCATCTCTATCCTTTATTGATAATGGACTGCATTTGGATGATTGTGTGGATAGTTACCCACAAACAGAGATTTCTTAAATGAAGAGCTCCGCCACAAATTTCTTCATCTTTTGGTCAAACAAAATCCAAACATATGATAAAGATGGATTCCTTTCATAGCCATTCTCGGTTTTATCATTACTTTTCAGCCTTAGTGCGTTTCAGCTGGCGTTGAAATTTGATTGACAAAAATCCTCGAAGAACCATCTTGTTATCCTTCATATACAATTAATTAAATAATTTAAATTTTATTAAATTACATGTCTTTAAAAATTTCAATTACCATTTATGTTAATGAATTTATGAAAAAATATATAATAAAAATTTTAAGCAAGAACCCATAATTTTCCCTTTACATATAATTAATTGCTTAAAATGATCAGTATCCTATATGACATTGGTTTCCTCCTCTTCTTGTCAATACATGTAGATAGGATTGTTATATTTAAATTATTATTAAGGTTTAATGAATTCATAAAAATTTAGATGATATGTATAATTAATTAGACTTGGATGATAATGTGTATATTTATCTTATGAGGTTGGTTTCATTGTTTTTTTATGAATATATTTATATAAAGTTAATATATTTTAATTATTGGAAAACATAATAATATATTTAAAAGTGAAGGGTTGAATTAAATCACTGAATCATATTATTAATTTGTTAATGGTAAAGTATTTGTGATGATTTTATTAAATTTAATCAAAATATTGAATACAGGATGAGCTTATGTATATGCACTTGTAAAGATTGAGAGTTTTATCATATTTATTTGCTAAATAATTGAATTAAAAGTGTAATATTTTGATCTAGCATGTAGTTCCTATCTTGGTCATGACAAGGTTTGGGATGGCCTATGCAAAAGCGTTGAAGATTTTTATGTTGAAGTTCGTACTTAGAAAGACAGTGATGATGTCATTGAAAGTTCTTGACAAATTTGTTCTGAAAGTCTAACACAAGTGTAGGGAGAATTGCTTAGCTAAGGTGAGAAAAAAATCCCCTTCTAAGCAATACAGAGGCTCAACATTACTAACAAGAAACAATGAGAGATATCATGGTTCTAATATTTTATGCCCTAAACAGAAAATAGGAAGAATAAACATGAAAAAAAAAGTAAAATGACACATTTAATAATGAAGCAAGTATGACTTTATTAAGCCAATGAATGTAAGGCAATAAGGCCTTCAAAAACACTAAAGAGAAGTAAAAAGAAGTAGCAAGTAGTGGGCTATTTCTCCTTTTCCTCAAGGGTCTCCCTAAAAATTCTTTAGGAACTCTCTCTAGCAAATGAAATGACTCCCAAAAACATGTATGTCAAGAATCAATCAACCAACATAATGATGTGAATACATTCCAATGAAATATTTGAAATGCATACCCATGGTTCCTTTTTAGAGCCAAAATTTAGTACCAAGAATTGTATATGTTTATGCACCTTGGACCTACTAAGTTTTGGTCATCGAAGGCAGAGTGAACTCAAGCTTTCCTCATGATATTTGGGCACTGAAGGAAAAATGAACTCGATATTTTAAAGAACTCAGAGTTGAAGTGCTCTAGTTTCCTTTTTTCGAGATGAAATATGCTACTTTTATATGCTTTTACTAATTTCCTGGCTATCAAAGGTTAATCCATGCAAATTATGTGATCTCTATGAATGAAACTCATGCATGTATACAAAAGATAATGTTCCATATATTTTTTAACACTTATTTTTAGGGATATATTAATGCCATCATAGACCTTAATGATGATAATTTCATTAATAACCTATATCTTACTGTGAGCAATTTTTAGATAATAGTAATTGCTTGGTGTAACTATTAATTTGTGAATAGGTAGTGTGAACAAAAAGAGACCAAAGAAACCAAGGATGGCCCAAGGAGAAAATATAAGTACCCACCTTCAAACAACGATATTCTCAACAAATTTGTTGTTTTATATAAATGAGGTAGGCATGACCCATGCATTGTGATGTTATCAAAAGTGATTTACCATTGCAGATAAGAGTTAAAAGGGGTTGATATGATCATAAAACATTCTCAAAAAATGATTGCAGTCACTATAGATGGAATATCAATGATGTAAATATTTGCATCATCCATAGGGGCACTTATAATAGTAAAGTACTACTCTAAGAGGAGTATTCCCTATAACCTTATTTGAACACTATTGAAAAAGTGTTTCTGATATGACAACATTGATAGCCTAATAAAGCCTAGGGGTCTTCAATTAGAATGATATCTACAATTTTTGCAAGGCTTTACTGAAGATAATGTGGATATATCCTAAATTCAAACATTAGATGAGTGAATGTAAGCAGAGAGTAATGATGACTTTTTTTTTCCCACTAGGGGTTTACCATTTTGTTGGTAATGAGAAACAAGATACCACAACATTCCTATATTAGATGAGTTATTGTTGACAGGAATGAATATGTGACCATAAAGAACAAAAGTGTTATTTGAAGTCCACTATAGAGTAACTAGGTAACAAGTGTGTTGAGATAGTTTTTGGGAGTGGTGAATGAGGTCAAAATGGAACCATGAGGAAATTTCCATTGGTTAGAGAAATTTTGACGGTGCACATGGGAAACAACAAAATCAACTAGATCATTAGGGGAATTTTGAGATAAAAAAAATGGGGCTCAAAACAAAAAAAGGAAGTAACAAAATTAACTTTAAAAGAACCAATAGGATGCAAGATGATGTTGTCATCCCCAAGGGAGAATATTTTAGAGGGAAAATAAGAAAACCATTTTTTTAAACTGTATTTACAGCTTGTTTCCTTTTTGGTTTGCTCAAATGTCAAGTGTAGGCACTCGTTATATGCATAATCAAAATTCCACGTCCAACGAGTACCCACTTTGTATACTTTTGAGTAGACCCACATCGGGAAAAAAATGCATGAAAAAAAGTGTGTTCAACAAACTTCCTTCATGTATTTTCAAATTATTTTATTTATGTGTAGAATGGGTACTCATTGGATGTGGAATTTAATTTTGCATCCAATGAGTGTCTACACTTTAAATTTGAGTAAACATAGAAGGAGATCAACCTAAAATACAATTAAAAGTAGTTTCCTTTCTTTTTCTTTAAAAACTCATCACTCTTATTTTATTATTTTAAATGTTCTTTTATAAATTTCATTAGGAGGCCCATTTTAAATCTCAAAATTCCCCTAACGAAACTATGATATAATGTCAAGGAGATAAGTACATAGAGAAAATGGTTGTCAAGTTTTCACTTGGATATCTGATTGATATGCAGTGTTGGGGATCACAATGAAGGATACTGGGATACATGAAGTGATGCATTAAATTATGACTATGCGGGAATGGGTGACATAGTGAAGATGCTCTAAAATAAGGGTGATTAGGACTATCAATACATGAAAATAATACATATTGGAAAAGGTGGTATAGTTCCTTCAAGGAAAGAATGCATTGCATAATTACTAAAGAATGAAAGGATAATTAGGCTCAATCTACAAGCATGGAGATGGGTGCCCTAATGAATAAGCAACTAGCCATCATGAGGTGAGAAATTATAGTGAAATGAGGGAGGGGTTTCCATCACTTAGTCTCCATCGAAGTTATTCGCATGTATTGGTTGGTTATGCCAAATGTCTTCCCACATATTCATTGGCTTATCATCCCCTAATATCAGTATACCATCTACATTCCAACTCTTTAATTCATGTCTTGTTGATTATAGTATTCTCCTTGGTTATGATTACATATATGTCATGAATGTTATGGTGTCTTCACTCTTTTGATTCATGATCTTACCAAATGAGGGACACATCATCGCCATTGATAAACTCTCTTACTATGATCCCCCCTCACATGCTTCTAAGGAAAACATCTCACCTTTTGTTACTTGCATTAATTCTATGCGGTATCACTACAACAAAACTGTGTGATTAGTGTCCCTTTTTGCTTCCTTTTTTGCATATAGAGCCCATTTTTTGTGATATTTGCATCCATTTATAAAATATGGTGCAAACCTTGATGAAAATTTGCACCAAGTCTTACACCAAGTTTAGCACCAAGTATTGCAATAGGTTTTGCACAAAGTTTTATGCCAATTTTTGTGTCATCCTTTGCACTAGGTATTTTTCTAGGTTTTGCATCAAGTTTGACACCTAATTTTGTTTCACCTGCATTTTCATCCTCTATTGCATCCACTTTTTACACCTACACTTGCATCAAATTTTGCATCCTTTTTCAAATCATTTTTTTCATCCCCTTTGCGCCAATGTTTGTGTCGAGGCTTGTGTCTAATTTGGCATCTACTTTTGTTTCATCCACTTTTTCATCTTGTTTGCATCCATATTTACATCCTCTTTTGCATATATTATTGTATCCTTTATTGGATCCAATTTTTTTGCGCCACAATTTGTGCCTAGTTTGGCACCTCCCTTTGTACCCACTTTTGCTTCTAATTTTGCATCCACATTTTTATCCTCATTTACGTCTAGGTTTTAATGAACTTTTACATCTATTTTTGCATCTCTTTTTGTATCCACTTTTGCATCAATATTTTAATCGGGTTTTGTGTCTCTTTTTGCATCTACTTTTTGCATTGAATTTTTTGCATCCTAAAAAAAGTGTACAACCAAAATAAACTTTATAAGAACCAATAGGATTCAAGATGATGATGTCAACCATGGGGGATGATTCACCATTTTTTTGGGTAAAAAAATAAAAATAATAAAAAATAATAAAATAATAAAACTATTGAGGGGTTTCTGCAATGCACTATATTAGATATCAATTTTTGGGATTCAACTGTGTTAAGTAAGTCATTCAACTATGACCATTTAAATGAAAGGTAGTCGTAACTAACTAATTTCTCATGATCTTTGAATAGTCCACTTAGCACTCATTGAATCGGGTAGTGGGATTGAAACTAGTGAAATGAATCACATAGCGTCAATCATCACTTCCGGGGCTTTCACCCGGTAACCAGGACTTCCCAGGAGGCCACCCATCCCACTAGCCTCTAGCTCAAGCACGCTTAACTGTGGAGTTTTCCCCACAATCAAGCCCACTTAGCTTGTTACCCCATTTGAAAAACCTTTGTAAGTATTATGCCTCATAATAAAGCTATTTTTTCAACATGTATTTTCAACTTATCTCACTAGGGTATTACTCAAATTTCAAGAAAGAGTACTCATTGGATGCAAAATTTAATTCCTTGTCCAATGATTACCCATGTTGCATACTTTCGATGGACCCTACTACATGAAAAATGAGAAATACATGAAAAAATGCTATTGCAATCACATTTTTCATGTATTTCTCATTTTTTGTGTAGCAAGATCCATCAAAAGTATGCAACATGTGTACTCCTTAGATAAGGAATGAAATTCTACATCCAACGAGTGTTCTTGTTTGAAATTTTAGTAAACCCATAAGGAGATAAGTTGAAAATACGAGTTGAAAAAGTAGTTTTTTATTTTTTCCCTTTGAAATTTGATGATGTAGTCTAATCTTATTTTATTATTTCCACTATTATTTTATAACTACTTAGGAGGCCCATTTTAGACTTTAAAATTCCCTTAATTCTTGTGTTGTTGCCTTTGGAATCAGGCCCTTATTAACTAGGAAATTCCTTAATGAGAATCATTCAATTCCTATAGGCCTTTCTTTCACTTCATGCATAACCTTAACAAGTTGGAATATTCTACAACTGGTAGTACACTGCCCTTGAACTGCATTCTCAACTAGGTAACTCGAATTTCATGCATGCATGAGATAATTTATACTGATTGATCAGTTAACTGGTTAAACACTGAATATGTACCCCACTTCTAGACCTCCCACTAGTTCCTCCAACAGTTGGAACTATTTTAATTGACCTTATCTCAATTTAACTGAATTACATTGTTACAACTGATATCAACTCAACCTAGGCTCCTAAAATTTTGGAATCATTGTACACAACTCAAGTTCACCCTGTAACTCGAATTAACTAGGCTAACTAGAAGTGATAATAACTCAGTTAACTCATCCAAGTTGTCTATTGATGTGGAATTTATATTTTCTCCTAATTTAATAAATAATAACTCGGTTAAATCATTCAAGTTGTCTGTTGATGTGGAATTTCTATTTTCTCCTAATTTAATAAAAGGAAAAATTAAATTAGGAATTACTTGTTGCATTTTCAACACTCCCTCTCAACAAGAAAGGGATTCACATATACCCTGATCAAGCACCTTTGGAATTTATTGCATGCAACACTTCTCTCTTTTGTTGGTGCTACTACAACATCTGCAACTAAAAAGCATACATAAAAATAAATAAAAATAATCATTGAATCAATCTACAACTATCTATTGGGAAAATTGTGTTGTTGCTAACTATGCTAGTGAGCCTCTTGCTCTACTGTCAACACTTATCTGCACTCCTCAGTATCTGACTGACATTGATCCTCCTGCTACTAAATATTGTGGGCCCCCGTAGGAAGGTAATGATCCATGGGACAAAAACACCTCAAAGGACCCTGCCCAAATTTCTACACTCCTAGGACTATTTCTTCACATCACCCCACCTCACATCTGGAGCTATGGATGCATTTCTTCACTCTGCCCATTTAGCTCGAAATCTCCCCCTCCTAGATGTCTATGCTTGAGTGTATTTTTCCACATTGTCTCCTTTATGCTTCTCCATTTGTGGTTTCTCCACAACTTTTTGAGGCTACTTCAGATTCTCCATTTTGAGAGGTAAATAATGCCCCCTCTCAACCACCAAATATCTAACCTTTTCTTTGATCCTCAACTCTTTGCATGCATATTCTACCTCAAGTGCATACAATTTCTTGACTCGCACACTGATATACTTCACCTATCCCATGGCGATGTGTCTTTCACCATCCTTTGCATTTATTTTAACTCCTTCTTGACATACTATTCTTCAGAATGTTCATGAGTTCCTTCATGGCCTGAAATTTTGGTTATAGATTCAAGCTCTATCTCTGAAATTTGTATCTCTTCAATCACTTCAGTCTCTTGTGCAATTAATTCCTCTTGTGATTCAAGTGTTTCCTTGAGTGGTCCTTTGGGTGAGGATGATGCTTTCTCAGCCTTCTTCTGTAATATTCCCAAAGGGGAAAACTCAGCAACTCATGCATGAAAAACACATTTTCAGAAATATATGCTATAAAAATCAAAATCAACCCTTGGATCCATTAGATCTGACAATATGACACCTAAATCCAGGAGGATATCAGAAAAAAATCATATTAGGTGAGGTAAAAAAGCCTCCCACACCTAGTATAGCTCAAAAACACTGTAACCCCAAAACTACTGCAATATAAAATTACTGCATAAAGAGACAGTGAAATCTAATGAGAGTTTATACATAGAAATGGTAGAGACAAATAGATCTGATATTATATTAATCAATATAGCCCAAAAACTGAGATCTAGTCTCCTTTATACAAATCCAAGAGAACCCAGGAAGGGTTTCTAGGAATACACCCAAATACAAATGGTGATCTACAGCCCTAAGACTGAATAATCACTACAAACCGAAGCACATGAGTATAGAAGGCTGAAATAATATAGATCTGATGCAGATATACTCAAATATATCCTCCAATGAAATTTTGAACCCTTCAATCACAGGCAAACTCTCAAAAAGAACCACAAGATCCCCCACTGGAGCTACCCTCCAAAATAGCGCAATTATAGACTGAAATTACACTGTAGGTGATAGAAATAGATTGGCCTGCTGCCAAAGATTTGAAATAAGCTCAAGAACCCTCCAAACTGATCTCCCAATAGAAGGAATCCTTCCTCCTATGAAAAACCAACTCAGAAAGTGGGTTTCTCAACCCTCCACTCCAGCACCCTGCAACACAACACAATATTCTGTAGAAACTGTGCTATAGCTGAAGACTGGAGCTTGGCAAGAATGTCGGATGTGTGGAAAAATGAAGTGAAATCTTCCCCAAGATGCCTCTCAAGAAAGGAGATGGAATTCCTGCTCAAGAACACCCGATGCTAAACAACACAGCAAACTCAACTAAACAGCTAAAGAATGCACAATAGTCATACAGACTATAAAATCAATAATCAATAATATGCCTCACTATGGCTGCCTTGCCCTCCTTATAAAAAAGTGTGAGCTTTCTTACCTTGGGCCCCACTCATTAGGGTTTCCACCATCATGGAATCTTCCTCCCACTATCACTGCCCTGTCTCCATTGATGATCTCCACCATCCATTCCAACGATGTTGACTTGGTCAAACTTGACCTTGTCCACATGTATTTTCCCCTATTCACACATGAGCGTGTAAGATCCAACTATTATTATGATCTCTTTTCACATCATGAGGGATTTTATTCCTGTTTAAGATATGTATGGGCCTCCTTACCCACTTATTCATCTAACTAGGTGTTTAAAAACAAAATTAATATTCCCATTAGCTGTATGCTAATTTAGGAATATTACATCTTTTGGACTAGCTATCAATAGCTTCCCTTCTCATCTTTGCAATCTTAATCTTGTAAGCATCAGTAAATTTTGCACTATTAAAACCCTTCAATAAAAACAAGCAAGAAACCTTGTGCTCTGATACCAACTTGATCTGAAAATGAATGCTATTTATTTTTGTGCTAGTTTCATTTCATATATAAACTTTTCTTTTCATTGTTTTACTTATTCTTCATGAGTTTTTTTATGAGCATGTGATTGGAAAACAATGTACTTAGTGAAATTATGAGTTTGTCATAATCTTAAAAAGCATAATTTTAAATGACAGAACAGAAGAAATAGTAAACATAGCAAGCACACAAACAAAGCTTAACACAGAGAATTTCGATAAAGGAGTTCACCCCTCCTAGGCTACATCTCCTTGGTCCAGCTTCATAGTGTGACTTTTGTATTAGCTTCAACTGTGCTCAAATTTTTTTTACAAGCTTCAGAACCTTTTGGAACCTATTCCAATGAGTTTAAAACATCATAATCTCCCAAAAATGACTATGTGTTTGCTGAATTTGGACTCTAGATGATTGAAAATTGAGTGAGTTATGACCACAACCAACTTTGCCCCAATTTCTCCTCCAAAAATGGAGGAACTACCAGTTAACATTCTAAATTTTGAACTCCCGCCAAATTTGACACACCTCCAGAAAACCTGTCAAATTATTCTTCGGCTTAATTAGTGCTAAGCAGTACTTATCGATGGATAAACGCAAATTAATTGAATAAGCATGTTTTATGGTTAATGTTGGTTTAACGTAGTTAAACCATGTTTTAATGTTAATTAAACCGCATTAATCTCCACCAGCTGTTTGGCTCTGCTTTTCGGTCTTCAGGCTCGGCCACATGGGGAGGGGTCTAGCCCCCTCCAACCCCCAACGGTCGGGTGGTGAAACTTTTAATATGCGCGGAAGACTGTATGGTTAAGAAAAAATGAGCAAACGAGATGGTAAAGAGTTCAGTTTGCAAGCGAGAGGTCAAGGGTTTGACTCCACTCAGCCTCATAAATGTTACTCCGCTAACTTTGTCGCTAACTTTGTCGGTTCGCTCCAAACTTATCCTCCGCCACCCGTTAGATAGTGGCTCCTCCAAAATTGGTTAGATCCGTCATGATAATTGAAAACTATATATATATATATATATATATATCTCACCACATGAATAATGTCCATTTCATAAAATTTTACATTCAACCCCATAAATTAGGAGATGGCCCACCATAGAGGACACGTGGCACCCTGTGGTTGGGTTATACTCCATCCTTAAAAAAATTCAAATTCCAACTTAGGAAGAATTGGAGGTCATTGGACAATTTCTCTCCACTTAACCCATCTGGTGAATCTGAAGACGACACTTTTCACAGTGCCACTGGCTGCAATCTGGAGAATTTTCCCTACAACGCTGACTGTACATGCCACATCATCACTGTACATGTTCTGCTCATTTTTTTTCATGTTTTGGAAAACGAACATCAAACAATAACTCAGTCATACAAACTCAGATTTTGATGAAACGAGTTGCACCGGAATCCTGGCGATGAACTCTATCCGGTAGTTCGGGTTTGAAGCAATTTCGAGCACTTTCAATTTTTAGCTAAAAATTGAGCCTTAAATCATTCCTCCCCACTAGAAGCATTTTGGACACCAAAAGATACTATCAATTGTTCAGCAAGTGAGGGTACATCTCCCTCACTTTTCCAATATCCAACCATTTTTCCTTTGAAGGATTCTAACCTTTGAGTCCAACTCTAAGGTATTCAACATTCCCTCTTCTTGAAGTTCTGATTCTTCTGTCAAGTATGAGATCTTGCTGAATTTCATCAATATATTCTAGCGATAAATCATCTATTAATGGTAGTTTAACATGCTCTCCTTGATCATCAATCAAAGGAGGCTCAAAAAATCTCAAATTCTCAACATTAACGACAGAATAAATTTGCATATAAGGAGGCAAATCTAGCTTGAATTCATTCGTACCAATCTTTTCTAGAATTTTAAATGGACCATAACATATTGGTTTGAGATTTTTACCTTCCTCTTGCAATCTTTATTTTCTTTTGTAGAACCAAACTTCATCACCATCTTGGAATTTGTGATCAACCCGATGTTTGTCATGCCTTGCCTTGTAGCTTCTTTGACTCTTCCCAACCTGCTCTTGCACTGTGTGATGTACCCACCGAATTTTCTCAATTAACTTTCTTACTTTATCTATGTCACTATTTCTGTCTATATCAACATCTTTCTCAAATATAAAGCCCAATTTCGATCTTGGAAAGTAACCAAAACATGCCTCAAATGGCGATGTATTTGTGGAAGAATGTTTTTCCCAGTTGTATGCTTGTTGTATGTAGTGTAATTGTCTATCCCATAACATGGGATGCTTGCTGCAATAGCGTCTTAGAAGATGAATAATAGTTCTATTTACCACCTCTGTTTGACCATCTGTTTGTGGATGAAATTTTGTACTATTCTTCAACTTTGTATCCATCATGTCCCATAATTTTGACCAAAAATTCCCAACAAATCAAGAATGTCAATCACAATAGAAGTAGGAAGACCAAAATGGATCCATACTATTATGCAGAATTATGGATTACGTATAAAACACATTCCTAAATTTGGTGTAATGCATTTAGAACAACATGTCAAAGACTTTGCAGATACTTTTCCTAACAGTAAATAGACACACAGAATAGATTAAGAAACTTACCTGGAGTCCAAGCACTTCCTATTCTCCTTTTGTCGCTCTTGTTGTAGCTTCCAATCCAAGCTTGATCGCCAAAATATTTCCTGCAAGTATGAACACTAAATAGCAAAGAGATTGCAATATATAGATGGCTATTCAAGTTAATTAGTTAAATCAATGAAACATGAAACATATACATCAAATAAGAATTCATAATATGAAAGACAAAATCTTATACAAATACATATGTGGGAAAGTAAGCAACAATCTTTATTAATGGATAGAAAGGGAGGTTACAACCAACGATTGATTTGATATCACCAACTCCAGCATCATCCCAACCTCATCACAATGAACTTCTCTCCAACATCATATCACTCAAATCAAATCCTCAATTGAGATTCCAACAGCATTTCTCTACTAAATTTCTTCCTTTTCAAGAACAAGGATTTGTGCTCAATTTATAGATGAGCTGAAGGTAGTTTCACAATCAATGACTTTTTAATAATAGGCAAGACATGTTCCCAAGATCAGAGGTGTTGAATTGACACATGGATTCTAAGTTTGACACATATGCACTCTTCTAGAAGGCACTGACCATGTGGAGATTCTGGAACAATGAGAATTTCGCTCCCAATTGACCAACACACCCTTGAGTATCAGGAAGTGCTTTGTAGAGCACCCTTGAATGGAGGTGAATGCATATGCAAAGAAGTTAGTCCCTTGAGAGACTGTGTTGGTGAGCTCATAGGTGATATAACATGTACTTAAAATCTTGGAAACCTTGCAATGGAAGTCATGGATGATTTTTTCTTGTTCTTTGTCTTAGGGCATGTAGCAACTAAAACGATAGGGGATGATAGACCCTATTCATTGGTTCTGGGGATGATGTCCAGTTAAACCAGGTCATTGGGAATGGTGCCCAAATTGACCTATAACACATACATTTTGAAAGAAAAGATTAGCGGTTTGTTCAGTTGCAATAGTTTTCTTACATGCCATCAAAACACACATTTTTCTGAACGTATCTACCACAACATACAAATAATCATGACCTTTCCTTGACATAGGAAGGCCTCCTACAAAATACATTGAGCTACTCTTCCAAGGATGAGAAGGAACTGGAAGTGGTGTGTACAAACCAAGCTTCCTATTGCTAGGCTTCCTTGTTGCACATAAAGAACATCCTTTAATAAAATGAGAAACACTTTCGTTCATGCATGGCCAATAAAAATACCTTTGAAGATGTGCTATTGTCTTGCCTATAGTAAAATGTCCTGCAATCAATGATGTGTGTGCCTCCCTTATGATATTGTTTCTTTTTTCTTGTGGTATACATAAATTTTCCAAGTGATACAAAAAATTGTTATGCACATGATAATCTAACTCTTCACTTTGGTTTCCCTTACTCAAGTCCGCATACACATCTTGAAAATCATTATCATTCACATACTGTTCAATGTAACTTTCATGCATAATAGAATTGTACTTGAGAATAATAGCTGAATTTACAATAGGCCTAGGGAGCATATCAGCTACCTTATTGTAGATTCCTTTCTATGAGTTTTTATGGGTATTTTTCATAGAATCCGTGGTTAAAATCCTGGATCTTTTTGAGCTCTCTAGCATCCTCCTGCACATGGTTCTTCTTCCCAGTAACAGTAGTTTTTTGGATTAGCAACACTGTTGGGAAAAATACTGAGAGGAGGGGGTGAATCAGTATTTAGTGCAGACTAAAAACCTTTTTATTTTTTCTTTCTCTAAAACCCATACGCTACTTTACTGAAGCCAACTCGCGTATACACGCGGATGTCCTTAATGAAACTCGCGTATTAACAAATATCTCATTATGCTGATAATTCTTTGCTTAGATCATTGCATCATTCATTCATTAGAATTTTAGTAAGAAGTAAACATGTGTAGTAAGAATAGAATAAATCATCACATATAAGCAACACACATGAACACCAGTATTTAAGGTGGAAACCCACTTCGGGAGAAAACCACCGCTGCCATTGTCTCAGTCTTCAATATTTTATTATAAAGAAAACATCGTACAACCATATACTGGCGCAGACTCATACCAGCACGCAGGCACCCACCTGCAGAAGGCTACAACCTTCTCTCGTTTACCAGCCTCTCCTGGAAGGGAGCTACAACCCCCTGCTCTCGTTTACCAGCCTCTCCTGGAAGGGAGCTACAACCCCCTACTCTCGTTTACCAGCCTCTCCTGGAAGGGAGCTACTACCCCCTGCACTCGTTTACCAGCTACCACTGGAAGGGAGCTACAACCCCCTCACTGAAGGCTTCAACCCTCAACACCACTGCGGACCACGTTTCATCAATTTTCATACTGGATCCAACAGCTTCCATACAACACAACTTGTAGGCCACTTTTCATCATATTTTCAGACTGGACCCACTCCACACATTTAAGCTCAACATTCATCAAACTGAAACTTATAACCCCATCAATTCATTCATTGAATCATCAACCAATCAACCAACGACTTGATCTTCAATTAACATAATCAGCAACATATTTATCATTCAAATAACCCAGTTCTATATGAATACATCATTGACAGATAACAGTGGAACAGCAAAACAGATCAGGCATTTCATTCCACTTACTTCAGCAAACCCTAGATTCCATACGCGCTTTTACTTCACTGAACCTGCGTATGTACGCACTTTCATGCAGACCAACACGCGTATATTTCTGTGCATTCTTCAAAAAACCCTTTCTGCCCATACGCGCTTTTCCTTAAGCAGATCCGCGTATACACGCGCTTTTACTGAAGCGAACCTGCGTATCCATCTGTACCTTTTCAGGACTGTGCAGCTCTTCAGATTAGGTAAACAACTCAGCTTTCATCCTTTACTTCAGAAAGTATTTCGCCTCATCTCAGATCTAAACATTCCATAAACAGATCTAGAAAATACATATACATTTCAGATCTAGAGATCCCTCTTCATCATTTTCTTCATATATGCATTAGTAATTCATATCAATCAGATAATTGTTACCCAATCCATACAGATATACTCCAGAGTGAAGTATTCATTACATACCCAAACACATGCACACACTTGCACCATGATCTTCTTCTCCTTATATAGATTTAGCCTTTGTCAATACCATGAGTCAAAACCACACAACTACTAATGGTATTCCTGGACGGGATCAAATAGATATTCCAGCGCTTAATACAATGGGTCAATACCATGGTAACACCCCTGGATTTATAAATTTAGAGCGCAAATATCCATACGCGACTTGGTACGTACTTTTCCGTGTGCATACGCTACTTCTCCTTAACAAACCCGCGTATGCCTTGTGACATATCATATTTATCATTTTTCTGGCACTTACGGAAATTCCTTTCTCCTGTTACATCAGATTTACATTATTAACAACTCATCAAGTCAATTTTCATCAAGGACAACTTCATCAGGCAAGTTGCATCAAAGACAACACATTGTATCATATTGCCAACAATCTCCCCCTTAACTCATCAAGTAGGATTCCATCAAGGGCAACTTCATCAAGTAGGTTGTCATCAACTTTATCAAGTAGGTTGCCATCAAGGACAACACTCTTCATCATATTGCCAACAATCTCCCCCTTTGGACTTGATGGAAACCATGATGGTGTTTGATCATCACAATAGATAAATACATTGATTATAACCATTATTCAAATACCATGATACTCTCCCCTTATTCAAACACCATGTTACTCTCCCCGTTTGACATCAAGGGCAAAGGGCGGATCAAAGCCAAGACAATGTTTTTCTCCACATGTAGAAAGAAGAGCTTTGTAGATCTGATGTTCACTGAAGTTACCATGCTCCCCCTGAGTTCATGTTGAATCTTTAAACATATTTTTCAATGAAGTACATGACTCTATGACCTTTCCTATCACCAAGGACTCATACTTACAACAAATATCCAACCCAATGGATTTACATATATGACTTAAGTACCCAACCAAGTGGGTTTACACATTTTGATTCAACTACCCAACCAAGTGGGTTTACAAAATTTACCGAGCCCTTTACATGACTGAATATTACAATTTACATCATAGGTCATAGCCTTTTCATCAAATTACACATATGACTTTTTTTAACCAATATCAAAAATGCCTCAAGAGAGATCATAATTTAGAATCATCATAATGCCAACAATGCATTATATTCAGCAAGGCTAATGCTCCCCCTGAAACTGTGCATCCAATGCATCCTTTCAATATGACCAAAACTCCTCCTTAGCTTGTGCAACCTGAACACTTTCAATAGCCAATCATCAAGGCATATTTACCCAATATCAGAGAATGAAACAGAAATATAAGAGTTGAAACATCATCAGAGATGCCAATCAGCACTATAGTTGTGCTGAAGAATGCTGACCCCAAGTAAAAATTTTCAGCAACTAACCATACGCGGTTTTCTGTGTCTTAACTCACGTATATACGCGATTGTCCTTCAAGAAATCCGTGTATCCCATTTAATCTTCTGAAATTAAGTAGATCTGATCTTCTGTATGGCAAAGACTATTCCCAGCTTCTGTTTGATATATCCGAATGCTTTCCTGGAATATATGAGAGAAGAAAGATGGGACAATGTAGCTATGTTTTTCAAGTGTCATCCAACAGTTGTAGCATAAGCACATTAGTAACCAAGCCTTCAGACTCTTTGCAGCATCAACATATTCTTCCCAAGAGGAATTATCATACCAGAACAATTTCTTCAATCAAGAAATCATCCATGTGATCTAATATCACCAAGATCTTCAAGATTTATCATGATGTAACATGTGTAGGAATTATGTCAATAGTCATCAGCAACAAACTCTGCATGATCTATCCTTATCTCTGCATCATAAGACTTTCATCTCATCCATGTGTGAAAACAAAAGAAATTCTTTAGCAAAAAAATCAATCAGATCTCATCATAAGAAACCATGTATCATGTCACCATCATTTGAGCATGAGTAATACGAGAACTAAGGAATAAGAAGATACAATACCAACAATGCAATCATTAGTAGTTAGACTGATGCTCCCCCTGAACCTGTGTTCCTGTTCTTTAGCTGAATCTCTGTTTTCCTTAACAGAAAATCATACGCTTCTGTCTCCAAAGGAACTCGCGTGTATACGCGGCTTTAGTTCACTAAACCCGCGTATGGAAAGTAAAACACTGAAAATTTCCACAACTTCATCTCCCCCTGAATTTGTACCACCTGTACCTGTCTTCTTCACATCAGATGCACTGTCAGAAACAAACATAACCAAAATTACCAAACCAATCATGGGAATTAACATACATTGATATCCTTTGAATCTTTAGCACTTCCTTGTGAGCTAGATTCTCCTTTAACAGTTTCATGAAAACCAAGACCAAATTTAATAGAGGGAGACCTTTGACTACTAAGAATATTGTCCAGAATCTTAGTACTATCCTGAAACCTCAAGAGTTTATCTTTTTCGTCTAATTTACCTTTCAAAATATTTACCTCAACCTCCAATCTTTGGCATTGCTTCTTCATACTTTCTTCGACCTTTCTTCCTTCTTCTACTTGATCATTCAATTTTAAAATCTCTTCCTTCAACCCATTTTCTTGTGCTTCAAAAGTTTGTAAAAGTTCTTCACTCTCTTTATATGATGCTGCTTTCAAAGAGATGATTTCTTCTTTAAGTTCTTCATTCTTCTTATTTGATGCTTCGAGATCTGCTTTCAGAGAGATGAGTTCTTCATTCTTCTTATTTGATTTTTCCGGATCTTCTTTGAGAGAGATGATTTATGCTTCAAGTTCTTCATTCTTCTTATTTGATTTTTCCAAATCTTCTTTGAGGGAGACGATTTCAGCTTCAAGTCCTTTTTCTTCAAATGATTGTAGAAGTTCCTTATTCTTATTATTTGATGCTTTGAGATCTGCTTTCAGAGAGATGATTTCTGCTTCAATTCCTTTACTTTGATTGGATACATTATCGTACATCCTTTTCAGTCTATAGATCATATCTTTGTAGGTAGATTCTCTCTTATTAAATAATATTTGTTGATCTTTGATAACTACTTCTAGATCCATAGCATTACTTTCACTATCTTCACCATTGCTTGCACAAAGGAGAAAATGACTAGAACAACAATCACTACCTGTTTCATCTTCTTCATTTTCTGTTGCACATGTTTTCTGAGACATCTCCTTTCCTTGAGTAGCCTTCTTCTTTTGCTTCTTTCCCATTGTGATGGATCTCCTTCAAGCGATCAAGCTCCTTCAGAAGGACCTGCTCTGAAACCAATTGTTGGGAAAAATACTGAGAGGGGGGGGTGAATCAGTATTTAGTGCAGACTGGAAACCTTTTTACTTTTTCTTTCTCTAAAACCCATACACTACTTTACTGAAGCCAACTCGCGTATACACGCAGATATCCTTAATGAAACTCACGTATTAACAGAGATCTCTTTATGCTAATAATTCTTTGCTTAGATCATTGCATCATTCATTCGTTATGTTATTGCCTAAATCCACCTTAGGCTGAAGGAAGGCAGAGTTCAGGGTAACATCATACCACGCTCAGCCTCGTAGCTAGCCCTACGAGGATAGGAGAGGGCTCTCTCCAGGTCGATCTCAATTAAAATATTCAAAGGGGCTTGAGAGGACTAAAACAACAAGTGATCTTAGGCTATATAAACAAATAGGAGGGTTTGATTTTGATTTTTAGGGGTTTTTTGTTGGAAAAATGGAAAAACAATTTTAGGCATGGGGATGAGGCCAAATTCTTGCAGAGTTCAAGTTGGGGCAGGGTAGGCTATGAATTTTATGTCTTATATTTTAATGAATGGATAGAAAATACTGCTGAGGAGCTGAAGAGGGCAAGAGAGTGCAAGGATCCTCTTCAAACTGACGAAAAACATGTAAAACTAAACAAAATTTTAAGGCAGAGCACCAGCAAACTAATGAATTCTACCTCAATTACTCATTTGTTTAATTCAGAAGCATAGAGAAGGGAAATGGCATACATATAACATTAATGAAACTTACAATAACATGAGAAGAACATCATCAAAACTCAGAAGCCACAAGGATCCCAACAAGTGCTGCAAAACTCTAGTGTTTCCTTTGCCAAAAATCTGAAATGAATGTACAATGAGGTGCCAAACTTTTCCCAAGTATCCAACCCTGAAAATGTCTCAGAAAATACAATATATAGACCATCCTAACCCCTTCCCATGCCTCTAGGGGTCGAGCTCATCCTTCTAGGAGCTGTTTCAACCAATTCTAAACATGGAACTGAAATCTAGGCAGCGAAACAACTTGCCTCTATATGTTAGGAAACTTATCCATTCACTTAATTTTCACTTTTTAGTGAATGAACCCTCTAGAACAAGTAAAAACATGCCAAATTTACATCATAGCCACAAAATTACATCAATATAGATCAATAATTACATTCAAAAGTGAAACTAGTCAAATTGGCCGAATTTCTTAGCTGAAGAGTCAAAATTAGGCAAAATTCCTCAATGCGCCGCGCCAGAAAACTCAATGCGCCGCGCCACTTTGAGCCTATTGGGGCACTTCCTGAAGTCAAAATTGAGCTCATGATAGCTCGTTGGAAATACCTAGATGTTTGCTATCCAACCCAACTGGAATTTTTCAATTTGGATGTCATTTGCCCCTCCAAAATTGCAATCTCCCAAGACTGGTTCCAGCTAGTGTAAAAAGTGGCAGAAAGGCCATTTTCAAGGTGTTTTTGGCCCTTTAGGCAGCCCAGAATTTGATGAAATGCTTCGTCCATTCCTGAACATACACAATATATCATAAAAAACCCAAAAATGTAAATTTTTCCTCCAGAAGATGTCCCAATCATAAGCGCGCGTCGGGTGGCGCGACGCGTCGGGCAGAAAAACCTGTTTTGCAACCAAAATTTTCAAAAATGACAAAATCTTCTCCAAATTTGCTAAAATTTGGAGCGAAGGTCTCCCATCATGTCTCATGCTCAGCCAAGGAAGCTTCGGCCAAGATTCGGAGTGGATCAGGCATTTTCCGACGTTTCAGTGCTTTTCTCAATCTCGCTGTTAAGTCCCTATATTAATAGTGTAGTCCCTTATTATGTTAGTGTAGCCCCACTTATTGTTATTGTTGTACCCCTGTAACCCCCATATTGTTATTATTGTGCCCTTAAATTATTATTGTTAGGTCGGCTAGGATTACATTGTGGCCCACTATGATTACATTATGGCCCCATGGACTCCTATATATAGAAAGGAGGTTTTGTAAATTCTAGCATCCAAGAATTGTGCATTTATGTAATGTATTGGAGGTTGCCCCCTTGAAGTGGCTTATTTCTAAGGCGTTTATATCTATTTTATTCTATTTTTTAAGCTGGTTAGACAACATTTGGTATCAGAGGTTGGGATTCTAGGGTTTCGCTGCTCCAAACAGGTCATCGTGGAATTTTCGCTATAACTTTTTTTCTACGAAGTTTCAGAAGCTGACCTTTTTAGGGTGTGAAGCTGAAATCCTGAGGAAGATTGTATAAAAATTTCAGAGCTTGGTTCGCAATATTTTCGGAGATATCATTTGTGGAAGTTAGGTCTTTTTTCAAGCTCCTAAACAGGTCATCGTGGCATTTTCGCTATAAATGTTTTTCTACGAAGGTTTAGAATCTAAAATTCATATGGTGCGAAGCTGAAATCCTGAGGAAATTCGTCAAAAAATTTCAGAGCTTGGTTCGCAATATTTTGGAGATATGATCTGTGGAAGCTAGTTCTTTTTCAGGCTCCTGAATTGCATCTCAAAGAGGTAATCGTGGGAAAAGTTCAATAACTCTCTCTCTGGGCAGTGGATTTGAGTGTCGTAAAAAATGGTTGCAAGTACACGGAATGTAGTTTCTTGGCTATAAATTTCAGAGACAAAGGACGAAACAGTGACATGTGGCAAGTCCTACAAGTTTGCTCTACTGAACCAGTCCAGAATTAGGTCATTGTGGGTGATTGGACACAACTTTGTCTTGGGGAATCCAAATTAGATCAGACCTGTGGCATTAAAAAAGATAATTCAGAGGGATAATTCAGTGCTGAATTTCAGATATAGAAGAGCCACAATCACAAAGATAATCCAATTTCAATATCGAGTTTCTCAAAAGCAAGTAAAAGGTGTGTATTATTTTTTCCGAATTGCATAAATCTTGTTTGAAGAATCAAGTTGAATTGATTCCAAGGGCATATTGTAGAATAGATATCAATATTGGATTCTAAAATGGCCCCTAAAAATAATTCAACACCCATTAAGCCCTCAGAAATCTATACTATGATGCATGAAGTGGAAGAATTGCAGTATGAGATATCAAAATTACGATTACCAAGTGCAACAAATTTCGATCTTACGAAGTGCAATTGAAGATGACATAGATGGTTTAAAAGCCGAAATGGAGGCTAAGTTTGATGGTTTGAAGGATAAAATAATAGCTAATATGGATGATAAATTAGTGGAAGATCACATCGAGCATCAACAACAAGTTCTCCAACTCTCAAAGGATAACCCAACTTTGGTGCAGAATCTAATGAAACAACAGGAAGATCAACATGGCATCGAAAGAAGTTATGAAGTGGTCACAAAAACAAGAACTCGACAAGTACAATCAATTTCAGAGTATCTCAGCAAGTGGAAGAACTTTCCTGTAAAATATTCCACATGGGAGGATGAGAATTTTATACAGAAGCATCAAGAAATAATCAAGCGTTGAGGACAACACTTGTATGAAGGAGAGGGGCATGTTAAGTCCCTATATTAATAGTGTAGCCCCTTATTATGTTAGTGTAGCCCCCCTTATTGTTATTATTGTACCCACAGAACCCCCATATTGTTATTATTGTGCCCTTAAATTATTATTGTTAGGTCGGCTAGGATTACATTGTGGCCCACTAGGATTACATTATGGCCCCATGGACTCCTATATATAGAAAGGAGGTTTTGTAAATTGTAGCATCCAAGAATTGTGCATTTATGTAATGTATTGGAGGTTGCCCCCTCGAAGTGGCTTATTTCTAAGGCGTTTATATCTATTTTCTTCTATTTTTGAAGCTGGTTACACAACACTCGCCTTCAGGATCTTCATCCTAGCTCTACAAACGTGTGTGCAGGTCCAATAGTGGTTTTTCATATGTCTGAGCATGTCTTTGTCCCTATTGGCCTTCGCCAAGAGCTTCTCTAGATGAATGTTGACGCTCGTAAGGCAAGTTTCTCGCTCAAAAGGTGTCATGTCACATGGTCTCTTTCGGGCCAATTCACGGTCTTCACGGATTTTCCGCAACTCTATGAGTGTCTGTTGATCCTCCAGTTGTTTATTCCACTACTCAAAGTAATTTATAACCCACTGAGCTCTCTGCAACTTCACGGTCAAGGTGTCAATCTCAGCTTTTTGTTCCTGGATGGTCTCTCTCATCCTTGAGCTAGGAGAGCTCAAATCAACATCGATGGGTGTAAACTCAGTGTCTTGGCCTCTTGAAGGGCCCTCATCGTGCATAAGCTTATTGCCTCTGTCTTGTACCTTTGCTGATGTAGAAGGCGAGACCCCTTCCACGTCAAGTGGAGATAGTACTCGCGCTGCTGATGAAGATAACGAGACCCCTTCCACCCCTGGTGGAGATAGTACTCGTCGTGCTGCTGCAAATAAGGCTCTGTGGCCTCTCTGATATGTCACACACACTGGAGCACTGATAGGCTCAGTCTCAGGAACCTAAAACTAATGTGAAGGCTCTGCCTCATCATGAAAAATCTCGGGAGGAGGCTGGGGGGCTGCAAAGAAGTCACCGGAAATGAACTCATCCCATGTGATGCCCCGCAATCCAAACTGATGTACTACAATGATTTTAATGAGCGCATAATGATAAATGTTGTTATGTTGCTGCTCTGGATTCTTCTTCTGCACAAGGGTATTCATCCGATCTATGTTTCGGCACATGAAGTATGGAATATTCATCAGTCGCACCCTCGTGAAATGCATCAAGATTCTAACATTGTATGCATAAAGGTGCAAGAATCTACCCTCATAGCTGAAGTATCTAATGATGAGTTTCATTAATGGCGCATAGGAATCCCTCAGAAACCGGAATGGGAATACTCTGCTCAACTGCCTCAAATATCCAGGCCTGATGGAAGGTTCATAATATGCTCTATCCAGCTGCTGTCTCTTATTCCACTCCTCACGAATGTTCGGTATCCCGATCGCCTCAGAAATGGTCTCTGGTGTCAAAGTGAAGTTCACTCCAGCAAGGTTTACATGACCATCACACAAATGTAGGACAAATAAGCGAACCAACTCCGGATGGTGCTGAATCTGAGATATCATCTCGCAATACCGAAAACATGAATGTTACTGAAAGCATGTCATTGCAAGCGGGCAGGCCTGCAATTGAACCAAAGAAGTGGGGTCCTCTCTGACATGCCTGCCACTTTTATGAGACCTCCTCGGTACATTTAGCTCTGCGGTTGAATCACTGTCCTGCTCATATGCTTGCTCATATGATGAATTTGTCTCTGACATGATGTTGAAAGCAAGGTGTTCAACAAGTATGTGCTGATATATGTAAGGTAAAAATAATTGTTTGGTGTATGCTTTAATGCCAAATGTGTCACATATATAAATAAGGTGTTGTGGAGAAATGCCACAATGGGAAAAAGGATTTTCAAGTAAGATTTAAGTATGACGACAGTCACTGTTTGAGGGACTTAGGGATTTGGACAATTTACAAGTGATATAGGAAAAAGTGATAGTGATCGGGGTATGATTAGGCAATAGAGACAGCCTTTGAATGCTTCGGAAATAAGGATTTCACCAATGATAGGAAGGGAGGGAAATGATGGCAGATGATAGGGTTTGAGGATTGAAAAACATTGGAACAAAGGGTAAAAGGGATATGGGATAGTGGGAATAGAAGAGGGACTGTGTTATAATAATGTGACAGTAATGAGAGCACAAATGAAAGTGGGATGGTAGTTTAAGCACCAAACACCTCTTTGCAAACCCTAAAGAGCAGATTTAATATGGGTATAGGGTTTACTCTTTCATTAAACAAACTCCAATGTCTTCGCTTCTAAAACACACCACTCACAAATAAAATCACTGAACATGCCTTGCCAACTTACTTGGAGAAGAATTGAGCTGAAAGAAATTGAGTTTTTGTGGAGCGGAAATAATTTTAGCCTTGGAGGCTCTGTGCGCCGCGCCTCGCGAGTGCACCGCGCCCGTTTTAAAATGCAAAGAGTTTTTCGGCTCTATGCGCCGCGCTCTGTGGGTGCGCTGCGGCCTATCCCAATGCATCGCGCTATCTTCAAACACACAGTCGGCCCTTTAAACTCAGACTTCGTTCCTCCAAACTTCAAAATCGACTTTTCTCTTGGACTTGCTGAATATCTCTTGATGCAAATGAATGAATGGCTTTGAGAAATATCTCATATAGACATGGTTTTAATTTTTGCTTCTTCAAAACCCATTTTGTAATGTTTTTGACTTTGGCACTTTTTCATTTAATACAACTTTGTCTTTTGTTTCCTCACTGACTTTCTAAGCTTTGAATGATGAAATTGGTTGATTTTTTGCAGGGATGTTGACAGTGAAACTTGGCAAAGGAAAACCAAAGCCTGCTTTGAAGTCTTCACGGCGGAAAAATACATATTTATTACAAAAACAATTTTGACAATTTTTTCTTCAAAACAGTGTTTTGAAGAAGAAACATCCTCAAGCATATTGACGATCAAAATTTTTGAACTAAAAACTTATTGAAAACCTCTTCATGGCCTGCAGGCATTGTTTAACATTTCGAAAGACCAAACCCTAGACCTAGAAACTAGAACGACTCTTTTGACCAAAACAGCATCTATGACTGTAAATGACATGAACTGAACTTTGATGAATCTTGAGAAAATTTGACCAACTCAGTAGGTACAAACATGAGGGAAAATGAGAGAAAAAAACCCTTCCGTCAGACAATGGCATGCCCCTAATGGAATGCAGAGGAATGAGCAGAATGAGACACCTAAACAATGAAATGCAATAAGAGAAATGATCTCTGACGGAGGGATGTAAAGACCGACTCTAACATTGGCTCCAATGGGGATGGTAGCTCCTTGGAGGTGCCAAGAATGGCAGATCTTTGGGAGAGCAGACCAGTGCCTTCATCCATTGGGCTATGGAGTCCATTATTTTGACAAACAACACAAGACTTATGACTCAATTATTGACTAAAACTTGACTCAAACCGACTCAATTCTGCAACCAAAATGACTAAAAAACTGACTCGACAAACTCAAACCAAAACTGCAATGAAACTCGAACGAAATGCTGCCTTTGGCTGCTTATTTATTTACAAAATCTACCCTACTTTGCTGCAGAGCCAATAGATCAAGTAATGTTGTAATGCCAGATCAACCATTCAAGTAACTGTGACAAGGATGCTGCTTGAGAGTGCTTCAACCAGGACACAGATGCAATTGATGGTAGCCATACATGCACATAATGAGTCTGGTTATGTAAAAGACAATTTGATATATCATTCAAACTGAAAAACATTTCCATGTACATTGCAATAGGATCGCAAAAGCCAGACTCTGTTTGCTGCCCCAACTCCGCAATACATACTTCCAGCTGCACACTGTCAATGCAAACATCCACGGGCAGCTCTATTGTTTCTTGTTTTGAAGGAGGGAGAGTTTCCAAGAACTTTTTGGGATCTCAGAATTCATATGATTGGATCTGATCGTTTAAATATTGAATCTCCTCCTCAAATCTTTCAACAAGTAACTCGCAGAAACCAGTTTTAGCTTCAGGAGGAAACTTCGGGGATTTCAAACATTGAAGCACGGCAATGAAAAATGCTTCATCAATTTCAAAATCCACTAACTGATCTCTAACTTCTTTTACAACTTCACAAAGCGCAGGGTTTGCCACATACCCTACCATTGCATGAATGGATCAGCGAGCACTGGAATCTCTGGATCGAGTTGGAGTCGCCAGGTGAATGTTTCAGCCTTCATATGTCTGATCATTGTCCACCATCAACGATCAGATCTGAACTTGATACGTGTACTGGGGCAAGAAAATCTACAAGTCGAGTGTCACATTCACAAGCTAGACCAGAGATTGACTGAAGCAGCGTTTATCTACTTCGCTGATGCATAGCAAAAAGCGTTTCGAAGGCTACCTGGCGTGACTTCAGGCTCCGTCTGTAGCTTATGAAACAAATAACACCAACAAGAAAACCATTTTATTCCCCAGTATGGCCGCCACTATGTTAGTGCCTAAATCTACCTCGGGCTGAAGGAAGGCAGAGTTCAGGGTAACATCATACCATGCTCAGTCTGGTAGCTAGCCCTACCAGAACAGGAGAGGGCTCTCTCCGGGTCAATCTCAATGAAAATATTCAAAGGGGCTTGAGATGACTAAAACAAAAACTGATCTTAGGCTAGATAAACAAATAGGAGGGTTTGATTTTGATTTTTAGGGGTTTTTGTTGGAAAAAGGGAAAAACAATTTTGGGCTTGGGGATGAGGCCAAATTCTTGCAGAGTTCACGTTGGGGTAGGGTAGGCAATGAATTTGATGTCTTAGATTCAATGAATGGATAGAAAATACTGCTGATAAGCTGAAGAGGGCAAGAAGGTACAAGGATCATCTTCAAACTGATGAAAACATATCAAACTAAACAAAAGTTTAAGGCAGAGCACCAGCAAATCAATGAATTCTACCTCAATTACTCATTTGTTTAATTCAGAAGCATAGAGAAGGGAAATGGCATACATATAACATTAATTAAACTTACAATAACATGAGAAGAACATCATCAAAAATCAGAAGCCACAAGGATCCCAACAAGTGCTGCAAAACTCTGATGTTTCCTTTGCCAAAAATTTGAAATGAATGTACAATGAGGTGCCAAACTTTTCCCAAGTATCCAACCCTGAAAATGTCTCAGAAAATAAAATATATAGACCATCCTAACCCCTTCCCATGCCTCTAGGGGTCGAGCTCGTCCTTCTAGGAGCTGTTTCAACCAATTCTAAACATGGAACTGAAATCTAGGCAGCCAAACAACTTGCCTCTATATGCTAGGAAACTGATCCATTCACTTAATTTTCACTTTTTAGTGAATGAACCCTCTAGAAAAAGTAAAAAAATGCCAAATTTTCATCATAGCCACAAAATTACATCAAGATAGATCAATAATTACATCCAAAAGTGAAACTAGTCAAACTGGCCGAATTTTTGAGCTGAAGAGTCAAAATTGGGCAAAATTCCTCTATGCACCGCGCCAGAAAACTCAATGCGCCGCGCCACTTTGAGCCTATTTTTGGGGCACTTCCTGAAGTAAAAATTGAGCTCATGATAGCTCGTTGGAAAGCCCTGGATGTCAGATATCCAACCCAAGTGGAATTTTTCAATTTGGATGTCATTTGCCCCTTCAAAACTGCAATCTCCCAAGACTAGTTCTTGCTAGTGCAAAAAGTGGCAGAAAGGCCATTTTCAAGGTGTTTTTGGCCCTTTAGGAAGCCCAGAATTTGATGAAATGCTTCGGCCATTCCTGAACATACATAATATATCATAACAAACCCAAAAATGCAAATTTTTCCTCCAGAAGATGTCCCAATCATAAGCGCGCGTCGAGTGGCGCGACGCGTCGGGCGGAAAAACCTGTTTTGCAACCAAAATTTTCAAAAATGACAAAATCTTCTCCAAATTTGCTGAAATTTGGAGCGAAGGTCTCCCATCATGTCTCATGCTCAGCCAAGGAAGCTTTGGCCAAGATTCGGAGTGGATCAGGCCTTTTCCGATGTTTCAGTGCTTTTCTCAATCTCGCCTTCAGGATCTTCATCCTAGCTCTGCAAACGTGTGTGCGGGCCCAATAGTGGTTTTTCATATGTCTGAGCATGTCTTTGTCCCTATTGGCCTTCGCCAAGAGCTTCTCTAGATAAATTTTGACGCTCGTAAGGCAAGTTTCTCGCTCAAAAGGTGTCATGTCACCTGGTCTCTTTCGGGCCAATTCACGGTCTTCACGGATTTGCCGCAACTCTATGAGTGTCTGCTGATCCTCCAGTTGTTTATTCCGCTGCTCCAAGTAATTTATAACCCACTGAGCTCTCTGCAACTTCACGGTCAAGGTGTCAATCTCATCTTTTTGTTCCTGGATGGTCTCTCTCATCCTTGAGCTAGGAGAGCTCAAATCAACATCGATGGGTGTAAACTCAGTGTCTTGGCCTCCTGTTGTGGTAAAACACAACCCCCCCATTTTTGACTTGTTCACTTCAAATAATGGGGACCCTTTTTATAAAATTTTGGCTAAACACCTTTTAGGATTGTTATTTTAGTTGATTATCCTACGCTTTTGTTAATTTTTCATTTTCTTTGGATTCTTGTTTTGATTGAATCGATTTTTTATAAGCCTCCCATTGACGCTTGTTTCGCCTCATTTGGTCAACTGGTTTAAAAATGGTACTCCTTTGAAGTACCATCATTTTTCTAGTCTGGCTTAAAAATGCTATATTTTATTCTTTTTCGAAGTGGCTGTAGTTTAGAAAATTTCATAGCTAAACTAAACATCATTAAAATAAAACCAAAATAAAATTTAAAAAAAAAAAAAAAAATCATCGGATCCATCGCAGATCGCAGATCGCAAATTTCAAATTCGTCGCAGATCGCAGATCGCAAATTTCAGATTTGTCGCAGATCGCCGATCGCAAATTTCAGATCCATCGCAAATCGCAAATCGCAAATTCGAATCCGTCGCAGATCGCACATCGCAAATTTCAGATCCATCGCAGATCGCAAATCGTAAATTCGAATCCCTCGTAGATCGCAGATCGCAAATTTCAGATTCATCGCAGATCGCAGATCGCAAATTTCAGATCCATCGCAAATCGCAAATCGCAAATTTCGGATCCATCGCAATTTTTAGAACATGCACATTTAAAAAACCCCGATCCAAGGTTCTTGCGATATGCGATGTGTTAAATTTTTTTAATATAAAGTTTTTGTTTCACCTCACGTCACCCTCACCTCACACTCCACTCACCATATCCTTCCACAAACTTACATGGATGAATTAATGAGTTTTGATTGATTTCAATGGTTTGTTTTATGGATTTTGGGTTTGGATTGATTCCAATGGTTTGTAAATTAATTTTTATATTTTTATATTATAATTATAATGTTTATTATAATTTTAATATAATTTTAATTATAATATTAATCATATTTAAATTAACTTTTTCAAATCATTCGTATATTAATTTAATTTTGTAACTTAATTAATTTCTAAATTAGATGATAATTAATTAAAATTAATTGTATATATTAGTTAGTTAATAATTAATTTAGAATTAATTATTAGACAATTAGAATCTAATTTAGGATTAAATTTCTAATTAAAAATTCTGATTTTTAGCCCAGCAACAGAATTTCTAGATTTATGCCAGATTTGACTCATCAACTTTGGAAGCTCATAGAATGAGTTTTACTTGGCCAAATGAGGCCTAGGACGGCTCATTGGAAAGATAAAATCAAGGAGAACATTTCTGAGGAGGTTCCACTAATATATTTGGTCATTAATTGGGTCAAAAATCATGCAGAAAAATCAAGCTCCGAATTTCTAAAGAAAAATCAATTTTTCTGATTTATTTTCTGCATTTTCATTTGTCCAAGCCTCTTCTAATTGCAGATCCATTCGTCAATAATATCCTTGGCCAATTAAACCATCCCAGGAATCAATAGAGAGCTTATATTTTATTTTCAATTATTTATTCAAATAGAATTTGATTGGATTTGTTTTAAATACCAGAAATGATATTTTGTTTTTATTAATTGCATTTTAATTTATTTTGATTTATTTTTGCAGGAAAACAGTAGAAGAGATATGAAGAAAAGATCTTAATCAATGAGAATGCTCCAGCAATTAAAAGATTGGAATTTTTGAGCAAATAAAAGTGATTGGATAGATTTTCTTCAACAAACTTTCATCTCAAGAATTCTTTTGCAAATATTATAAATAGCATATTGCAGAATGGAATATAGGGGGGCTGCTCTCCTCTGCAATTCCAGACTTCTAAAAGCATTTCTGTAATAGGGATTTAGAGTTGTAGATGGGGAGGAGAGAAAATTTCAGATCTGAACATTAATGAGGTTTTATTCTTTATATCTTGAATTATGCATGATGGGCAGAGTTTTCATTTCTGCAGCTCTAGTCTTGAAAGCAGAAATTTAAGTAATGTAAAGTACTGTTAGAGACCAGGATCAGAGAAGAAGATTCAATTAACTGGTATTTTTGGCATTTCTGTATCAAATACCAGTTTCAATTTTATTTTAATAAAATTGTTGTTTCATTTTTTTCATGTTTTGGCATTTCTGTTGATATGGATAATTTGTCTCAAATTGTTAAGTATCTCTGCTCTTATGAATTAAACTCTGATTTCTGAGTAACCATTACTCAGAAATATGTCTTATAACACTGATTTATTAAATAGTAATGTGTTGTGAATTTCTTCCACATGTTATTGTTTAATTATTAGTTTGACTGATATGATAATCGATATCATTTTTGTGAATTTCTTCTGGAGTGTTGTTGATTTATTATTTTAGTCAAATGGTCTCAATAGAATGTGTTTTGGTACTCACAAATGTGAGTTAATTGAATTTCTTCGTTAGCTTAACATTAATTTAAAACCAGACATATTTTAATTCCCATTATTTAATTATCTTGCTCTTAGTGTTGAAAATGGCAACAAGAAACAGTGAAGGAGGCCTCCTGAAACATCTTTCTTGATCCTAGTTGGAAAGTGATCACCTAAACTAGGTGGGGACCACACATGTGATTTTTGTCGAAAAGTCTATTTTTAGACTATGTCTATTTTTAGACATATGGATCGTGGACCGGGAGCTACAGTATGCTATTCTTGGAGGATTGGTCATGTTGGTAAAAATAGATGGATCTCTATTTTTAGCATTTAGGTCGAAGTCTATTTTTAGACTGGCAGGCTAAAAATAGAACAGTCGAATATTATTTACCCTTAATAATATTTGGACTCTAAACTTCAGTTTACTCTCTTGGAGCACTTCAGTTTGACCCCCGGAGGTGGGGCATGCAGCTGCCAGAAGGATTTACGCTTTTCCTATGGGTTATTTGAGCTAATGCATGGTTGACTTCAGTTAGAGCTCAAGTGGCGGAGTTCGGTGGAGTTGATGCGACAGTTAATGGAGATGGTGTTATGGTTAACTAGTTGAACTAGTTGTATTTAGTTTAACTGGCTAATACACTAGAGATGAGTTGTGTGAATTAAATATTATTTAATTCACTAATTATTAACTCATTATTCAACTCAAGAACACATCAGTTCACTACAGTGCATGGACAGTTCAGTGGAGACCAGTGAAAGAGGTAGATGAAAGGGTTGAGTTAGCTATTAGTTGCGACATTAGTTGTGCATGAGATTTGCACCACACTTGGAGGAAATTACCAATGACAATTGTGTAGTTGGAGGAAGTGAGATTCGAACTTGGATCTCTATTTAGACCAGTCGTGATTGCGCAATAGAGGAAGGGAAATTAGTGGGTGTGTTTTGAACCTGTGACTTGTTCAAAACCAAGCTAGTTTTTGTGTAGCTTTGGGAGATAGTACTGAGTACTTGTGAGGAGTTTGTACTATGTATTTGCTGCATGTTCTCTCCATATAATATACAGAATAGCTGAGGGGTTTTCAGCTATAAGATTTCCCCATACATACTGTGTTAATGTGTGTGATGAATTGATGTGCGATCGCTTCTATTCTTTCCGCATGTGACAATTAATCGTAGAAGAGATTATGTGTTATGCATGCAATTCGAAATTGATGTGTGATCAGGTTAATCTCCATTGAATAAGTGATTTATTCAGCAAATTTCTACATGGTATCGGAGCGATATTAATTGTCGAGATCTATTACGGTGATTGCAAACTTATTTCCTCGGACAGAGCCTGCATACGGGCCAGATAGCCTCTGGATTCATCTTTCTTTGGAAAGTGAAAGGTCTGGTAAAAGCCCATGCAGTCAATCTCTGATTTGGAAATAATTTTTTCTCAAGTGTAGATCGGAAGCGATTGAGTTATCAGTTGGTGGTGAAATTCGAATTTGCAGATTTGTGTTCTTGGTGCCGCGGCGAAAATGTCTTTCAACGGTTTGCGACTCGAATATGCCTTGGAAGGAAGTTCGAATTATGTTGCATGGAAGGACCGCATGGAGGTTGTATTAGATGATAATGGGCTGTTGGAATTCGTGGAGAAAGAGATTCCAAAGCCAACTTCTAATGATGCTGCTGTTGTGGAAGCCTGGCGAAAGAAACAAGCAAAATGTCGAAGAATTATGTTGGAGGGCGTAAAGGATCACATTGTATCCAGCCTGCATGGAAAGGCTTCTCCATATTTGATGTGGAAAGCATTGACAGATCTGTACCAAAGAAAGAGCGACCAAAGGAAGCTGGCGCTCAAAGATAAGCTCAGAAACATCAGGATGGAGAAAGGCGACAGCATCGCAAAATACCTCACGAAGTTCACTCAGTGCAGAGATGAGGTGGGAAGTGTGGGGGTGACTGTCGAAGAAGAGGACTTGGTTGACCTGGCTCCCCTTGGTCTTCCGAAGGCTTGGCATTCCTATCAGGATGGTGTCAATGGTCGGGAGAAGTTGCCGGGATGGGAGCGACTGTGGTCGGATCTGATGCAAGAGGAGATCAGGAGGACTACCAGGGACGGATCTTCATCAAAGGAATCTGATGAAGAAGACTGTGCTTTGGCTGCCAAAGCAAGGAAGGGGAAGGGCAAGGAGAAGGCTTCTCAATCCGTTGCGGATGGTAAAGAGCATGACATGTCCAAAGTGAAGTGTTTTCACTGTCACGATCATGGACATTACGCCACGAATTTCCCAAAGAAGAAGAAGAACAAGCAGGATGTTGGATCTGCAGCTGGTGAGGCTCTTGCCTCGCAATTTGAGCTGGACTTCTCATTGATCGCATGCATGTTGTCTATTGCATTGTTATCGGGGTGGTATATTGATAGTGGCGCTTCCTTTCACATGAAGGGAGATGCAAATATTTTCAGTGACTTGGTGGAGAAAGGTCTCTAGATGCATGTTGAGTTGGGCAACGGTGGACGATACAATGCGACCGGAATTGGTACCATAACATTTCAGAGGGAGTCAGGTAAACTCATTCTTTTACAATATGTATTGCATGTACCAGGTCTAACAAAGAATCTGATCTCAGTCGCAATGTTAGAGGATAAAGGGTATGAAGTTGTCTTTAGAGAAGGAAAAGTTTTCCTTCGGCACAAGGCAACGGGAAAAGTCAAGAAGGTTGGGATTCGAGCAAAGAATCTCTATAGACTTGAATTAGATGTGATGTCTACGGAGCTTCCTACTGTTGGGAAGCGGAAGGAAGACATGCAACTGAAGCTTGAGAGGGAGCAAGTGTTGCATGCAGGCGAAAAAGACATGCAATTGAAGCTTGAGAGGGAGAAATTTTTGCATGCAGGTGAAAGTGAACCTCGGGATGTGGAGCAGCCACAAGAGGATCATGGAGTGGGAGAAACCACTCATGCAGAGAAATTTCGTGCCATACGGGCAGAGGGAGTGCATGCATTTATACAACCAGGTGAGAGGTGGGGCAACATGCATGATTAATCCCATGAGGAGATTTCTGGGAAAGATTCATGAGATGGTGTGGATATCATGGATTGAACCTGGCTACGAGGGCCCACAGCGCAGCAGTAGCAAGATCAGTTGGAGTGATGTAGGCAGATCAAAGTGACAGTGTCGGATACTGGAGCGCGGATCAGAGTTGACAGCAAGTGCAAGAGTGCATGGGTGCAAGAGTTCAATAGCGCAGTGGTTCCTGATGACATGTGCAGTTGGAAAAGCAGAAGTCAAAGACTTTGATGATAGATGCTAGATACATCAATATTGATTGAGTTGTTTGGAGCCCTATTCGATTTCGAGTTGCGAACGGGAGATGGCAGAGTTGCATCGCACTTGCGCGTGAAAGGTTGCGGGCGAGTACGCCAGAGTTGCATGTCGCATGCAAAGACAGTCCTTTCTTGTTGAGAGAGAGTGTTGAAAATGGCAACAAGAAACAGTGAAGGAGGCCTCCTGAAACATCTTTCCTGATCCTAGTTGGAAAGTGATCACCTAAACTAGGTGGGGACCACACATGTGATTTTTGTCGAACAGTCTATTTTTAGACTATGTCTATTTTTAGACATATGGAATCATGGACAAGAGCGGTATGCTATTCTTGGAGATTGCCTATGTTGGTAAGCAGATAGATCTCTATTTTTAACATTTTAAGTCGGTCTATTTTAGTGGCCGTTAAAAAATAAACAGTCGAATATTGTAGCTGTAATATTTGGACTCTAAACTTGATTTATTCTCTTGAAACATGGAACCCAAGAGCACTTGAAGTAGCTCATACATCGACGAGATAATTACACACTATTCTAAGTTTAGTTGAGCTAATGCATGGTTGACTTCAGTTAGAGCTCAAGTGGCGGAGTTCGGTGGAGTTGATGCGACAGTTAATGGAGATGGTGTTTTGGTTAACTAGTTGAACTAGTTGTATTTAGTTTAACTGGCTAATACACTAGAGATGAGTTGTGTGAATTAAATATTATTTAATTCACAAATTATTAACTCATTATTCAACTAAAGAACACATCAGTTTAACTCAGTGCATGGACAGTTCAGTGGCTACAAGTGAAAGAGGTAGATGAAAGGGTTGAGTTAGCTATCAGTTGCGACATTAGTTGTGCATGAGATTTTCACCACACTTGGAGGAAATTACCAATGAAAATTGCGCAGTTGGAGCCAGTGAGATTCGAACTTGGATCTCTATTTAGACCAGCCTTGACTGCGCAATAGAGGCAGAGAAATTAGTGGGTGTGTTTTGAACCTGTGACTTGTTCAAAACCAAGCTAGTTTTTGTGTAGCTTTGGGAGATAGTACTGAGTACTTGTGAGGAGTTTGTACTATGTATTTGCTGCATGTTCTCTCCATATAATATACAGAATAGCTGAGGGGTTTTCATCTATAATCTTTCCCCATACATAGTGTGTTAATGTGTGTGATGAATTGATGTGCGATCGCTTCTATTCTTTCCGCATGTGACAATTAATCATAGAAGAGATTATGTGTTATGCATGCAATTCGAAATTGATGTGTGATCAGGTTAATATCCATTGAATAAGTGATTTATTCAGCAAATTTCTACACTTACTTGGGTTATATTTTCATCTACCTAATTGAGATAGGATTTAGATTAGTTTCTTTTGCTTGCATTATAGAATAAGTTTGCATTTAGATTAATTTCTACATTCTTTTAAGTCCTCTTCTCGAAGAGGAAAAATCTTAGTTGTGGTTTGGCTGAACCCAAATCAGCTTAAGGGTCATTCTCTTGCCTGATCAGCAAGAAGAATTGATCTGATATCCCTATCTATTGGTAGTTAACGATACATCGTAAACCAATAGCGATAGGGAAAAGGTAACTGGACCTAGTTAAACCAGTCGGAGCCACTATCATAAACAAAAAAGGAGCTGTATTAAGGTCCGGACCGGGTGGTTATCCCCCAATGTTGTAGCAGCGATTTTCGAGGCTTCAACATTTTTGGCGCTAGAAGGAGGGCCTGAAACTTGTTGTCTGTTGGAGCCTTTTCAATTTTAACATTTTATTTAATCACGATGGCTCCTTTTAAACTTCCAATTTGGAGTTGTATCCATGGACGTGCATCTTCCAATACTCCACCCGAAGTGGTAAGACTCTTGTCTCAAGTAAAATTCAATGGTAAGAAAAATTATTCTACCTTTAATCATGTCCTTCAATTTATTCAAAATGTTTCAAATTATGATTTTTCAAGGAATTGATGAAGGCATTTTATGCAGAATTTTTACTCTCACATTTGGGACAGAAGCCAGAAACTGGTGTAGAACTCTTCCGGTTGCCTCAATTCACAGCTGGGATCAATTTGTTACAAGTTTCATTTTTAAATTTGACCGCTATGATTATGATCAGGTATGTGATGAAATTGAATATCTACGAAATGAAAATGAGTCTGTTAGAGATTTTAATATTCGACTTCATTTGAATTGTTTAAAATTTAATTTCAAAGATGAACCCATGAAAGAAAAATCACTAGATTGGTTTGAACATAATTATTCTCTTCCTCCTATTACCGATCCATATGAAATTAGTTCAAGCTTTGTTCCATCCCCTTCCAATATAAATGAGAATTCCAATTTGGGTGTGCAAATAAATTGCGATGAAGAGGTTTCACAAAGCTTGGAAAATATTTCTAATCAAATGCAAGAAGACAACAACAGCAATTTTGGAGAAAGACCTGCATTGGAATCTGAAAGTTTCCCTGCATTAAATTCAGAAAATCAGATTGCAAATCAGCAAGTGCAAGCAACAATCAAAGTAACTAATAAAATGCAAACTGCTGTACAAATTTCTGAAACTTTTCATAATGAACAAATGCTGAAATCAGAGCAGCAAAGTAGCCTTCTTCAAGAAAGCATGCACACGCAAAGGAATGATCTAGAATCTGAAATTTACAATGATCACAATGCACAAGAGTTCTCAAACCGAAACATTTTTAAATGCATTATTTCAGATTCACATTTTTCCCTTTATCCTGATATTTTTAATGATGGTAATTTTTCCCCTCTTGGTGTTAATGATATTTCAGAAAATACAAAGGCTGATCTAAATGAATTACCATTAAATTTTTATCAAGATAGAGAAGCAATTAATGATCATTCTTTTTCCATTAATGAACATGAAATTCTTGTTCCTCCTTGTTTCGATATATTGGATGAGATTGAAGGGAATTCTAAAGAATCTTGTGAAGTCATTTATGATAATTACTCTGACATAGAAGATGTTGATTTCTATTTTTCTCAAGAAAATTCTCATAAGAAAATTCAAATAACATCTGGGAATGAGGAACATTTCAATTTAGGAATTATTTCAACTAATCCTCATTTTAAAGCAGATAATCATCTTCATGATTTCACTATTCAAGAAAATATTCCAATTTATGATTCATATCATGATCAAGCTTTCATTCATGTTCATAATCATAAATCTCTTTCTAATTCAGAAGTTGGAATTCGAAATTACTCAAATTCCATAATTCTGACCAATCCTTGTGAAAAAGAAATTATTTCAAAACAATCCCAATTGTGCTGTAACATTAGTTGTAACAATAGTGATTTCCTTTTATTTTTGTTTCCTCACTTATTTTGTATTAAATCAGATTTATTTTCAGATTTTATTTTTCAAATTTTTGATACATTACGCTGGCATATTGAGCACTTTATTATAAAACATTCAATTGATACATTGCCCTGTTGGAAAATTGAAGTTTTATATAATAATCAAAAGCATCAAAAACTATTTCAATTTCAATTTCAATCAATGCTAATGTTTTATCAAAAGCTTCTACCTTCTCAAAGGCAATATCAACAAGAAAATGTATTTTTAGAAATTTGCCAGCAATCCAATTTAATTAATAATTTTCCATTTCATTTGAAAGATTTCCATCCATTTTTGTTTGATTCATTTGAAAAATATTTGGAAATTTTTCCTTCATGGAAGATTTTCAATAGCTTAACATTTACACATAATACTAACAGTTTCTTCCAGGCCTTTGAATCTAAAAGCTCATATCCACAATCTGGCCTTTCATCTCCTATTTTGAACGTTTCCCAATTATTAATAGAAATCCATCCAGATTTCTATGATCCAATTGGTATTCAATTGGAAAGAAAATTTCATCAAAAGGAGATTTTAGATAAGCTTCTAACAATAGTTGTACATTTTGATTTCAGGTTTAATTTTCTTAGTTCAATTAGATTTGTATTTTTATTAATAACATTTGAATTGTACATACATGCAGGGATTAAAATGAGAAAATGGTTACATTGGAAATATGACTATACCTAGTCATTTTTCAAGTATATGGTTAGAATAGGAGTAGAATTAATTTAGTTTGTTTGTTTTATATAGTTAATTTATTTTTAATAGTTCTGTAGATTAAAAATAAAACAAAGCAATCAGCCATTTTCATACATGTTCAACGAAAACATTTTCTACCAATCAGAAAATTTTAATTCTTGCTTTCCTTTTTAAATTTCTTACAGCAATACCTCTACTCTGTCTATTTTGAATAATCTCTTGATTAAATTCAATTAAGGTTGCACTTGGCATCAATCGCCTCAAAGCCACTTTTCTTAATTTCGGGATTTCCTTCTAAGATTTTCTTTTGAAATTTATATAATAAAGGTTTTGAGGATATAAAAGCTTCATGATCTCATTATCCCATGAAATGTATGACTGTCTATGATAAGCTTAATTCTGACTCGATCATTATTAGTCAGTCTAACCTTTCGTGGTAATCATATGAAGTTCATACTATCTTCCTCGAAATTTGTTAAGCCGACTTTTAGGATGTCCATTTTGCTGTGTGCACACATTCAAATCTGTTTTGACATTTTTCTACAATTAGTGGCTTTATCCCATTCAAACCTTTAGTTTATTATTTGATGTTGAAATATGCATCATATTCATTTACTAAAGGCAGTATTGAACATTCACTATAACAATACAGATCTTTCTCAAGTTAATTCGGAATGTGCAGAGGTAATAAATTGTTGTTGCAATTCAAAAAGGAAGCATAGTTTCATATTTATTTCTGGTAAATTTTATATTTCCTGAACATGAATAAACATATCTTATTTAGGCTGATTGCTCACTCTGATTTAGAATAAATAATGAGATGATTTTGAACAAAGTCAGAATTTTGATAAATCGAAGAAATAATTTGAAGATTCATGAGGTAAAATCTACAGACAATTTCCTTCCAGGTATGCATTTACAAGTTCATTTTCATCTATTATTAGTTTATCTTTTATTTAGTTTATTTTTTATTCTTTTTCTGTTTTAATTGCAGGTTTTCATTTGTTTTCAAAACTTGAAGTAAGCAGCAAACCCATTTCAAATTTGCAGCAGGTTCAGGGAAATTTTATTTTGAGAATTTGAGCATTTTTAACTTTGTTTTCAACCATCAGAAAACCCAATTGAAATTTCAAGCAATATTATAGGATTCAACGTGATTTTCATATTGTTGATACTTCAGTGAAAATGTTTGCAATATTCTCAGCCTTCTCATCAACGTCAATCATTTCATTCCGATATCACATCATCCACTTCACAACCATTTGTAGCGAAATGTTTCATCGGAAGTAGCTCTTAGCAGTTTTGATAACAAATGGTTCATAAAAGATCTTCGATGTATTACTTCACTCATATGCCATATCGCATTTCGCATATCAGAGGTTTGTGGTTAAGTATACTTCCATTATCATGAATCGTCAATCTCCGATAAACGACTTTACCATATTGCGATGACCACATAATTTCGGACCCGATATGAAATTCAAATCAAGTTTATAAAATATCGTGTCCGTTCAATCGCAAATAATGGTAGGAGCGTAACTTTAAAAGGGTCGATGTCTCAGATCCAATATGTTATTAAATTTTCATCATAAATTTATCGGGTCCACTCTTCATCGCATATCGGCGTATCAAGAAATGTTACATCATGTGCTTATGATCGCCGATTAGCATTTCCAATTAGAAATCGCCGATATCGCAATCGCTTCATCGCATTTTTAATTATTCTCACATCACAATTTAGAATCTGCAATGTGCGATGTGCAATATGGGAAACACAATGTCAATATTCCCCGATCCCCAATATAATATATCTTTAATGATGTGATCGCTTCATTTCATTGCACATGTCTTCATTACATGTTTTCATATCGGCAATTTGCCATTGCAATCTCTGATGTGATAGCTTTCAATACATGCCTCTGAGCCATTAACATTTAATCAATATATGGCATAGCAACAAAGGTGAAGTCTTGCAAATTAAAACTAAAGCATGGTGAAGAAACATGTGATGTGATCATCCAATACGGCGATGTGTTATTTTAAAAACGAGCTTGGATAACCACTATGGTAATAAATCTGTTAATGACAAATTTGCAGCATATTCAAATCATTTTTATTTCTCATATATTTCAATTTTAAATTTATAATTCCATAATTAAAAATAAATTCAAGACCTCTCTGTCTTCACATTTAAATTTTATTATCTTGGATGTGGTCTTGATTCTGGAAAATTTATAAAATCATGGAGTTTATATGAAATTTATAATATTTTGAGAAACAGTCATTACTGCAAATTTTCATTCTCATTTCTGATGCATTTGTTTTCCCTCGAACATTAAGCATTCCATTTTTTATTTTACTGCTTGCTTTAGTTTAGATAAAATAAATAATGATTTTGGGTTATAGGATTTTGGTTAGTTTGACTTCTTCAAGTTTTTAATGTTAATTAAAATAAGAAGTCAGCTAGTTTGGAGAAATTGATACCTTTTAGGTAAGATCAAAAGAAATTATCCAATGGTAAGATTCATGTACCCACTTTCATTGATTTCCATTTCGTTACTTTAGTTTAAGTTTTGTTGTTCTGATACATAAATATGTTTTGCAGCTCTTCATAAAAGCTTCCAATCCTCCGCCAGATCATATTTTCGAAGTCCATACTCTTCTCCTGGCTTAATTTCAAGAAGCAGCGATAATCCTCGTTGAAACAGCTACGCTAGGAAGTTTCTGAACCTTTAATATGTTTCTTTAAGCATTCCTTTTTATTAGAAAATGATTAAGATGATTCATTGCTATCTAAAAAGCCTAAAACACTACAACCCTGCAAGGTATGATTTTTCTAAATCTCTACATAAGAAGGATTGATTACACGATTATTTCTTTCTTCATATTGTTGAGACATTGTTATAAACAGTCTTGTTTTAGTTTATCTTGCGAAACTTGAATTTTCCTTTCCACTTTTAAATTTCTTCATTTTTATTTTTGTTCGTTAGTTTCTTTCTTATTTTAGAATGAGAATTCTTTTCCTTTGATTCTCAGTTTTGATTTTGGTGACTTTGCCATGATTTATATGGAAGGCCTTCTTGTTACCTAACTATGGTCAGCGTACATGGAGAAAAATTGTTAATAGTCATCTATTAACTTTTTCTTAAATCTCTTAGTAAAGTTTGATTTTCTTATTATAAAGGTTGACATACTTAAGGAAGTGATTACCAATTTAGAGAAGTTGACAAAGTATCATAAAATATGGAGAAATTTCTTTTTCATCAAAATTGTAATCATTTTGAGATTTCAATATTTTATTAAGATCTTTCAAACTTTTATTATCAGTCAAGAAAAGTTATTTTTAACCAAGTAAAGACACTTTACAACAAAGCACCTTTTAACTCTGAAATTGTCTTTCTTAACTCTTAAGGAGTCAATGATTATCCCTGTCCCGAAGAGTCTTATTTTTCTAGAGTATAATCCAGAGATATATTTAAACTTAAAAGATAAGAGGTCTCATCATGAGCCTGCTTACCATGATCATAGGGGAAAAATAGGCTGACATTACCAACACTGCTAAACAAACCAGGGTAATGGCTTATGATTGCAAACAATTATAAGACAAGGGGTCTCATCACGAGCCAGCTTGTTCGGTCCAATTATAACTAGTGAATGGCATTGTCAACTATCTGGCTACCAAACTAGGACAATGACTTTTAAGATTTATAATTATTTTAAAAAAATAATAATAATAATAATAATAATATAAATGGATTTATCTCTAGGTCAATAATTCTTAAAGAGATGGGATTCTGAATCATTGGTGGTCAAAAGGTAACCCTGTCGAGACTATAGATGTTTGCTGGCAACAGTGGCTCTACCTGTGACAAATGAGTATATTTTAAAAGCTAAGATGTAAAGTGACCCCTGCTTTATCTCTACAATTAATTAAGGATTGATATAGAAGTTTTGAAATATTTTAATTTATGAGGAATTTTAGGAAAAATTACAGTTAGATGATTCTTGCTTTTATTCATACTAATGAACCTAGTCAAGCATTTTAAGTATAATTCTCTTTTCTTTAATTATTTTTACTTGAATTTTAGGAAAATCTCATTCATATCAAACAGAGATAACTGGTTCTTCTCCCGTGTGTCGCCATTGTTGTGGTAAAACACAACCCCCCCATTTTTGACTTGTTCACTTCAAATAATGGGGATCCTTTTTATAAAATTTCGGCTAAACACCTTTTAGGATTGTTATTTTAGTTGATTATCCTACGCTTTTGTTAATTTTTCATTTTCTTTGGATTCTTGTTTTGATTGAATCAATTTTTTATAAGCCTCCCATTGACGCTTGTTTCGCCTCATTTGGTCAACTGGTTTAAAAATGATACTCCTTTGAAGTACCATCATTTTTCTAGTCTGGGTTAAAAATGATATTTTTTATTCTTTTTCAGAGTGGCTGTAGTTTAGAAAATTTCATAGCTAAACTAAACATCATTAAAATAAAACCAAAATAAATTTAAAAAAAAAAAAAAAACATCATCGGATCCGTCGCAGATCGCAGATCGCAAATTTCAGATTCGTAGCAGATCGCAGATCGCAAATTTCAGATTCGTCGCAGATTGCAGATCGCAAATTTCAGATCCATCGCAAATCACAAATCGCAAATTCGAATCCGTCGCAGATCGCACATCGCAAATTTCAGATCCATCGCAGATCGCAAATCGTAAATTCGAATCCCTCGTAGATCGCAGATCGCAAATTTCAGATTCATCGCAGATCGTAGATCGCAAATTTCAGATCCATCGCAAATCGCAAATCGCAAATTTCGGATCCATCGCAATTTTTAGAACATGCACATTTAAAAAACCCCGATCCAAGGTTCTTGCGATATGCGATGTGTTAAATTTTTTTAATATAAAGTTTTTGTTTCACCTCACGTCACCCTCACCTCACACTCCACTCACCATATCCTTCCACAAACTTACATGGATGAATTAATGAGTTTTGATTGATTTCAATGGTTTGTTTTATGGATTTTGGGTTTGGATTGATTCCAATGGTTTGTAAATTAATTTTTATATTTTTATATTATAATTATAATGTTTATTATAATTTTAATATAATTTTAATTATAATATTAATCATATTTAAATTAACTTTTTCAAATCATTCGTATATTAATTTAATTTTGTAACTTAATTAGATGATAATTAATTAAAATTAATTGTATATATTAGTTAGTTAATAATTAATTTAGAATTAATTATTAGACAATTAGAATCTAATTTAGGATTAAATTTCTAATTAAAAATTCTGATTTTTAGCCCAGCAACAGAATTTCCAGATTTATGCCAGATTTGACTCATCAACTTTGGAAGCTCATAGAATGAGTTTTACTTGGCCAAATGAGGCCCAGGATGGTTCATTGGAAAGATAAAATCAAAGAGAACATTTATGAGGAGGTTCCACTAATAGATTTGGTCATTAATTGGGTCAAAAATCATGCAGAAAATCAAGCTCCGAATTTCTAAAGCAAAATCAATTTTTCTGATTTATTTTCTGCATTTTCATTTGTCCAAGCCTCTTCTAATTGCAGATCCATTCATCAATAATACCCTTGGCCAATTAAACCATCCTAGGCATCAATAGAGAGCTTATATTTTATTTTCAATTATTTATTCAAATAGAATTTGATTGGATTTGTTTTAAATGCCAGAAATGATATTTTGTTTTTATTAATTGCATTTTAATTTATTTTGATTTCTTTTTGCAGGAAAACAGTAGAAGAGATATGAAGAAAAGATCTTAATCAATGAGAATGCTCCAGCAATTAAAAGATTGGAATTTTTGAGCAAATAAAAGTGATTGGATAGATTTTCTTCAACAAACTTTCATCTCAAGAATTCCTTTGCAAATATTATAAATAGAAAATTGCAGAATGGAATATAGGGGGGCTGCTCTCCTCTGCAATTCCAGACTTCTAAAAGCATTTCTGTAATAGGGATTTAGAGTTGTAGATGGGGAGGAGAGAAAATTTCAGATCTGAACATTAATGAGGGTTTATTCTTTATATCTTGAATTATGCATGATGGGCAGAGTTTTCATTTCTGCAGCTCTAGTCTTGAAAGCAGAAATTCAAGTAATGTAAAGTACTGTTAGAAACCAGGATCAGAGAAGCAGATTCAATTAACTGGTATTTTTGGCATTTCTGTATCAAATACCAGTTTCAATTTTATTTTAATAAAATTGTTGTTTCATTTTATTCATGTTTTGGCATTTCTGTTGATATGGATAATTTGTCTCAAATTGTTAAGTATCTCTGCTCTTATGAATTAAACTCTGATTTCTGAGTAACCATTACTCAGAAATCTGTCTTATAACACTGATTTATTAAATAGTAATGTGTTGTGAATTTATTCCACATGTTATTGTTTAATTATTAGTTTGACTGATATGATAATCGATATCATTTTTGTGAATTTCTTCCGGAGTGTTGTTGATTTATTATTTTAGTCAAATGGTCTCAATAGAATGTGTTTTGGTACTCACAAATGTGAGTTAATTGAATTTCTTCGTTAGCTTAACATTAATTTAAAACCAGACATATTTTAATTCCCATTATTTAATTATTTTGCTCTTAGTTGGGTTAGATTTTCATCTACCTAATTGAGATAGGATTTAGATTAGTTTCTTTTGCTTGCATTATAGAATAAGTTTTCATTTAGATTAATTTCTACATTCTTTTAAGTCTTCTTCTCGAAGAGGAAAAATCTTAGTTGTGGTTTAGCTGAACCCAAATCAGCTTAAGGGTCATTCTCTTGTCTGATCAGCAAGAATAATTGATCTGATATCCATGTCTATTGGTAGTTAACGATACATCATAAACCAATAGCGATAGGGAAAAGGTAACTGGACCTAGTTAAACCAGTCGGAGCCACTATCATAAACAGAAAAGGAGATGTATTAAGGTTTGGACCGGGTGGTTATCCCCCAATGTTGTAGCAGCGATTTTCGAGGCTTCAACACCTCCTGAAGGGCCCTCATCGTGCATAGGCTTCTTGCCTCTATCCTGTACCTGTGTTGATGTAGAAGGCGAGACCCCTTCCACGTCAAGTGGAGATAGTACTCGCGCTGCTGATGAAGATAACAAGACCCCTTCCACCCCTGGTGGAGATAGTACTCGTCGTGCTGCTGCAAATAAGGCTCTATGGCCTCTCTGATATGTCACACACACTGGAGCACTGATAGGCTTAGTCTCAGGAACCTCAAACTGATGTGAAGGCTCTGCCTCATCATGAACAATCTCGGGAGGAGGCTGGGGGGCTGCAAAGAAGTCACAGGAAATGAACTAATCCCATGTGATGCCCCGCAATCCAAGCTGATGTACTACAATGATTTTAATGAGTGCATAATGATAAATGTTGTTATGTTGTTGCTCCGGAGTCTTCTTCTGCACAGGGGTAGTCATCCGCTCTATGTTTCGGCACATGAAGTATGGAATATTCATCAGTCGCACCCTCGTGAAATGCATCAAGAGTCTGACATGGTATGCATAAAGGCACGAGAATCTACCCTCACAGCTGAAGTATCTAATGATGAGTTTCATTAATGGCGCATAGGACTCCTTCAGAAACCGGAACGAGAATACTCTGCTCAACTGCCTAAAATAGCCAGGCCTTATGTAAGGTTCATAATATGCTCTATCCAGCTGTTGTCTCTTATTCCACTCCTCACCAATGTTCGGTATCCCGGTCGCCTCAGAAATGGTCTCTGGTGTCAAAGTGAAGTTCAATCCAGTAAGGTTTACATGACCATCATGCAAAAGTAGGACAAATAAGTGAACCAACTCCGGATGGTGTTGAATCTGAGATATCATCTCGCAATACCGAAAACATGAATGTTGTTGAAAGCTTGTCATTGCAAGCGGGCAGGCCTGCAATTGAACCAAAGAAGTGGGCTCCTCTCTAACATGCCTGCCACTTTTATGAGACCTCCTCGGTACATTTAGCTCTGCGGTTGAATCACTGTCCTGCTCATATCCCTGCTCATATGATGAATTTGTCTCTGACATGATGCTGAAAGCAAGGTGTTCAACAAGTATGTGCTAATATATGTAAGGTAAAAACAATAGTTTGGTGTATTCTTTAATGCCAAATGTGTCACATATATAAATAAGATGCTGTGGAGAAATGCCACAATGGGAAAAAGGATTTTCAAGTAAGATTTAAGTATGAAGACAGTCACTGTTTGAGGGACTTAGGAATTTGGACAATTTACAAGTGATATAGGAAAAAGTGATGGTGATGGGGGTATGATTAGGCAATAGAGACAGCCTTTGAATGCTTCGAAAATTAGGATTTCACCAATGATAGGAAGGGAGGGAAATGATGGTAGATGATAGGGTTTGAGGATTCAAAAACATTGGAACAAAGGGTAAAAGGGATATGGGATAGTGGGACTAGAAGAGGGACTGTGTTATAAAAATGTGACAGTAATGAGAGCACAAATGAAAGTGGGATGGTAGTTTAAGCACCAAACACCTCTTTGCAAACCCTAAAGAGCAGATTTAATATGGGTATAGGGTTTACTCTTTCATTAACCAAAATCCAATGTCTTCGCTTCTAAACCACACCACTCACAAATAAAATCACTGAACATGCCTTGCCAACTTACTTGGAGAAGAATTGAGCTGAAAGAAATTGAGTTTTTGCGGAGCGGAAATAATTTTGGCCTTGGAGGCTCTGTGCGCCGCGCACAAGCCCAATGCGCCGCACCTCGTGAGTGCGCCATGCCCGTTGTAAAATGCAAAGAGTTTTTCGGCTCTATGCGCCATGCTCTGTGTGTGCGCCGCGGCCTATCCCAATGTGCCGCGCTATCTTGAAACACACAGTCGGCCCTTTAAACTCAGACTTCGTTCCTCCAAACTTCAAAATCGACTTTTCTCTTGGACTTGCTAAATATCTCTTGATGCAAATGAATGAATGGCTTTGAGAAATATCTCATATAGACATGGTTTTAATTTTTGCTTCTTCAAATCCCATTTTGTAATGTTTTTGACTTTGACACTTTTTCATTTAATACAACTTTGTCTTTTGTTTCCTCACTGACTTTCTGAGCTTTGAATGATGAAATTGGTTGATTTTTTGCAGAGATGTTGACATTGAACCTTGGCAAAGGACAACCAGAGCCTGCTTTGAAGTCTTCATGGCAGAAAAATACATATTTATTACAAAAACAATTTTGACAATTTCTTCTTCAAAACAGTGTTTTGAAGAAGAAACATCCTCGAGCATATTGACAATGAAAATTTTTGAACTGAAAACTTATTGAAAACCTCCTCATGGCCTGCGGGCATTCTTTAACATTTCGAAAGACCAAACCCTAGACCTAGAAACTAGAATGACTCTTTTGACCAAAACAGCATCTATGACTATAAATGACATGAACTGAACTTTGATGAATCTTGAGAAAATTTGACCAACCCAGCAGGTACAAACATGAGGGAAAATGAGAGAAAAAAACCCTTCCGTCAGACAATGGCATGCCCCTAACGGAATTCAGATGAATGAGCGGAATGAGACACCTAAACAATGAAATGCAATAAGAGAAATGATCTCTGACGGAGGGATGTAAAGACCGACTCTAACACATTAGAAGTTTAGTAAGCAGTAAACATGTGCAGTAAGAATAGAATAAATCATCACACATAAGCAACACACATGAACACCAGGATTTAAAGTGGAAACCTAATTCGGGAGAAAACCACCACTGCCGTCGTCTCAGTCTTCAATATTTTATTATAAATAAAACATCGTACAACCATGTACTGGCGCAGACTCATACCAGCACGCAGGCACCCACCTGCAGAAGGCTACAACCTTCTCTCGTTTACCAGCCTCTCCTGGAAGGGAGCTACAACCCCCTACTCTTGTTTACCAGCCTCTCCTGGAAGGGAGCTACAACCCCCTGCTCTCGTTTACCAGCCTCTCCTGGAAGGAAGCTACTACCCCCTGCACTCGTTTACCAGCTACCACTGGAAGGGAGCTACAACCCCCTCACTGAAGGCTTCGACCCTCAGCACCACTACGGACCACGTTTCATCAATTTTCATACTGGATCCAACAGCTTCCATACAACACAACTTGTAGGCCACTTTTCATCATATTTTCAGACTGGACCCACTCCACACATTTAAGCTCAACATTCGTCAAACTGAAACTTATAACCCCATCAATTCATTCATTGAATCATCAACCAATCAACCAAAGACTTGATCTTAAATTAACATAATCAGCAACATATTCATCATTCAAATAACCCAGTTCTGTATGAATACATCATTGACAGATAACATTAGAACAGCAAAACAGATCAGGCATTTCATTCCACTTAATTCAGCAAACCCTAGATTCCATACGCACTTTTACTTCACTGAACCTGCGTATGTATGAACTTTCATGCAGAAAAACACACGTATATTTCTGTGCATTCTTCAGAAAACCATTTCTGCCCATACACGCTTTTCCTTAAGCAGATCCGCGTATACACGCGCTTTTACTGAAGTGAACCTGCGTATCCATCTGTAACTTTTCAGGACTGTGCAGCTCTATAGATTAGGTAAACAACTCAGCTTTCATCCTTTACTTCAGAAAGTATTTCGCCTCATCTCAGATCTAAACATTCCATAAATAGATCTAGAAAATACATATACATTTCAGATCTAGAGATACCTCTTCATCATTTTCTTCATAGATGCATTAGTAATTCAGATCAATAAGATAACCGTTACCCAATCCATACAGATATACTCCAGAGTGAAGTATTCATTCCATACCCAAACACATGCACACACTTGCACCATGATCTTCTTCTCCTTATATAGATTTAGCCTTTGTCAATACCATGAGTCAAAACCACACAACTACTAATGGTATTCCTGGACGGGATCAAATAGATATTCCAGTGCTTAATACAATGGGTCAATACCATGGTAACACCCCTGGATTTATAAATTTAGAGCGCAAATATCCATACGCAACTTGGTACGTACTTTTCCGTGTGCATACGCTACTTCTCCTTAACAAACCCGGTATGCCTTGTGACATATCATATTTATCATTTTTCTGGCACTTACTGAAATTCCTTTCTCCTGTTACATCAGATTTACATTATTAACAACTCATCAAGTCAATTTTCATCAAGGACAACTTCATCAGGCAGGTTCCATCAAAGACAACACATTGTATCATATTGCCAACAATCTCCCCATTAACTCATCAAGTAGGATTCCATCAAGGGCAACTTCATCAAGTAGGTTGTCATCAACTTTATCAAGTAGGTTTCCATCAAGGACAACACTCTTCATCATATTGCCAACAAACACAACATTTCCAATGTTAGTTTTCTTTAGTGTATTTCAGCCATCTTGTGGTTTGAGTGCATTCCTTTCGAAGCACTGTGTACTTACCTTGTTGTTGATCCTTAATGATATGGTTCAGCTATTTTCTGCCCAATGTATGATGTTTTGATGTATTCTAACATTTTTCCAGTTCTACATGTTTAATTGTTACTCTATCGTAGTTGGAATTGTGTATATATTCTATATTCCTGTCTTTTACATTTTAAAATATTACAGTGGTATCAGAGCATGATCTTTGGCTCAGCTTATGGGCACTTCATGACATCAGAAGAATAAGAAGAAGAAGTAGAAAAAGAAGAAGTCTTCAATGGAGAAAGGATTGAGTTTTGCCATGCTTCTCTTTAGATCTATGTTGAATCTCTCCACAGAGATTAATGAAATGATAAGGGAAAGGCAAAGAGAAACCTAAAGAGATTTTTAGAATGAGGAAGGTCCAAGCACTTCCTATCAGCAGCATAAACAACCGGCAATGAAAAGAGATTTACAACACTTTTCTATGTCCACTTTCGTTGCAGAAGGAGATGAATAACATGGAGATGGAGGATACTTAGAGTGTGGGACTCTGAGTAATTATCTTGTAGATTACAAATCTCAATCAAGATAATTCAAGGAGAATATAACTCTCCGAAATTTTATCCAAATCAAAGAAAATCGAAGATCCCATAGTAGCAATAAAAGAAGAAGGCATATACAAAATAGATTCTTCTTTCCTACATTCGATGGATCATCCATAAGCACAGTAATAGCTTGAATGAAGGAGTTAGATCATTTCTTCCAGCTACACCCAGTAGAGGAAAGAGAGGTTGTTGATACTGCAGCACTGCACCTTGAGGGTGGAGCAAAGGATTGGTGGTTCAGCCATATAAAACATGCAAGAGTGACTGCTTATGAATACTTCACTCAAAGGTTGATTAAGAAGTTTGATAGAAGGAAACTGGAGGTACTTTCCATAGAGACATTTTCCAATATTGAGGAGGAAGTATGTGAGAAGAAAAGGGAATATTTCAGAACTATCACTTCGGAAGAGGAGCAAATACCACCACCACCATCCGTAAAAGTACTTGCATCATATGAAGGAGCACCTGCATCTTTGCAAGATGGTCTTGAGCACTTGACATTGAGAGTCCCATGCATGATTCAGGAGATGCATGAGGAGGAGGAGGCATATACCAACGTTGGTGCTGCAGTAGAGGAGCACTCATCACCATCACTAGTAGTTGGAGAAGTCATTGTACCGGTTGGAGGAACTCTTGTAGATTTGCAAGATGTTCCCAAGAATTAGCTTATCCAAGGTTTGCAAACATTTCCATCTCATATTATTTCAACACCTCAGCTTGAGATTTGTAGGGTCATGCCAGCAGGGCAATTGCATCACCAATGGTTAGAGCACCTTGCTAATTTGGAGTAGCAAACTATCACTGCACAGATGACCCTTCACTTGCTCAAGGAGGAGATGTATAGCCATCCTAGTTGTTCAATGTTGAGCTACACACAACACTTTGTGTTGAAGTGTGGAGTTTCGGAAGATAGGATGAGCATAGTCCTAATCAGTACAATGTCAGGCTATGAATTCAGCATTGTGCATGGTCATGAGACAACAAATGCACCATCATGGAGATCAGTAGCGCTATCACTAGGGAGCAGTGATGAGTTGGGAGCCCAACTATTCTTGGATCATTCTGATGATCGCTTAACTCATGAAGCATTGGAGGGACATATTATAGTTGGTAAACAACTTATGATGGATAGCATCTTCCATTATCAGGATGAAGCCTTCTTGATGAGCATCTCACAGCTCAAAGAGGACTTTCTACCTACAACATATTCAGAATCTTATGGATTCTATCAAGTCATCGATGAGAGGTTCTCATGGAGTAACCTCAAGGAGGATGCACTTCAACATATCATGGAGTGCAAAGATCATCAGATTGGGGAGGATGGTATTCTCTATTCAGTGGATACCAAGTTGGAGCATAATATGAGTCATCACCCACAGTTGGATGGATGGGTGAGGATGATGATCAAGTGGTTGGTGAGCTACTTACAGATCTATGATATGGGGCAATAGGAAGCATGGGTGAGTATGGTTACTACCCAAAACTTCACATTTATATGATCCATGCCTTGTATATTACTAGTGTGATGCAGCAGCAGGAGGCATGGTTGCGTTGGTTACTCCTGAGAGAGATTTTCCATCACATGAAATATCCTATGTCAATGAGTGTGCTATTGTTTGGGACATTGCATGGCACTCACATGATGTGGCAACAAGGAGCTTGGTTATGTTGGGTTGATGTGACATTCTAAATGTCAATCAGTATGTTGTTGCTCCATGGCTTACATGATGATGATGTGAGGTGGAAGCAAGAGTCATTGCTGCTTTGGTTACTCTTGGGAGAGTATGGTTTGACTCTCTCCCATACCTTGCATGATAAGGAGGGAGAATGGAAACAGGAAGCCTTACTGCGTTGGCTTCTGCTAGGAGAGTATGGCCACCATACTTGGTATGAAGCTGGGGTGGTATGGAAGCAAGAGACATGGTTGTGGTGGATGTTATTGAGAGAGTATGGTTCGAAATTTCACATGTCAACCCATATGTCCCGTTTCCTATTTTGCGCAGTGTTGAGATGATGCTTGGAGCAAGCAGGGCCAACAGGGCTAATGATGGGAGCTTGGAGAGGCACATCCTGCTCCATGTAGCATGGTTTGGAAAGATAGTTCATGAGTTGGGACTTTCCTTTGGGGGGAGGAACCACTTCACTTCATATGCCTCATGCAGAGAAGAGGCTCTGGAACAGCAAGTGTTTGCCACTTGGAGGTTCAATGATGAGGAGAGGCATCTAGCTATACTGTTGGAATCCATTCTAGACATTCTATAGAGGTAGCTATGGAGTTTGGCATTCATTACACATTGGAGCAGATGGGGAGACCTTCCATATGAGGATGCCATTTGGAGGGAGGAGGATTGTTGTAGAATTCACTTTTGCAGTTGCTTGAGGACAAGCAACATTTTGGCGTGGAGGACTATAATATTCCAATTTTCCATCAGTTAATTGGAATATTATATTTCTTACTTTTCTCAATTATTTAATTAAATAAAAGGGTGGAGGGACCCATAAACCCCATAGATGAATAAAATTCACTTTTTTTGTGTGAATGTGGGTTAGTATATAGTAGATCAGCATCATGGAGTAGTGGAGAAGCTCATTAATGAAGGAAGAGTGGAGATTATGGAGAATAATGAGGAAGATGATGGAGATAGTGGAGGAATAAAAGTAAGATCATAGAGCATTAATGATGCATTGATGGAGGAAGTGGTGCATTAAATGCACACATGTTGGAGGAGTGGAAATTAAATGCATAGATCATGGAGATCATGGAGAGACATCGTAGTCTTCATGGAGACTAGTGGCCACATGTGTAGCGCAATTATGAGGTGGTCCAAGGCTAGGGAAGGCTCACAACCATATAAGGAAGATGAGGGAAGCAAATAAAATCGGTCTGAATATTATTATTTTTGGGTCTTTAAGACTTTATTCATGTTTCAGTCGTTTATCTAAGTCTGTTGTGTTGTTTAGCACACAGGTATTCCTAAGCGGGAATCCCACCCTTACCCATGGGGGACTTCGAGTGCCTACTCTGGGAAGGCTATTTTGAGCAGCAATTCGTCATCCGGCATTGGTGTCACATTCATCCCCTCTCTTCTGCATATACAACTCTAGGAATTACACATTCATGTCTTAGGGTTTGAAAGGAGGAAGGTAGTTCTTAGCATTTCAGCTAAGAAACAAGTGGAGGGTTCATCATTTCATATTTTGCTTCCATTTCAATATTCCAGGAGAAGAATTGTGATATCCAGCATCATTCCATCAGTTTATACCTCCATGCAGCAGCAGTTCGTCTAGGAATTGCATAGTCTAGCTAGGTAGATCTAGTGGAGGAAGGAAGTTCCAATAATTTCAGCTTGGAATCCTGTGAGGGATCATCCCCTCACTTTGGAGAGATTATTTCCATCAGTTATGAGCTATATTCCATCTTCTATCAGAAGGCTATAGCTTCAGGCCTCTTGACATCACAGTTCATTCCAACAGGTGTGTAGTGTGCAGCTGCAACTTGAGCAAAGGAAGGAGCTAGATCTCAAGCTTCTAGCTTGGAGATCAAGAGAAGGGCCTAGCCCTTAATGTATTGAGCTTATTGGGTGCTATTGCAGCAATTATATCATAAATTCAGCCCCATCTCAAAAATTACCTAGGATGAGTGCATAAGTCAGCCAGCAGGGGTGCAGTTGGCAACCCAAAAAGGGCCGAAAATCAAAAGTTAAAATTTGGTCAAACCATTTATGGGTTTTTCTGGGTATTTTTCGTAGAATCCGTGGTTAAAATATTGGATCTTTCTGAGCTCTCCAGTAGCCTCCTGCACATGGTTCTTCTTCCCAGTAGTAGTAGTAACAACACAACATTTCCAGTGCTAGTTTTCATGGTGCATGGAAAATTTTAGGGGCTAATATTCGCAAGTGGGCTAATTTTCCATGATTTTTCCAAAAAATAGATTCGTCAATTTCCATTTTTTATAAAAATTATTCGCCCAAATTTTACAGTATAAAATTATTTTACCCTAAAAATTGCCAATATTATATAGAGAGTATATATAAAATCATTAAATGTTTGAATGATCTTACAAATACTTCAATAAAAATTTTATAGTTTTCATATTACGGACTAGTGAGATTCGCCAATGTTTTAAACTTCAAGATAATTTTCCATTCTTAAAATTTTCCCTGCTTTGGTGTATTTCAGCCATCTTGTGGCTTGAGTGTATTCCTTTTGGAGCACTGTGTACTTACCTTTTTTTTTATCCTTAATGATATGGTTCAGATGTTTTCTTCCCATATGTAGGAATTTTTGATGTATTCCGAAATTCTTCCAGCTCTACATGTTTAATTATTATTTTACCGTAGTTGGAATTGTGCATATGTTTTATATTCGTGTATTTTCCATTTTGGAATATTAAACAAGGTTGCAAAGTGAGAGCACCAATTCTCCAAAGGGAGATAAGTATTTAAAAGGAGAAGGAGGAGATGGGGACTGTTGGAGCGGGGTCCCCTAAGTCCAAGCTTTGAAGACTATTTTGATATATTTTTGTAACATTTTTGTAATTTTGGTTGTGCGCAACACAATTCACGGGGCTTTGGGGTGGGTCAAAGCCTCTCATGATTTGTAGTGGGTAAAAAGGGTAGAACTAGGGGCCGCAAACCATGGTTTGCCGACCTTAGATTAGCACAGGCTAAAATTATAAATATGAATCTAGATTGAGTTGAATAAGTCAGTTTTGGACAAGAATGAATGTTTGATGATAGACCTGGTGGTGTTTTGATATTTTGTACGGATTGTTCTGGGTAAAAGGCTCTTGTTGGTTGTGTGCGCGGAGACCTTAGTCCTGCTGTGTGCAAACCCCGTTGACTGTGTTCATGGGTGAATGAAGGTTGTATAAGGAATATTGGAACTTTTTATGAATAAAGGATTGTTGTTACTGATATCTGAATCTGAAATGCATCTGTTGTTTACTTTATGATCATTTCTACATAATATTTCTGTTTATTGTGTTGTCTATCGATTGCGCAACTACTTCTGGTTTTATATGAATGGTTAGTGAATGGATCTAGTGCTATTAGGGTTTAATACTATATGTTAAGAACTATTACGTGTATTAGATACTATTTTAGCTTGCGCGCAATTTATTCTGCATAATTGACCTAAATCTATATGTAAGGGTTTCCAAGTTAGGGCTTTTGTTGCGGATTCCTATTTATGATTGTTTTAGGTATTAGGGCACCCACATCAATCAAATATATCTCAAGGTGTGGAAACCTGGTTCCAACACGCCCCCATACTGCTTCAGGTGAGACTTTGACTTTCCCAAGCACCTCACTCTCGAAAGGGCCAGTAGTAATAGGGTTTTGTTAGTTAACCTCAACTCTAAACTTGGGTTAGGGCCCCTCAGGCCAACAAATGGTTATGTTGTCGAGACCGGGATAATTTTGAGAGAGGTTGGGTGATGTGGAAAGGCAAGTGGCAGCCATTAAAGCTTGAACTAGAGGATTTGTTTGAAAAACAAATTCAGGAATTTTCCCTAGAACAAAACAGAAGTAAGAATTTGTTTACTGAAGAGTGGAAGAACAAGTATATCTTCGCAGAGGTACATGAGATCTTCTTCGTGACCATTGTGAATGAATTACAGGAGTGGTTGTCAAGATTAGCAAAATTCTAAACCTGCTGATAGGACGATAAGGTCACGCATTGGACCCCTGAATTGATCCAATAGTTGGAAAATATTGATAATTCCATTACCCGGACTGTATATTACTGGGTTGATAGCATCTTGGGTGGGTTTGTGATAAAATTTGCAGTAGATTAGTTTGTGTCGTATTTTGAAGCTGAAAGGATATTTTTCAAGGGATTGAGGGGTAAATTCTTACGAAATTTTCCTCTGCTGATAAAGATGCTATTGTGTGAAAATGGTGTTTTGTGCAGTCACACCGAGTGAATGACCCCTGATCAGACTGAAAGCACTACATGCAACGGAAAAAATTACCAAATCAATTGGAGAGGGGACAGATCTGTATACAACCCTCTGAGAAATTCACTTGATATAGAAGGAGGCAAGGTTACGCACACTGAAGGTAGCCCTCCTGATACGCCACCATCGAACTCATGCAGGGGTAAGACATCTCATGCCCTACCACCTCCCCCACCTACGGAATATATGGTCGTACATATGAAGCTACCCACCTTTAAGGGTGCGGGGGATGAGGATATGGATCGATTTTGGTTTGTGTCTAATGCAGTGTGGACTGCACAAAATGTTAATACCGATGTTGTTAAAAGAGTGCAGTTGGCTATGGCCTTTGAAGGTCGTGCTTTAGATTGGTTCATGGGATACATTTCTCAAAACGTAGATCCCATTGTTCAGCAGATTAACGATTCCCTGAAGCAGTAGTTTTGGAATCCAAATTCCTATTCGCAGTGCGTAGTAGAACTAAAATATTTTAAGCAAGGGTCGAAGGAATCCATTTGGGATGCTAACCAACGGCTAAAGAAAATCATCAGTGATGGCGGATTTTTTTACGATGATAAGAAGCATAAGGAATGGTTAATTTCCATGCACTTGCCACATTTGTGTGGACCTATGGGTACGCAGAAGATTGATTCTCAGGTTGAAGCCCTGGAAATTTCTATGAAATTAGAAGTTGCGCCTAAAGAAGATGCTCAATTTGGGGCGCCGAAAATTCAAATCCAATTGGAAGTTATGCACTTAGAAATCAAAAACTTACACAGAGATTAGGGTAAATAATTTGGCGCAGATGTCTTTTGCATAGGTTGCAAGGGTGTTGGCCACACCAAAGATCAGTGCCCCCTATTTTCGGATTATCTGCAAGTTGGGGGAGCAAATCCACTGCGCCCAGAGATGTTGTTGGACCTAGTACCCCCACACTATGGTGCGCTGATTGTAAGGTGGTTGGACGGCACGATACAGACCACTTCTCGAGGTTAGGATCCTTTGTGCTAGAACTGAAGCATTAGTGGTGTTGATTTTGTTCTTCAGTTAGCTATGTTGAACACCATTGTCATATGTTTGACCTAATGATAGACAATGCGAACCTTTACAGAGTGTAGGTCGACCCTTCTTCACCTACATCTCCCTCTGTACAAGGAGGATCCCCATCAAGAGGAAGGGGATGGGGGAGAGGTGGAGGCGTAGAACGAGGAAGAGGGAAATTAATTTACTATAATTGTGGAGGCATTGGACACTATGTGCGTGATTGCCCGAACCCTGCCCGACAATCTTGCAGGTACTGTAGGAAATTTGATCATGTAATTGAAGATTTTCTTGTGTTAATAGATAAAATGCAGGAAAAGCATTAGACGCCTATGCAAAACATACATATGGTTAAATCTAAACCACGTGAGGATGGTCCAAGTGTAAATGTAATTACAAGTAGTGGTGTTTCCATCATAGGAAATAAGGAAAAGACTGATGCAAAGCCACTAATCAGAAAGGCGTCTGACAAGAAGGAAGGACTGAACCTGCAAAAATAAAAAGAGACTTTCATTGAAGCCAGGAAGGAGTTTTCTACTACATGAGCATCCACATCAAGGTCTACCATGGAACCACGGGCTGATGATGAAGCCAAACCATTCCTACAAGCCTGCATTAAGCTACTGGTCAACCAAAAGGAATTCGATAATCTACAGGCTCTGATAGACAACTGCGCAGAAAAAGAAGTACCTCCAATGGAGACTAAGGTTGTCAACAAGATTTATAAGCACACGAATAGAACTGGTCGGGAGATGTGCATGACTGTGTAGATTGGAGAGTATGAGATGAATCAAGTCATCTTGGATCTGGGGTTTGATGCAAATGTCCTACCTAAGCAGACCTGGTAGAAGATGGGGGAACCAAAGTTGGAATGGTCCACCACTCAGCAATGCATGGGTAATTAGCAAAAGATCCTTCCTCTTGGAAGCCTTTCACAATTCATGGTAGACATTGTTGGAGTGAAGGTATGCACGGATTTCGAGGTAATACAAATTGTGGATGATGCAGACCCCTACCCTGCGTTGTTAGGATTGGATTGGGACATCGACATGTCATGCATCATCAACCTCAACCGTAGAAGCATGATCTTTGAGAATGATGGTACGCGAGTGATAGTCCCACTTGATCTAGCATAAGGGGAACAATATACATAACCAGTACACGAAGGGGATGATGTCGACCATATTTACGGGCTAACTACACGGGATGAAGATTGGATAAACCCTACAGCTGATGGGATGTTGAATTGGGAGAAGGATATTTCATGCTTTTCAGACTCGGATGGCGAGATGGAGAACTGGAAGAACCGGTTGCACGATGTGACTGTGTTGTGTTACCTAAATATCACAAAGAACTTACGGTGCATATCCTCATAGGTAAGAGAACTAACCTACTTTGATGGTTCTAGTAGTGTCAAAGAATTTCTGGAAGCAGTGTAAAAGGTCATCCCGAAGGACCAAAGGCTCTGAGTGCTTGATTTGGTTATGCGCGCAACCCCAATGCATTGGTGAGAAACACACAAAGGAGCTTTTCAGGACTGTGAGGAATGTAGAAAAATGATGACAATGCAATTTGAACCTCTAGCTACCCCACCAAATGAGCTTTTCTATGGTTGGAGATATCCGTGCAAGCACCTCACCATGTGGATGGAGGTATGGGACGAAACGACCTGGAACGAGTGCGTTCATAGGTTTATTCATTCATTGGGGTCGGTACCCACCACCTGGTATCTAGAAGTTGAGCTACACCAAGGCACTCGCCACTAGAATATGATGACTAAGGATTTCCTGGCAACCTTTGGCTTGGTTGGGGGCTAAAAGAAATTGGATGAAGCCCTGCAAGACATAGATGCCCTTGTCTTTGACGAATCCCGACCTCGAAAGGAATGTGTTGCGATGGCTTGTGATGCATAAATGCAAGACATCGTCAGCTGTGGGAACTTGTCAATAGAGGATAATGAAGACGACCCAAGAAATGTTAACATTCTTGAATCTGAAGGGGAGCGTGCAATTGCAATGCCCGCATTAGGGATGGTGGATGTCACTAAACCTTTGAAACTGAAGGAATTCAATGTAATATTCCTAAATTAGCATGTAACTAATGAGAATATTAATTTTTCTCTTAACATCTAGTTAGATGAATAAATGGGTAAGGAAGCGCATAAGTATTTTAAGTAGGCATAAAATCCCTATTAATGTGAAAAGGGATCATGTTAATAACTAGATCAAGCATCCTCATGTGTGAACAAATTCTAAAATATGTGGATAGGGTCAAGTTTGACCAAGTCAACAACATTAATATGGGATGAGTGGATCATCAAAAAAGACAGCTCAATGTGAATATAGAACGGTTTAGCTAGTCAGAATAAAGACACCTTGGGTGTGAAAGGAAAAAATGCGTGGAGACTATGTCATGGTTGACCAAATCAAACAGCGATGTAAATAGATGAGTAGGACTAATGGAGACAGCGTAATTTTGGAGGAGGAGCCTTTGCATGGAAGTAACCTCATAATTGGGTGGGACCCATGGTGAGGAAGCTCATCAACTATATAATGGAGGGAATGGAAGCCATATGGGGCATGATTGAAGATTATATTTTGTATGTGGTGTTATGGCCTAAATATACCTCAGGCTGAAAGAAGGCAGAGTTCAGGGTAACATCAAACCATGCTCGGTCTGGTAGCTAGCCCTACCAGACCAGGAGAGGGCTCTCTCCAGGTCAATCTCAGCAAAAAAAATCAATAGGGCTTGAGATGAATTGAAATAAAGGCTTATTTTAGGCTAGGTATATAAGTGAAGGAGTTTGATTTTGATTTTGGGGGTTTTGTTGGAAACAAAGGGAAAGGCAGTTTTGGGTTCGGGGATGAGGCCTAGTTTTTGCAGAGTTCTGAATGGGTCAAGAAAGGAAATTGTTTTGATGAATTGGATTGAATGAATGGATAGTTCTGACTTCTGATGATCTGAAGAGGGAAAGAGGCTTTCAATAATCCTCTTCAAACAAATGAAAACATGGAAAATTGAACAAAACTGAAGGCAGAGCAAAGCAATCTAATGAATTCCACCTTTATCACTCATTTGTTTAATTTAAGAAGAAAGGAGAAGGGAAATGATACACATAAACATCAATGAACTTAAAATCACATAGATAAACACACCATCAAAACACAGAGCCACATGGATCCAAAAGAGTGCTGCAAACCCTGGTCTATTCCTTTGCCAAAATTGCAGAGATGAAATGTACAATGAAGTGCCAAGCAATCCCAAGTGTCCAACCCTGAAAATGACTGAAGAACTACATGATATAGACAAGCCTAACTCATCCCCATGCCTCTAGGGGTCGAGCTAATCATTCTAGGAGATGTTTCAACCATATCTAAACTAAGAACTGGAAAATAGGCAATGAAACAACTTGCCTCTATATGGTAGGAAACTGATTCATTCACTTACATTTCACTTTTTGGTGAATGAATCTAATAATATGAGTAAAAATGTGCCAAAATTACATCAAAGTCATGAAATTACATCAAGTTACATCAAGAGTTACATGAAAAAGTCAAACTAGCCAAAACTAGGTGAAAATTTGAGCTGCTGAGTGAAAAATAGGCCAAATTTCCCAATGCGCCGCGCCTGAAATCTCTATGCGTAGCACAACTTTGAGGCCGATTTTGAGGGCCTTCCCGAAGTCCAAATTGAGTGCAGGATAGCTCGTTGGAAATATCTGCCTGTCTAATTTCCAACCCAAGTAGAATTTCTGAATTTGGTTTCCATTTTCGCCTCCAAAAATCCAATCTCCCAACATTGCTTCCTGTGTGTCCAAAAAGTGGCAGAAAGGTCATTTTTAGGGTGTTTTTGACCCTTTAGGCAACCCAAAACTTGTCAAAATCCTTAGGTAATGGATAGGCATGCATAAATTTTGATGAAAAATCAAGAAATGCAAATTTTTCCTCCAAAAGAGCTGCCAATTATAAGCACGCGCCAAGTGGCGCTACGCGTCGGGCAGGAAAATCTGTGTTTAGGCCAAAAAATTCAAAATTGACAAAAAATTTCCCAAATCTCTTGAAATTTGGGCTGAATGTCCACCATCAAGCACTATGCTGGGCCAAAGAAGCTTCGGCCAAAATTTGGAGTCTATCATGCCTTTTACGACGCTTTAGTGCCCTCCTTATCCTTTCTTTCAGGATCTTGATCCTCGCTTTGCAAACATGATTTCATGCCCAATAATGGTTCTTCATGTGCATGAGCATGTTATTTTCCTTTTTTGCTTTCTCCAACAACTTCTCAAGATGAATATTGACCCTCTCAAGCCAATTCTCTCTATCACCCTCAATCTCCCGCTCAATGGGTGTCATCTCGGTTTGGCTTATTTGGGCAGCTTGTCGGTTCTCACAGATGTTTTGCAACTCCATTATTGTTTGTTGATCCTCCAACTATTTTTTCCACTGCTCCAAGTAATTTATGATCCATTGGGCTCTTTTCAATTTGACGTTCAATGTGTCTATCTCCGCCTTCTGTTCCTGAATGGTCTCCCTCAACTTTGAGCTTGGAGAGCTCAAATCCTCATCAATAAGTACGAAATCAGTATCATGGCCTCCTGAAGGGCCCTCATCCTGTATGGGCCTCTTACCTCTATCTTGTACCTGTACCTGTGCTGCTGATGACGGCAACGAGACCCCTTCCACCCCAGGTGGAGATAGTACTCGCTGGGCTGCTGCAAATAATACTATGGTGCCTCTCTGATAAGTAATAAACACTGGCATACTGATAGGCTCTGTCTCGTGACCTTCAGGCTGATGTGAAGGTTCACCTTGCTCATGAACAACCTCGGGAGGAACCTGAGGAGCTGTGAAGAAATCACGGGAAATGAAATCCTCCCATGAAATACCCTGCAATCCAAGCTGATGTACAACCACGATCTTGATGAGTGCATAGTGATAAATATTGTTGTACTGCTTCTTAGGAGTTTTCTTCTGCACAAGAGTGGTCATTCTCTCGATGTTCCAGCACATGAAATAAGGTATGTTCATCATCCTCACCCTTATGAAATGCATCAATAACCTGATATGGTAGGCATAGAGGCGTGAAAACCAGCCCTCACAACTGAAGTATCTGATAATGAGGTTCATCAGAGGCGCATAGGATTCCTTTAGGAACCGGAATGGGAACACCCTATTGAGCTGCCTCACAAAGCTAGGCCTGATGTATGGTTCTTAATGCACTCTGTCCACCTGTTGTCTTTTGTTCCACTGTTCACCCACATTTGGTATCTCGGTTGCTTGAGAAATGGTTTCTGGTGTTAAAGTGAAATTTACACCAGCAAGAGTTACCTGACCATCATGTAAATGCAATACAAACAAACGATCCAACTCCTGATGATGATGGATCCTAGAAATCATCTCACAATACTGATAGCATGACTGCTCTCGAAAACATGCCATGGCAAGTGGGCATGCCTGGAATTGAGTCAATGAGGTGGGCTCTTCTCTCACATGTTTGCCACCTTTACGAGGCCTTCTAGGTGCATGTAGCTCAGTGGTAGAATCACTATCTCTATCATAGGATGTATCAGTGTATGTCTCCATGATGTCCATGCAAGGTGTATGTTGGCTTATATGAGAGTAAAATGAGAATTTGGTGCTTTTTTTCAATTGCCAAATATATGTCAAAGGGGAGGGACTGTAGGAGAAATAGGATAGTGGGAATAAAGGGGTTTAATCAAGTGGTAATTTGCCTTTTGGAATTTTGACAAATGTAGGGACAATGGACAGCCACTTGACTTTTTGGGAAACTTGGGGTTTGGGAAATTTTTATAAGTGAGATGGGAAAGGGAGAGTGATAGAAATGAAATGACTTAGGGATAGGGGTATTGGGAATGAGATGACATGAGTGGCTTTAGGGATGTAAGGGGATAGGGGATGTATTGATAGCATAACAGTGAGAGGAGGAATAAACAGTGAGGAATGAACAAGTCTGGCACCAAAACAAATTTTAAAACTTCAACTTCAAAAACCTAAGGAGGAACTTCAACAAGAGGATAGGGTTTATATTTTTGGCATTCAAATTCTCCAAAATGCATCTTCAAATACTTGTAAATGACAACTACAGTCTCACATGAACTTACTTGGACAAATTAGACCGAGCGATTTGGAATTTTTTGGAGGCAATGACAAAGATTTGGGTGTCGGCCATGTGCGCCGCGATAGTGGCCCAGTGTGCCGTGACCGTTGTATGCGCCACGCCAGAACAAAAATGCACGAAGGTGAGCGGCCCTATGCGCCGCGCTCAACGCCCAGTGCGCCGCAACACTGAAGTTCACCCACAGTCCGCCCTTCAAACACTGTTTCGCCCTCCACGATTTGTCTTTGGCTCTTTGATGACTTTGGCGTGAAAATCAAGTTTTGCATTTGGAAAGATCTTATATATACAAAGGATTTTGATTTTTGATTTGGAAAACCCACTTTGTAAAGTCTGAAAACTTTGGCACTTTTCACATAAACTCTGTTTTTGTTTCCTTTGTGATTTTTGAGCTGAATGATGAACGTCTTGTCTGTCTTTGCAGGGATAGTTGGCATGGGATTTCAGCCAAGGTGACCAGGGTTGCGCCTGAAGAACTTTACAACTGAAAAAACTTTGAAAATCACATTGCATTTATTACAAATGGATAAAATAGACAATTTTTCTTCAAAACAGAGTTTTGAAGAAAAATCATTATCAAGCATTATGACGATGAAATTTTTGCACCGACACCTTATTTGAGGCTTCCTCATGTGTCTTCTGACATTATTAGACATTCGAAAGACTAAATTAACGAAACCCTAGACCTAATGAGACTAAAAACCCTAAAATGACTCTTTGTTGACCAAGAGACCAAACATGACTGTAAATGACTATAAATGATTTCGATGAACTTTAATGAACAGACCTAGGCCAGCAGGTACATGACATGAGGGATATGAGTGACAAGACCCTTCCGTCAAATGATCCATGCTCCTAATGGAATGCAGCTAACTGAACTGAGTGAGACACCTAAAATGAAATGCAACAAGAGAAATTTGATCTATGACGGAGGGATGAAGATACCGACTCTAACATTGGCTCCAATGGGGATGGTAGCTCCTTGGAGGTGCCAAGAACTACAGATTTCTGGAAGAGTAGGCAGTGCCTTCATCCATTGGGCTATGGAGTCCATAACTACAAAAAATTAACACAAGACTCTTGACTCTTTTTATTGACTGAAAATTTGACTCAAACTGACTCAATTTTGAAACCAAAATGACTGAAAGAACTGACTCGACAAACTCAAACCAAAGTTGAAATCAATCTTCAGACTTATAGCCTTCACCTCGGGCCCCAAAGTGAAGAAAAGATCACAGCACACACTTGCAATGAAATTGAAATAAACTTGTATGTACAATGAGAATGTAAACAGCAAAAAACATTTCAGAAATGATACTGCTTGAGCAGCCAACCATTGACTGGCCCTCCTGGACAATCTTCCCCGTTCATCTCTTTCAGAAGAAAAGCATTCTCACCCCGATATGCAGCAATTTTAAAGGGTCCTTTCCAGAGATTTTCAAACTTACCATGCTTACCCTTTTCCTCGTTTCTTGCATCCCATTTCAGCACCACTTCTTCCAATTGAAATTTTTCCACTTTGTCTTTTCTGTCAGATATTTTCTTAATTCTCTCTTGCAGCTTGAATGTGTTTTGAAAAACTTCTTCTCTCGTCTGCTGCAAATGGATCATTTGATTTATTCTTCTTTGCATATGATCATCTTCACTACCAGCTTCCTATAGAAGTTTGACCACTGGAACTGCGAGAGAGGTAGGAAATATCATTTCAACTCCATATATTAGCTCAAAAGGGGACATACCAATGGATTTCTTCTGACTCACTCGATCTGCCCAAAGTGCATTAACCAGCTTCTTATGCCAACCTTTCTTGTTTATTTCCAGCAACTTTTTAATGATGTTGACCAAAGATTTGTTGGAAGACTCTGCCAATCCGTTGCCTTGTGGGTGATAAGCGGTTGAGTGTCCCAAAATGATGTGATACTTGTTACAAAACTCAACCATCCTTTTTGATTTGAAAGTTGTTGTGTTATTAGTAATTAACTTATTTGGGCAACCAAAACGAGACGAAATATTATTCTCAAGGAACGAAATTATTACCGAATTCGTAGCTTGCCTGGTGGGAATTTCTTCAATCCATTTCGTAAAATAATCTGTCGCTGTGAGGATCCACCTATGTTGAGCTGAAGAAGCAGGATGGATCTCGCAAATGAAATCCAAACCCCACTGCTGAAAAGGAGCACTTACCTCAATGGGCTTAAGCGGCAAAGGCTGCAATTTCTTCCTCCCTTCCAAAATCTGACATTCATGACAGCTTTTAACAGTCTTATACACATCAGCAAAAAAGTTTCGGCCAATAATATCCCGCTCTCAAAATCTTGTTGGACGTTGTTTTCCAAAAAAGGTGACCCCCGCAATCTCCCTTATGAAAATCCTCCATAACCTGCTTTGCTTCTTCTTCCACCAAACAATTCAGCAAAACACCACCAGGATCTTTCCAATAGAGTGAATTATTCAAAATACAAAACTTAGCATCCTTCAATTTCAGAGTTCTACTTTTGTTTCTAACCATGCCAGGCAGTGGTGACAAATTTTGAAGCACATATACAATATCTGAATACCAAGGAGAAAGCACAAAGATTTCTGATACCTGAACTGATGAAGTTTCCTCATTCTCCTCGGACATAGCATCAATGAGATTAATGTCCAAGGCATATAAATTTGATTCAGCCATTAGCTTATCCAGCCCTTGTCCTTTGATAATCTCCACATCATACTCCAACAAGGCAGCAATCCATTTGCCCCGTCTTTCTTCTGGATATTTTTGCACTAAAACATCCTTAACAACAGCGTTAGGAACATAAGCAAGAATATGAGAATGCAGAATATATACCCGAAAATATTTCAACGCTTTCACTAAAGAAAGAGCTTGCTTTTCAATGATGTTATACTTTAAGGCTGCATCTCTTATGGTTCGGCTGAAAAAAGCAATTGGTTTTTCATGCTCATCTCTTTTCTGCATTAATACTGCTGCCATAGTATGCTCCGAAGAAAATGAAAAAAAAATAAAATCTTGAGTATAATACGGGCTGATCAAAACCGTAGCTGAAGAAAGAACCAATTTTACTAAATTGAAATATTTTACAGCCTCCTCGGTCCACTTCACTATGCTATATTTCTTAAGCATGTTTGTAATCTCTCTTAGATGTTCGGCAAGATTAGGCACAAAGTGGCGTAAGAAATTCATCTTACCATTGAATGATTGGATCTCCTTTTTGTTTCAGGGAAGATCAATTTTCTGAATAGCTTCTACTCGAGCTAGGTCAATACGGATGCCATCTTTTGAGATAATATGACCAAGAAGTTTTCCCTCATCCATGGCAAACAAACTCTTCTTCGGATTGAGTGACACACCATACTTTCTACATCGTTGAAAAACAATCTTCAAATCGTAAAGGTGCTCTTCATCAAAATTAGAAAATACTGTCAGATCATCAAGATACACAACTAGAAAAACATCTTTCTCATTTGCAAATTCCATATCCATTGCCCGCTAAAATGTCGCACCAGCATTCTTTAAACCGAAAGGCATTTTAGCATAATGGAAATTTCCCCACGGAGTGGTGAACGCTGTTTTGTCTCTATCATCCTCATGGACCAGAATTTGGTTATACCTGGAATAACCATCGAGCAACGACATATGAGATGCTCCAACTACTCGCTGAAGTATGTGATCCATTTTGGGCAACGGATAATTATCTTTCAAAGAAACCTTATTCAGATTCCTAAAATCAATGCACAAACGAATCTCGCCTGTCTTCTTGCATACGAGCACCAAATTGGAAATCCAATCTGAAAATATTATAGGAACAATGATACCAACCTTGTACAACCGATTTACTTCCTTCTCAATTGATGGCAGCAACTTTGGATTTATTATTCTCAACTTCTGCCTAAAAGGATTTTGATTTGGCTAAATTGGAATGGTGTGCTGAATTATGTTGGTATCATATGTCTTCAAATATGAATAGTCCCAAAAAAATACATCAGCAAAAGAAGAAAATAAACTAACATATTTTGCTTTTACCTCCAGTGGCAATGCTTTGGACAATTTCACCATCTTTGGATTTTCAGCTAATCCAATGTTCACATCTTCCACTCCCTTTTCGGTTGGCCGCAAGGTCGGTTTTCGAGCTACGTCATCTTGATCGAAGAGCTCCTCTAAAGGTATCAAACCTTTAGGAATGACATTATCCTTCAGCTACAAAACTTCCATCTGATTTACTTGCGCATCAGCCTCACCATCATCATGCTCCACATCAATTGAAGTGTCTTTGAATTTGCCTTCATTTTGTAGAAATTCATCGATCTCATCATCATTTTGGAATACTTGCCAATACCTTTGATTGTCCGAGACGGTCGGACGATGTTTCACATGGATTTAAAATTTGTTACTTGAGTTCATCAGAATTTTTAAATTACTTGTTGCCTTTGCAAGTGCATCTGCAATACCATTCTGAATACGAGGGACACAAGTCAAAGTATAGTCTGAAAACAATTTCAAGATATCAAGAACAGCATTTCGGTAAGCCCGCATTCGAGGATGCTTAGCTTGGTATTCACCCTTCACTTAATTAATTACCAGCTCGGAGTCGCCATACACTGCAATCCTCTTAGCATTCAACTTTCTAATAATTTTCAGACCAGCAATCAAAGCTTCGTATTCAGCCTCATTATTCGAACAATCAAAAGCTAATTTATAAGAACAGGCCCTTACATTACTCGGTACCTTGTTTGGGATGGAAAAAGGGTTGCATACCCAAATGCCAATTCCAACACCATCACTTCCTACTGCACCATCGAAATCCATGGTCCACAAACCATCTTCATCTTCTTCCAAGTGTTGAAATTCTTTTTTCTCTGTTATTTCTGCTTGTTGTCCATCAACTTTTTGTTGTTGTCGGAAGGCTGATTGCTCAGTGGAACTTTCAAGATTTTGTCTCTCTTTCTTTATGACCTCTCTGAAATTCTCGGTGATTCCCGAAATGTCTTCTACTTCAACTAACTGAATATTTACATCATTGAAACTATTTGAATACAAAACAAACGACTCTAAATCTGTATGTACATAATTGATTGGATGATTTACCAGTTTCCCCTTGCTAGTAATCATATACTTCATCTTTTGCTCCCGATATAATCTTCTCATCTGACCAAACACAGGAATGGTAGCATAGGAGAAATCAAGCTACAATGTTCCCTTCAATTTCGCTCCCCAAGATCTGGAAAGAAGCATGCCAAATCTAGGAGGAATATCTGCCACAACCACATCCATCAAAACATTCTTAGTCGGAATCTGATCTAAGCTAACCACCAAATCTTTGATAAGCCCAATGCATCTTACTCTACTAGAATCGAAAGAATAAAGATCATGATACTTCCTAGTGATTTCCAATCCCAATTTTTCCATGATTGCTCTCAGCATGAGATTATGAGATGCTCCGGTATCAAACATGGCATTATGTAACACAAAATCATGCAATCTAAGGCTGATATAAAAAGGAGGCACATCACTATCTGGAGACTCACCATCCAATGCTGGTCCAAATATCAACTCAGGTTGATCATCTTCCACATTCACCATATCATACATTGGATCAAAATTCAGAATTTTAGACACCTAACCCTTATAACTGCTATTCTTCATCAATTCAGTCAAAGGAATGGAAACTTTTAACTTAGCAATTTCACTCTCTAAGTTAAAAACTGGAGTTTTTTCTACCTCTTTGGCTGGAACATCCTTCTTTTCAACTTTCTCCCTCGATACGATTGGCTGATTGGGTCTTTCATTTGCTGATGGGGATTTGCTAGTAGTGGGATCAACTATCTCTTTTCCCTTCTTTTTTGCAACGGGTGAATCATTCTTTGGTGTTGAAACTTCCTTTCTCTTTTGGATTGGATTGATAGGCACATCTATGTTTCTAAGTGAATATTGACGCTGTTGGGCATACAAAGAATTCATATAACCTCTCTGATATTCATCCGACTCTTCTTCAAGAGCTGCCTCATTTGCCAAGATGAAATCCTCGTCTTTTTGTACAGCTGAGTTTTCTGCATAATCCTCATCTTCAGTGATAAAAGTTGGCAAATCATCAGGTGTAAAGAAGTGATTCTATTCCCCTATTACATTATCTTCATCATCTGATTCTGGACCAACAAAATTCTGTTGTAAAGGTGTCTTTACCTACTGTTGTACTGCTGGTTCTTGTGCTCGCTGCTCTCGTTGTTTGATCCTGAATTGTGGTTGCAGCTGGCCACGGAAGTTAGGATTTCTAATCTGTGGTTTAGGCTTATCAAATTTTAATCTTTCAATCATATTTTCCACCTTGCGGAGTACTTGATCTGAAGTAGAAGCCTCTTCCTTTATTGCTACTTTCTTTTCAGCTTTCAATCTAGCTCTCTTGTCATTCAAATTAGCTTCAACACTCACTGCAATTTTCTGCATGTCCTCCAAAGTGGCCGGATCTCTTTCTCTTAATTGATAGGCCATGTCTGGATCAAAACCATCTGGAAACTTTAGCAAAGTCGACCTCCTAGATGGCCTTAAATCATCAGGAATTGCATTGTAAACCGCATTGAATCTAATACAATAATCTTGGACAGACTCACCAACATTCCGCTTGATCTTGGTATATTCAGAATTTATCTAAAGAGGATCTTTCTTTACTTCCCATCGATCCAATAATTGTCTCTGAAGCTCAGCCAATGTAGCAATACTCCTAGGCTGCAAAGCTCTGAACCATTTTCTCGCTTCTCCTCCAAAGGTTTGCACAAATAATCTCATGGTCACATTTTCTGCATCAATCTCATGAAGGTCAAAGAAATCTGCCATTCTATCAACATGTTTCTGAGCAGGAACACTTTGAGGAGTGCCATCAAACAATGGAATCTTACTTTGATAATCAGCGGGCATGTCATCCAAGTTCTGAGGCAACACAAGGTGTGCAAATCGGTCAACCATTTCTCTTGGTGGATTTACAATCGGATTTTGAAATCTGGGTGGAGTCGGAGCAGTTGATGTATGAGGTGTGGATGGAGTTGAAACTACTACAGATTGTTGATCAGAAATAGATGGTTGCACGGGAATGGTAGGAATAAAAAGAGGCTCAGTATGAACTTGTGAACTGGATGTAACTGTTGATGGCCCAAGAGTTTCGGATGCAGACTCTATAAACTTAGGAATGTTTGTTGCCACAATGGAATTTTGAATATTCAAAATATAACTGTCAATGGATCTATTAGCTTGTTCAATTTCAAGATATTTGATAAACTCTGGATTTATGATAGTAGAACCAATAGCACTTTCAGACTTCGTCTCAAACAACGACAACTCAAATCGTTCATCAAATTCAAGATCTTCAAGGTACTCAAACACAGCAGGACATGAATGAGATTTGAATAGAGGAATCACATGACCTTCTCGACGAAGAATTCTTGAAATAATATTGGGATTTTCATACACTGGAGGTGGATTAGGATCCGGATTTGCTCTAGTATGTCTTCTGGAAGCCAGTGTGTTGAATTATTTTAAAAAATCAAAGGGACAAAACCAACTTGTTCAGCCTAGAAAATTCTAAACTCATCATCCAAAGTCTAGAACGATCTGTTGTACTGGGGGAAATTTACAATTCAAGTGTGACGTTTACAAACTAGACCGGAGATTGACTGAAGCAGTGTTTATCTACTTTCGCTAATGCAAAGCAAGAGCGTTTTGAAGGCTACCTGGCATAACTTCGGGCTCCATCTGTAGCTTATAAAACAAATAACACTAACAAGAAAACCATTTCTTCCCCAGTATGGTTGCCACTATGTTATGGCCTAAATCTACCTCAGGCTGAAATAAGTCAGAGTTCAGGGTAACATCAAACCACGCTCAGTCTGGTAGCTAGCCCTACCAGATCAGGAGAGGGCTCTCTCCGGGTCAATCTCAACAAAAAAAATCAACAGGGCTTGATATGACTTGAAATAAAGGCTGATTTTAGGCTAGGTATATAATTGAAGGAGTTTGATTTTGATTTTTGGGGTTTTGTTGGAAACAAAGGGAAAGGCAGTTTTGGGTTCGGGGATGAGGCCTAGTTTTTATAGAGTTCTGAATGGGGAAAGAAAGGCAATTGTTTTGATGCTTTGGATTGAATGAATGGATAGTTCTGACTGGTGAGGATCTGAAGAGGGAAAGAGGCTTTCAATAATCCTCTTCAAACAGATGAAAGCATGGAAAATTAAACAAAACTGAAGGCAAAGCAAAGAAATCTAATGAATTCCACCTTTATCACTCATTTGTTTAATTTAAGAAGAAAGGAGAAGGGAAATGATAGACATAAACATCAATGAACTTACAATCACATAGAGAAACACACCATCAAAACACAGAGCCACATGGATCCCAAAGAGTGCTGCAAACCCTGGTCTATTCCTTTTCCAAAATTGCAGAGATGAAATGTACAATGAAGTGCCAAGCAATCCCAAGTGTCCAACCCTGAAAATGACTGAAGAACTACATGATATAGACAAGCCTAACTCATCCCCATGCCTCTAGGGGTCGATCTCATCATTCTAGGAGTTTTTTCAACCATATATAAACTAAGAACTGGAAAATAGGAAATGAAACAACTTGCCTCTATATGATAGGAAACTGATTCATTCACTTACATTTCACTTTTTGGTGAATGAATATACTAAGATGAGTAAAAATGTGCCAAAATTACATCAAAGTCATGAAATTACATCAAGTTACATCAAGAGTTACATTAAAAATTCAAACTAGCCAAAACTAGGTGAAAATATGAGCTGCTGAGTGAAAAATAGGCCAAATTTCCCAATGCGCCGCGCCTGAAATCTCTATGTGTAGCACAACTTTGAGGCTAATTTTGAGGGCCTTCCTAAAGTCCAAATTGAGAATTGGATAGCTCTTGGGAAAGCTCTGCCTGTCTAATTTCCAACCCAAGTGGAATTTCTGAATTTGGTTGCCATTTTTCCCTCCAAAAAAACAATCTCCCAACACTGCTTCCTGTGTGTCCAAAAAGTGGCAAAAAGGTCATTTTTAGGGTGTTTTTGACCCTTTAGGCAACCCAAAACTTGTCAAAATCCTTAGGTAATGGATAGGCATGCATAAATTTTGATGAAAAATCAAGAAATGCAAATTTTTCCTCCAAAAGAGTTGCCAATTATCAGCGCACGCCAAGTGGCACTACGCGTCGGGCAGGAAAATCTGTGTTTAGGCCAAAAAATTCAAAATTGACAAACATTTTCCCAAATTTCTTGAAATTTGGGCTGAATGTCCACCATCAAGCACTATTCTAGGCCAAAGAAGCTTCGGCCAAAATTTGGAGTCTATCATGCCTTTTACGATGCTTTAGTGCCCTCCTTAGCCTTGCTTTCAGGATCTTGATCCTCGCTTTGCAAACATGATTTTGTGCCCAATAATGGTTCTTCATGTGCCTGAGCATGTTATTTTCCTTTTTTTCTTTCTCCAACAGCTTCTCAATATGAATATTGACCCTCTCAAGCCAAGTCTCTCTATCAGCCTCAATCTCCCGCTCAATGGGTGTCATCTCGGTTTGGCTTCTTTGGGCAGCTTGCTGGTTCTCACGAATGTTTTGCAACTCCATGATTGTTTGTTGATCCTCAAACTGTTTGTTCCACTGCTCCAAGTAATTTATGATCCATTGGGCTCTTTTCAATTTGACGGTCAATGTGTCTCTCTCCGCCTTCTACTCCTGAATGGTCTCCCTCAACTTTGAGCTTGGAGAGCTCAAATCCTCATCAATAAGTACGAAATCGGTATCTTGGCCTCCTGAAGGGCCCTCATCCTGCATGGGCCTCTTAACTTTGTCCTGTACCTATACCTGTGCTACTGATGATGGAAACGAGACTCCTTCCACCCCAGGTGGAGATAGTACTCGTCGGGCTGCTGCAAATAATACTCTGGTGCCTCTCTGATAAGTAATAAACACTGGCATACTGATAGGCTCTGTCTCGTGACCTTCAGGCTGATGTGAAGGTTCACCTGGCTCATGAAAAACCTTCGGAGGAACCTAAGGAGCTGTGAAGAAATCATGGGAAATGAAATCCTCCCATGAAATACCCTGCAATCCAAGTTGATGTACAACCACGATCTTGATGAGTGCATAGTGATAAATACTGTTGTACTGTTGCTCGGGAGTTTGCTTCTGCACAAGAGTGGTCATTCTCTCGATGTTCCGGCACATGAAATAAGGTATTTTAATCATCCTCACCCTTATTAAATGCATCAATAACCTGATATGGTAGGCATAGAGGCGTGAAAACCGGCCCTCACAACTAAAGTATCTGATAATGAGTTTCATCAAAGACGCATAGGATTCCTTTAGGAACCGGAATGGGAACACCCTGCTGAGCTGCCTCACAAAGCTAGGCCTGATGTATGGTTCATAATGCACTCTGTCCACCTGTTGTCTTTTTTTCCATTGTTCAACCACATTCGGTATCCCGGTTGCTTGAGAAATGGTTTCTGGTGTCAAAGTGAAATTTACACCAGCAAGAGTTACCTGACCATCATGTAAATGAAATACAAACAAATGAGCCAACTCCTGATGATGGTGGATCCTAGAAATCATCTCACAATACTAATGGCATGACTGCTCTCGAAAACATGCCATGGCAAGTGGGCATGCTTGCAATTGAGTCAATGAGGTGGGCTCTTCTCTCACATGTTTGCCACCTTTACGAGGCCTTCTAGGTGCATGTAGGTCAGTGGTAGAATCACTATCTCTATCATAGGACGTATATATGTTTGTCTCCATGATGTCCATGCAAGGTGTATGTTGGCTTATATGAGAGGAAAATGAGAATTTGGTGCTTTATTTCAATTGCCAAATATATGTCAAAGGGGAGGGACTGTAGGAGAAATAGGACAGTGCAAACAATGGGGTTTAATCAAGTGGTAATTTGCCTTTTGGAATTTTGACAAATGTAGGGAAAATGGACAGCCACTTGACTGTTTGGGAAACTTGGGGTTTGGGAAATTTTTATAAGTGAGATTGGAAAGGGAGAGTGATAGAAATGAAATGACTTAGGGATAGGGATATTGGGAATGAGATGATATGAGTGGCTTTAGGGATGTAAGGGGATAGGGGATGTATTGATAGCATAACAGTGAGAGGAGGAATAAACAGTGAGGAATGAAAAATTTTGGCACCAAAAAAAAATTTAAAACTTCAACTTCAAAACCATAAGGAGGCACTTCAACAACAGGATAGGGTTTATAGTTTTGGCATTCAAATTCTCCAAAATGCATCTTCAAATACTTGTAAATGACAACTACAGTTTCACATGAACTTACTTGGACAAATTAGACCGAGCGATTTGGAATTTTTTGGAGGCAATGACACAGATTTGGGTGTCGGCCATGTGCGTCGCGACAGTGGCCCAGTGCGCTACGACCGTTGTATGCGCCACGCCAGAACAAAAATGCACGGAGGTGAGCGGCCCTATGCGCCGCGCTCAACGCCCAGTGCGCCACGACACTGAAGTTCACCCACAGTCCGCCTTTCAAACACTGTTTCGCCCTCCACGATTTGTCTTTGGCTCTTTGATGACTTTGGTGTGCAAATGAAGTTTTTCATTTGGAAAGATCTTATATATACAAAGGATTTTGATTTTTGAATTGGAAAACCCACTTTGTAAAGTCTGAAAACTTTGGCACTTTTCACATAAACTCTGTTTTCGTTTTCTTTGTGATTTTTGAGCTGAATGATGAACTTCTTGTCTGTCTTTGCAGGGATAGTTAGCATGGGATTTTAGCAAAGGTGACCAGGGCTGCGCCTGAAGAACTTTACAACTGAAAAAACTTTGAAAATCACATTGCATTTATTGCAAACGGATAAAATAGACAATTTTTCTTCAAAACAAAGTTTTGAAGTAAAATCATTATCAAGCATTATGACGATGAAATTTTTGCACCGATACCTTATTTGAGGCTTCCTCATGTGCTTGCTGACATTATTATACATTCGGAAGACTAAATTAATGAAACCCTAGACCTAATGAGACTAAAAACCCTAAAATGACTCTTTGTTGACCAAGAGACCGAACATGACTGTAAATGACTAGAAATGATTTCAATGAACTTTGATGAACAGACCGAGGCTAGCAGGTACATGACATGAGGGATATGAGTGACAAGACCCTTCCGTCAGATGATCCATGCTCCTAATGGAATGCAGCTGACTGAACTAAGTGAGACACCTAAAATGAAATGCAACAATAGAAATTTGATCTATGATGAAGGGATGAAGATACCGACTCTAACATGTGGTCTGTTTATACTTCTTTCATTCTTTGGATGTTTAGCTAAGTTTGCTGCACTGTTTAGTGCATGGGTTTTCTCATGCAGGAATTCCCCACTTCTTCTTGGAGAACTTGTTTAAGGGATCTAAGAGGAGCATCCTGTGCTACATTTTCCACTATCTGGTGTTAGGCCAAGCAGTCACCTTCAGAAAAAACTCATTCCCTTGCAAAAATTGTGTTATTTATTAAGTTATTGCAGTGGAGGGGTTTAATCCCTTGTTTTGTGAGCTAGTTTCCCAAGAGGAGGATCAGCGTTTTTCCCGGAAAGCTAGTAGGAGGAGCTACAACCATTTATTTGCATGGTCAACCATTATTATGTAGAGCTTCAGCCATACAGCATGATTCAGCTATAGATCTGCAACATCTGCTTCTTGTATTTCATGTTTATCAAGAAACCTTTGCCTTGTCATCTTGGATTTCTGTAAAAGAGGCTAGATCTTTGTTTTTTGGGGCCTCATTGATTAATATAAAGCAGATATATTTTATCTCTCATATTTCTGAGTACAAACCCTTAATAAACTACGATGTCACTTTATGCAGTAATTCTGTGTTGCAGTAGTCTTGGGGTTTCAGTGTTTTTGGAATGTTTTGAGCATGGGAGGCATGTTTATCTATGTAAAAGTGATTTGTTTCTGATTTCCTTTTAGATTTGGTTGTTATATTGTCAGATATAATTGATCCATGGGCTTCATTCATCTTTTAATAAATAAAAATCTTAAGAATGTGTATTTTGTGCATGTATTGCTGATTTTCTCATTTGGGAATATTACAAGTGGTATCAGAGCTCTAATCTTGGCTCAGCCTGTGCATTTCAACCATTATGGAGTCTTCTCATGGGAAGGAGAGGTTCTTCAAAAGGGATTAAGGCAAACCCTTTGTTTAGTCAATTCAGTGTCCTGAATTGATAGCATAAATTATCGACCAGGGCTTGTAAACTGATGAGGTATAGTTGCACTATATGTGCCTAAATATCCTTATTCTTATTTCATTTTTTTCATTATTTTGTTGATGTTTTTGAGTTTTGTTATGTTTAGGTTTTAGTATGCTAATCTTTGTTCAAAAGGATGACATCAGATCTATGACAGAAAGGAAAGAAAAGATAACCTTAGACTCAAAACAGAGTTTAATTGTAAATTATGTCCCTAATCAGGAAAATGATGAAAAACAGAGCATTCTAATCCATGGATGTCCTAGCTTGAAAATAACATAAATGTAACTCAAGACATTATATTTCAACCTGGTCCTTTTAGTTAGAGGTTTTTTGGAATAGTTTGTGGAAGAGATTGAACTCCAATGTGATGACGATCTTCCTAAAAAAAACAACAACTTAGAATATTGTAGTGCAATCCTATTCATATATTAGAGATATTTTGGAACAAATTGAGAAGAAAATTGCTACAATATGGTAAGGATCTCCAATGAATATTTGAACTACTTACGACATTATAGCTAGATCTCGTTCATCAGCTAGAGATTTATTGGAAGAGTTTATTGAAGGAGACTAGATATAATGAAATAAGGATCTTCTAAACAAAAAGTAACCCACAGTATTACAATTAGGTCTTTTCTGTGATTTAGAGATTTGTTGGAACAGTTTTGAGAAAAGACTATTTATAACAATATGAGGATCTTCTATCTAATTGCAGAACAGAAAATGCTAATTAACTCAACATAATACAACCAAATCTCATTCGCATATTAGTGATATATTGGAAAATATTTTTAATAAAAATATTGGTTGTAGGATACTGAGGATCTTTTAATCTAAATGACAGAGCTAAAGTGTTGGTAACTCAAGATGTTACAACTAAATCCATTCACTGAATAGAGATATGTTGGAAAAGCTTTTAGAAAAATACTAATTATAACATCATGAGGATCTGTTAGTTAAACAAATAGTGCAATACATGATACTAAAAGATATAAACTCATAAAACTGTCTAAGTAAGAAATATAACAATACAGAATTAAAAGCTACTTATCTAGAAATCATGTAGAAGCCTCCTTAGATAGCAGGGGCCCTCTACTATCAAGTTGGCATGAAAATATTTAACTCCTCAAGTTTGTCTTCAATATAGCATCAAAGTTATGCTTCTTCTTATTATCAAAAATGATTTGAAACAGAGTATCACAGTATTGGAAAATAAGAGTTAACTTCTGTTTCTCGGTCTCACCGAGCTAAATTTATAGGCAATTACATAACTGATATTGAATTAAAGTAGGCACTGGTGTATTCTAAAGTCATAATCAAACTAAAACTGCTTTTTAGGACTCGTGATTTGCTGAAATAAAATCAAGAGTCCTTATCCTTATAGAAATCTGCTTCTCGGACTCTTGGTTTGACCACGTGCACAAGCATCTCCAATTTTTTATTCAACCTTCGTGGATGACAAGGAACAATGTAGGAAAGATTTAGAATCTAACCATATACTCTTTTTCTTCAAATGACACCTGTAATATGTTCAAACATCAAAATGGCTACGGAATGTGTAACTGGCTACAGAATGACTGCATTATGTAGCTAAAACTGCTCAGAAATCATTAAGACAACAAAACCACAAAAGTACAAGAAGTTAGTCATTGCATGTATTCCTTAAGTGATTTTAATCATCATATTGATCTTTAGGTCTATAAAATGACAAAAGGAATGATAAGATGTAATGGAATTTGGCAAAGGAGAAGACACTTTTAGGGCTCAACACCCTTATTGTCTGGAGGGAAGAAGTTCTCAAAACTTCTTCTACACACTTTGTATGGCATCAAAAAATCCATCAAATAAATGAGGATGGAAAAACATGGAGATCGCTCAACCACGCCATGAGGTTGAATTCCTCATATTATGGATGTGAGTATTCAACCACACCATCAGATTTAAAATTCTCTACCAGCCATATGTTCATGAAAAATGAGATGGAGGAAGAATGTGTGCCAAAGAAGGAGACTCTTGGTGATTATTTGCAAGAGTATGAAGCTCAATATAAGGGTTTCAAAGATCACTTGAACTTCCAATGGTTTTGCAAGATCAAGGAGGAAAGGAGCACAAGGAGCAAGCAACATGGTGTGGGTAGATTCTTTCTATCTACTTTTGATGGCTCACCTAAATGTCCAGCTAGTGTTTGGGTGGAGAAACTAAACACCTATGTGCAGCAACATCAAGTTTCTGAAGATGAATCCATTAAAGTAGCAGCGCTGCATTTTGAAGGTAAGGCTTATGCTTGGTGGTTGTTTGAATCCTTTTCCTTAAAGAATGCAAATACATCTACTTATGCAAAGTTCATTAGAAGAGTAGTGGAAAGGTTTGATGAAGAGTTTTATGAAACACCTTCTATGGAGTCTATCAAACCAAAACAAACAAAACCTTTGCATAAGATGGAAGGAACTATAAATCCAACTCCATTTCAGAAAACCATTAAAGGGGATAAAAACTTGTATACCTTGCCAAGGGAAAATTCCCCATTTCATGATGAGCTTTCTTCTCAAGAGAAAGACATGGAGGTCCCTCTTTCAAAGAAAGACCAAGATCTAAGGTCTCTCATTGTTGGAGAGGAATTCTCAAACATCGATGAGGAGGAAGAGAAGGTTGGAGGGAACAACGTTTTCATATCAAGAGCACATCTAGTCCCTCATGAAGAGGAATATGGAGCATTGGCTCCAAGGAGAGAAACTCTTGCACTCTTGCAAGGAGTTCCAAAGAATATCACATGTAGAGAACATGGTATATTTCATGTGCAACATGTGCCATCATTGTCAAATGGTGAGATATTGAAGATGCATCATATGATGAGGAGAATACACCCTTCTTCATTTCATAATATTGATGCACAAAGGAGGCAAGAGGATTTGTGCAATATAGGCAAGGACAAATCAGTCCACACACATGTACATCCTACTCTATGCCTTGATGTATCTTTCCAAGGAGGCATTCCACCAAGGAGACCCTCTGATTGGAAGAAGAATAAATTTTTCTCTCAACTTGAAGCAGCATTGGCATATTTGGCCAAGGAAGGAGCCTTGGGAGAAGCTAGTACAGCGCAAAGAATATTTTATGGAATCAAAGCAGAGGTAAGAAATTTTCTAAAATGGACATTGTTATCTCCTGTTATCACTCAGATTTTCCTTGAAGTTGTTGGGAAGAGGAAAGGGGTCCGAGGTAACCACAAACCAACTTTTAGGTACAGAATCTAGCCAATCGGTACCCAAAGAGGGCTCTCTCTTTAAGTTTTATCTTTGTTTTGAAATATTTTAGGCTAGTTATGAAATTTTAGGGATTTTGATTGTGTTTAGGTGATGGAATTCATTAGCAGAGGGGTAGGACTGAATATTTTAGGCCATTGGGCTAATGGAGTCAAAGAATATGGCTTCATTGGATTTAGTTTTTTAACAAGGGATGGTTTCACAGGGCAAGGTAATCAAATAGGGAACAAATAAATATTTTAAAATAAATGGAATGGACTCAAAATGGGTGAAGGGAAATTAAGAATATTTCAACATATTCAAAAGAGGGAACTTGAATGATCATTAATAAAGAGAAATTAAGAATTTTTTACCAAATAATCAAAATGAATAAACTAGGAAACATGAGCAATTAAGAATTCATTGTTCATACTAGTTCAGAGGAAAACATTAAAAATAACAACGATTGAAAACAGATTGCACTCAAGCACTTTATGAATTATTCTTTTTCGTTATCATTCAGATATGAAACATACATGGTATAATAAACAAGAAAAACTTTAAAACATAAGAGATAGAAGACTTATTGATCCGATATCTGACTCAAGAATCCTGTGAAAAGTCCTTTGCATCAATTCTTTATCCATCTAGCCATGCGAAATTTGTCCAACAGCACTTTATTCCAAAATAATAAATATTACAGCAAAGTCTAAGAATCCACCACCCTCAATACTCTAATTGAGGGAGTATTTATACAAAAAATTATAAAAATATCTCCTAACAGAGTGAGATATATTTTAGGATAACTCATGAATAAGTTACAAGAAAATAGAGAAAGATAGTCTCGTAGATAGGAGAAGAGGTAAACCGATGTTGTGATGTTCCTATTTTTGTGAGTGTGCTAGAGGCAGGCCCTATGATTTGGCTTGTTGCTATTTTCTTTGGTAACTCTATGCTGGTTGCTCTGTTTTTACTGATACTCTTTACCTGTACTGATACACTTTGACCTATTTAATCTCTATTTGTCCTTTATACCCTTACTTATTTAGTAAATAATCAAAATTCACCCAAGGTTATTTTTACAAAATGTCCAACATATCTTCCCACCATTGTGCTTCTAGTATTCTGGTTCTTTGAAGCTTTCTTAGGGTCTCATTAGTTTCTGTGTATCTAAAAAAGGTGGGCTGAATTGGAAATAAGTTTTTTACCTCATTTTTGAGATAAAACAAATTTTCCAGACTATCATAAAGAATTTTGCCTGTAGGCAATGCTTTTGCTACTGATGAACTTGTCGATGGACTTGCCTGGTTGTCTGCATACTTATTCAATTTCTCAACGTAGCTTTGATGATTCATTAGTTTATCATGAGTAACTAAATGACTTGGCAACCCTTTACTCTGCAAAATATCAAATCTTTTCGTAAAAGCATTGATTTCTTCCTGCATATCATGTCACCTTCTTTCTAAGTTTTGCATCAAAGTTCTTTTAGTAAAAAGCTTTTTTACCTCCAAAATTGTCCCTGTTCTATCTTGAATGCCCAGCTCTTCAAGTTGATATTTGTTCTTGCTATTTAAAAATGGACTAGGTTTGAATTTATCATTTGTCTGAAGGATTCTAAGGCAAAGAGCCTCATCGGAACATACTTTGGTAGCTTGAAAGGACAGAGCTCACACCCATACATCCTAATTTCTGTATGGTTTTTCTATAGGTACCAATCACCTACCCTGTATTGCTTGGAGAGCTGGAGGATTTTCTTCATATCACTATTGACCCTAGGAGGGGAAACTCCTATTAATAAGGTGGTTGCTGGGTGAACAAATAGGTCAATGAATTCATTGTAAGAGTGAGGGGACTCAAAGGAATTATGGAATATTGCAGACCAGAAGATTATAGACCTTGGATTTTCTTTGGTGTCAAGTTTCATGACAGGGCAGGGGAAATTATCTGACTGATAATAGAGCATAAGATGGTATATAAAAATGGAGTATTTGAAAACTCTTTCATCTTCTAGTCTCATGAACTGGTCATGAACAGGGTTGTCCAGGAGTAAAAATTGACAACAACACTAGGGTTAACTTATCAACGTATTCACTAGTGTTGAATCCCATTACTGAAGATATCATATTCACTATGAGTCTGCCCATATCTGTGAAAAAGGTATGTCCATAAGGAGGGGGGCCTTTGGGTTGATGTTCTTGCAGCATGAAAGTTTGACAGAGGCGATTCAGTTCTTCTTGGGATAAATTTGTGGATTTTTCAAGTAAATATTCCATGGAAAGGGGAGTCAGGGCTTGACCGGGATGAAATTGTAACATTTCATTGATGGATTGAGTAGTTATTGGAAAAATAATGGTTTGACTTGAGGACATAACTTCTCGTTGATTAGAGTCGTAATTAGCATGGAAATGATAAATTATTTCAGGAAAAACATGAATTGAGGGTAAAAAATACATAGGAAGATTGGATTCCCACAGTCCAAAAATATCAAAGCCATTCAGGTAATTATCTTTGCATTGGCAAAAGATTCTGAGAGGATTTTCGCTAAAGACGAGGTCTTTTATCTAGAAATACCTATCCGCTAGAGGCAAATAGTCTAAATATTTATGGGGGGCATTCACTAGAGGTGCAACATTAAAAGCCACAGGGGTTTCCCTTTCTGGTTCTTGTGGATTCAGAAAGGAATTTGGGTTTTAGAAAAAATGGGCAAAATTACAGGTCTGGGAACTTATGGGGTGAAACAAAGACCGAATTGTACTATTTTTTAGTCTTTTTCGGTGGAATTAAAGTAAAAACCAAGACTTGCAGGGTTTGACAGAAATTGGATAAATACCTATTTCAGGAAGTGAATAGTGAGGAAACAGGTGCAGATAATAGCTGACTAGTTCAGTTGAAAATCGTTTGGCAAAGTGGCGGTTGGAAATCTTCAACAACTGATTTTGACGTTTTGCATGGGAACACTGGTCATAGCATAAAATGATGAAAACACGTGCATTTGTTTGTTTTATTCACAAAGTCAAGGTTGGCAAGGGTTTTTTTATTTCAGACGGATGACGTAAGCGGGAAAGGGTCTTTTGTCGTATGCGAAAGGCAGTAAGTGGTATGACATCGCACCGCTTTTGGGGACGGGCAGTATTTGGCCGGGAGCCAGGGATTCCATAGACCTTGCGACACGTGGTGGGGTACTATTTACAAAACCACTCCGCGATCGCACGTTATCATTCGATCATGGAGGGCGATGCGATATGGACGACAGTCGTTGGATGTGGATGGGTTGATCGGACGGCTATCGGGGAGGCAAGATGAGGGGAATTTAATGAGGGCGGGCCCAACATAATTAAAGAACTTTTTTAACTATATCGGGAGCAACATGATTGGTCGGTAAATTTTTTAATTAACCGTGGGGGTTAATTAATTCTTTTTTAATGTTACTGTCGTATTATGGTTATATTTTAACCCAGGGCGGGATATGTAATACTTGGGGAATTTTATATAGTTAGAGTAATACGGAAATGGGTAGATGTTATAAGGGAATTAGATAATATAAGTTAAAAATTAATATGTCAAAATGAATGAAAAGTGCTAAGTATAAAAACATTAATATTGTGTATTTAAATTAGGCTGGATTAAAAAAGGGTTTTTATGGGATATTGAATAATTTTCCTAAGTAAAATAGGATTTTACTTAGGAAAATACTTATGGAAGTAAATGAATGACTTATGGATAGTTTTAAGTAATTAGGCTTTTAAATTATTGGGCCGAGGGTCTGGTCCCTCCAAAAGTCAGAGAAATGCTCTGAGCCCCTCTAATTTCAAATGCCTTAGTAATTAGGGGGAAATTAGTGAAATATTTAGGGAAAAATAAGAAGGGGAGTTAATCATTTAACCTTGTTTTGCTTGAAATTCCTCCAGTGTAATGTCTGCCTTGCACTTATGATGAAAGTAAATATTAACACATTTAGAGTTATTATCCATCACATGTAATTTTGCAACATCATCTACCTACCCTACCTACTTTAACCTGACATTTTTTCTTCTTTATTAGGGTGCACTTAGACTGGCAAACCCTTATCACACTTTCTTTTCTTTTACATGTAGAAATCTATCTAAGTCTAACCTTATTACATCCAAGGGCTCAAATTAAGTTGTTGAGCTCCTTTTATTTACTCTACCTATCTACTTATCTGCCAAGATCAAACAATTTGGTCATATTTTATTATGTATTTCTAAAACATAAAATTCAAACATGAACTAGCCAAGATTAAGTTGTTTGACTGTTCACCAATTGTGGCATAAGTTACAAGTTGCACACAATTTTTTTATTACATAAGAGCAAAAAGTAGTGGAATTTAGAATTGCACACTTTCCTTGACCTTTCTTTTGGTGGGGTTCATTTTCTTTCACTTTTTTGGCCATTTTTATTCTTTTCACCCTTTGATTTTTCTTTTAGGGTATACCCTCTTCACATTTTTTAAATTTTTTGATTTTTTGAACAATATGGAAAACCTTTGCAACAAGGAAAGGTATGAACATATTACATAGTCCATCAAGTCAATCATGATATATGACACCTATTGGTATAGGAGTCTAACATCTCCCACTCAGTTATTTGCGCTGGAAAGAGAGGATTCATAATTCTATGATGACATGAATATGATGTCAAATGACCACTCCATATCTTTGGGGCAGCCAATGTTATTCTCACACACAAAGAATATTTCTAAACATGACAAGAGGATATCAACACTCTTGCATGCATGGGAAAAATTAAGGAAGTTTTGGAAGGCAAAAACTTTTCAAGGAGAGGTTGACTTCCATCTGCTTCAATCTTGTCTTGAGCAAGATCAGCTACAAGAAAGGCAGCAAAAGAAAGTTGATATTACTCCAACATGTGACTTTGGCATCAAGCATGTCAAAGAGGAGATCCATGTTATGACAGGGTCTGCATTTCAGATTTCTACAACGCTGTCATTGTTGGGGAGCCTAGATCTATATTAGGAGTCCCAACTCTTGAGGGAATATTCCAAGAACTTCTTCACATGTAAGGTTATTGATGGGAAAGTGATGGATAGGAGGTATAAAGTACTTGAGGGAGTCATTTATTCTCATGATCAAATCTATTTGACTAGAGACTCCAAGCTTAAGGATGAACTACTTAATGTAGCCTATGAGATCTTGCTTTCTAAACCCACTGGTTTCATTAGAACATAGTACTATCTTAGATGGATTCATGTGGGAAACCTTCAAAGAGGATATGCACTCTCATATGAGGAAGTGCAAAGATCATTTGCTGGTTGAAGAGGAACATAGCTCTTGGGAAGAGTTATCATTACCACCTCCTTATTCATTGGGTGTGAGAGGGAGCTCATCCATGAGCTACCTCACTGATTTGAACCAAGTGTATGGTAAGACTTGTATTTCTGAACATCATGATGTATTTACTATATGCTTGCATTTTCTTAACACTCATGTACAGGGCTTTGCTCCAAGAGAGGGCACTTTTTCTTATGGGCTTCATGGGCTACTTGGGGCCATGAGAAATGGAGATGTTGACCATTCCCTAAGATATTTTGGGAAGATGTTGTATTATTGTTGGTGTGCTTCATTAGCACCAACTATCCTACACCTTCTCCAAGCATACGAGGATGGGACAGCAAACAAGTGGTGGGAGAAACACTTGTGATATCATATTCTATGGTAGTTAGGAGTAAAACTGTGCTGGTTGCACATGAGGGACCATTGTCCTTCTCCTTTACTACATATGGAAACTAGCATGACTTTAATTATGATTCCATATGCTGAAGATGTTCTTATCTTTGTTGGGAACATGATTGGAGGAGAGACACATTGGTTGGATGTGTCCTTGGGAAAAGAAATTTCCCAAACTTTTTGCACTACATGCTTCAAGGGGAGCATGGGAGATGATATGGCCACTATAGTAGATCACTTGTTTCCTTATAAGGTGGACCATGTGATTGTTTGGAGCACTTGGGACATGCCTCTTATGAGCATTTGGGAGGAGCTTTTCTATGAATTACCAAGCTGGGAAGTGATTCATTTCATTTGGATGATAGCATGGAGAAGAGATTCCTTCATTGGGAATGAAGTTCCCCATGACTGTCATCACTTCTACTTTGAGGAGGCCATTGAGCAGCGAGAAGGTTTCCATATAGACCTTCCATTCTTTCATGATGAGAGCCATTTGGTTTATCCACCAAAGGCCAACTTACACATTTGGGAGGAACCATTGGGAGACAGAAATGTTGCAAAATATCTAAAGCAATGTTGGAGACTATTGGATGTGGAGGCCACAAGAGGAGGAGGGGATATTTTGCAGCACCCTTGTAGTTTCTTGAGGATAGGAAACATTTGGGAGGGGAGGACTGTAATATTCCTAAATTATCATGTAGCTAACGGGAATATTAATTTTTCTCTTAACATCTATTTAGATGAGTAAATGGGTAAGGAAGCCCATAAGTATCTTAAGTAGGCATAAAATCCCTCTTAATGTGAAAAGGGATCATTTTAATAGCTAGATCAAGCATCCTCATGTGTGAACAAAGTCTAAAATATGTGGACAAGGTCAAGTTTGACCAAGTCAACAACATTAATATGGGATGAGTGGATCATCAATAAAGACAGCTCAATGTGAATATAGATCAGTTTAGCTAGTTAGAATAAAGACACCTTGGGTGTGAAAGGAGACAATGCATGGAGACTAAGTCATGGTTGACCAAATCAAATATCACTGTAAATAGATGAGTAGGACTAATGGAGATAGCATAATTTTGGAGAAGGATCCTTTGCATGGAAGTAACCTCATAATTGAGTGGGACCCATGGTGAGGAAGCTCACCAACTATATAATGGAGGGAATGGCAGCCATATCGGGCATGACTGAAGATTATATTTTGTATGTGGTCTGTTTAGACTTCTTGCATTCTTTGGTTGTTTAGCTAAGTTTGTTGCACTGTTTAGTGCAAGGGTTTTCTCATGCGAGAATTCCCCACTTCTTCTTGGAGAACTTGTTTAAGGGATCTAAGAGGAGCATCCTGTGCTAAATTTTCCACTATTTGGTGTTAGGCCAAGCAGTCACCTTCGGAAACAGCACAATCCCTTGCAGAAACTGCGCTATTTATTATGGTATTGCAGTGGAGGGGTTTAATCCCTTGTTTTATGAGCTAGTTTCCTAGGAGGAGGATCAACATTTTTCCCGGAAAGCCAGTAGGAGGAGCTACAGCCATTTCTTGCATGATCAGCCATTATTATGCAGAGCTTCAGCCATAAAGTGTGATTCAACTATAGATCTGCATTTAGAGTTCAATTCAAGGAATAAAACATGTAGAACAGTGAAACACATAGTTAGTTTATCTATGAAGGAAGTCAGAGCACCATTGATGAATTCTAAGTATCATAAATAAACACCACTGTAATGGAATATTGAAAAGGATGCGATCAAAACAATAACATACAATAATTCCTCATGAATCTTAATTTGTCTAAGTAGAAACTATGTATTAATCTGTCAACAATCACATACAAAATACAGTCTTTTTGCTAATAAAATGTCCAACCCCTTGATAATTCGACCTCTTGGTCTTTAATAGCCATTACAACATGAGATGAAATCATCTTCTGCTAGATACTTTGAATTCCTAACTCTTTACACCTTGCATAAAAATAAAACATCAAATTTATGAAAAACAGACACCTATCCTACTTGACAGTCCTATTTCAACTAGGACTCAAACTCTTCATTACTATCTTTAACAACCTTATCCTAGCAACCTTATCTATTTGAAATTACATCATTGACAAGTGTATCATCACATGGTCGAATTTGGATGATGGGCTTGAGCTCTTCATGACCACTTTTCTAACCTCCACATAAGCAGGAAACCAAACCCTGTTTTTTAGGCATATGGTCTTTTCCATTCATTGAACATTCTGACCATCATGTACTCTTCATTTCGTGGTCCTTTGCTATTTGAAGTTGAAGTAACACATGCCAAAACTCCTCCCTAGGCTCAAGTTGTCCATAACCATCATCAAACTGTTCAAATGAGCTGAAAATAGACTGCGCTACTAAAACAAGACAGTTTCATAGCGCTTCTCGTAGCACTGCCCTTTAACCCTTTTTCTTCAAAATATTACTTATTTCCTTCAAAATCATCTTCATTACCTTTAGATATATCCTCCGTGAAGCCATGCCACCTCAACTCATCCTCTTGTCTGTACCATGATCCATTTCCCGTTGTGCCTCTGAGATATCTCAATACATGCTTCCTCGCCTTCCAAAAGAGCTTGGTAGGCTTAACCATAGCTTGTGAAAGTTGGTTAACTGCATAGCATATGTCGGGTCATGTATTGACCAGATACATAAGCGACCCCACCAACTGTCGATAAACAGTGGCATCCACTACCTCCGTCGAAGTAGCATCCTCCTTCCTCCATCCACCAGGAAGAGGAGTATCAACAGGCTTGCAGCCATGCATGTTGAACTTCTCCAGTATCTCCTGGGCATACTTACCCTGAGAAACAAACAGTCCACCACTGCGCTACCAAATTTCCAATCTCAGGAAATAATGAAGGAGGCCCAAGTCCTTCATCTCAAACTCTTTTGCAAGATCAGCCTTGCATGAGAGTATTAACTGTTCATCACTGGTCAGTACAATGATCAGCAACTTACCCTCCACCACAATCTGGTATAGGTTCGGATCCTCCTCACTCTTGGAGAATCCAAGTACAATAAAATAACTGTCTATCCATGTGTACCAAGCACGAGGTGCTTGTTTCAACCCATACAGTGCTCTCTTGAGCCTGCACACATGCAACTCACTGCTGAAGATCTCGAAACCTTTAGGCTACTCTATGTACACCTCCTCCTCAATCACTCCATTGAGGAACACAATCTTCACATCAATCTGATGAATGTGCCACCCCATCTGCGCTGAGAGAGCAAGAATCATCCGTATGGAATAATACCTTGCGACAGGTGCAAAGGTCTCCTCATAATCGATCCCCTCAATCTATGAAAAGCCTCGGGCAACCAATCTTGCCTTGTACTTCTCCACACTCCCATCAGCTTCCTGCTTCACTTTGTAGATCCATCTCGAACCCACCACTGATTTCCCTTCTGACCTTGGGACAATCTCCCATGCATTGTTTCTGACAATCGAATCATACTCTTCCACCATGGCATCTACCCATGCGGGATCCTCCACAGCTTCCTCGAAAGAGAATGGCTTTGTCACGATACACTTTCTCATAAGAGCCATTTATCTAGTATACCGATCAGGTGACTGTCTCTGTCTGTGCTGTGATGTAGGTGCTCCTACCATCCTCTCTGCTTCTTGAGCCAGTCGCTCAGCTTCTGTAGTGCGCTTCCACCCTCTGATGGTTGGTGCTGCATGAGTGGTCTCTTCCACTCCATGAACCTCATCTTGTGGCTGATCCACATCCTGAGACTCATCCTTAGGAACTAATAGTTCCTCATCTGTATGCAAGTGTGGCTCCCTCTCAAGTGAACACTTCATGGCTTTCTCCTCAAGAAATTTGATATCTCGTCGCACAACAGTCTTGTGACTATCTGGAAAATACACACGATAGTTGTGGGGCGTATCAGTGTACCCCACAAATATCCCAACCTCTGCGGTCGGCTCCAGCTTCTTCCTGGCATCCTTTTTCATATGAATGTAAACAGGTGAACCAAAAATCCTCAAATGGGAAATATCAGGCCTCTTACCAGAAAATGCCTCCTCGGGTGTACTCATGCCAAGTATCCTGTGAGGACAACGGTTCTACACATATACTGCAGTATTGCATGCCTCAGCCCACAAGTGTATGGGAAGGATCTGATCATGCAACATCACCCGTGCAGCACCCACGATCGTTCTATTATTTCGCTCAGCAACCCCATTCTGCTGTGGGTTATGAGGTGCTATGAGCTCTCTTCGAATTCCTTTTGCGCTACAAAAGTCCTTGAATTCGCCAGAGATGAATTCACCACCATTGTCGCTCTTAATAACCTTCACCTGCTTCCCCGATTCTTTCTCAACCAGTGCCTTGAACTCACAGAACTTTGACTATGTCTTGCTCTTCTTCTGCATGAAGAAGATCCAGCACTTCCGAGAAAAATCATCAAAAAATATCACATAATACCTGAGCTTTGCTGTCGAAGCTATTGAGAAAGGTCCACACACGTCTGTGTGAATTCTCTCAAGGATCTTCGTGGTGCAACTATCCTTGTCGTGAAAGGTGACTTTCACAAATTTTCCCAAGGTACATCCCTTGCATTGATCTGACTGCGCAAGAGTACCCTTAGGAAGCCCAGTAGAAATCTGTTGCAGTATCTTCAAAGCTCCATGGTGAAGGTGGCCCAATCTTCGGTGCCACAACTCGCCATCATTCTGGCTCACCACTCCTTCAGCCTTTCCTGCCATTACTACGCAGCCATCTACCTTCAATTGATAAATGTTCTTAACTCGAACCCCTATCCTCTGGGTCTCACCAGTTGCCTTACTACGCAGGAAAGCCTTTCCCTCGCTAAAGACAACATCATATCCCTTATCTTCTAACATCGCCACATAGATCAAATTCTTCTTCAATCCTAAAACATGCATCACTTCCTTCAATACGAAGGGTTTACCAGACTCCCTCTCAAAGGAAATGATACCGATACCGTTCACACTGTATCTACCATCATCGCCCATCTTGATGTGCACTCGAAGATCTTTCTCATCCAGATCAGTAAACAAATCTCGATCTCCTGTCATGTGAAAAGACGCACCACTGTCAAGAAACCACACTGAACCCATCACACTTGAGACCAAGCATGCGATCAGCGATAAATCCAGCTCAAACTGGGAGGCTAAGGCCTCTCTAGCTGCAGATCCAGCAGCCTGCTTATTTTTCTTCTTCTGTGGACAACTAGTGGCGTAATGTCTGTGTTGGTGACATTGAAAGCACTTCAACTTGGACATGTTGTGCTTCTTGCCTTTCACACCGGATTGAGAAGCATGCTTCTTGCTCTTCCCCTTCTTTGCTTTGGTAGCCAAAGCGCAATTCTCTTCATCAGAGTTCTTTGATGAAGATCCTTCCCTGGTACTTCGCCTTATCTCCTCTTGCACAAGATCCGACCAAAGTCGCTCCCATCCTGGCAATTTCTCCCGACCATTGACAAAGTCGTGATAGGAATGCCAACTCTTCGAAAGACCAAGGAGAGCCAAGCTCACCAATTCCTTGTCATCAACAGTAACCCCCACACTTCCCAGCTCATCCCTACATTGGATGAAATTCGTGAGGTACTTGGGCATACTGTCGCCTTTCTCCATTTTTATGTTTCTGAGTTTATCCTTGAGCGCCAACTTCCTCTGGTCGCTCTTGCTTTGAAATAAATCTGTCAAAGCTTTCCACATCAAGAATGGATAAGCCTTACCATGAAGGCTGGACACTATGTGATCCTTCACACCTTCCAACAAAATCCTTCGACACTTTGTTGTCTTCTTTTGCCATGCGTCAAGTACGGCAGCATCGCTAGAAGTAGGTTTTGGAATTTCTGCATCTATGAACTCCTTCAACCCATTGTCATCCAACACCGCCTCCATCCTATCCTTCCATGCAATATAATTCGAGCTGCCCTCAAGGGCATACTCCAATCGCAATCCGTTGAAAGACATCTCAACTTCAACACCAAGAAAACACTGCTGCAAATTCGAATTCCACCAGCACAAAACTCAACCGCTTCAATGTTTTGCAATTGCTCCAATGATCAATATCGCTCTGATACCATGTAGAAATTTGAATAAATGATATGTTATCCACCGAGATTCTCCTAATCACACACTATTTTATCTTCATGCACAATACAGAATCTCTTCTACCATTGATCATTACATGCGGAAATAAAATCAATTGCATGCACACATTAAAACCATAAAAATTCACACATATGAACACAGTATGTAATGGGAAAGCTTAAAGCTGAAAACCCCCGACTATATGTATATTATATATGTCATAGAGATCATGTAACAATCATCATACAAAGCTCCTCACAAGCTCTCAGTATAATATCCACTTGCTACACACTAATCAGGCCCGATCTTGCAAATCCCATGCACCGATCTTTGCCAGCCTTTAGCCTGCCTCTACTGCGCAATCCCTGCTGAAGAATGCCTCTTGATGAGAATGAATTACCCCAGCCTTGCTCACGCAGTCTTTATAGGCATCTCTACTAAGTGTTGGATGCAAACCCTGCATCACTTATAGTCACAACCGATACTCACACTTGCCCTTTCACCTATCTCTGCACTAGTCTCCACTGAAACTGTCCATGCACTGAATTTAACTGATGCATTCTTTAGTTGATTAATGAGTTTATAATTAGTGAATTAATTAATAATTAATTCACACCACTCTCACTAATTGTATCAATTAGTTAAACTGAATACAAATAGCTCAACTATGTTTATATTAGTTAAATTGAATACAACTCCACTAACTTCCTCAATCAACTCCACCAAACTCTGTCACATGAGTTCTAACTGAAGTATCCATGCAATAGCTCCACTTAACCCTAGGAATAGCGTAATTCCTTCTGTCAGCTCCTGTGCCACATCTGTGCACTTAACTGAAGTGCTCCAAGAGAATAAGATAATGTTTAGAGTCCAAATATTATTAAGAGCTAATAATATTCGACATATCTATTTTTATACTGGCAATCTAAAAATAGATTCCGCCCAATATGTCTAAAAATAGAAGTCCATCTATTTTTTCGAACTTGACCAACCATCCACAAATAGCATCCTGCAACTCATAGCACATGATCCGTATGTCTAAAAATAGACATAGTCTAAAAATAGACTTTGCGCCAAAAATAGCCTACAGGCCCACTTAGTGAAGGCGGCTCTTTTCACTAAGCTCATCATCTTGTTGCAATCTCAACATGAATTATGGACCCGACCTAGTGAGCACAAATGAATATTGTTACAAATATGAAGTGGAAATTGTTATAAGTTGTTGTGGGACCCAAATATGTTGTGGATTCTTGGGTGATATAGGTTGCATGGTTCAACATATAATGTGAAGCATTATGATATGTCGAGGTTTTAATCCAAAGGAAAGGGGTTATATAATGGTGTTTGATATTCAAATATGAAATGGAATGTTAATGCAGGTATGGTGAGCGTGCCTTTCTCTAGTGAATGTTGATGAGGTATGATTGTTGTGGGACCCAACCGAATTTTAATATTTGCCGAGGTCTGAATAAAGTCCAAGACTTATTAAATGTTTCATAACATTTGATTTGGGGATGTTGATATATTTTATGTTTGATATGTGAATGGTAAGCCGTGGCACATTTAGGTTGAGTTTTTATGAAGCTCAAATGTTGATTCACAATGGCCATAAGGTGTCTGAGTCAAAGACTTAGAGCCCAAAGATTTGGTTGATTATTTAATGCAATTCGAATGGTGATAAGATGCGGTTTGGCTAAGGTTTACAAAAGGTAGTTTCCGCATTTGGTTTTAAATTTTGGTTAAAGACCAAATATATAAAGAATACATCCGCACATAAGATTGTGAATTGGGTCTGATTATAAATCAGAGATTTAAAGTGCTTCCACATCAATGTTGTGAAATTTCTAGATTTAAAATTATTTGGGTAAAAACTAGAATGTAATTTTATATACACAAGACAGTGAAGAGTGTGCGTTAGCGAGGTTAGCCTGCCATTACTATAACATCAGACATTGATAGCAGCATAAAAGACAAAAGTATGGTGAACCAAGAGCTGAAAGGGCTGAGTAAAATGTATTATTGTATCTGTAAATGTAAATGAGTTAATTATTTTTTTGTATGTGATGCAAAGGCAAGTCTCCGTAGGCAAAGAAATACTCCACTGTAATATTGAAATGCATACATAGTGTTATATTATTCTGAATTTGCTGGGCAATAAAATGAGAAGGTGGAAGGCAAAGAGTCATACTTATTCACTTCGAATTCCATGTGGAATGCAAATAGTTATGAGGTGATATCCATAAATAATGTTACCAACATATGCATAGAGAGGTTAGAAAATGGAGAAAGAGGTATAAGAAGTGTAAGGAGAAGAAGGAGTAGATAGAGAAGCTGTGAAGATCCAGAGATGATATAAGGCAGATATGAAAGCTGGAGGATAGCAGTGAAGAAGGAGGAAAACAGAGCTGATATCCAGGTAAATCAGCATATGATTTTATTGTAATGTGAGGAATTTGGTGCTTCCATATCAAGTTGTAGCTTGATAGATGTCAGTTGTAGCTGGCTGAGGTAGGAGCCTCCTGTAGGTTGTAGCCTGCAGAAAATAGATGGGAGTTGGAGCTTCCTTGCAAGTTGTAGCTTGCATAATTGAGGTAGTAGCCTCCTGTAGGTTGGAGCCTACAGAAATCAGTGGTGAGAGGGAGTTGGAGCTTGCCTTTGCATCACAACAATAATAAGATGTGGTTTTCTCCCTTATGGGTTTCCACTTATATCCGGTGTCTATGTGCATGATGATTATGTGTTGATACTCTGTATATAATCTGATTAAGACCTGCTGCTCGCTTATTAAGATTGTTGTTTCACTGTACATTAAGTTTATCATGAAATGAAGATGTAAATAAGTGTAAAAGAAAGTCTTACAAAACCATGAATGCATTAAACTGATTCACCCCCCCCCCCTCAGTTTAACTAAGGGTTCAACACTTGTAAGTCTAAGCCCAAGAATATCAGAATGTTGAAGAAGATGAGAATTTTCTCATCAGTATTCAGACCCAGAGAGGACCTCTCCAAGGAGTTAAAGAAGATTGAAGGAGAAGAAGAGGAAGGACCATGCACTTCCTATTCTCATCAAGAAAAAGAAATTGAGCATGGAAGACAGTTGGATTATCATATCTTAAGTGATTACCTTGTTGAGTACAGATCTCAACCTAGAGCCTTCAAGGAGACTCTAGCTTTTCCTCATTTCATCCAGTTGTAGGAAGAGAAGAGACCCTGTAGCAGTAGAGGAATCAAAGGCAATAGATTTCTGTTGTCTACTTTTGATGGGTTATCTACAGCAAGAACTTGGGTGAGAAAGTTGGAGGCATTTTTTCTACTGCATCCTGTAGCTGGGAAAGAAGCTGTTGAAATCTCAGTGCTGCACTTGGAGGGTGAAGCCTATGTTTGGTGGTGCAGCCACTTGAGCCATGCAAGGGTGAATAATTTTGCAGATTTCACTCAAAGGTTGATCCAAACCTTTGATGGAGAAAGTACAAAGGAGGAAAAGCTCACACCACTTGAGGAGCTTTGTCCTAACGTTGTCACACTCATGGAGGAGCAGCCACATGCATCAACAGTTGGGGCATCCAACACTTTGGAGGAAGGAACTCTTGCAGCCCTACAAGAAGTTCCCAAACATCATCAAGGTATGAAAATATTTCCACAATCTATTGTTGCAGCAAATTCTTTTGATAATTGTGGAGATTTACTTTTACATGACCAAGGGTCAAATCCCATTGCTACTATAGAGCAGCTTGGTTGCACTGCGCTGTGCAACATGGAAACATTCATGGAGGAAGAAAACCACCATTCTCATGAGCCATTGTTGGATTTTTCATCACACTTGAGGTTGGGGTTTGGAGACTTCAAGGATGATGGTAGACATCTTGGAGTGAGAAACCCTTTATCCTTTCAAGATGACACTTTCTCACTGAGCTCCTCTCAGCTCAAAGAGGAACTTATACTTTCAGCAAATCTAAGACCTCATTGGTTTTGGAGGACTATTGTTGAGAGGGAGGTCTCAAGGAGAGATCTCATTAGAGGTGCACTTCAACCCACCATGGAGTGCAAAGATTTTCTTCCTTTCTCATAGGAGCAGATAGAAGATGGAGGACATCTAAGGATGGATAACATCTCTCTTGCTTGTGTTGGATATTCCTTGAGCCATACACATCATCATGGGAGGTTTTTTCCTACCACCAATTTGGGTCCTTATAGGGTTTCATTGATCCTTGAGAAGGTTGCATTTCAAAATCCCATGAAGTGAAAAGATAGAGATTTGGTTTGGGAGGATGGTAGCCCTCATGGGAGGAGTTCCAAGATGAAGAGAAGGAGAAATCATCCACAATTGATTGAGTGGATGTGGTTGATGAGCAAGGAGCTAGGAGGCTACTCGCAGATCTATGACACCGGGCAGCAGGAGGCTTGGTTGTGTTGGTTACTCTTGAAAGAGTTTGGCCATCACTTGGCAAACACTCTTCCTAAGAGTAGGAGGATGGAGAAGATATGGCAGGATACCATCATTGGGCAGCATAGAGTACGGATTCATAGTGTTTATGTGATACTCATATCATTCATTGTGTCTTCATCACATGAGTTGTATGATGGAAGTATGGGGAGGCAGCAAAATATTTTGTTTTTTTGCTTGTTCTTGGGAGAGCAAGAGCAGATTTTCTCTCACACTTTGCATGATGTTGCAGGACGAGGAGATGGAATTATCTCCTTGGTCTTTTATGATTTGGAAGCACTTCCATCTTGGGAAGTATTCCATATTTTTTGAAGAATTATTAGAGTCTTTAACAAGGAGCAGTTCAAAGAACAGAGCATTGTATTGACAGGAGCTTATTTGCATGAGCTCACAGCGTTGTCACTTTGGAGCAGATATATATGGATGAGGTGTCCCCAGGATCACTTCACTTTGGATGAACTTGGTGAACAAGGAGGAGGTGAGGATGATAGAATAGTGGATAGAGGCATCTATCACTATGACATATTCTTCTTGACTTGGGTTTCCAAGCATGAGGGGGATTATTTTCTTGCAGCACATGGTTCATTCATCTTCATAGCATACCAAAACACTATGGAGAACTCACTCATGGATCCATGTACCATTTCACTTTCGGCATATGGTAAGAAGTATGTTTATACATTCATTGATTTTCGTACTCTTACCATTACTATGCAATGCATTGCTTCACAAGAGGGAAAGCTTTTCATATTGCTCCATGTTCATAGATGGGCCAATCTATATGATGGAGGCAACCATATTTTATGTGGCCTTGGGAAAATATTTTATCATCACATGTATGTTTAGTTGTTGCATTCAAACATGTACCATATGATAACATGCATGATTAACCATGTAAAAAGAAACATTTTTCCTTGTACTTTTCTCAAGCAGCAACTCGTAAAACTGCAGTGTACACATCTAGGAGATTGTTGGTATCCTCAAGCACCATAAGAAACCATCATTATTTCCTTCATTTTTTTGTTGATCATGACTTCATTTGATGATATGGGTCAGATTTGTATGAGAATCATGATTATGAGAAAGACACATGAGTTGTATGTGTCCTTGAGGGGAGAAAATTCCCACATTTTCTACACTACATGTTCTAATGGGAGCATGAGAGGAGATATGGCCACCAAATCCACATGTTTGTTCTCTTTTGAGGTGGGCCATGAGATTGATATTCATCCATTTTATAATCATGGACAAGTATTTGATCATGTATTGGTGAGATATTCATCCATTTACTATTCATTAGTAGATGAGATGATTCTTGTACACTACTTGCCACACTATTTTCTGGAGTTGCAGTGTATGAGACTGCATTGTGTCCTATTGAGATATTGTTTGTATCATGTTTTATCATGTAAATCTTGCAGAAAAATTCTCACAGGGATACTCTATGATGACCATGTCCTATTCATCATGGATGGATTGTCTTGGGCCAGCTTGTTCTTCATTGTTGGAGGAGAACTCTTTGGAGGATTGTTCCTCACTTTGCCATTTGAGGGAAATACTTTTACAGCCCAGGATAAGCACACACTCTACACTTGTCATAAGTGGAGAGAAGGATAGCTTGGGGTAGGCTATGATGCTTGTGATTTTCATATTTTTAGCCCACCTTCATTTCCAGAGCCTGAGGTGGAAGGAGATTTTCAGGAGTTGCCATGTTGGGACGTGACTCATTTTGTTTGGATGATTGCTTAGGGATGGAAGATCCAAATGAGGAAGATGTTCCTCATCACATTTCTAACTCCATGCCTTGAGTGGAGACTTTCCAATTCTATCCTTACATTTTCTTGAGGACAAGCAACCTTTGGGAGGGGAGGACTGTAATATTCCAAATTTTTCCCGCAGTAAATTGGAATATTAACTTTTGCTATTTTCACTTAGGAGGTGAATAATTGGGTGAGAAGGCCCATTCATAATAAAAACATGGATAAAATCCCTCTAGTATGAAAGGGGATCAGCCTTGGAACTAGATTTCACACCCTCAAGTGTGAAAGGGGACATTTTGCAAAGAGGCTTGGTTAAGTTTGACCAAGTCAAACAACGCAGAGGTATGAGGTGGAGAGCATCTATGGGACAATGCAGAGATAGAGGAGGGAATATTCCTTGAAGGAGGAAACCATAATAGAGGGGGACCCATGGAGAGGGAGCTCTCAGGTGTTTAAAAGGAGGGAAAGGCAGCCATTGTTACTCATGCATATGATTATAGATTTCATGTCTGCTTAGACATTTCTGCAATCCCGATTTTTTAGCTGAGTTGTTGTGCTGCTAGCACAAGGATTTCCTGCTTAGGAATACTTCTCCTTTATTGAGAAGCCTCTTGAAGGATTTTTACTGATTTGTCTCACATCTAGGCTTAAGGCCAAGCATCCTCCTCCAGGACAGCGTTATTGCTGCAGCGGCATAATTCTGTGTTGCAGGGTGTTGCAGTGAGAAGTCACAACACCTCTTCCATTGCTTGTTTTTTAGAGGGAGAGTATTTCTTTCCTTTAGAGGATCAATTTGGAAGCTATCAGAGCTTATTGCAGATTTTGGCACTTGGCCAAATCATTCTATTCCACCTATAGCGCAGTTATCCTCTTAGACTGCGTTATTTTCATGGAGCAATTGCAGTGAGGGATTGCAGTGTTGATTGGAGGGTAAGATCTCAAGTGTAAGGATCAGCCTTCCACTTTGGAGATCCATTGGAGGAGGTCTACTTCATATTTCTCATCATCTTTAGCCTTCTCTATTCAGTTCCATATTTGAGTTGCAGCTGCTGCCCAGCAACTCCGGCATTTTTTCCATTTTGTATATTTTAGCCAATCCTTTGGAGGATTGATGTATTATTCTTTCTAAGGGTTATAGATTTTCTCCCCTATTGTATTTGAGTCATATCTTGTCATACCTTTCAGTTATCATGTAATATGGAGCAGTACCTTCTATAAACTGCGTCCTCTTAGCCTGGGTTTATGCAGAAATAGCAGTGTTCCTATATTTTTATGTACATGTCTTGTTGAGGCTTGCAATGCCTTCCTTGAGTAGATGTTTCCACAAGAACTTGTACTTTATTTGCTGCTATAACATTATTGGTTGGCTATCTACATCTTCTTATCTCATAGCTCATAAAATAACATTTTTGATCTATTGTATGTTCATGCATTTGTTGCAGCCCGTCATCGAGCATTTTCAGAGGACATCTAAGTGTGGGAGATTTGTTTAACCACCTTAGAAGGATTTATTTGGAGCCTCCTCTTGGATTTAGCACTTAGACACATTGTTCTAAGGGATCCAGGTCTTGGTTTCAATTCCTGTAGCAGCCATTACTGGAAAATGCATTTTCCAGACATGCCTTGCTAGCTGTTCCAAATTTGGAACATTACATTTCTACCATCTACCATATTCCCATCCAATGCTTCATAAGGGTAGCGGTCATCGGAATGCTCAAATAATAATTGGTCCCTAAAATCATCACTTCTCCTCAGTGACGTCGTTGTTGATCTCGGCCATGATAGTGCATCTGTTTTCTCAAGGCCCTCTCCATACACAATGCTGGACTCATAGTCCTGTATTGTAATGATCCACCGTTGCTACCTTTTCTGCAGATGTTGATCCTCCTCAAAAAGATGTCGGAGACTATGGTGGTTGGTCTTCACCCGAAATCTACTTCGAGTCAAAAACTACCGGAAATTTACCAATGCATGCATAATGGCCAATATCTCTTTGTTGTAAATAGAATACAACAACTCATGCAACAGTAACCTCTGGTTCTCGAAAGCTATTGTATAGCTTCCTTGCATTATGACTATGCTAATCCCATCCTCAGAAACTCCACACTCCAACACAAAGTGTTGTGTGTAGCTCAGCAATGTCAAACTAGGATAGCTATACATCTTCTCCTTGAACCATTCAAGGGTCCTATACCCAGTGATAGTCTACTGCTCCAAATCAACAATGTGCTCTAACCCTTGGTCATGGAATTGCCCTGATGGCATGACCCCACAAATATCCATCTGATGTGCTGAAACAATATGGGGTGGAAATTTTTTTACACCTTGGATGAGTTGATGCTTGGGGACATCTTGCAAAGCTACAATATTTCCTCCAACCGGTGCAATTTCTTCTCCAACTGTTGGTGATGCTGATGGATACTCCTCTATTGTTTCACCAGTGCTGGTATATGCTTCCTCTTCCTCATGCAACTCCTAAATCATGCCTTGGACTCTCAATGTCGAAGTCTCGGGGCCATCTTGAAAAGATATAAGTGCTCCTCCTACTGATGCAAGTATCTTTACTACATCTGGTGATGGTGGTAGTTGCTCGCCTCCCAATGCATTTTTGCTGACATCTCCCTTCTACTCCTCATACACTTTCTCTTTATTGTCGGAGAATGTCTCAATGGAATGTGCCTCCAGGTTTCTTCTATCAAACCTCTCTACCAATCTTTGAGTAAACTCTGCATACGCAGTCACTCTTTCATGTTTCAATCTATCGAACCATCAGTCATTTGCTTCACCCTCAAGGTGTGGTGTTGCAATCTAAACAGCCTCTACTTCCGCTAGTTGGTGTAGATGGAAGAATGCATCTAGCTTCTCCATCCAAGATCTTGTCATTCTTATGGATGACCCATCAAATGTAGGTAGAAATAATCTATTCTCTTTAATCTAGCAAAACAGATGGAAAGTCAGATTCTCTTTGAATGCTCTAGATTGAGATCTGTACTCTACAAGATAATCACTCAGAATCTCATGCTCCAAATATCCTCCATCTCCATGCCATTCATTTCCTTCTGCAAGGAAAGTGGGTATAGTAGGGCGTTATGGAACTTTCTGCACCGTCGGTTGCTTATACTACTAATATGAAGTGCTCAGACCTTCTTCATTCTGAAACCCTCTTGAAGTTTCCTTTTGTCTTTCCCTTCTCATTCCTTTGATCTCTATGGTAAGATCCTGCATAGATCTAAAAATAATTGTGGAAAAACTCAATCCTTCCACCATTGAAGATGTTAGTGTCAGAATTTGAATTCTGCCATCAGTGATCAAAATCACTCTTTTCATATTCATATTAGGGTTTCATTCAGAAATTTTTTTATCATTCCACTACGTTATGAAAAATTTGGCCACTAATTAGGATATTTAGATCATTACTACTCCTTTCACCTCCATGTTCAATGGACATCATCATGGTCAAGTCATTCATTGTTGAAATATTCCCATAGTCATCATGGTCATCATTCAGCTCATTCTTCCATGTTGTGGCATCATTAGGTCATAGGGTCAAAATCATGAAAATTGATCATTTCACCATCAAATTCATCTTTTGAAGGAGTAGTAATAGTCAAAGGTATTCAAAAATTTCAAGTTCCAAACAATCATTTCCAAGTAAGTGGTTTTTTGTTTACCATATTTGTCTCTTAGTTGTGCTTGGAAAGTTCATTTCCCTCTCTTAGGGTTTTAAGGAAAAATTTTTTGGTTTCGTGACTTTAATGGTTAAATCATCAACAATACTTATATCCTAATGATATTACACCTTCCCCTATCCTTAATATACCTTCTTAAACACTTCCCATCACTCTTATCCTTCAAAATCATCATTTTTCCACAAGCCCTAGCACATTGTTACAAGAATTTTACTGCACTTCTGTATTGATCTTGGAAAAATCAATTTTTCTCCTAGATGGAGTGTCCAAATTACTTTTTTGATGCCTCAAATAAAAACTATACAAATATATCTTTCCAGTGAGCTATCATGAGCTCAATTTGGAGTTGAGGAAGGCCTCCAAAAGTTGCCTGCAACAGCACACTACATTTTTGCACCCTCATTCTGCACTTTTTTACCAGTCTTGGGAGAATCAATTTTTAACAGGTCAAATCAAGTCCATTCTACAAAATAAAAGCATATTTGTAAATTAGACAGGATAAGATTTCCAACTAGCTATCCTGGGCCCAATTTGGACACCGGAAAGGCCTCCAAAAGTGGTTTGCAAAAAGGCATTACGCAAATTCTTCTGTGAGGGTGCAAATTCTTCTGTGAGGGCGCAAATGCTTCTGTGAAGGCACAAATGCACAGTTGAGGGAAAAAATGCTCTGTTGAGGAACCAAACACTCCGGTGAGGAAGAAAATGATTAAAAGAGGGCACAAATGACCAGGGAACCCTATAAACACGTTTAAGTGTCAAAACAATCATCTCCAAAGCTTCATCAAGGCACTCATCGACCTCCAGCAAATGAGTAATAAGCTAATGCTCTTGAATACCATATTCATCAATTCTATGTGTTGATTGTTGAGAAGTTAGGTTTGATTTTGGTATTTTAATTTTCTTAAAACCCTAGTATCCCATTACATTTGTGAAAATTCTCAAATTACACTCTCTTACACCCTTATAACCTTCCCACAATTGCAAATACCCATTCCCAAAACCCCTATCTTACTAAATTCCCTTTCTCTCAACCTTTCTCCCAAAACCCTAAGCCCTAGGTGTTACTTCTACCTAGGTTCTCAATCCCCAAATCCCCATCCTAAATCCTATCATAATACTATTCCATATCCCCTCCCCTATTTCATACATCCCTAGCACCATCTCCTTCATTTTCCCTTTCCCATTTCCCATTCCTAAAAACATATTTCACACCACCCACTTCCCTAGGGCTTTGATTAAAACACCATGGAAGAAGAGGAAGAAAACACATCATACAGTGAGGGAGAGAAAACAGAGGAGAGGAGGCAACATAGATGGGTTATAATACTCACACTTGAGTCAACAAGTACTAGACAACTTTTGGCATCTCTTATGGCAGTGACATGTTTCAAACATGTGGGCTACTTTGATTTCTGTGAATTGGTCCAGAATTATAAACCCTAATCAAACAGAAAGAGAAGGTTAAGTTTTATTTGCTAATTGATGCATCCATGATAGCATATCATACCATATCAGGTCTCCATGAAGTAATTCTGAAGCAATTTTGAGGAAATTTGAAGAAAATTTGGGAAAATTGGGAAATCTCTTTGAAGACATATTTTCCAAAAATGTCATGTTTGGTCACCTTTTTGCAAAACATATTGTGGCCAAAAGAAATGAATTTTTGGAAACTGGAGGAGTTTTTTGTTCCTAAGATATCCAATTACAAAACCCTATCTCACTTTTTACACAGGTATTACATAATGAGAGATGCATTCACATATTTACAACCTATTTTTCTGCTTGTGCAAAATCATGTTTGATACACCTTTTTGTAGAGAAGATGGTGGACAAAAAAATGAATTTTGAGACACGGGAGGAGGTTTTTGTTCACAACATGCCAATTAACAAAAACCTCATGGTTAGTGGGATATTTCTCCATCCTGGAGGCCAGTTGTTCTAGAAAATTCAAAAATTTTACACAGTTTGATTGTCATTTGTGCAACACCCTAGGTGCTACGCAAATATTTGGGGCACTTCTTGAGGGAAAGAAGACTAAAATTGGATTCCTAAAGAAAAATGAATTCCAGAAAACCATGTTTCCAGCCTTTATTTTCATATTTGACAAGTGAAAAGGTCAAAAATTACCTAAAAATCATATTTATGCCCCTATTTTGGCCTAGGCGCTGCACAAATAGCAGTCTTGGGAGAATGAAATTTTGAGGGGAAAAATGGCCTTCATTTTGGAAACTAAAGGTATATATGGAAACTAGACTTTAAGGGATTTCCAATGAGCTATCATGGGCCCAATTTTGACACCACGAAGGCACCCAAAATCAGCTTTGAACATGGAGGGCGCAAATGACACAGTGACGGCGCAAATGACCATTTGTTGATATTTTTCAATTTTCTCAATTTTTTCCAATTTGACCATGGTCAATGAGATTTTTACCAATGTAAATCATGAATTTAAATTTAATTATGATGTGTATAAGTTACCTAGGGGTAGATTCATTAGATAAAATTTATCATTAATTCAAATGAATCGGTTTGAATGAATTTAGGGAGGAGTCACTTGGACCTCCCTACACTCTAGGTATCAATTCAAATTATTGTGGATTAGATCCTCAACTTAGGGATTCGACCCATGAGGTTGGGAGAGGTTTTTTTAGGCCTATATCATGTCATTTTTTACTCATTTTCAAAGGTTGGAATCAGTTTGGATGTTAGCTTGTTGATCAAGGAACTATTGTACTCAGTTTGGCCAGTTAATAAAGAAGAGTTGCAACTATTTTTTGGGATACATGTGGTATGATGTTTATCATTTTTTTCTCTGGTTTCATATGTTAGAATGTATTTTATTCATGCTCTTTACATATCTATGGTATAATTTCTTTCAAGTTGATAAGCAGAACACATGCTTGCTCATGCTCTGTTTAGGGAAAGTTATTATAATTTGTTCATTTTCCTTTGTTTAGGAAGAATAAATCCCCCATGATCTTCCTACCTCCTCATCAGTCTTAAAAACATCTCATCATAATTATATTTAAATTTTTAAGCCTTATGCATACCTTGCCCCATTGAATCCCTGTAACCCTATCTCATTTGCCTTGACCTAGCTCCCTTGACCTAATATCTTCATCTAGTGAAACCCAACCCAATCAAATCAAAACAAACTTTGCACTCATATCTAGCCTAAAAACAATATTTCACCTAGCCCTCTTGGTTGTGACCTTGTGGAGAGATCCCTCTCCGACTTGGTAAGGCTAATTAGCAACACACAAGTTTGGTTTGTGGTTACCTCTGTTGGGATTCCTTCTTCACCCTTGGGAATCTGGCAGAGTGCTAACAGAAGACTTCTTTTTTTTTCTTCTTCTTCTTCTTATTTCTCTGATGTCATGAAATTCCCACAATATGAGCCAAATATCATGCCCTGATACCATTGTAATATCCCAAAATGGGAGAAACAGGAATATAGAACATATGCACAATTCCAAATAAGAATAAAACATATAAAACTGGAAAAATGTTGGAATACATCAAAACATCATACATATGGGTAGAAACAGCTAAGCCATTTCATTATGTATAAACAAAAAATGGATATACATAGTGCTCCAAAAATGGATGCACTCAAGCCATCCAAAGATGGTTAAAACAACTATACTGAAAACTAGCACTGAAAAGTAAAAATTGTTGCTACTGCTGGAAACTATTGTTGTTGGGAATAAGATCTATGTGCAAGAGGTTGTTCGAGTGCTCAGAACATCCCAAATTTTAACCACAGACTCTGCTCGAAAAACCCATAAATAGTTTGGCCAGATTTTGAGTTTGGAATTTCGACCCTTTTTGGGTTGCGCACTGTACCCCTACTGGCTGAGTTACGCACTCCTTGGAAAAAAAATTTGATCTAGGGCTAAAATAATTATTTAGCTGTTGCAATAGCACCCACTCAGCTTAATAACTAAAGAGTTGGTCCCTTCTCCTGATCCCAAGCAGAGAAACTTAGGATCTAACTCCTCCACTGAATATTGAGCTGCTGCATGCACAACTGTTAGTAAATACTGCATTGTCTAGGAGGGCTGATGATGTAGCCTGTTGATAGATAATAAAATGATGATCCCAGGCTTCTGAAGTGATCCCCGGAGTGAAGGATTAATCCTTCATAGGATTCCAAGTAGATTTGCTTGGATCTTCCTCTTCTCCTCAAACTCTAACTACAGAATTACACAATTCCTACAGGGAATGTTGCTGCATAGGAGAAATAAATGGATGGCCTGATGCCGGAAGTGACCATGAAACTCCCAGAAGACTACAATGGATCCATAGTGTGAAGGGTTGATCCCTCCACAGGTTTCTCAATTGAAGTACTGAGAAAAACCTTTCAAATCTCAAACTATAGTTCGGGAATGCGTAATTCTTGTAGCTGGGAGTGTAGATGAGAGTGGGTGAAAGTGACTCTAATTTCTGGATAATGAATGTTGCCCAAGAAAACCTTCCCAGAGTAGGCACTTGAAGTCCCCCGTGCGTAAGAGTGGGATTCCCGCTCATGAACACCCGGTGCTAAACAACATGGCAGACTTAACTAAACAGCTGAAGCATGCAAAGAAATGTCTTACGACACTCAACAATAAAAATCCAGACTCCCCTTCCTTTGTTGCCCTCATCTTCCTTTTATGGCTGTGAGTCTTCCCTAGCCTTGGCCCACCTCATAACTGTGTTGCACATGTGGCCACTAGCCTCCATAAAGACCGTGTTTTCCTCCATAATCTCCATCACTGCTACAATTACTCTCCACTTCCTCCATCATGTGTGCATTTAATGCACCACTTCCTCCATCATCTCTACAATTGCTTCTCCACTATCTCCATCATCTTGCATTTATTCCTCCACTATCTCCATAATATTCCTCATTAATGCTCTATGACCTCAACTCTTTCTTCATTATTATGTTGCTCCACTACTCCATAATGCTACTCCACTACTCAACAGACCCACATTCATACTATAGAAGTGACTTTTATTCATCTACTAGGTTTATGGGTCCCTCCACCCTTTTATTTAGTTAATTAAATAATAAAAGTAAGAACTCTAATATTCCAATTAGTTGATGGAAAATTTGGAATATTACAACGAGGAAGTGCATACTTATATTTTCAATCACTGCAAACTTTCTTGATGAAGTTGAACTTGATGTTGTTCTGCTTGATATTAGGCTAGTATTGTTTGGCATTAGGGGAATTTTGAGGTCTAAAATGGGCCTCCCAAGAAAAATGTACAACAAAAATAAACTTTATAAGAACCAATAGGATTCAAGATAATGATGTCAACCATGGGGGATGATTCACCATTTTTTAAGTAAAAGGGAAAAAAGATTAAAAAATAATAAAATAATAAAACTACTTTTTGAACACGTATTTTCAACTTATTTCCAAAAAAATTTACTCAAATTTCAAGTGAGAGTACTCGTTGGATGCAAAATGTAATTCCTCATCCAAGAAGTACCCATGTTGCATACTTTTGATGGACCCTACTACACGAAAAATGAGAAATACATGAAAAAGCGTGATTGCAATTACGTTTTTCACGTATTTCTCATTTTTCGTGGAGTAAGATCCATCTAAAGTATGAAACATGGGTACACCTTGGATGAGGAATTAAATTTTGCATCCAATGAGTACTCTCGCTCGAAATTTGAGTAAAACCTTTGTGAGATAAGTTGAAAATACGAGTTGAAAAAGTAGTTTATTCTTTTTTCCCTCCAAAATTTGATGATGTAATCGATTCTTATTTTATTATTTCCACTATTATTTTATAATTTACTTAGGAGGCCCATTTTAGACTTCAAAATTCCCCTAATGGGTAGCCCATATATTTATGATAGGAGAGAAATATTTCATCGCCATGAGAATAAGTATCACTTGTTCAAGAATGGGATTGAGTACATTGTTAGAGCGCATAGTAAGAAGATAAATTTGTCTCTTATGAATGCTCAAAAAATGAAGAGAATTGTGAATGTTAGTCAAAAAAATTCTTTGTTAATGTTCAAGCATGAATATTTTGTGAATGAGGGTTTTCAAGTAGATGCATCGAATGAAAATTATGATTTCATTGAGGTTGCTAATGGTTGTGATAATATGTTTCAATAGTATAACATGTTTCTCTCAAAAATAGGTCAACAATATGAGGTAAAATTTCACTAGCATGCACCATTGTTGAGAAGTTATGTGAACAAGATGTCAGTGCAAGAGAGTTCAAAGGTCAAAGAGCAAGTGTCAAAGCAATTTGACAAAGAGGGAATTGGGTTCAAAGTTTCTTCTTGTGGGTTTCACAATGTATTTTCATTGAAATGAGATGTTGCATGGTGATGGCGATAACATTTGGTCAAGAGTCAAGCCAAGTGTCTGCTCAACTTAGTGTTCCTAAATTGATGTCATAAATTATCAACCAGGGCTAGTAAACTGTTGAAGTGAAGTGCACTATATGTGCCTAGGTATTTGTTTCTCACTACGTTGTGTTCAGTGTTTTTCCAATGTTTTTGATTTTGTGTTTTTATTCTAAGAGGAAAAGAACTAAGTGTTGGTAAAGAGAAGTTGTTGGTCACACTAAAACAGAGCAAAACCTATTTTAAACTATGTATGGCATTTGAGAACAGAAAATGCAGTACTTTAACAAGAAAAATAACTCATAGCATGAACTCAATAACTCATAACATGAACTCGGTCCAATTCATTCATTAGAAATATGTTGGAATAATTTGAGAAAAATAAGTTTAATGTAATGAGGTTCTTCTAAGTAAACAACAATCTACAATATCACAGAAAAAATCTCATCCATGGCTAGAAATTTGTTGGAACACATTTGGAAAAAGATAGTCTGCAACCTAGTGAAGAATTCTACTCTAAATTAACCTATGACACCGAAATTAATCCATTCCACAACCCAAAATATCACTGTTAAACCTCATTCAAGAATTAGAAATCTTTTGGAATAGATTTGGAAAAGAGGCAGTTTGTGAAATTATGAGAAGTTGCAGAACAGTCAAGACTTCAAAATGACATTACCAATTCTTGTTCATATGATGATGATGTATTAGTAGAAGTTAAGAACATGAGTGGTTTGTAAATAATGAAGGCCATCAAGTCTAACTTATCAACTAGAATACAACTGACTAATAAAACTAAAAATACAATGGATAAAACTGAACTAGAATGCAATCATTCAAACTTGAAATACAGTGAACAGAATTGAACTAGAGTGCCATTAACCTTCAGAGTTTTACAACTAAACTAAAATGCAACTAATCACTAAAATACTACAGCTCTGTCTCATTCGGTGTTAGTGGTATTTTGGAACAATTCATAGAACAAGACTGGTTGTAACATGTGATGTAAATGAGCATAAAAACATAAAGTTCAAAAAACGCAACTAAGCTCTAAAACACCATAGCTAAGTCTCATTCAGTGTTAGTGATATTTTGGAATAATTCGTAAGAACAAGACTAGCTGTAATAATTGATGTAATTGAGCACAAAAACGTAAAGTTCGGAAAAATGCAACTAATTCCTAAAATACTACAATTATATCTCATTCAATGTCAGTGATATTTTGGAACAACTCGTAAGAATAAGATTGGCTGTAGCATCCAATGCAAGTGAGTATAAAACACAAAGTTAAAAAAATTGCTTAAGCTAGGAATGCAACAAGGCTAAAGTTACTTATCTAAACAATGTGCACAGAGCTTCTCGGGCAGTAGAAGCCCTCTACCACCGGATTAGCATACAAATCTCCTCAAGATTGCCTCAGATCTTGCAATAAAGTGGTACTTCTTTCATTAAAGGAAAAGTATTTCAAAAACAGAGTATTACAGTCTTTTGAGATCTAGCAACAAAACATCAATCTAGCTAGTTGTCTCTCGATCTTCCAAGTCATTCTTATAAAAAAAATACATAACTACCCTTGAGAAGAAACAGGAACAAGTGTCTTTTTCAATCAAAATCAAATTAGAACTCTTATGGAACCCTCGTACTTTGTTGAAGACATATGTAGAGTCCATGTCCTGGTAGGAATCTGCTTCTTAGCTTTGATCTCTTCCACGTGCATAACTACCTGTATATTCTTGCTCAGACTTCGTAGAGAGCAATAAATGATGTGGGAGTGTTGTGGAATTCAACCATATGCGTTTTTCCTTGAAGTGACACCTGTAACCTGTGAGAACATGAAGATAGCTGCGGAATAGGCAACTGGCTATAGAATGGCTGCATTTTGTAGCTGAGTCTAGTCAAAAATTACTACAACAACAAAACCATGAAAATATAGCAAGTCAGTCATTGTATACATTCCTAAAGTGACTTTAATCAATCCTATTGACCATTTAAGCCTGTAATTGATAAGGGACAGAGAAAATGAAGTGAAATTTGGTGAAGGGAAAGGACATCTTTTGGGCTCAACATACCCCCACTACAAAGTTTTTGCATGTCCTCATGCAATCAACTCATATATTCTAAGACTTCTGCTAGGACATCTAGGTTCATTCTTCTGCTTTACCTGATATTCAATGGCCTCCTAGGCTTCTTTATGACCAACTTGAATCTCAAATTTATAAGTGCCCTGCTCAACTTTTTGTTTTTCTTCTTCAATTTCTCACTAGCCTTGTACAATTTTTCCATTTGTAGAGAGAGAGTTGTATTCATATCACTTTTCAGCTTAACCTACTCCCTTAAAATGTCATTCCCATCCTTGATATTCCTATTGAGTACTTCTAACTCATATTTATCTCTTATTAGCATATCAATTGTAGATTCTGGTGGGCTTCTGTCTCTACTTTCTGAGGCTCTCTTCTCTAATGTCTGAACATAATTATAAATTTGTTGTTGTGTTGGTTCTATCTTCGGAGCTCCTTCATCAAGATCCTCCTCGTACTAGTACTCAGGTGATCTAGCAGTTGGTGTCTCTTCATCCTCAATGTTTATAATTCTCGTTTGTCTAACCCCTGTTTTCTTCAATATACCTCTAAGCCTGTGGCTTCATCTTGGTTGAGATGGTCCTTCACCTCTCTCCTTGGCATACCTTCTTATCATCTTCTCCTTTTTAAGATGTTTCTTAATTTCAGTCAATTTCTCAGAAATTATCTCCTCACTGTCCTCTTGTATGGACTTACTAGTTTTAGTTTCAACAGCTTTGGAAATTTTCCCTCTCCTGCTTCTTCTTGTAAGTTTGCCTTCAGATGGAGATTCCTTGGGTTCTTCAAAGTGATTCCTCACTAGAAACTCATCCCAATTGTCTCCCACCTTTCTCAAATGATGTTCAATCAGGGTTTTAACTAGGTCGTGGTGGTACAAAGTGGTTTCCAAGAATTGAATCCTCTTTTGACCATTAGAGGCCATTCTCTTCAGACTATGAAGTAGGAAAAAGGGTAAATTGATTTCTTCATCTAAGAAATGCATCATTAGCCGAATATGATAAATATATAAGGTACCAAAACTTCCCTCACAAGTTATAATTTTTTGCAAAATGAGCAACATATTCCGCCATTTATTCTTCGATGCTGAGCTAGGAATGCCCTTCTTAAAAATGGAAACATCCATCCCTGGTGTTTTAAGCATTTGCCTCCATGCCTCATTATGAAATTCTCTATTTTTGAACCATCGTTCTCCTTGCCTGGATAATTCCGCTGCTTCTGCAATGAAAGCTTCTGTAATAGTGAATTTAACATCTCCTACTTCGACTTCTGCTCCATTGAAGGACCGTGCAAATGTTTTAGTTACCTCTTTATGAAAACCATTGAATTTTTCCAAAAATTGTAACCACCCAGCCTGCTGTAGCATTTCTCTAATTTGTGGGTAACCCTCCAAGTATTTGGTTCCGACTGGTTCGGACCTTACTATGAGACCCATGGCTTCTCTTCTCAACCTTCAATTTACTGCTCTTCTATCCAAGATGAAAATGGTTGTTAAAGAGTTGTTTTTACCCCAAATGTGCTTTCTCTGTTTATGTAGTAGGAATTAGCTACGGAAGGATGATATGAAGAGGTTATAGAATGAGTGAAATATAGTGAGGGTGATTTACACAAATTAATGAGTTTGAGAGCCATCATGGGAGAAAAGACCGCAGAAATATTTCGTGAGAAATTCAAAATCATCATTGAATACTTCGGCCTAGTGACGTGACTGATTAGGTCACTTCAGTACTTAACCGTTAAGTTTTAAATGATGATTTCATATGGCGAAGTGGAGGGGATTTTGTCCAAAGTTTTTATGATAGGTTTAATAGGCATGATCAAAACGAATAATTAAAACAATTTTTTAATCATACATGACTTAACTATACTATAACTTTCATATTCTGTCATCATAATAATTTTACAACTTTACCTTTGCCTTTCCTTTAATTTTTTGTGGTTTTGATATGCTTTGTTCTCATTTGAAAATCATTGATTATTCAGTCTTCATAATTCCTTTGATTTTTCTTGTTGACATAGGTGTGCAGGGTCAATTTGCTGTTGAACAAGTGTTGCTAGATAATTGCCTTCAGGATATCTGGCTGCAGAATGTCTAGCTGGCTGCAGAATGTCTGACTGGCTACAGAATGTACCTATAGGAACTTTGAAACATGGAATGGAATGTTGTATGAAATGGATCATGAAATATGGTGGAATGGCTCAAGAGTGAAGTGAAATGTAATGGAATGAAATGAATCACAATTGTGTAGTGGAATGAACCATAAAAAGTGGTCTTCAACTCATGATTTGTAATACTCAATCTGCAGAAAGAGATAAAATGAACCATGAAATGGGGTGAATAAAATATGGATGAATGGAGTGAATGAAGTGTAGATTAATGGAATGAATGAAATATGAATTAATGGAGACATGATGGAGTAATACTTATGATTTTGTGATAGCTAATTGCAGAAAAAGAACAAATTTGAAAAGCTAAAATATCATAAGGATTCTGATTTTCATTTTATCTTTTCTATATAAACATGCTAGTCAGTGATTAGTTTTCATGTTTATACTTTATTTTTATTTTTTTTATTTTTTTATTTTTATTTTTTTCATTCATTTGAATTCAAAAAATTCAACTAAGTTGATGAAGAAAAAAAAGTCTTGTTCATTAACTTCACATTACCGCTTTTTCCTGGAATCTCTTGACAAATTCTTCTCTTGAAAGTGGCTTATGATACAGCTTCAATTTATGACCATTTACAAGAAAAGTGACCTTCTCTTCATCTATTTTCCTAATTTTTATTTCTCCATTGTCAAAATTCTCATAATTTCATATGGCCCAAGCCAATGCGTTTGGAATTTACCTTGAAAATATTTGAACTTTGAATCAAACAAGAGAGCCCAGTCACCTTCTTTGAACTTATTTTCCTTGATGTACTTATCATGTCATCTAGTCCTTTGCTGTTGGACTATACTTGTTTTCTGGACTACATCTTGTCTTATCTCATCCAATTCATTAATCTGCTCCAATCTAATGCTTTTGTGCCTCTGTTAGATCAATTCTTAGCTGAACTGCCATTTTAAAAGTTTGAATCTGAAACTCTATGGGAAACAAAACTTGTTTTCCATAAACAAGTTCATAGGGAGTATGACATGTTGTGCCTCTCCATGTAGTTATATAGGCCCACAAAGCTTCAGGAAGCCTGTCTGCCCAATCTCTTCTATGTAAATGAACAGTCTTTGTTAGGATCCCTTCAATGACTTTATTGGTAGATTCCACTTGACCATTTGCTTGTGGATGATAGGGAGTAGATTTTCTGTGTCTGATTTTGTACCTCTCCGTCATTTGTTCAACTAGCCTTGATGTGAATTGAGCTCCTTGATCTGTAACAATTTCCCTTGGGACACCAAAACGAGTAAAAATATCCTCAAAAAGAAAATTGACTACAAATGCTTCAGTAGCAAAAAGTAATGGCTTGGCCTCTACCCATTTGGTAACATAATCAGTGAAAACTAATATATATTTATTTTGTCTTCATGGAGGACTAATAGGTCCTACAAAATATAAAGCCCATTTTTCAAAAGGTTCAATATGTACCTGAGGCTGCAATGGCATCTCACCTGAAGGAGAAGGTTTCTCTACCCTCTGGAAACTGTCACACGTTTTGACATACTCTTTAGCATCTTTAAAAAGGGATGGCCAATAGTATCATAAATGAAGGACCTTATAAGTTGTCATCTTATCAGCAAAGTGTCCGCCACAAGGTTCATCATGACATGCCTTAAGGATCTCAGGCATCTCATCTTCCCGAACAGATCTTCTGATGATAAAATCTGGACCTGTTTTGTATAACTCATTAGCGACCCATGAATATTTTTCACTGTCATAAATGATATTTCTTTTGTATCTTACATTCATTATTGAAGGAAATTTCCCTGAAACTAAATAATTAACAATGTCAGCAAACCAAGGAGTCTGAGTAGAAATTGCAAAAAGATATTCATCAGGGAATTGATCTTCAACTGGAGTGTTATCTTTGATGTTTTGGAGTCTAGATAGGAAATCATCTACTGTGTTTTGTTTTCCAGGCCTATCTAGCATGGTAATGTTGAATTCTTGTAAAATCAATAACCATCTTATGACTCTGCCATTAGTAATTGATTTTTTCATTAGATATCTAATTGCAGAGTGATCTGTGTGAACAAAAGTTTCATAGCCTGTTATATAGTGTCTGAATTTGTTTATGGCATGAACAACAACTAAAAACTCTTTTTCAGTTACAATATATTTTAACTCTGCAGGAGTCAAATTTTTACTGGTATAGTAGATGGCATAAGGAATCAGGTCTTTTGTCCCAATACTGCTCCTAGAGCTGTATCTGAGGCATCTGTTGAAATATGAAAAGGTAACTTCCAGTTAGGTCCCCTTAAAATAGGTGCTTCAGAAATTTTTGTTTTCGGGGTCTCAAAGGCTAACTGGCAATCAGAATTCCATTTGAATTCACAGTCTTTGGTAAGTAATTTGAAGAGTGGAGATGCTATCTTGGTGAAGTTTTCTATAAATCTTCGATAATATCCTGTAAATCCTAGAAAAATCCTAACATCTTTTTGACAACTTGGAATAGATAAGTTAGAGATGACTTCAACTTTTGACTCATCAACTCTAATCCCATCCCTTGAAATGTGATGTCCCAAAACAATTCCTTCAGTAAACATCATAAAACACTTCTCATGACTTAGTGAAAGATTTGCTTCTTTACATCTCTTTAAAACTTTTTCCAAGTTTACTAAAGCTTCTTCAAATGCGTTTCCATAAACTGTGAAATCATCCATATATACCTCTACACAATCATGTATTAGATCTGAAAAAATTCCTAATACCGCCCTTTGAAATGTTGCAGGTGCATTGCATAATCCAAATGGCAATACTCGATAAGCATAGGTACCCCAAGGATAGGTAAATGTGGTTTTGTCTTGATCTTCAAGTGCTACTTGGATTTGGTTATAACCACTAAACCCATCTAAAAATGAGAAGTACTTTTTGCCAGCTAATGTATCTAACACCTGATCTATGAAAGGTAGGGAAAAATGATCTTTAAGAGTAGCTTTGTTTAATTCTCGGTATTCAATACATATCTTCCATTTACAATTTTTCTTTGGCACAATTACCAAAGGAGAAACCCACTGACTATCTGAAATGGGATAGATAAAGTTGACATTTAACAATTTCTGCAATTCTTCCTTAACAATCTCCCTAAGATTTGGATTCATCCGTCTCTGAGGTTGTCTAATTGGTTTACAATTTTCCTCTATGTAGATGTGATGAGTGCAAGTCTTAGGGCTTATCCCTTTCATATCAATGTACTCCCATGCATATGCAGAAGAATGTCTCTGTAAGATCTTGACTAGCTCTTCTTGTTGCGATTTCTCTAGGTTCTTGTTTATGTTTAAAGTTTTGCCTGGAAATATCTCAATTGTAGAGCTGCCAAATTTATCCATGGAATAAAAAGACATATGTCTTGATGATAAAAACTCAATGTTGGATTCTTCTTGAAATTGTTCATGTTTGTATTCCGAAAAGGATTCAAAGTTCTCTAAGGTATTCAGAATCTGGTTATCTTTACTAATTTCTGAAATTGTGAAGAGAGGTTGTAAGTCTTCTTAATCCTCTATCCATTGAGTATCATCTAATTCTATAATTGTTTTTGCTGGAGGATACAAGGTAAATTTCTTGTTTGAACTACCATCATAGATGTACATATCACCGGATCTACAACTAATGAAAGCATCAGCTGTAGCTAACCAAGGTCTTCCTAATAGAATAGGATGCCCTCCTAGATTATTCTTAGGAGTTAGGATCATAAAATCCACAGGATACTCCCAAGAATCTAGGGACACTGGAATGTCTTCTATTACCCCATCAGGTTTGATCACAGATTTGTTTGCTAATTGTAATAATGTGGGTGTAAAAAGAAGATTAGGAAGTTTCAGTTTATCCATGATTTTTCTACTCATGATATTGATTGCTGCTCCTAAATCAATAAGTGTGTTTTGGATCTCAGTTCCATTAATGTGTATTTTAACAACTGAATTTCCTGGGTCTAGATACTTTGGAATAGCAATCTTACCCATCATGATGTCTGCTATTTTTCCTGCCAGTTGAATTTTCTTTGTCTCTCTTATTCTTTTTCCTGTTTTCTTCATGCTCAACTCCTTTATTGTCTTTGCTAAGATTGGAATTTCATTGATAGCTTGCAATAATGGGATCTTAATACAACATTTCTCAGCTCATCTAGGAAATCATAATTAGGCACCATAATTTGTTTTTCTACACCTCTATCAATTTGTAATCTTTCTGGAAAGGGAGGTGTAGAAGTGGATGTTGATGGCTGTTCTAATATAGGAGTTGAAAGTATTGGTTCTTTTTGTTTTGATTTTTCAATATTTGGGTCTTGAAAAGATGTGTCTTCTTCAAGACTTTTATTTACCCGTAGAGAATCTTCCTCAGATTTGTTTTTCTCTTGTATGATAACAGAAGGTTTCCTCTTTTCAAGTATTCTTCCAGACCTAAGTTTAACATCACTAAGGTCTAAAGGAGTGATCAAATAAGTTGGAAACTGTTGGCCTTCTATCATGTATGTGTTCTAAGGATTTTTATTGTTGGGGTTTGGTATGGGTTGGGCAGGCAACTGATTTTTTTTCTGAGGAAATGGTAATGGAAGTGGTGAATTTTGATGTTGTGGATTTTGATGATTTTGTTGAGGATTTTGTTGAAAATTTTGTTGAGGAGGGAAATGTGGATATGGTGGATAGGATGGTGGATACTGATAGTACTGAGAGTATCTTCCATGGGGATTTTGTGCTCCTTGTGCCCAAGTTTAAGATTGAGTTTGAAATAGGGGCCAAGGTTGCTGCCAAGAATTCCAATTTGGTGGGGGTTGATTATATAGTTGATCATGGAATCCTTGTGTTTGAGGTCCTTGCCAAGGCCTCCTAGAGACAAAATTGAGAGATTCTGTGGAATTTGTAGGAGTTTCTTCTTGAAAGACAGCTTTAAGACTAGGAAGTGAAGGACAACTCTTGGTCTCATGTTTTTTTGAACAAATTACACAAGTCTCTACTATTTTTGCATCCAAAGGGCACTCTCTCAAGGCATGCTTCTTTCTACATTTGGGACAAAAGATTGCTAAGGCATCAGATTCAGCTTTTTTCTTGTTTTGTAACTTAAGGGTGTCTATTTGTTCACTAAGACTCCCCAAGATATCAGATTTGAACTCATCAAGCATATGTCCTATTTCTTCCCTACTTACTGTCCCAGAAGCAGACTTACTTGCCCTTGCAAGAGCAGGGTCTCTTGGTCCTTTTACAGTTTTAGATTTCCCTCTTGAAAGGTTGATACATAATTCAACTATTTCAGGTAATGTGAGCTGAGATATATCCCCTTTTCCCATCATGTTAAGGATATCTAGCCATTCATCCCTAATTGTCTTCAACAAGAGAGCTTTCAAAGTGTCTTGGTCTAAGTTTTCCATTTTTGCTCTTTTGATGTTGTAGTTAAATATCTCCAACAAATCTTCCAGATTTTCATCTTATTTTTGTAGCATTTTAAACACTTCCTCCTTATGGTTGAATGGCATACAGTAATCCAAATACCTCTCTATAAATGCTTGTTTCATGTCTTCCCATGTCCTAATAGAACTGTTGATCAAACTCATAAACCACTTCAATGCTGCTCCTTTCAATGTTGAAGGAAATAATTTAAGTTTTTGAGCATCTTGTAAGTAGTCATAGGTTCTACACAGGACTTAAAATTCAAATAGGAAGGTTTCAGGATCTTCAGTTTTCAGTCCATAAAAGTTTGGAAGGACAGAGGGTGAAATTTTTTTCATAGTTGTATTGGTTTCTTCATCTACTATAGGAAACCCAAAAGAGCTTCCCATCTCTCTTCTACCTCTTTCTCTACCTCCTTCTCCTTCTGCACCTCTACCTCCTTCTCCTCTACCTCTACCTCTACCCCCTCCAAATAGTGTGTGTTCTCCATTAAAAATTCCTCCTCCCCCTTCTTCTGCCATAGTTGATTCTTCTGTGGAAGTTGAAAAGTTTATGTCCCTTGCAGGGGTTCCTGAATCTTCTTCTAAGACAGGTTCAGTGGGTAAAGTAGAAGGTCTTTCTAATGGAATATATGATCTTAAGTCCTCTGGAAGTCTAGGATCAGTAAAGGATGGAATGTGGGTTTGAGTTGGAGGTGTGCTGGCTCCTGGTCTTGGTGAAACAAGTGGTGTTTTAAGAATCAGGCTTCTTCTTCTTATGAATCTACCCCTTGAATCTCTTTCTCTACGCATATCATTGTTTTTGGGAGGTAAGAAACAAGGCTACCTAGTTACACTTCCTCAGCAACGGCGCCAAAATGTCTGCTCAACTTAGTGTTCCTAAATTGATTTCATAAATTGTCAACCAGGGCTAATAAACTGTTGAAGTGAAGTGCACTATATGTGCCTAGGTATCTGTTTCTCACTACGTTGTGTTTAGTGTTTTTCCAATATTTTTTTTTTTTTTTTTTTATTCTAAGAGGAAAAGAACTAAGTGTTGGTAAAGAGAAGTTGTTGGTCACACTAAAATATAACAAAACCTATTCTAAACTATGTATGGCATTTGAGAACAGAAAATGCAATACTTTAACAAGAAAAATAACTCATAACATGAACTCAGTCCAATTCATTCATTAGAAATATGTTGGAATAATTTGAAAAAAGGATAAGTTTAATGTAATGAGGTTTTTCTAAGTAAACAACAATCTACAATATCACAGAGAAAATCTCATCCATGGCTAGAAATTTGTTGGAACACATTTGGAAAAATATAGTCTGCAACCTAGTGAAGAATTATACTCTAAATTAACCTATGACACCGAAATTAATCCATTCCACAACCCAAAATATCACTGTTAAACCTCATTCAAGAATTAGAAATATTTTGGAATAGCTTTGGAAAAGAGGCAGTTTGTGAAATTATGAGAAGTTGCAGAACAATCAAGACTTAAAAATGACATTACCAATTCTTGTTCCTATGATGATGATGTATTAGTAGAAGTTAAGAATAGGAGTGGTTTGTAAATAATGAAGGCCATCAAGTCTAACTTAACTAGAATACAACTGACTAATAAAACTGAAAATACAATGGATAAAACTGAACTAGAATGCAATCATTCAAACTTGAAATACAGTGAACAGAATTGAACTAGAGTGCCATTAACCTCCAGAGTTTTACAACTAAAGTGAAATGCAACTAATCACTGAAATACTACAGCTCTGTCTCATTCGATGTTAGTGGTATTTTGGAACAATTCATAGAACAAGACTGGCTGTAACATGTGATGTAAATGAGCATAAAAACATAAAGTTCAAAAAACGCAACTAAGCTAAAACACCACAGCTAAGTCTCATTCAATGTTAGTGATATTTTGGAATAATTCGTAAGAACAAGACTAGCTGTAATAATTGATGTAATTGAGCACAAAAACGTAAAGTTCAGAAAAATGCAACTAATTCCTAAAATACTACAGTTATATCTCATTCAATGTTTGTGATATTTTGGAACAATTCGTAAGAATAAGACTGGTTGTAGCATCCAATGCAAGTGAGTATAAAACACAAAGTTCAGAATATTTCTTAAGCTGGGAATGCAACAAGGCTAAAGTTACTTATCTAAACAATGTGCACAGAGCTTCTCGGGTAGTAGGGGCCCTCTACCACCGGATTAGCATACAAATCTCCTCAAGATTGCCTCAAATCTTGCAATAAAGCGGTACTTCTTTCATTAAAGGAAAAGTATTTCAAAAACATAGTATTACGATCTTTTGAGATCTAGAAACAAAACATCAATCTAGCTAGCTGTCTCTTGGTCTTCCAAGTCATTCTTATAAAAGAAATACATAACTACCCTTGAGAAGAAACAAGAACAAGTGTCTTTTTCAATCAAAATCAAATTAGAACTCTTATGGAAGCCTCGTACTTTGTTGGAGACATCTGTAGAGTCCCTGTCCTGGTAGGAATCTGCTTCTTAGCTTTGATCTCTTCCACGTGCATAACTACCTGTAGATTCTTGCTCAGACTGTGTAGAGAGAAATAAATGATGTGGGAGTGTTGTGGAATTCAACCATATGCGTTTTTCCTTGAAGTGACACCTGTAACCTGTGAGAACATGAAGATAGCTGCGGAATAGGCGACTAGCTACAGAATGGTTGCATTCTGTAGCTGAGTCTAGTAAAAAATTACTACAACAACAAAACCATGAAAATATAGCAATTCAGTCATTGTATACATTCCTAAAGTGACTTTAATCAATCATATTGACCATTTAAGCTTGTAATTGATAAGGGACAGAGGAAATGAAGTGAAATTTGGTGAAGGGAAAGGACATCTTTGGGGCTCAACACCAAGCACAAAGCAAGATGTGCTAAACATCGTTGTGTTGATAGTGTTCAAGGTGAGAAGAAACTGAAGTTGTTTAAGCTTTCTTTGATTGATGGGCAAGGAGGGAATGTGTTTGTTCCTTCACGGATAGGTTTTTTTCTGCATATTCTGGGAAATTTCAGCAAGATGGTATCTACAACAGCAAGTCAAGGTCTCCAAATTGGGGGAAAATGATCAATTTTCAAGAAAATCTCAAATTAGGGTGAGAGATTTGATCCCTCATCTATTTACTGACAAATAAAGATCTTGTGGAGGTCCAAAAGCTTTCAGTGGGGAGAAATGATCTGGTGGATCAAATGTATGCTCAAAATTCAAAGTTATCATAATGGAATGAAACCTGTGTGCTTGCATATATCTCGTCGTTCTAAATCTGGCATATTTCGTTTTGTGCAAACCGACATCGTATGCTCCCAGAAACGAGTTCTGATTGATTTGTCAAAGAAACGAATTTTGGCAATAGAAAAAATGATGACTGTGTATTTTGGGCCAGTGGCAAGGTGCCACGTGGCCTCTCCTGATTGGCTAAAAAATTCAAATTTTTGGCCTACTACAGCTTGACACTTGGTAGGAATTCATTGGCACCGATTGGGTGAATTTTGATTGGAAATTTGATAAACGAATGAGAGGTTGCCACATGGCCCAACCAGAGGCCGCCACGTGGTGCCTCTCAGTTGGCTAAAATTTTGGTAAGGGTCAAGGTGAGGTTGAGGGTCGAAACCGCGACCTCCCACCTGCACGTTTGGCTACCTACCAACACGCCACACAATCGTTTCTTAATAAATATGGTTTAAACATTATATTTATGTTTGAAAAAAAACGATGTTTGAAAATATTAATAAAATATCTGGCCATGTTATATATAATTAAGTATTCGGTTATTAGGTCGCATAAGGAAAATTTACAACCCCACAATTTTCTCCGGGGGTTAGGAAAAGTGTTGCCCCGTTAGTGCTTTTTGGGGTGAATTTGTAGAGCGGTGTGCATGGAGGGAGAAATTGTGAGACGAATTGCTTGAAAACTTATGGAGATCATAACTTCTTCTTCTTTTATCCTTTTTGGGAGAAAAAAGAGGCTAGGTAGGGGTTTTTGAGTTCTCTAAAGCCATTGGAGCTATTTGTAGAGACATTGGAGCACTATAATTGTATGAAAACACCATTTTTTGATCATAATGAAAAGAGGCCCAACCATTGGAAGCTAGACCAAGAGACATAGCCCAGGAGGGGTGAACTCCATCAATTGTCGTTGTGTGTTTACTGTTATGGTGATATTGTCTTATGTTTTTCTTCAAAAATTCAGTTTATATTTCATGTTTATGTGCTTAATAATTCACAAAATATGCTTAAAACCTAATTGACTCACTTGCGAAATTTCACAAACCTCAAGCAATTTTTAAATACAAATCACCAAGCATGTCCTTGAGCGCTAGCTTCATGTGGTCGCTACTATTCTGGAACAAATATATCAGTGCTTGTCACATTGCATACAAATTCTCTTTCTCATGGAGATTAGAGACAATATGGTCTCATACTCCCTCCAATATGATTCTCCTTGCCCTAGCAACATACTTCTTCCATTATGATATATTTTGAGCATCATTTGATGTTGGTTTCAAAGCATCATTATCAATGTCGTCCTTTGACCCATTATCCTTTAGTATTGCCTCCATTTTATCCCTCCATGCAACATAGTTCGAGCTTCCCTCAAGGGCATACTCAAGCCTTAGTCCATTGAAATTCATCTACTCAATCTTGAAGAAATCTTGCAACATGATCTGCAACCTCGAATCCTCCTGCAATGATAACTTTGAATTCTCTTCTCTATTGTGAATCTAGATCTGATACCATGTCGAAATTAATGTGTAGATTAAAACTACTCCTGAAATTGACTAAAACATAAGACTCAAATCTACTCTACCAATCTGTTGACGTAAATTCACGGTCGAGAACAGAAATCAATAACATGCATCAATATTCAACACACATAAATCGAGATATTTCTTGGGGAAAGAAACTGCTCAAAACCCCTTACTATCTATATTTCATTAATCAAAGAATCTGAATGAATACAATATGTTATGCTCAACCTACACAAGTATTTTCTATCCTATGCCTGACTGACTAACCTTGGCCAATACTTAGCCAATTTTCCAAGCCTCCAAGATCCTATTTGCTTGTGTTTTTCCCTTGGTAATTAGGCCTCTATTAATTAGGAAATTACTTGATGATAATTACGCAATTCCTTTAGGCTTTCCTTTGACTGCATGCATGACCTGTACAATTTGGAATATTCTACAACTTATAGTACATTTCCCCTGAACGCCATGCTCAACCAGGGAACTCAAATTTCATGCATGCATGAGTTAATTTAGGTTGATTGATCAGTTAACTAAGTAAACATTGAAGATACACCCCACTTCTAGATCTCCCACTAGTTCCTCATTGGAACTAGTTTAACAGACCTTAACTCAATTTAACTAAATTAAATTATTACCACTAAAATTAACTCAACCTACGCTCCTAAAATTTATGAATCATTGTACACAACTCAAGTTCACCCTCCATGTTGAATTAACTAAGCTAAATGCATGATAATAACTCAGTTAAATCATTCAAGTTGTCTAGTGATGTGGAATTTCGATTTTCTCCTAATTTAATCAAAGGAAAAATTAAATTAAGAATTTATTGATGCATTTTCAACACTGCTCACAATGAATTGGTAAAACATACGGTTCTTTATCCTGTGGTAGGTATTTTGACGAATCTATAGAAAAAATAAATTCCACTATGGATATCATGGCTTTGTGTCTTATTAAATGCTTCATATCATTTACATTTAAAAATACAACATTTGAAAGAGCAATAATCTAACTCAATAATTTCATGTATTTTTCCAACGTATTGAAGATTCCCTTCAATAAAAAAATTATCTTTTGAACTTGCTTGACTTAATTGCTGGAAATAAACCATGACTCCACAGTCGAATGATATTTTTTTTGCTTCTACTCTTTCTACACGATGTTGATGATCGTATGCTCACATTGTGGGATACTTCCTCCCTTGTGACAAGCCATTTATTTGAGTGGAAATAAATATCACTATGCATAATTAAATATTTAATAGTGTGATTAATGTATTCAAGCAATTTTTTTGTAATAATTCAAACTTTACCTTTTTTTCACATCCTTTGCACATGCCCATATCATCCTATTTTATATTTGAATCTAATCCTTCCTCGTCTATTTGGTTTGTTTAGAAACTCATTCTATTGTGCAATATTTTTCGCATGATTGGCCAAAAGTATCTGTGGGAAGTGGGGTATTCCTTGTGTTTTCCATATATTAAATTGTTTCCTTGCTTCTAGCACTTAATTCCTTTTTATATCATACATATCAGTCCATTTGTTCATGCATTCCATTTGGTAAAAGACAAACTTTTTCTTTTTTTTTTCAGAAGGAAAAAACTAACTCGAATTTTATTGAAAATAAACCTAGTTACATCAGTTCAAATATCATTTAAGCTGTAATTTTCGACTTGTGACTCAATAACATACCAAGCATACATAAATAGCATGCCCCAAACAAAGTATACAATATTAAGCAGTCAAAAAGTGATATAAATTCAGCAAAGATGCTTCATACAAAATTAAGTAAACTGGATAGCAAGCCAAAATGTCTAGTCCAAAAATAAACATGCAAACCAAAATGTATTTACGAGATGGAGATAAGGTCTTCAACCACCCCCACACCATTAGTAGTAACAGTAATGTGCATATGTCATTCCAGATCATTGATGCCCCTCTTGGATGGTGATTGTGCAACAGTATTTGACTCACAATATATATATGATTGATGTTGTGCTGAAATTATTGTAGCAGTAGTCTGTTCTGTCTGCACCAGCCACAGAGATCTGGAGGGTCAAAATTGGTGATATCCTTGAAGCCCTCCAAAATAGTGTTTGAATCCTCGTAAATATGTAAATAGTAGATGTGCAAGGAGAGGGCATGCCAAAGAATACCCCATAAGGAAATCAACTATGTGCGGGAGTTGCATCCCCAACCACCATGCCAATGTAGCTTGTAGGCAGTATGTTCCTCAATCTGGAGCCACACCTTGAAACCATACAAACCCTGTTGGGAGGCCCCATAAAAAAAATGGCAAGTAAATTAACATGAGGGAATCTGAATCTACGAGATGAGTCGAATGTGGTAACACAACGAGGGAGTCTAAATTATAGCCATGACAAGGTATTAGAAACAATAGAGTTCATTCAGATAGGAGTACCATTGAATATGTATTGATTGTGTTCCTTCCAGATCTCCCAGAAAGTATACAGTGGGATGAGTAGTGAGTTTCCCCCCCCGAGAGATTCCCCAACGGAGGCAATGTTCCACAGAGAGGAAGGTGGTGGGAGGAATCTTGTATATATACAACATACGAGACCAAATGGTTAAAGAAAATGTGTAGTAAAGTAGGAGAAGTGATATCGATTCGGGAGTAGCCCGAAAAAGTGTGCAATAACTCGAATCGATGAATCCCATTTTGCACAGATTATCCCAAGTGAGGACCTGATTCTTCCAAGTCAGCCATGAAAAAGGAATAATTTTTAGTGGTGCCTAAGATTTCCATGTGTATGAACCAAGACATAATAGAATATGCTTTTTTTTCATGGTTCTCGTCTCTCATAATTTTAATTTTTATTAATTTTTAATATTCTTTAGAGGGACATGATAGGTCCATATAATACTAGTGTAACCCCCTTATTTGTATTGTTAGTGTAGACCCCTTATTGTTATTTGTGTGCCCATGTATCCCCCATATTGTTATTGTTGTGACCTATAGAAACCCTCTATTGTTATTTTTGAGCTCTTTCATTATTATTGTTATGTAGACTTTGATTATATTGTGACCCCTTAGACTCATGTATATACAAAGAAAGTGTTTTCATTTGTATAATCCAATAATTGTTCATTTATGTAATGTAAAGGAGTTTTCCCCCTCAAAGAGGATAATTTTTAAGTCATTTATCTATCTTTTCTTATGTTTTGTGAGTTGGTTGCATAATAGTATATTCCCCGTCTCTATTGCTAAATCCAGGGGGTGAGGTCGTAAATCAAATTTATCAAAAACCAAAGACAACCCTTGTGAGGAGATGGTCGCGGGTTGTGTGACATCCATTGATGGGGCACTTAGAGCATTATTCCCCCTACATAGTGCTCCCTAATGAAACTGTTATCCTTCAATTGTAGGGTTTGGAGAGTAATCCTAAAAAACTTTCTCTTCGTCATCTATTTCAAATCAAGTGTACTAATGTATTTTTTCTTCGGGAACCTCTTAGAGATGGGATTGGTGTTTTCTCTTTCCTTAAATATATATTTCCCTATTGGAACTTCATTGCAAATTATTTTCATTGTCGTTCTGGTGGTTTGGTGGTGGGTTGGGATTTTAGGAAGTTTATCATGGAAAAATTATGGAGTTTTTCAAATTGGTTGGGGGTGGAGGGATTTTTAAAGGAGTTGAATCCTTCAATCACTTTTATTAATATATATGGACCACATGTTGATCCAGTTACATATTGGAATGAGGTGTTAAATAAATCTTTTATCTTGAGGGATAACCTGATTTTGGAGGGTGATTTAAATTTCTCTATCGAGTTGGAATCTTGGGGTGTCTAAACACGATTTGAACCTTTGTTTGATTTTTTTTTCAAACAAGTTATCATCTAGAAGCCTTATTGATTTGGAGCCTCGGAAAATCATGCCAACTTGGAGGAATATGCAGTTGGGTGACGACTTTATGGCTAAGTGTATTGATCGTATCTTGATTGTTGAACCTCTACTTCATTGTTTCCCTTTGTTTCGATAGTTAGTGGGCTCTATAGTGTCTCTAATAATTTCCCGATTATTTTTGAAATCTTGGGCACTTCTCAAAATCCGGCTAGCCCATTTAAAATGAATTTGTGATGGACCCTATACTTGGGGTTTTCAAATCTCTTCAAATCAAATTGGCATCCTTTTTCTAAAGGTGATGGCAGATCTGCGGCGGCACATTTCCTTCGAAATCTAAAAAATATCAAAACGTTGGAAAAAGAGTGGGTTGCAAAACTTCGGTGGGAGGATTCTGGACTGAAGGATATAGAACTTCAGATTGATCGTTATTCCTCTACTCTTGGAGAGGTTGTTCCCAACCATTATTCTCAAGACATTTCTATCCAACTTTGCTCACAACGTAAGGTGATATTGGACTCTAAGGAGGCCTCTTGGAGACTAAAAGTAGGGCCATTTGGCTAGAGTGTGGTGATGAAAACACAAAATTCATTCATTCTTATGCTAAGGGGAAAATTTTTACAAATACCATCTGGAGTATGCAAGGGATGGGAAGTGAACCTGTTTCTTATTTTGAAGGGATATCCTCACTTCGACTGGCTCACTTTTAATCCATTTACTCTGATTCAATTGGCACAAACATTATTGAGGCAATTCCAGCAGCACATTTCTTCCTTAATTTCGTTGTGGTCGATGGTAATATGGATTTTATGGTTGTTGTTGGACACTGGTTTCAACGCTCCCCGTGTGTTTCACAACATGGACTAACCGCCTCTCGTGGATCCTAACTCTGTCGATTGTAGCAGAGACTAACGCCTGGGGGTTTTGGTCTAATGAAAATCGTGATTCCAACAAGTGGTATCAGAGCGACAGGTCTCGAGTTCGAAACCCACTTGGCTTGTGTTGGGGGGGGAGATTATTGGACATTGGGTTCAACGCTCCCTGTGTGTTTCGTGACATGGAATAACCGCCTCTCGTGGATCCTAACTCTGGAGATTGTAGCGGAGAATAATGCCTGTAGGTTTTGGTCTAACGGAAATCTTGATTCCAACAGCTGTGGTCTCAGAGGGTGAATTAAAGGAATTTCTTGCTAGTTTTCAAAAATATAAAAGCCCAGGGTCGAATGGTTGCGTTGTGGAATTTTTCATTTCCTATTACAATCTTCGTGGGCCCAAATATTCTTTAGGTGGTTAATGAATCGAAGGTCAGAGGCCATATACACCTTGCTTTCAACTCTACCTTCATTGCTTTAATTCCAAAGGTGGAAAATTCGGTATCTTTTGAATACTTTCGTCCTCTTTCTCTCTGCAACTATGTATAAAGTCATCACAAAATTTATTGCTAAGAGGATCAAGTTTATTCTCTCCAAATGTATATCCTAGGAACAATTTGGTTTTCTAGAGGGAAGACAAATTCACAAAGCTACTGGGGTTGAACAAGAAAGCCTTCACAGTTTAGAAGTCCAGAAGTCGAAAGGGGTGGTCATCAAATTGGATCTCTCGAAGACTTATGATCGTGTGAATTGGATCTCCCTATGTCTTCTTCTGACACATGTGGGATTTCAAGTCCCTTTCATCTACTAGATTATGAATTGTGTCAAGTTTGTATCATTTATTGTCCTTATCAACGGCTCAACCATTTATTTTTTCTCGACCTAAAGGGGGCTTAGGCAGGGTTGTCCACTTTCACCACTTTTGTTCCTACTTATTGCAGAAGGGTTTAGTCAGATGTTGTTAGACACTAAAGGAAGGGGGTTATTTGTGGGAATCGATGTTGCACATCTCCTTTCCATCACACATTTTCTTTTTGTATATGATATCCTTGTAGAAAATCCACGTAGATTTAAACTGTTAATTGTAATATGCTAAAACAATAGACTTGAATCTACTCTACCAATTGTGGAAAACAAAAAATGATTGCAAAATAACAAAGCATACAAGGGAAAGAATTTCAATCACATATTACACAATGATTTCCTAGGGAAAGTCTCAACTAAAAAATCCTCGTTATTTGTATATTGCATTAGTCAGAAAATATGAGAAGATTACAATGATTTTCTCAAACCAGAGAAACCTCCGCACTATCTCTATCTGTCTCACTACTTCTTAGACAAGCCTATGCCAATACTATCAATTTTCTATCTGTCAGGATCCCTATGTCCTTATGTTTTTTTCTTGGGTAAATAGCTCCTATTAATTAGGGAACTTCCCATCCATAAATACGCAATTCATATAAGACTTTCCTCTAACTGCATGCACCACCTGTACAATTTGTATGATTATACAATTGATAATACACTACCCTTGAACTCAAATCTCAACTAGGTATTTCTCTGATCTGACATGCATGAGTTATTTATGATTGATTTATCAGTTATCTGATTGATCACTGCATGTGGTTCAAGTTCAAGTTCCACACTTTGACCTCTCACTAGTTCCTCCAACAGTTGGAACTAGTTAAATTGTCTTTAACTCAAATAAACTAAGTTAATTAATTACAACTCAGAATAAACTCAACCAGGGCTCCTAAAATGTAGGAACCACTCTACATGACTCAAGTTAGACCCTCAACTTGAATTAATTGAATCAACTAAGTCAAACTAACTTAGTTAACTCGTACAAGTTGTCATCTAATATGGAATTACAATTTTCTTCTAATTTAATTCAAGGGAAAATTAAATTAGTATCTTTCTTGGTGTCATTTTAAACACTCCCTATCAACAAGAAAGGAATTCAAATCTATCCTGATCCAGTACTTTTGGAATGTTCTACATGCAAGACTTCTCTTTATTGTTGTTCCAACTGCAACATCTGCAACTGAAAAGAACCCAAAAAAAAATTGAATCAATTGTGATCAGTATAATGCATCTGTCACCTTAGTCTCCACTACTACTATCTATTGCACTGTCTACTCAACACTTCGCATTGTTACTAACTATGCATTGTGCCATCTGCACTGCGGCCAACTCTGCACTGCGCTCCCTAGTATATGACTACTCCTAATCTCTTCATTTGTCACTCTAGCATATGACTGCATCAACTACCATTGGTCCATAATGCTATTGTATATTGTGGGCCCCCCATAGCAAGGTAATGATCCATGAGATGAAAACATCTCAATGGACCCTGCCCAAATTTTTGCACTCTTGGTACTATTGCTTCAAATCGCCCCACCTATCACCTTGAGGTATGGCTACATGTGCTCCCTCTACCCACTTGGCTCGAAATTTCACCCTACTGGAGGTCTTACCTTGAGTGGATGTCTCCACTCGGCCTCCTCTCTGCTTCTCCGATTTTTGCTGCTCCACAACTTTCTGAGGCTTATTATGAGGAAACATACTGAGAGGTCTAACATGCTTCCTCTCAACTACCAAGTCTCAAACCTTTCCCTTGCTCATCAAGGCTTTGCATGCATCTTCTACCTCAAGTGCATGCAGTTTCTTGACTTGCAAACTGATCTGATTCACATGTCCCATCACGATGAGTCTAAGGAAAACCTTCGCTTTGCTAAATATTACATTGTAGCATGGTCTTCCAATACTGCGATGGAAACAAGATTCTTCTTTAGTCCTAGAAAAAAAATCACATCTATGAGTCTCTGAGGGGAGCCAAACTCCCTCTGAAAATTAACTGTATCGATACCCATCGCGTTATATCTCCCATCATCTCCAAACTCTATGTTATGCTTGAGATCTTTCTCATCCAAGTAACTAAATAGGTCTCTATTCCCTGTCATATGGCACGAGGCACTATTTTCAAGATACCGCATGCTTCCCATTATTGTGCTTGACATGCATGCAATGAGAGTAAAATCATGCTTGAATTGCGAAGCTATAGCTTCACCTACAATGGCTATTGCAGGATCCTTCTTGTTTGCCTTGTTCTGTGGACATTTTGTGGCATAGTTCTCGAACTTGTGACAGTGAAAACACTTGATGTTAGACAAGTATTTATTATTGTCCTCATCGACTTGGGACTTCTTTCCCTTAGCTTTCTTTTTTTCGCTAACTAATGAAAAATCCTCTTCCACTTATTTAGATGAGGTCCCATATCTAGTGTTTTTCCTTATCTCTTCTTGCACCATGTCGTACCACAAACGTTCCCACTCTGGTAGCTACTCCCTCCCATTTACTAAAACCTGGTATTTGTGTTAGCTCTTGGGAAGGCCTAGAAGTGTTAGGTTGACCAGATCATCTTCGGCGGTTGTAACACCAACACATACAAGCTTATCCTGACATTGGGTTAACTCGGTCAAGTAATTTGGTATTGTGTTGCCCTTCTCCATCTTGATTTTCCTGAGCTTGTCCTCCAATGCTAGCTTCCCATGGTCACTGTTATTCTAAAACAAATATGTTAAGGCCTTCCACATTGCATATGGAGCTTCCTTTCCATGGAGGTTCAAGAGAATATGATCTCAAACTCCTTCTAGTAGAATTCATCTAGCCTTTGCTACGCAGTTCTTCCACTCTGCTATATCTTGTGCATTCCTTGGGGTTGGTTTCAGGATGTCCTTGTCAATGAACTCCTTCAATCTGTTGTCCTCCAAGACTGCTTCCATCTGGTCTGTCCAATAAATGCAATTTGAGCTACCCTCAAAGGAACACTCGAGCCTCAAACCATAGAACGCCATCATAATCACGTTGCTAGCTCTGGAGAAGAAATCTAGAAAACATGTTCCCCGGGAAAGTATAAACTCATTTTCTTCTCTTCTATAGTGATTTCAACTCTGATACCATGTAGATTCAAAATATTAATTGTAATATGCTAAAAAAATATACTTGAATATACTTTACCAATAAACGATCACAAAATCACAAAACATACAAGAGAAAATTTCAATCACACATTACACAATGATTTCCTAGCGAAAGCCTCAACGAAAAAAACATGTTATTTGTATATTGCATTAGTCAAAAAATATGAGAAGATTACAATGTTTTTCTCAAACCAGAGAAACATTTGCAAGCCTAGGCTAATACTTAACCAATTTTCTGTCTGCCAAGCTCCCTATTTCCTTGCTCTATTTCCTTGGGTAATTAGCCCCTATCAATTAGGGAAATTCCCATCCACAAATATGCAATTCATCTAAGGCCTTCCTTTGACTACATGCACCACCTATACAATTTGGATGATTATACAACCGATAGTACACTACCCTTGAACTCCAATCTCAACTGGGTATTTCTCTGATTTGACATGCATGAGTTATTTATGGTTGATTTATTAGTTATATAATTGATCATTGCATGTGGTTCAAGTTCAAATTTCACACTTTGACCTCTCACTAGTTCCTCCAATAGTTGGAACTAGTTAAACTGACTTTAACTCAGATAAACTGAGTTAATTAATTACAACTCAGAATAAACTCAACCAGGGCTCCTAAAAAGTAGAAACCACTCTACATGACTCAAATTAGACCCTCAACTCGAATTAACAGAACCAACTAAGTCAAACTAAATTAGTTAACTCATACAACTTGTCATGTGATGTGGAATTACAATTTTCTTCTAATTTAATTCAAAGGAAAATTAAATTAGAATCTTTCTTGGTGCCATTTTCAACATTTCTTGTTTCCATTTTCAACAACCCTCATATTCTCAAATGGATCGCTACGAGACATGGAAACCCTGTTGTACATCCTCAAACTTTATGTAAAGCCATGGGCATGGTTATCAATGATAATAAGTCTTTGATTTATATCTTCAATTCTCAGGGAGCTAGTCATTCAACGGTTCAATACTATGTTCTCGTATAAGATTTTACCTATTGAGCAAGGCCTAAGATATTTGGGCTTTCAACTCCAACCAAACTATTTTAAGAAAGAATACTAGAAATGGCTAATCTCCTAAGAAATTGGATTCATCCTCGCCCTCGTGTCCCAAATCCCACGAATCAGACACGATTCTCTAAGGTACATGTATGATTCTCGTGTCCAGTGTGTTCTAGAGCGTGTCCAATGTGTCCTGGAGTGTCTCCTCGAGCGTATCCAGCATGTCCTGAAGTACACCCATCTATCATTGTTGAAGATTGCAGATACACGGTTTGTCTCTTCATTCATCATGTTGAAGAGGTTAAGAGAGGTCAAGGGACCATGTCAAGACCGCTCTTGGGGCCATGGTTATTTTAGAGTTTTGGTATTTTTTATGAAACACGGATCAAGAAACCTCAAAAAGAGTGAAGGAAACAATGTCATATTATGTTTGGTGGGAGAGAGTATACCTCACTATTAAGATCATGGACCTTATCATTACTTTTCTACGATTTGCATATACAGACCAACCCATCCTAGGAGAGGTCTATGAGGGATGGGATTCCATGAATGAGTTCGTGAGGATAATTATTTTACAAAGTGAGTGCCTCAAGTATGAGGCATCATCAGAGGCCTTATTCACCACCATACAGGGTATTCTTATCAGCAGATGGGACAAGAATTACACACATTAGCATTGTTTGTCTTTTGCTCATTAAACCCAAAATACTACAACCATGAGTGGTTGAATGGTGGACCTTCCTACCGATTCCCTCCTCACATGGATGGTGAAATTTCGCAGAGGAGGAACGATGTATTGACGCATATTTTTCAAGATAAATTATCCCTTGATGAGGTGGAGAATGTCTTTGCATATTTTTCCACTCACACTAGGCAATTTGTAGGTTGTGATGTGATTAGAGACAGGGGGCTAAGAATCCCTATTCTTAGTGGAAAAAATATGGCGCAACAAGCCCTCCTCTACAGCAGTTAACCATGAGGCTCCTCTCTCAGGTGACTTCATCCTCTTGTTGCAAGAGGAATTGGAGTACATATGGGAAGTTGTATAGTGTTAAGAAGAGCTGGGTTGAGTGTTGAAAAAGTGTAACTAAGTTCGATCTTCATAATGACATGTAATTATGATTTTTTTAAATGATGTAAAGAAAAAAATAAAATTATTATTGGTTTGTTTCATGGATTTCATTAGCAAGATATTTTATTTTTATATTCAATGTCATGAAGAACCCTTCTTGGGAATGTTACAAATGTATTGAAGTCTATAGGATAGGCTAATAGCCATCCAAGACAAGCACATGTTACTCCTCTGCAAGTCGACTTCAAAATGAAGTAATACCTTTCATGTCGGCTCACTTAATGAAGACACGCCTATTTATATGCTCACGTCGGCTAATTCACTACGAGAGCTACTATAAATACCAGTGTGGACTTCGCAGAAATTACAAACGACAAATTTGGATCTTTCTAAATTTGGGTGAAAAGACAAGTTCATATATCTCTATGATTCATATAGGATACTACAGTGACAATTCAGTGAGGAGACTACAATTCGGCGTCGAAAGGGTAAATACAGTTAGGATGTATTACAGTAGAATTCTTGGCATACCTATTGCAGATTGTATTGAAGAGAATAGACAGAATTTCAGTCATCAGTGTTACCACAGTCACACAATTTTGATGCTGTCAATATGTATGGTTCAGTTCTCTTTCAGTATGTATGGTTTGGTGCTACTACAGCAATAGTTTGCAGTATATGTTGAGCCCTAAAAGTGTCTTCTACTTTGCCAAATTCCACTTTATCTTATCATTTCTTTTGTCATTTATATACCTAAAAGATCAATAAGAATGATTAAAATCACTTAAGGAACACATGCAATGACTAACTTGATTGTACTTTTGTGGTTTTGTGGTCTTAATGATTTCTGAGCAGTTTTAGCTACAGAATGCAGTCATTCTGTAGCCAGTTACACATTCTGTAGCCATTTTGGTGTTTGAACATATTACAGGCGTCATTTGAAGAAAAGGAGTATATGGTTAGATTCTAAATCTTTCCTACATTGTTCCTCGTCATCCACGAAGGTTGAATCAAAACCTGGAGATGCTTGTGCACGTGGTCAAACCAAGAGTCTGAGAAGCAGATTTCTATAAGGAGAAGGACTCTTGATTTTCTTTCAACAAATCACGATTCCTAGAAAAGATTTTTAGTTTGATTTTGACTTTAGAATACACCTATTCCTACTTTCATTCAATAACAGTTATGTAATTGCCTATAAATTTATCTCGGTGAGACCAAGGAAACAAGTTAACTTTTATTCTGCTAAGACTGTGATACTATGTTTCGAAGTATTTTTGATAATAAGAAGAGGCATAACTTTGATGTTGTGTTGAAGACAAACTTAAGGAGTTAAATATTTTCATGCCAACTTGATAGCAAAGGGCCCCTGCTATCTGAGGAGGCTTTCACATGCTTTCTAGATAAGTAACTTTTAATTCTATGTTGTTATATTTTTCACTTAGACAGTTTTCTGAGTTTATATCTTTTAGTATCATGTCTTGTTTTGTTTGTTCAACTAACAGATCCTCATGATGTTATAGTTAGTCATTTCTTAAAAAAAAATTCCAATATATCTCTATTCACTGAATGGATTTAATTGTGACATCTTGAATTACCAGCATTTTGGTTTTTGTCATTTAGATTTTTAATATCCTACAACCACTCTTTTTCTTAAAAAGATTTTCCAACATATTACTATTGACTGAATAAGATTTGGTTGTATGATGATAAGTTAAATAGGTTGTATTTCTTGTTTTGCAATTTGATAGAAGATCCTCATATTGTTACAAATATTCTCTTCTTAAAATTGTTCCAATAAATCTCTACATCACAGAAAAGACCTAATTGTAATACTATAGGTTACTTGTCGTTTAAAAGATTCGTACCTCATTATATCTAGTCTCCTTCAATCAACTATTCCAATAAATCTCTAGTTGATGAATGAGACCGAGTTGTGATGGCATAAGAAGTTTAAATATTCATAGAAGATCCTTAGCATATTGTAGAAATTTTCTTCTCAAGTTGTTCCAAAATATCTCTAATATATTAATAGGATTGCATTACAATATTCTAAGTTACTATCTATTTTTAGGAAGATCCTCATCACATTGGAGTTCAATCTCTTCTACAAACTATTCCAACAAACCTCTAACCAAAGGATTAGGTTGAATTATAATGTCTTGAGTTACATTTCATGTTCATTTGCAAGTTATGACATCCATGGATTATAATGCTCTGTTTTTCATCATTAGGAACAGAATTTACAATTACACTTTGTTTTGAGTCTAAGGTTCTCTTTTATTTCCTTTTTTTCATAGATTTTATGTCATCCTTTTAACATAGAATAGCATACTTAAACTCAAACACAACAAAACTCAAAAACATCAACAAAATACTGAAAACAATGAAATAAGAATAAGGATATTTAGGAACATATAGTGCAAGTATACCTCATCAGTTTACAAGCCCTGGTTTATAATTTATGCTATCAATTCAGGACACTGAATTGACTAAACATTTTGGCACCGTTTCCGGAGAGGTATAACTAGGTAGCCTTATTTCCTATTTCCCAAAAACAATGATATGCGTAGAGAAAGAGATTCTATGGGTAGATTTGTAAGAGGCAAAAGTTTAATTCCCACAACTCCACTCACTCCACCTAGACAAAGAAGTAGCACACATCCAACCCAAACTCACATTCCATAATATACTGGTCATAGGATTCCAAAAGTCTCAAGATCAGATATCCCATCAGGAAGATCCCCCACTTCATCCACTGAAGAAATTCTAGAGGAATAAGATCCAAGGACTCCTACAAAAGGGGTAACATTTTTCAATTCCACAGGGAAATATATTCCAACAGAATAATTACAAATCCCTAGTGAAGAGGAAGAAGAGGACTATTTCTTCAATAACCCTTAATAGAAGAACAAGTAGAACAACTAGCTCTTCCAACTTAACCCTATATCAGTTCAAAGGAGTCTATCATAGCAGAATAAGGGGAAGGAGAAGTCTTTAATGGAGAACATACACTATTTGGAGGAGGTAGAGGAAGAGGAGGAGATAGAGGAAGAGGTAGAGGAAATGTAGAAGGAGGAAGAGGAATGTAGGAGGCAGAGGTAGAAGGGGAACTGGAAGTCCTTTTGGATACCCTATAGTAGATGAAGAGACTAATGCAACTATGAAAAACATCTCACCTTCTATTCTTCCTAACTTTCATGGACTAAAAAGTGAGGATCCTGAAACCTTCTTATTTGAATTTGAAGTTCTATATAGAACCTATGATTATCTACAAGATGCTCAAAAACTTAAACTGTTCCCTTCAACGTTGAAAGGAGCAGCATTAAAATGGTTTATGAGTCTAATCAATAGGTCTATTAGGACATGGGATGAAATGAGAAAATCATTTCTAAATAGATACTTGGATTACTATATACCAGTCAATCATAAGGAAGAAGTGTTCAAGATGATGCAAAAAGAGGATGAAAATCTAGAAGATTTTTTGGAAAGATTCAATTATAACATCAAGAGGGAAAAAATGGAAACCCTAGATCAAGAAACTTTGAAGGCTCTCTTGTTGAAAGCAATTAGGAATGAATGGATATACATCCTCAATATGATGGGAAAAGGGGACATATCTCAGCTTCCATTACCTGATATAGCTTAGTTGTGTATCAATCTTTCAAGAGGAAAATTTGAAACTCTAAAAGGAACAAGAGACCCTGCTCTTGCAAGGGCAAGTAAATCTGCAGTTGAAACAGTAAGTAGGGCAGAAATAGGTAATATGCTTGATGAATTCAAAACTAACATTCTAGGGAGTCTTAGTGAACAAATAGACACCCTTAAGTTACAAAACAAGCAAAAAGCTAAAACTGATGCCTTAGCAATATTTTGTCCCAAATGTAGGAAGAAGCATGCCTTGAGAGAGTGCCCTTTAGATGCAAAAGTAATAGAGACTTGTGCAATTTGTTCAGAAAAACATGAGACCAAGATTTGTCCTTCACTCCCTGGTCTTAAGGTAGTCTTTCAAGAAGAAACACCCACAAATTCCACAGAATCTCTTAACTTTGTCTCTAGAAGACCTTGGCAGGTACCTCAGACACAAGGGTTTAATAATCAAATGTATAATCAACCCCCACCAAATTGGAATTCTTGGCAGCAACCTTGGCCCCAATTTCAAAATCAATCTCAAACTTGGGCACAAGGAGCACAAAATCCTTATGGAAGGTTCTCCAAATATTATCAATATCCACCTTCATATCCCTCATATCCAACATATTCAAACTTCCCCCCACAACAAAATCCTCAACAGAATCCACAACATCAAAACCAAAATCAAAATCAACCACTTCCATTACCATTTCCTCAAAAAGAAAATCAATTGCCTGCCCAGCCTATACCAAACCCCAACAATAAAAACCCTTAGAATACATATATGATAGAAGGTCAACAATTCCCAACCTATTTGATTACTCCTTTAGACCTTAATGATGTTCAACTTAGCTCTGGAAGAATAGTTGAAAAGAAGAAACCTTCTGTAATTATACAAGAACAAAACAATTATGAGGAAGATTCTCTATGGGTAAATAAAATTCTTGAGGAAAGCACATATTTTCAAGACCAAAACATAGAAAAATCAAAACAGAAAGAGCCAATTATTTCAACTCCTATGTTAGAGCAGCCATCAACATCTACTCCTACACCTCCTTTTCCAGAAAGATTACAAATTGATAGGGGTGTAGAGAAACAAATTATGATGCCTAACTATGATTTCCTAGATGAGTTAAGAAATGTTTATATTAAGATTCCATTATTACAAGCTATCAAGGAAATCCCAATCTTAGCAAAAACAATAAAGGAGTTGAGTATGAAAAAAACAGGAAAAAGAATAAAAGAGATAAAGAAAATACAACTGGTAGGAAAAATAGCAGATATAATGATGGGTAAGATTTCCATTCCAAAGTATCTAGACCCAGGAAATCCAGTTGTCAGAATACACATCAATGGAATTGAAATTCAGAATACACTCATTGATTTAGGAGCAGCAATCAATATCATGAGTAGGCAAATCATGTAAAAACTATAACTTCCTAATCTTGTTTTTACACCCACACTGCTACAATTAGCAGATCGATCTGTGATCAAACCAGATGGGATAATAGAAGACATTCCAGTATCCTTAGATTATTGGGAGTATCCTATGGATTTCATGATCCTAACTCCTAAAAATGATCTAGGAGTACATCCTATTATATTAGGAAGACCTTGGTTAGCTACAGTTGATGCTTTCATTAGTTGTAGATCTAGTGATATGTACATCTCTGATGGAAGTTCAACCAAGAAATTCACCTTGTATCCTCCAGCAAGAACAATCACATAATTAGATGATACTCAGTGGACTGATGATGAAGAATATATACAACCTCTCTTCACTATTTCAAAAATTAGTGAAGATAGTCAGATTCTGAATACTTTGGAAAATTATGAATCTTCTTCAAAATTCAAATATGAACAATTTCAAGAAGAATCTAACATTGAGTTCTTATCAGCAAGACAGATGTCTCTTTACTCCATGGAAGAATTTGGCAGCTCTGCAATTGAAATATTCTCAGGAAAAACCTTAAACATAAACAAAAACCTAGAGAAGTTTCAACAAGAAAAACTAGTCAAAACATTACAGAGACATTCTTCTGCATATGCTTGGGAATACACTGACATGAAAGGGATCAATCCTAAAACTTGCACTCATCATATCTATATAGAGGAAAATTGTAAACCAATCAGACAACCTCAGAGAAGGATGAATCCAAACCTTAAGGAGATTGTTAAAGAAGAATTGCAGAAATTGTTAAATGTCAATTTTATTTATCCCATTTCAGATAGTCAGTGGGTCTCTCCTTTGGTGATTGTATCCAAGAAGAATGGAAAATGGAGGGTATGTATTGACTACCGAGAACTAAACAAAGCTACTCTTAAAGACCATTTTCCCTTACCCTTCATAAATCAGGTGTTAGACACATTAGCAGGCAAGAAGTACTTTTCATTTTTAGATGGGTTCAATGGCTATAATAAAATTCAAGTAGCACCTGAGGATCAAGACAAAACCACATTTACCTGTCCTTGGGGTACCTATGCCTACCGAATATTTCTATTTGGATTATGCAATGCACCTGCAACATTCCAAAGGGCAGTATTAGGAATATTTTCAGATCTAATACATGATTGTGTAGAGGTATACATGGATGATTTCACAGTCTATGGAAACACATTTGAAGAATCCGTAGCAAACTCGGAAAAAGTTCTAAAAATATGTAAAGAAACAAATCTTTCATTAAGTCATGAAAAGTGTTTTATGATGTTCACTGAAGGAATTGTTCTAGGACATCACATTTCAGGAGAGGGGATCAAAGTTGATAAGTCAAAAGTTGAAGTCATCTCCATACTACCAGTTCCAAGTTGTCAAAAAGATATCAGAAGTTTTCTAGGATTTACAGGGTATTATAGGAGATTTATAGAAAACTTCACCAAGATAGCATCTCCACTTTTCAAATTACTTACCAAGGACTGTGAATTCAATTGGAATTCTGACTGCCAGTTAGCCTTTGAAACCCTGAAAACAAAAATCTCTGAAGCACCTATTTTAAGGGGACCTAACTGGAAATTACATTTTCATATTTCAACAGATGCCTCAGATACAGCTTTAGGAGCTGTATTGGGACAAAAAGACCTAATTCCTTATGCCATCTACTATACAAGTAAAAATTTAACTCCTTCATAATTGAATTATACTGTAACTAAAAAAGAGTTCTTAGTTGTTGTTCATGCCATAAATAAATTTAGACACTATATAACAGGCTATGAAACTTTTGTTCACACAGATCACTTTGCAATTAGATACCTAATGAACAAATCAATCACTAATGGCAGAGTCACAAGATGGTTATTGCTTTTACAAGAATTTAACATCACCATTCTAGATAGGCTCGGGAAGCAAAATAAAGTAGTTGATTTCCTATCTAGACTCCAAAACATTAAAGACAATACTCCAGTTGAAGACAAATTCCCTGATGAATATCTCTTTGCAATTACGACTCAAACTGTTTGGTTTGCTGATATTGCTAACTATCTAGTTTCAGGAAAATTTCCTTCAATTATGAATACAAGAGATAAAAGAAAAATCATTTATGACAGTGCAAAATATTCATGGATTGCTAATGAGTTATACAAAACAGGTCCAGATTTCATCATCAGAAGATGTGTTCGAGAAGATGAGATGCCTGAGATCCTCAAGGCATGTCATGATGAACCATGTGGTGGACACTTTGCTAATAAGAGGACAACTTATAAGGTCCTTCATTTAGGATATTATTGGCCATCCCTCTTTAAGGATGCTAAAGAGTATATTAAAAGGTGTGATAGTTACAAAAGGGTAGGGAAACCTTCTCCTTCAGGTGAGATGCCACTGCAACCTCAGGTACACATTGAACCCTTTGAGAAATGGGCTTTGGATTTTGTAGGACCTATTAATCCTCCATCAAGGCAAAAGAAATATATATTAGTTTGCACTGATTATGTTACCAAATGGGTAGAAGCCAAACCATTACTTTCTGCTACTGAATCATCTGTAGTTAATTTTATTTTTGAGGATAGTTTTACTCGTTTTGGTGTCCCAAGAGAAATTGTTACAGATCAAGAAGCTCAATTTACATCAAAGCTAGTGGAGCAAATGGTGGAAAAGTACAACATCAAACAGAAAATCTACTCCCTACCATCCACAAGCAAATGGTCAAGTGGAATCTACTAATAAAGTCATTGAAGGGATACTAACAAAGATTGTTCATTTACACTGGAGAGATTGGGCAGAAAGGCTTCTTGAAGCTGTTACAGGTCAAAATACCTCCTCATCAGCTCAGAGAAGAAGACAAATATGGAAGAAGTACAAAGACCTAAATTAAACCTATTTCTGCCAGGGTAACGCATATATAGAACAGAACAAGAGCGTTATAACGCAGGCAAGAAATACATTGGCCGCATTAGTGGCTAGGGCAACGCTCTGTTTACACTTGATGGTCGCGTTACCCGTGTTTTAAGTTTGAATTGGGAAAAGGGCGCGGAGAAAGATTTGAATCTCCGACTTTCCCTCACGAAGGAGTCAGTGCACAAAGGAAACTGCAGAAGCACCAGTTCATTATTGGTCATTGCCATAGAAGACTGAACTCCAAGAGAGGCAAAAGCATGGAGATCAAGGAAACATCTAAGCCTTTTCCATTCCAAACTAGTGAAAAGAGAAGGGCAACAATGGATTTCTCCCTCTCCTATAAGAAGGAGCTGAAGGCTCTTAATTGAAGGTCGAAGGATTGCTCAAGGTTCTTGCATAGTTGTGGAATAGAGAATAGTGTGACATTGTGAAGGCCAAGAGTCAAAGAGGCTCCTAGAGAGTTTGTTGACTTGGACTTCTTCACTAGAGAGAGAAGAGAGATCGGGAGACTGAGGAGGGCTTGGTACAACTGATGGTTGTAATCCTCCTTCTTTCAAAATCAATAGAACTATGTTCGTTTTGTCCATTCAATGCTTAATGTTATATTGTTGTTTCAATATTTGCTTAGTATGATATGAATGGCTCAGATGTGTATAATCTAGATGTTTATTGTTGATTTAATTGATAGAATACTTGTTATATTAGAAATTACGCGGGTGCTTTGACTGATTGCAGGTCTCGGATTTGGAGCCGACGAAGAAGGACTCTTACTTTGCTGCATAGCGTTCTCCAAGAGATTACAAAACCGTCAAAGAGGTAATTCTCTATTTGTATTCCTTCAAGTTATTTCAAGCTAATATGAACATACTCATGCCATCTTTGTGAACAGCATAGCTAATCTGACTGTCTGCCTCGGGCACTGGAAAGCCCTGAGAGGGATCCACGAAAACTAACCACCCAAGCAGTTTACCCTATAGCAGAATTGGCGACTCCGCTGGGGAGTTCCCCCATAGTTTCCGGACTATTTCTTCCTTCATTTCTTCTCTCCTCTGTTTTGTATCCTTCCGACCATTTTTTGATGCCTAGTATACATACCAAACGCTTGCAGAGTTCAATCCTGTGCCTGTCTGGCCAACTGAAGAGCTTTTCCCTGGTTAACGCAACCTATGCAGTGTATCCAGTGCGTTATAACGCGTTCTAGGCTTAAATACAGTGCGTTATAACGAGGTATTTTCTCACAGACAAAGCATTACCCAGCCAAAAACCCTGTTGTTCACTACTGTGACTGTGTTTTAGCTGTGGAGTTTTTTGGCCACCGGTATCTTTCACAGACCGAATCCCTGTGCTTGTCTGCTAAACTGGAATTGATTATTTGTTTCTCTTATTTAGTTAGTGTGCAAATCATTTACTTTTTTAAAGAGAAATTTTTTTTTTTATATATTTTTCTGCATTTAGCTGAGTTTATTCTGAAAGTTTGGTTCACAAACTATTAAAAGAGGTAGATAGAAGTCTGAATCTTAAAAGTTGAGCTGTGTTATTTACATGTTGTTGCATGGATGATTGAAAAAAGAAACCTCTCCTTGTAGAAACACTGTTCATTGAAGTTAATATTTAGAGCATGTTTTGCATGGTTTCTTAAGTCAGAGTCTCACTATACTTCATACGTCCATTTCCCCTCCGCAAGACTAATAACAAAGTACACTAAAAACAAAGCGATAATAAAATCAATCTAATAACTCTTTTTGAGCTCACACAAACAGTAGTTCAAGCTAGGATCTTGGGTTAGGAAAGTGAGAAAACTACCTAAGATCTCAAAACTTGAAAACTAGAGTCATTAACGAGTGAAATCCTGCTGCACTCACATTATTGGGACCGTTCCTTTACCGGAGCTCAGCGCGAGACAACACTTGGGTGCACTAGAAGGTAGCCCGCCTTCGACTGCATCCTGTGGGTGTGTTATATATTGGGGTTCCCTTCGGGGATGTCGAAACTAGATCGGGGATCTAGGTATTCTGCCCATATAGCACACTGTCCTTGACTGTGGACCCCCCTGATAGTGTCTGTGATTTGAGGTATCCTTAGTGGCCATACTTTTAGGGACTTACACAAGGTGACTGGGACGGGCTGTCCTGGTACCTAAAACAGACGGACCTACTCTGTCTTCAGTCTTTAGGAGGGTACTCGTCTTCACGAGAGTGCTTACACCTATTGTCTGGGGTTCGGGCGAAGCTCTAGAGTAACCGTAACTGTACTTTCGACAAACCCTCTCTATATGCTATTGTGAGACTGAATTTCATCACCAGTGAACGGTAGTACTCAGACAGGGCACCCTATACTGGCTGCTTGTTGATTGATTTTAGAGAATCTTTTTTCTTTTTAGTAAGTGTGTGGTTACTGTCACTTGAGACTTCATAATTTATCACATTTTAAATAAAATTTGTTAAAATTAAACCGGTCACCGTGGCGTCCCCTGACCCACGCCGTCAGTCTAGACGACAGCAAGGTCTACCTCCTCTCACCTTAGAGGAAAGATTGAACCTTGGTGAACCCGGGCCTTCTACAGAAGAGCAGTCTCCTTTGACTAATCTGGATTATCACATAGACCCTTATCAGCCGGAACTCCCGGAGGACCCTTTCACTAAAGGCGTTGTACCTAATTACAATCCTCCGCTCACTGATCCGTTAGGACCTGTGATAATCCAGATTCCCCCACGCCCAGATATGTCTGCGGCCACACCAACATCTATTTCACCACCGGCATCCATAGGGACGATGCCAATAGCAACCATCATTGGTTCGCCACCATCCTCCCCGCCAGTGGTCAGTTCTATGTCATTACTGGGTAACCCCAGTAGTCAACATATGCCTACCCCCAACCCTATGGTCAACACAACTGTCAGTAGTTTACCGAACCCTTCGGCATCTACTCCTACCGTGACCACGTTGGGGACCACGGTAGCTCCTCCCACGAGCACGACTACTTCGGTGCCCTTTAGCAACCCTTTTGGTTGGAACCCTCTGTTGAGCTCAAACCCCCTGGCCACTATACCAGGGGGCAGTGTTATCAGTACACAGGTAGCAGAGAATATTTCTCTTCCTATGCAATCCTTAGGAAAAATGGGACAACCCATTGTAAATGTTATCCCCTTAAGTGGTTCAAACATAGGGGTAGGATCTATACTGTTGCCAAATTATGCAAGTACTAGTATGCCTCCGGGAAACTCTATTGCATCCATTTGGACTAACCAACCCCAACCTCCATCTGGAGTGGGAGGGCACTTTTATGCTGGGGGCAACCAACCATTGGCCCCCCAATACACTATGCCCTATGGACAGCAACCGTATGTTCCTAATCCTCCACCTATGGGAGGTTTTTATCAAAGTCCCACTTACCCTCCTGGTAACACATGGATGGGGGGACCCTATGGACCAAATAGTCAGCCCATACTGCCTTGGTTAGACTCGGGGGAAAATCCACAATTGCCTTTCTTGGCAGCTTTGGACATACCCGACATCCATAAGCTGACAAACGACCCCATCAACCACAACTCGCTTTGGCCTCCTATACCACATAAGATTCCTTCAGATATCCCGAAGTTCGACGGGAAGCATGGGGACGACCCGGCCGCACACATCACTACCTTCCATTTGTGGTCCATATCCAATTCCATGGTAGATGATAGTGTCCGACTTCGACTATTTTCCCGCACCCTTACAGGCAATGCCGCCAAGTGGTACATTGAATTACCACGCGCCACCATCAATACGTTTGCCGCTTTAGCGACGGAGTTCTTAAAGAAATTTCAACTACCAATTAGAGTGGAAACCGGCACATAATTGTTAACATCACTGTGCCAAGACACCGCCACCCACATCTCCAACCATATTCATGAATGGAGACGTAGGAGGAGGCTTGTCAAAGCGCCAATACCGGACCATCTCTTGGAAAATTGGTTTTGCAAGTCTCTTTTACCCCATATCTCTAAAGACATTGGCCTTTCTGGTGCGGTGACAGAAGATCAATGTATTCGTCGTGCCCAGCACCTGGATTTGATCTATTCACAATCCGGCACGCTTTACGATCTGCTCCCCCATGCCCCTGGTAACCCGAACCCTCCGGCTACTAAGAAAACCGGAGCTCATGCCGACAGCCTCGTTGGCGCGATCTCTGGTGCAGCCACCAATCAGTCTCGGGGGAAAACCTCCCAGCCATCCTCGGCTGCCACCGCCCCCCATCAAACGACTCCTCTCCCTTCCGCTGAGGTAAATTCGGTGCAAACCTCACAAAAACCCAACGAGAAAAATAGGAAGAATAAGAAGAAAACATCTTCTTCGGAAGAGCAGTCGAATAATCAGAATAACTCTAATCAAAAAAATGCTGCTAATTAAAAAGGAAAGGATAAACCCATGAGATTTCCTTGTAAAATCTGTGCGGAGGACCACTTGACATACAAATGTCCTCGGTTGCAGGAATGCACTGATTTTATTGCTAACAAGGATTCTGGGAGAACACCTACCGTTCTTCACAATCCTTTCCCCAACCAACAGCAGCAACATCAACATATGGTTGACAACCCGCCACAACCCCATCAACAGGGAAATGGTGGTTCACATCCTTCCGGCGAAGGACCATCTGCCATTTATGGCATCGAGAATATTGACCTTCAAACTCGCTCCAAGCTTTATGGAGCCCCTACCATAGATGCTCAAGAACCTGGAACTAGTTCCAATCCACCGCTGCCTAACGATTTGCATATCGAAAGGCCTACTGCTGAACCTGTAATTCGTCCCCCCAAAGGGACACTTCGACGCACGACTCATAATACCTCTGCACGTGTAGCCCAAAACTACAATATTGTAGAAGATTTGGCACAGGCACCGTCAGCCATGTCTACACTTGAAGTATTACAAACCTGTCCAGCACAAAGGAAAGCCTTGCTTTCGGCCATTGGCAGAATAGACCCCCAGGATTCCACGCTAGCAATCTTTGATATGGAAAAGGCTAAACCTCGCCTCTCACATCAACTCACATTCCAGGTGCAGGTTGTGTCTAAAGGGAGACCCATCCATCGCACTGTCATAGACGAAGGTGCTTCGACCTGCGTTATGTCACAAGCTTGCTGGCTGAATTTAGGTTCTCCTACTCTAACCCCGCCATCGAATTCCCTGAAAGCTTTCGATGGCCACACGTTCCTACCCAAAGGATACCTTGCTAGCTTTCCCGTCACTCTGGGTGGGAAAACGGTAAATGTGGACGTTGAAGTCGTAGAGCGTCATCTCGACTATAATCTATTGCTCGGTCGCAGTTGGTCTTACGCTATGACCGCCATCGTGTCTTCGGTATTCTGACTCATCCTATTTCCATTGGATGGGAGAATAGTTACGGTCGATCAGCTATCCTTCTGCACCCCTGATTATTCCACTTTACCAAGTAGCTCGGTACCCCTAATAGGAGGTGTCCCTGACTCTTACGTCCGTATCGGTACCGGTCTTCTGAAGGCATCTTCCCTACTGGGTTGTTTTCCTCTACCGCCGCCTCAGATCCCAAACACGGTTGCAATGATATCCACCTCTTCGGATGGCTCTATCGACCCATGGATCATTCCAGAACCTTCAGAAATTGATTCCTATGGAGATCAGATGCCGCTTTCGCCAGTTGATTTGGCTTACCAAGCCATCCAAGTCGCATCTGAACCCTCCACTGATATGGTTTCGACCACAGGTACAACCCTCTCTCCCATAACAGTTCTCTCTAAGGATCTCCTCAATGAAGTCTGGCCTACAGAAGAAGCTATTCGAGAGATCATGTCATTAGAAGAACGACCTTGGGGAGAGTTCCACCATCGCGCTTCGACGATTGATTCGGAGGCGATAAAAACTGAAATCCCATTCTTTGACCAACCTGAGATCGTTCCCTCCTCTTATACGACTGTCCACACTATCGATTCAGAAGGGAACATGGGTAATCTTTCCAAGACACTACTCATCGATATCTCGGTCAAGACAGGTATCATGGAAAATATTCCATATTGCTTTTCAAATATCACACCTTTCCAACTTGCTTTCGGCCTGGAGGCAGTACTTCCGATTGAGTGCGAAATCCCATCGCTTAAACTGGCCGTTGAACTCCTGCCTGGCACCACCGCCACTGAAGAGCGCTTGCTCTCGCTCGATCACTTGGATGAAACTCGTCGAGATGCTACACTAGCACTCGAAGCTCACCAGCGCCGAGTTAAAGCTCAATACGACAAATCTGTCAAGCCTCGTTCTTTCCAAGAAGGCGATCTTGTCCTAATTTATGATCAAAAACACGACCTCTTGGGGGCAGGAACACTCCAACCATTGTGGCTCGGTCCTTACATCGTTACTAAAGCCCTTTCAAAAGGAGCTTACGAACTACAGGACTGTAATGGAATTCCACTCGAGGAGCCCCGCAACGGGCTCTATCTGAAGAAGTATTTTGCCTAGTTTTGTACTAGGCATATGCTTTGTAATTTTATGTATAAAAGTTTTGCCTATTTTTATTTTGATGCTTCTAAATTATTTGTTTGGTTTAAGGTGTTTTTCTCATGTAATCTTTTTCTTTCGCACAGATGTCATCACACTCGTTATCATACGTTGGGTATGCGGACAGTGCTAGTCGTCACACTAGACACATTGCTTCAGCTGCTTGGGTTCTCTATACTCCTAAGTCAGACCTCCTTGGTTCCGGGGGGATCTTCCTGGGTAGCGCCACCAACAATGTCGCCGAATACATGTCAGTGATCCAACTCCTCACGGAAGCGGCATCTCGTAACATCTCCGATTTAGTGGTCAGGTTAGATTCCCAACTCATCATTATGCAGTTAAACAATCATTACCACGTCCGCCACCCTGTGTTGTTACGTTACTTTTTACGAGTGCGACTTTTAGAACGTAAATTTCAAACAATCACATTTGAGCACGTTCCTAGGGAATTTAATACATTAGCTGATTCTTTGGCAAATTATGTGTTAGATTGGCATTTGTCACATTTATTGTAAGAGATTTACTCATGAGTACATATATTGTTATCACATCAAAAAATGCATAAAAATTTAAAAACACAAAATCACCAAAATATATATATAGATATATATGTCATGTCCAGTACATAGAAAACATCAAAAAGAAAAATCTCCCAAAACTTGGGGTGTTTTACAAAATTTGGCTCACTAAGCCATGCTCTGACACTAATACATCTACTCCAAACAGCTAAACCTGATGCTCATAATAGCATACAACTGCTCTAGCTATCCTCCTCAGAGGAACCAGGTATCTCTCTGGCACACCCACTGTATGCCGCTGCAGACGAACTGGAACCTCCCGCATAGGAAGCGGCGGTATACCCATACTCAGACCCTCCAAGTTCCTGGAGAGTTCATGTAAAATCTGGGTATCACCGTCGTCGCCGGCTTCCGCTTCCTCTACAGGTGCGCCAGCCGCGGGTAGTTGCAATCCTCGCCGTGCATAGCGAGGGGCCCCAGCTGGACGGACAGGTGCCACATCTGTGTCAAGCAAGCAAAAGTTTCATGTCAAAACTTAATCTCCACCCCTTTTCAAAAAAAAAAAAAATATTTACATAAACATTCAAAAGCTAAAAACAAAAACTTTTTGGAAAAACACTGATTATTTTTTACCATCGGGCCCCCACTGGGTGCCAGGGGGCAAGACTAACTCGGGGTCGCCTGTGAAGTTCATCCCTGCATAGGGATAATCCTCAATCATGATGATCTGAAAGTCCAGCCAATCAAAAAATCCCTCATCAAAGCAGTGACGGACAGGACCCTCTCCAGTCCGTGTAAGCAAAGTGGCCCACCGAGCCTGCCTCGGCTCGCGTGGACCCAATGGCGCTGTAGGGATCCTAGGCCTCATCAGTGGTATCTGCTCCAATATGAAAGAAACAATCAGGATTCCGTACCCAAACTCTCTTTGAGTACGGGTCTTGCATGCAGTAAGCTCCGCTCGGACCCGACGGACTACACCGTCACACCAGTCGAAAACCTGAGGCTGCATACAATCCAAGGCTAGGAGCATCTGAGCCTTGGTCGCCACATGCTGACTCTTGGCACCTGCCAAGCGAACGATCATCCATAGAATAGACCGCAAGGGTCTCAAAGTCACCTGTGCAATAGGTATTCGGTTACTCACATCCTGGGTGCCACGTATGCAGTGTGCATGGATAAAATCAGTAGTGGAACGAGGGTCAGCTCTGGACCCCGTCAAATTGGGCCTCGCCCCACGACATGACAAGCCGGTCAAAAAGTAAACATCATCTTTTTCGATGGCGAGCTCGTTGCCACCAATCCGAAAGACATGATGTCTCTCGTCCCACTACTGGATCAGCCACCTCAGGAGGTCCTCTTGACCCCTCATCAATTCTAAACGGGCATACTTAAGCAATCCGCACCTCCGGAGAGCCATTAAACTTGCCGCATCCGTCACCATCTCTCGTTCTTCCCGCTCATGCTCTCTCTCTCGCCAGATACTCATTATTAACAGCTGAACACCTGCAAATGCAACATTTTCAACCGATTAAAATTTGCTTGGACCACTTCAAAAATGGAAAAATTGAATTGTTAGAAAGCATGTTGCGCCTAACGCAGACACTAGTGCAAAACAGAGCGTTCTAACGCGTAGTTCCCTCACGGGTTATGCGTTTAACGCGGATGTTGTACTCCTGCCCTGCGTTAGGCGCAAATATTTTTCTAGGGCCTCAAATTTTCCTAGTTTTGAACCAGCAAAAACTAAAAAATTGGCAATTAAATGATAACAGGAGGTTCTAGCTCTTACCTAGATCTCGCGGAATAAAAAATTGTTGCCCGGATTGACCGTAATCGTCAGCTGAAGTTTTCACCCCTTTTCCACTCCAGAGCTTCTTCACAACACTTGAAACAGTGAAAATGAATGTCTTCTGACCTTCTTATAGCAAATTCTGGGGCATGACTCTCTTAAGTCAGTCGGCAAAGTCGTGATTCCTCGTTGTACACATGTCACAACTCTTGAGATTTGGTACTGATGATCCTAATAAGGGATCAAGATTTATGAGCAGACATACTCATGTTTTATCGAGCATTCTTTTTACGGTATTTTTCTTGCTCGTTAATCCGAAAAACCTCGAGTTCTCTTCTTCGGACTCGATAAACTTATACGAAGTTGGCATCGAGCGTTCTTTTTTGGTCTTTTCTTGCTCGTTAATCCGAAAAACCTAGAGTTTTCTTCTTCAGACTCGTTAAAACCATGAAGAAGCTCTAAGCATTCTTTTTAGCAATCTTTTTCTCACTCATAAAACCGAAAAAATCCCGAGTCACCTTTTTCAGACTCGTTAAACTACTGAGACAAAGAACAAGGAGCCATTCTTTTCCTCTTTTTCAACGCTCTTTAAACAGAAAAAGTAAATCGAGTTTTCTCCGCGTGACTCGTTAAAATTTCACGGAGGCACCGAGTTTTCTTTGTTGGACTTGTTAAAATTTCACAAAGAAGATTGAGTTTACTTTGTCTCCTCGTACTCATAACAAAATGAGGTAGACGTCCATTGAACATAGATTTCTCACTTTTCCGGATTCGATGGACTAACTTACGGAAAATGAACTGTTTCGGGCTTACTATTACCCCTTTGTCGTGCCCGGTGGTCAAGACATGACAAAGGTACCCCAATGGGGCCGTCTTTTACGACATTTTTCAGACTCCCTAAACATGAAAAATTCACCGAGTTTTCTCGTTTGGACTCGTTAAACCTAATCAGACAGGACATGGAGTTGTCTTTTATGACATTTTTCAGACTCTCTAAACATGAAAAATTCACCGAGTTTTCTCATCTGGACTCGTTAAATCTAATCAGATGGGGCACAGAGTTGTCTTTCCTGACATTTTTCAGACTCTCTAAACATGAAAAATTCACCGAGTTTACTCATCTGGACTCGTTAAACTTAATCAGACGGGGAAAATTTGGACAAAATGGATACTACCTCTGTTACATTTTCAAAAAAGGTCGATTTGGCAGCAAAATTCTTGAACATGGCACTTCCCAGAAAACTCTTTCGCAGTTAGCCGAACCCTACCATATATGAGTATTAGCCTTCATTTCCCAGTGTCCCTGCACCGGTAAAATCCTAACACACTCTTTGGTGTTCAACACGCTTCAGCTGCCTAGTACCCTGCTAGAGTGCCTTCTATTGTTCAAGCAGATCTCGCTATCTACTACTCCTGTTATCAACCAAACCGTTCATTATGCCAGAAATTATTTGTCGTCTGACGTTCCCATTTACTCTTTCTTATCTCAAATCATAAACAAAATCAGTTGGTTTCCGTTTCGTGTTGACTAATGTAGGACGCCTCAGTGCCTACCTTTCAACAGATCACTTCCTATCGACTTCAACACTTTATCTAGGAAGTTGATCCAGAAACCCATCAGTACCCAAATACTTGCAGACATCAGTGGCAGGTAGTCTTGTGTTTGATCAAGAGTCTTCATCATTGGCTCTTGGTCGAATGATTCTACGAGTGTTCGACTTCAACTCCTTTTATTCACACTCGCTAGATTGTACTGGGCATCTTAGGGACCATCATCATTATCGGTGGCCACCTTCGCGTATGTTAACAGTTTTCATTATTGACTGGTAATCAGACGATTTCGCACATGTTCGACGACAACTCCCTCATTCACATGTTGAGAAATATGCAATTTAAGTGAATCGGAGGTCAAGACCTTGGGGCAAAAGGTTACACCATTAAAGTTGTGTTCCCTTCCCCAAGCTGCGATATTGTTTATGGAGACAGCTTCTTCAGCCTGATCCTGTTATGACAGACACTTCCACATTGTGCCTATTGGTGGACAGATTCTTCATATCTCTATTCTAGAGAAATCGTGTTGTTTAAGCTACTGAGCATGGGACATGCCCGACTCTAGGCAAATACTATATTTTCTGACATATGTTGTTGTTTCAGGTTTTCCTCAGTCTTTCAATCTCTCTCTATCTCTACAAATTATAAAATATTTCGGCCATCGTGTTCGTCTACGGCCTCACCGCACAAGGCATCCTGACTGCAGGTCAAAATATCCTCCTTCTGACTTAGAGGGAAAGCAGAAATATGGAAAGAAATGCAAGACCCTAAATCCAGCCTGTTGCAGGTATGAACGAATAAGGCGTTCCCTGTGAGTAATCATTGGCACGTTGAGCAGCTGAAACAACGGCAACTACTGTTTATAGAAAATTGCATTCTTGTGTTCCAGTTTAATTGGGAAAAGGCGAGAAGATTTGAATCTCGACTTTCCCTCAGGAAATTAGTGCAAAGAAAGCTGAAAACACCCAGTTATTTTTGGTCTTGCCATAGAAAGTGAGCCTCCAAAGAAAGTACAAAAGCATGAAGGTCAGAAAACAATCTAAGCATACTAAGCCAAACTAGTGGAAAGAGAAGGGCAACAATGGCCTTCTCCCTCTCCTATAAGAAGGAGTTGAAGGCTCTTAATTGAAGGTGGAAGGATTGCTCAAAAGTTCTTGTATACTTGTGGAATAGAGAATAGTGTGACATTGTGAAGGCCAAGAGTCAAAGAGGCTCCTAGAGAGCTTGTTGGCTTGGACTTCTTCACTTGATAGAGAAGAGAGATTGGGAGACTGAGGAGGGCTTGGTACAACCGATGGTTGTAATCCTCCTTCTTTCAAATCAATAGAACTATGTTCGTTTTGTCCATTCGATGCTTAATGTTATATTGTTATTTCAATATTTGTTTAGTATGATATGAATGGCTCAGATGTGTATAATCTAGATGTTTATTTTTGATTTAATTGATAGAATACTTGTTATCGTAGAAGAGAGTTACGCGGTGCTACATTTAATTCTTGAGTCTTAGGTTGGGTAGGCGAAAGAAGATATACTTTCTTTCTGAGCGTTCTCAAAGGTCTCAAGCTGTCAAAGGTAATTCTCTATTTGTATTCCAATAAATTCTTCAAGTAATATATGAACATACTCATGCCATCTTTGTGAACAGCATAGCTAATCTTACTGTCTGCCTCGGGCACCGGAAAGCCCTGAGAGGGATCCACGAAAACTAACCACCCAAGCAGTTTACCCTATAGCAGAAGCCTTGTGGGCCTACAGAACTACATGGATAAACACAACAGGTCACACTCCTTATGAACTTATTTATGGAAAACAAGTCTTGTTTCCCATAGAGTTTCAGATTCAAAATTTCAAAATGGAAATTCAGTTAGGACTTGATCTAACAAAAGGACAGAAGCACAGGCTGGAGCAGATTAATGAATTGGATGAGATCACACAAGATGCAGTCCAGAGAACAAGCATAGTCCAACAACAAAGGACTAGATGGCATGATAAGTACATCAATGGAAAGAAATTTAAAGAATGTGACTGGGCTCTCTTATTTGATTCAAAGTTCAAGGATTTTTCAAATAAATTTCAGACTCATTGGCTTGGGCCATATGAGATTGTGAAAATCTTTGAAAATGGAACAATAAAAATCATGACAATAGATGAAGGAAAGGTAGCCTTTCTTGTAAATGGACACAGACTGAAATTGTATCATAAGCCACTTTCAAGAAGGAATTTGTCAAGAAATTTCAAGATAACATTGATACGAAGTTAGTGAAGAAGAAGGATTCTTCTTCACTAACTTAATTGCATTCTTCTTCAATCATATATAAAAAATAAAAATAAAAAATAAAATAAAATAAAATAAAAAATATATATAAAAATAATAAAAAATATATATAAAAATAATAATAAAAATGTATAAACATGAAAACCAATCATTGATTGGCATGTTTATACAGAAAATCTAAGGTAAAAATCAGAGTTCTTCTGACACTTTAGATTTTCAAAAATTGTTCTTCTCTGCAATTAAGTATCATAAAACCATAAGTTGCAGATTCACTTTACATGTTCATGATCCATTTCATTTATTCCATCCATATCTCACTTTATCCATGATCCATCTCATACTTCACTCCATCCATATTTCACTTCATTCCATTCCATACTTCATTCCATCCACATTTCACTTCATTCCATTCCATACTTCATTCCATTTCATATTTCAGAGTTTTTATAGGTACATTCTGTAGCTACCTGTTCTGCAGCCAAAACCATTCTGCAGCCAATTGATTCTGAAAAATCCACTTCAGTAAACAGAGGAAGAATCAAAGAAGATTATGGAGCCTAAAGGACCAATATTCTTCAGATGAAAGACAAAGCACACCAAAGTAGCAAAATTTAAAAAATGCCAAGGTAAAATTGCATGAAATTATTTTGATAACAAGTCATTAAAGGTATAATGTGTTTAGATCATATGTTTTCCTAAGTTATTTTATGATTCAAATTTATCAAACCCCTATCATAAACATTCCTCGACCAAATTCCTTTCAACCAGCTCCATAACAAACTATCATTAATTGAAAGCTAACAGTCATAACCTAGAAGTGACCTATTAGGTCACGTCATCAGACCACGGCATTCATTGATGATTTTTTATATCTCCATAAGATTTTTTCGCAGTCATTCATTCCATGACAAACTCTTATACCCAATTATCCTTATGATTTACCACTACCCTGTTCCATTCACACCCACTCAATGCTATTTCTTTCCGTAGCCAAACCCTCATCTGTAGAGAAGACACTTTAGGGAAAGACAACCCTTCACAGTTGCTTTTTCTTTAAGAACATGAAAAGAGAAGTGAATTGAAGCCAAAGAAAGGAAGCAATTTTCATCAAGAAGAAATGGGGCTTATTGTCAAGTCAAAGCCAATTGGAACCAAGTATTTAGAAGGTTATCCTCGGATTAAAGGGTTATTGCAACAGGCAGGATGGCTGAGCTTTATAGAGAAATTTAATGGATTTCATAAAGAAATCACAAAGTCATTTGCTAGATCATTCAATGGAGAAGAAGTGGAGATTGGGGATATCAAATTCTCCATCATAGAGTCCTTCATAGCAGAAGTAACAGAGCTGCCAAGGCAGGGAGAACGATGGTTTAAAAACAAAGAATTTCACAATGAGGCTTGGAGACAAATGTTGAAGAACCCAGGTATGGACACTATAGTGTTTAAGAAAGGCATTCTTAGTTCGGCTTTGAAGAATAAATGGAGGAATATGCAATTAATCTTACAAAAGTTCATACCATGTGAAGGTAGATTTGGTACTTTGTATGTTTATCACATTAGGCTCATGATGAATTTCCTAGATGAAGAAATAAATTTTCCATTTTTCCTACTTAATAGTTTGAGAAGTATGTCTTCAAATGTCCAAAAAAAGCTTCAGTTCTTAGAGACTACCTTACATCATCATGGATTAATTAAAATGTTAATTGAGTTTCATCTGAAGAAGATAAGAGATAATTGGGATGAATTCCTCTTAAAAAACCACTTTGAAGAACCTAGAGAAACATTGTCTAAAGAAAAACCTGTGAGAAGAATTAAGAGGGGAAAAGATGTTAAAACTGTTGAAGTCAAGCCTAATGTATCAACACAGGAAGACAGTGATGAAATAATCTCTAAGAAGTTGGTAAAAATCAAGAAACAACTCAAGAATAAAAGGAAGGAGGAATTGACAAATGTGTGTGTTGAAGAAGATGATGTAAAAGATGAAAATCCACCCAAATTAAGAAGAAGTTCCAGGCTTAAAGGCATGGTGAAAAAGACATGCATTAAGGGAACTGAAATCATAAACATTGAAGAAGAAGAAGTTCCAATTCAGACCCCAGTTGACAGATCTCATGTATACCAATATGAAGAAAACTCTGGTAGAAGAACTCCAGATGTAGATCCAGCTTAGCAGCGGTTTTATGACCATGTGGAATCATTAGAGAGAAAAGCCTCAGAGAACAAAGAAAGGTCCCCCAGTCCATAAGAACCTCCAATTGAAAAATTTAAAAGTGACAATTATGAATTGGAGATACTGAATAACCATATTAAGAATGAAAATGAAATCCTAAGGGAGCAAGTTAAATTGAAATGAAGCATTAACAGTACTCTCTCTCAGAAAATGGAAGGGTTATATAAAGCAAACAAGAAGTTGAAGAAAAGGAACAAGAAGTTGATCAGGGCACTCATTAACCTGAAGTTCAAGACACCCATAAAGAAACCCAGGATGGCATTAACCACCAGAAGAAGCAGAAAAAGAAGGTTAGATGTCCTTGCAGAGGTATCAGTACAAATGGAATGAAATTGCATGAGGACATGCAAAAGTTTTGTAGTGGGGGTATGTTGAGCCCTAAAAGTGTCTTCTACTTTGCCAAATTCCACTTTATCTTATCATTCCTTTTGTCATTTATATACCTAAAAGATCAATAAGAATGATTAAAATCACTTAAGAAATACATGCAATGACTAACTTGATTGTACTTTTGTGGTTTTGTTGTCTTAATGATTTCTGAGCAGTTTTAGCTACAGAATACAGTCATTTTATAACCAGTTACACATTCCGTAGCCATTTTGGTGTTTGAACATATTACAGGTGTCATCTGAAGAAAATGAGTATATGGTTAGATTCTAAATCTTTCCTACATTGTTCCTTGTCACCCACGAAGGCTGAATCAAAATCTGGAGATGCTTGTGCACGTGGTCAAACCAAGAGTTTGAGAAGCAGATTTCTATAAGGATAAGGACTCTTGATTTGCTTTCAGCAAATCACGAGTCCTAGAAAAGAGTTTTAGTTTGATTTTGACTTTAGAATACACCTGTTCCTACTTTCATTCAATAACAGTTATGTAATTGCCTATAATTTAGCTCAGTGAGACCGAGGAAACAAGTTAACTTTTATTCTGCTAAGACTGTGATACTCTGTTTCGAAGCATTTTTGATAATAATAAGAGGCATAACTTTGATGTTTTCTTGAAGACAAACTTAAAGAGTTAAAGATTTTCATACCAACTTGGTAGCAGAGAGCCCCTGCTATCTGAGGAGGCTTTCACATGCTTTCTAGATAAGTAACTTTTAATTATGTGTTGTTATATTTTTCACTTAAATAGTTTTCTGAGTTTATATCTTTTAGTATCATGTCTTGTTTTGTTTGTTCAACTAACAGATCCTCATGATGTTATAGTTAGTCCTTTCTTAAAAAAGTTTTCCAATGTATCTCTATTCACTGAATGGATTTAATTGTGACATCTTGAGTTACCAGCATTTTGGTTTTTGTCATTTAGATTTTTAATATCCTGCAGCCACTCTTTTTCTTAAAAATCTTTTCCAACATATCACTATTGACTGAATAAGATTTGGTTGTACGATGATAAGTTAATTAGGTTGTATTTCTTGTTCTGCAATTAGATAGAAGATCTTCATATTGTTACAAATAGTCTCTTCTTAAAATTTTTCCAATAAATCTCTACATCGCAGAAAAGACCTAATTGTAATACTGTGGGTTACTTGTTGTTTAAAAGATTCTTATCTCATTATATCTAGTCTCCTTCAATGAACTATTCCAATAAATCTCTAGTTGATGAATGGGACCTAGCTGTGATGGCATAAGAAGTTTAAATATTCATAGAAGATTCTTAGCATATTGTAGCAATTTTCTTCTTAAGCTGTTCCAAAATATCTTTAATATATGAATAGGATTGCACTACAATATTCTAAGTTACTGTCTGTTTTTAGGAAGATCCTCATCACATTGGAGTTCGATCTCTTCTACAAACTATTCCAACAAACCTCTAACCAAAGGATTAGGTTGAATTATAATGTCTTGAGTTACATTTCATGTTCATTTGCAAGTTAGGACATCCATGGATTAGAATGTTTTGTTTTTCATCATTAGGAACAGAATTTACAATTACACTCTGTTTTGAGTCTAAGGTTCTCTTTTCTTTCCTTTTTGTCATAGATTTTATGTCATCCTTTTAACATAGAATAGCATACTTAAACTCAAACACAACAAAACTCAAAAACATCAACAAAACACTGAAAACAATGAAATAAGAATAAGGATATTTAGACACATATAGTGCAAGCATACCTCATCAGTTTACAAGCCCTGGTCGATAATTTATGCTATCAATTCAGGACACTGAATTGACTAAACAGTACACAATGAATTCTCACTAATCTCAGTAAAGGTCTTAGTGCTACCTTAAAGGAAAGATATCAGTGCCATGATAATGATAAGACCTTGGTGTCATGACAGAGGTAGGATAATGATCTCGATGCTCTATAGTGCAGAAAACTCGAGCTAGTACAGTCAAAGGAATCCGTATCACCTCAGAGATATGACAGTGTTGAGATTTTCATGATCATCTCTACGTTAAGAATGTTGAAAGCAAAAGAGCAATCAAGAAGCAAAAGACAGTCAAGAGAACTAGTGTCTTGATCTTGGACTGGCTAGTAGGTCAAGTGATCAAGAGATCATGTGTTTTTCTCAAAATTGAAAATGCTTAAAACTGTATCGAACCTGAGCGACCGGATAGGTCTCGTCATTCTGATTCTGGCACCGCGAACGGTTCAAAAACTAATGTCGTATGAGGAAGATATCGCGTTCTAATCGTTTTCCTAAATAGCGAAAAAAAATTTGATAGAAGTTTCTAGGTTGCCCAGTCAACATGCAAGTACAATCAGCAGGTGTCATATACTAGGAATATTCCCTGTCCTCAAATCCAGTCATATTTGGACACATGGTTATTTCTGGACCGTTGGATGGAGATGTATGTGTTTTATAATGCATTGTTGGATGGGTGACACATGGCAAGCCTGGAGGCTACCACGTGTCCCCAGGAGGTTAGTACGAAATTTTGGTGGATTTGGGTGGTTCGACCTTGCAACCTTTGACGCGTGCACAAAAGGTCTTAACCATTCGGGCTACCACGTAGTTCTTACCCGTATAGTTTGCCGCATAAATTTATGTTGTATTGGTTTAATATTTGGAGGATGGACCGCCAGCGGTCCCAACCCACTGGCGGCCCCATTGAAGATGGTCACATGTAATGTTGAAAATCACGACATCAAACAGTTTAACTGATGGTTGCAACAAACCATTACTCCAGTGGTTACGAAGATGTGGTCACAAGTGAACCCGTTACATAAAACTTGAATGTGAACGGTTTCATAACCCTTAACCTCCAGTGGAAAACTATAACGGTCACATACACAGTTTGCATGGTAATGAATGCCACGGTTTTCGGAACCTTGATGACTTCGGGTTCCACTCCATTGCAATGCGGATTTTTAAAACCATAATCGCGGAGTTTAAGGTGGGGGGTCGGCTTGTGACCACCCCGCCCTAACCACTAGACTTCGATACAAACAGTTTATTCTGGTGAAGGCTTTAGTGCCGGCTAAAAATTCGGGATTGTTGCCAAATTATTGCAGTTCTCCACAATTAGTGGAGGTTTTCTAGCTGATACTGGGAAAAAGCTTTGGGAGGTCAATTTTCAACCAATTTGGGTGAAACAAAAGTCTACCTAAACTAATTTATGCATTCTAAAGCCACTGGTGCAGAGAAAACAACCATTAGAAGCTTGTAAACTTGTATTTGCAATTTTGATCATAATGACAAAGAGGGACATGCCATTGGGAGCTAGACCAGCAGATGTATCCCAGGAGGGATAAATTGCTTCATCATGCCTGTTGTGTAAAACTTATGTGTGTTGTTATTTATCTGTTATACATTGTTGTACAGTGTTATTTAGGCTTATTTTCATGCTTAAAACTCACAAATTCATCTATGTTTCATGATTAAAATACTCATTCCTTAAAAAAACAAATGGAGACAAATTGTACATGTTTTTTTTTTTTTAATATTGAAAGGACACTTAGCACAACAAACCAATACACTCCTTTTAGATTAGGTTGGTATCGGAGCTAGATTTTATTCTCTAGTGTTTTTGTGTGCAAATATTGTTTAACTGTTTGCAAGTGTTCACATGCTTACTAGGGTCAAGCTTGAGAGAGGAAAAGGCAAATTGGTGGAAGCAAGAGGCTCTCAAAGTGAGCCACAGCAAAAGAGGGCAAGATTGCCACATTCTTCACCACCTAGTTCACCTCCAAAAGAAGCAGAAGAAACATTAAGCATGCCTCCAAAGGAAGAAGAAATCCATGAAGAGGTGGATCCAAAACAAGAAGAAAGAGTGTTCAGGAAAGCATTCCTTGACATGACTGAAATGGTGAGTCCTTTATTAAGAAAGGAATGAAATACTAGAAGGAGATAGATCCAAACTTCACAAGGAAGGTCAAGGATCATTAGGAAGTCACAATGATGAAGATAAATCAAAGAAGGGCAATGGAGGCAGTGGCAAGTCACCATCCTCACCTTCATCGTCATCATCCTCTACTTCATCTTCGGTACACCAGTCACACAAGTCAAAGAACACTAGTAAAAGTCATTTTCTAAAACTTAATGTTAAGTTTGAATTGCCAATGTTTAATGGTGAAGTCAATACAGAAAAGCTTGATAATTGGATTAGGAAATTGAAGGTCTATTTGAGAATTCAGAACCTTCATGATGATGATACCAAAATCCAACTAGCTTCATTGAGGATGGAAGGTGCAGCACTTGTTTGGTGGGAAGCCAAGACAAAGGAGGAGATCAAGAAGCATGGTAAGATTATCCTATCATGGAGTGATTTCATTACTGCAATAAAACAATAGTTTTATCCATTAGCTCACATGTAGAAAGCCATAATGAACTGCCAAAATTTTAGACAATTGAAAGGACAAAATGTGCAAGAATACACCCAAGAATTTAGGAGAAGAGCTCTCTTATTAGGGATAGATTTGCAGAGTCAAGATACTTTGCTCAAGTACATAGGAGGCTTACATAGCTACCTAAAACATATTATTCTCATGTTTAACCCTACAAGTCTAAATGAAGTTTGTGTTCAAGCCACACATCTAGAAGCTAGAGGGAAAAATATTACTGATGAAGGTAGGAAGAAACCTTTTAAGGGGAAAAACAAAGAGAAGAACTCAAAAGGTAAGGGCAAAAAGAATGCATCTGTCAAGAAAGAGAGAGAAAAAGTGGTTTGTAAACATTGTTCCAGAGAAGGCCATGAAGAGAAAAATTGTTGGAAATTACACCCTGAAAAGAGACCCAAGTATAACAATAACAAAGGGAAGCAAAAAACTGCAGCTACAACTCAACATGACTTAGGAGAGGATTCAGGTGATGAATCAAATATTACAACCATAAGATTGAGGAACATGAAGGGGAAAGAAATTGAAACAAAACCTAGTACTAGTACATCAAACTATCACATACAAGCTCCAAATGAAGAAGAGAGAATTGCACTGTTTCATGTGAGGGTCATATCCAAACATACCAAGATTGACATATTGTTTGACAGTGGGTCACAAGCGAACTTAATCTCTAAAGAATTAGTCAAAAAACTTAATCTTCAGACCATTCCACATCCAAAACCATATCCACTTGGGTGGATTTATAAGGATGCAAATTTACAGGTTTCAAAGAAGTGCATATTGCACTTTGCAATAACTGCACATTTTGTTGACACAGTTGAATTAGATGTGGTTCCACTTGATATTACAAGTATTGTGTTGGACGGTCCTTACTTGTATGACAAGAAATTGATCTTCCATCGCCATGAGAACAAATACCATTTATTCAAATATGGCAATGAGTACATTGTTAGAGCACATCGCAAGAAGACAAATATTGAAATGGTAAATGATAAACAGGGAAAAAGGCTAGTGAATTAAAGTAAGAATTTTGTTCTTCTAATGATTAAGCCTAAAGCTGATGTTAATCATGAAACATTTGAAGATTGTGATCTTAAGTTAAAATCATATTTATATGATGTAGTTGATGCACATCATGAGATGTTTCAAGAGCCAACGGGATTTCCTCCAAAAAGGGAGATTCAACATGAGATTCAATTGCAACAAGATTTTTCTCTTCCAAACATCGGCATGTATCGCATGTCGATAATGGAGAATGCTGAAATTAAGAGGCAAATCAAGGACATGCTGAACAAAGGACTCATAAGGCCAAGCACTTCGCCATGTGGTTCACCCATAGTCTTGATTCCGAAAAAAAATGGGACTTGGCACATGTGTATAGACTTCAGAGCTTTGAACAAAATAACGGTAAAGAATCGATACCCACTCCCAAGGATAGATTATTTGCTAGATCAGCTAAAATAAGCAAATTTTTTCACTAAGTTAGATTTACAAAGTGGATATCATCAAGTAAGAATTGCAGAAAGTGATATATGGAACACTGCATTCAAAACCAAACAAAGACTCTTTGAGTGGTTGGTTATGCTATTTGGTTTGTGTAATGCACCGGCGACTTTCATGTGCGTTATGGATAATGTTTTGCGTCCATTTATTGATGACTTTGTAATTGTGTATTTAGATGATATACTCATTTTCAGCAAAACAAGAGAAGAACATGTCTTGCATGTGAAAAGGGTGCTTGATGTTTTTAAGAAGGAGAAATTATTTCTTAAGACGTCAAAGTGTAAATTCAGAGAGACTTCTCTGGTTTATTTGGGACACATTGTAGGAGGAGGCGAGTTGAGAATTGGTCCTTCTAAAGTGGAAGCCATTGTGAATTGGCCCGCTCCCAAAACAGTTACCGAGGTAAGAAGTTTCTTAGGCGCAGCTCAGTATTGGAGAAAGTTTATAGCTAGCTTTTTTGCCATAGCAGCTCCTATGCATGCAGTGACAAGTGTGAAGAAAGGCTTCCAATGGGGAGGCAAACAACAACAAGCTTTTGAAGCTTTAAAAGACAAGATCAGTTCAGCTCCGGTCCTTGCATTACCTAATTTGACACAACCATTAGAGGTACAAACCGATGCTAGTGATTATGCCATGGGCACAGTGCTTTTGCAGCATGGTGAGCCTATCGTTTTTCATTCTGAAACATTCAATGGTGTTGTAACTAATTATCCTACATATGACAAAAAGTTGTGTGCATTGGTACAAAGCGTCAAGAAGTGAAAACACTACTTGATGGGGAAAGAGACGATTATACATACCGATCACCAACCATTACAGTACTTGCAGTCGCAAACAAAATTGCAGCGATCACGACATTTCAGGTAGATGGGATTTCTTCAATAGTTTCACTTGGTTATAAGGTACAAAAAAAGGTAGTTTCAATAAAGTTGTTGATATGCTTTCAAGGCCAATTATAAGTGCTTCTACTTTACTTAAAAGTGATTCTATTGTACATGAGAGTTACATAGAACAATATGCACATGACGCTGATTTTCAAGATGTGTATGCTAGTTTGAGTGAAAGGAATCAAGTTGATGAAAATGATTATCACATGCATAACAATTTGTTGTTTAATTTGGGCAAGTTGTATATACCACAAGGAGAGAAACTTAGTGTCATGAGAGAGGCTCATTCGTCTCTTATCGCTGGACACTTTTGGGTAAGCAAAACAGTGGCACATCTATAGAGATATTGCTATTGGCCTCGCATAATAGATAGTGTGTCACGTTTTATAAGAGGTTATTCTAGGTGTGCAACAAGCAAGCCTAGCAATAGTAAGCTTGGGTTGTACACGCCACTACCGGTACCATCAAGGCCATGGGAGAGTGTCTCCATGGACTTTGTTGGAGGTCTACCTATGTCAAAAAAACAACATGATTATCTTTATGTAGTTGTGGATAGATTCAATAAAATGTGTATACTTATGTGATGTAAGAAAACCATTACTACTGAACAAACTACTGAACTTTATTTTCAACATATATGGGTTCATTATGGATTGCAACTTTTATTATTAGTGACAAGGATTTCAAGTTCATTGGGAATTTTTGGTCCAATCTTTGGAAGATGATGGACACAAAGTTGAAAAAGAGTACTACTTTTCATCCGCAAACTGATAGCCAAACCGAAGTGGTGAACAAAACCGTTGTGCATCTATTGAGAGGATATTGCAACAAACATCCCAAGATGTAGGATGAAAAACTGCATTACATTCAGCACGCTTACAACCAGGCCAAGCACTCTTCTACAAATACTTCACCTTTTGAAGCTTGCTTTGGGTATATGCCGAAATTGCCATTAGACTTCATCTTTGAAAAGGATGTTGCAATTGATGGGCATAGTGATATTGACAAAGATCGAAAGTTCATTGAGCAAATTCAAATTATTCATCAACAAGTTCAAGAACAACTTGAGAAGAGTCAAAGCAAATACAAGGAGAGGCATGACAAATATATAGTTGACCACAAGTTTCAAGAAGGAGATGAGGTATGGTTGCACATAAGCAAAGAAAGGATGCAAGGAGAAAGTAAAAAGCTCAAGCCCATTCACTATGGTCCATTCAAGATCATCAAACAAGTTGGTAATAATGCATTTCAACTTGACTTGCCTTCATATATGTAAATGTATTCCGTTTTCAATGTGGAAAATTTACGTTTGTATGAGCCTCCTTTGATTGATGATCAAGGGAGTGATATTCAACTGCCATCTATAGAAGATTTCTCGCCAGAATTTCTGGATGAACTCAAGGAGGATACCATACTTGACAGAAGGACACACACTTATAAGAGGGGAAGTGTCGATTATCTTCGAATTGGGCTCAAAGGCAGCAAACCAAGTAAAGCAAGGTGGATGGAAGTTGTAAAAGTGAGAAAGTTGTACCCTCATCTTCTGAACAGGTAATTAAAGTCTTTTGGAGTCCAAAATCTTCCTAATGGGGAGGTGTGATCAAGAGATCATGTGTTTTGCTCAAAATTTAAAGTGCTAAAAAATGTATCGAACCTGAGCGACCGGATAGGTCATGTCGTTGACATTACAGCGCTGCAAACGGTTCGAAAAACCGATGTCATATGAAAAAGATATCGCATTCTGATTGTTTTCCTAAACAACGAAAATTTATGACAAGAGTGACTGGGTTGCCCAGTCAACATGCAGGTACAGTCAGTAGGTTCCATATACTGAGAATATTCCCTATCCTCAAATCCAGTGATATTTCAACACATGACTATTTATGGACCGTTGGATGGAGATGTATGTGTTTTATTATGCACTGTTAGATGGATGACATGTGGCAGCCCAGAGGTTGCCACGTGTCCCCAGGGGGTTAGTGTAAAATTTTGGTTTAGTCAGGGGGTTCTACCCCGCGACCTCCGGGGCGCACACAAGGGTCTTCACCATCCGGGCTACCACATAGTTCTTACTCATATAGTTTTCCACATAAATTTATGTTGTATTGGTTTTGTAAAAAAATTGAATAACTGATATGTTATCCACCGAGATTCTCCTGATCATACACTATTTTAGCTTCATGCATAATACAGAATCTCTTCTACCATTGATCATCACATGCGGAAATAAAATCAATTGCATGCACACATTAAAACCATAAACAATCACACATATGAACACAGTATTTCATGGGAAAGCTTAAAGCTGAAAACCCAAACTATCTGTATATTATATGTCATATAGATCATGTAACAGTCATTGTACAAAGCTCCTCACAAGCTCTCAGCACAACCTCCAATTGCTACACACTAATCAAGTTAGATCTAGCAAAACACATGCTCCAATCTCTGCCCCCTGATAGCCAACCTCTATTGCGTAATCAATGTTGTAGGATGGCTCATTAAATAACTTGAACCACCTTGCTTGTACTGCGCAATCCTCATGGGATCCTCCAATCACTGGTTGTTGCAAATATGTAACAGTATACTCACAACTGATAGTTAACCTGCTCTTTCACCTATCTCTGCATTGGTCTCCACTGAAACTGTCTATGCACTGAAGTTAACTGATGTATTCTTTAGTTGATTAATGAGTTTATAATTAGTGAATTAATTAATAATTAATTCACATCACTCTTCACTAGTGTATTAATCAGTTAGACTAAATACAACTAGCTCAACTATGTTTAGATTAGTTAAACTGAACACAACTCCATTAACTCCTCAATCAACTCCACCAAACTCTGTCACATGAGTTCTAACTAAAGTATCCATGCAATAACTCCACTTAACCCTCAGGAATAGCGTAATTCCTTCTGTCAGCTCCTGTGCCACATCTGTGCACTTAACTGAAGTGCTCCAAGAGAATAAGATAATGTTTATAGTCCAAATATTATTAAGAGCTAATAATATTAGACATATCTATTTTTAGACTGGCAATCTAAAAATAGATTCCGCCCAATATGTCTAAAAATAGAAGTCCATCTATTTTTCTCGACTTGACCAACCATCCACAAATAGCATCCTGCAACTCATAGAACATGATCCATATGTCTAAAAATAGACATAGTCTAAAAATAGACTTTGCGCCAAAAATACCCTGCGGGCCCACTTAGTGAAGGCGAATTCTTTCCACTAAGCTCCTCATCTTGTTGCAATCTCAACACTCCCTCTCAACAAGATAAGGATTATCTGCAACCCCTATCCTGCCCCTGTGGTATTCAAATTTGCTCCTGGTGAGCGCCTTCGTCAAGATATCAGCATCCTGATCCTCCGTAGGAATGTATGAAAGTAACATGACCTTCCGCTGCACACAATCTCTGATATGATGATACCGGATGTCGATGTGTTTGGATCTATCATGAAATACTGGATTAGCCGAGAGTTTGATGCAACTCTGGTTATCACAATAAATCACAGTAGGCTCCAAGTGTGAACCGAACAACCCGACCAGGATCTTCCTCATCCATATAGCCTCGCATGTAGCCAAACTCGCTGCCATATACTCGGCCTCTGCTGAACTGAGTGCCACGGATCTCTGCTTCCTGCTGTACCAAGAAAATGCTGTCGACCCGATACTGAAAATCCCTCCAGATGTGCTCTTTCTGTCTGTTGGGCTCCCTGCCCAATCTGCATCCGTGAAGCCACATAGCTTCACCTCATCCGACTGTCTGTACCATAATCCATATCTCGATGTGCCTCTAAGATATCTCAATACATGCTTGCCTGCCTTCCAGAAGAGCTTGGTTGGCTTAACCATAGCTTGTGAAAGCTGGTTTACAGCATAGCATATGTCGGGTCGTGTATTGACCAGATACATAAGCGACCCCACCAACTGTCGATAAACAGTGGCATCCACTATCTCCGCCGAAGTAGCATCCTCCTTCCTCCATCCACCAGGAAGAGGAGTATCAACAGGCTTGCAGCCATGCATGTTGAACTTCTCTAGTATCTCTCGGGCATACTTGCCTTGAGAAACAAATAGTCCATCACTGCGCTGCCAAATTTCCAATCCCAGGAAATAATGAAGGAGGCCCAAGTCCTTCATCTCAAACTCCTTTGCAAGATCAGCCTTGCATGAGTGTATCAACAATTCATCACGTGTCAAAATCAAATCATCTACATAAAGTACAATGATCAGCAACTTACCCTCCACCACAATCTGGTATAGGTTAGGATCCGCCTCACTCTTGGAGAATCCAAGTCCGGTGAAATAACTGTCTATCCGTGTGTACCAAGCACGAGGTGTTTGTTTCAACCCATACAACGCTCTCTTGAGCCTGCACACATGCGACTCGCTGCTGAAGATCTCGAAACCTTCGGGCTGCTCTATGTACACCTCCTCCTCAATGACTCCGTTGAGGAACGCAGTCTTCACATCCATCTGATGAATGTACCACCCCATCTGCGCTGAGAGAGCAAGAATCGTCTGTATGGAAGAATACCTTGCGACAGGTGCAAAGGTCTCCTCATAATCGATCCCCTCAATCTGTGAAAAGCCTCGGGCAACAAATCTTGCCTTATACTTCTCCACACTCCCGTCAGCTGCCTGCTTCACTTTGTAGATCCATCTCGAACCCACCACTGATTTCCCTTCCGGCCTTGGGACAATCTCCCATGCACTGTTTCTGACAATCGAATCATACTCTTCCACCATGGCATCTACCCATGCGGGATCCTCCACAGCTTCCTCGAAAGAGGATGGCTCCATCACGATACACTTGCTCATAAGAGCCATGTATCCAGTATACCGGTCAGGTGACTGTCTCTGTCTGCACTGTGATGTAGGTGCTCCTACAACCTTCTCTGCATCTTGAGCCAGTCGCTCAGCTTTTGTAGTGCGCTTCCGCCCTCTGATGGTTGGCGCTGCATGAGTGGTCTCTTCCACTCCATGAACCTCCTCTTGTGGCTAATCCACATCCTGAGGCTCATCCTTAGGAACTAATAGCTCCTCCTCTGCATGTAAGTGTAGCTCCCTCTCAAGTGAACACTTCATGGATTTCTCCTCATGAAATTTGATATCCCGTCGCACAACAGTCTTGTGACTGTCTGGAAAATACACACGATAGTTGTGGGGCGTATCAGTGTACCCCACAAATATCCCAACCTCTGCAGTCGGCTCCAGCTTCTTCCTGGCATCCTTAGTCACATGAATGTAAACAGGTGAACCAAAAATCCTCAAATGGGAAATATCAGGCTTCTTACCAGAAAACGCCTCCTCGGGTGTACTCATGCCAAGTATCATGTGAGGACAACGGTTCTGCACATATACTGCAGTATTGCATGCCTCAGCCCACAAGTGTATGGGAAGGCCCTGATCATGCAACATCGCCCGTGCAGCACCCATGATCGTTCTGTTCTTCTGCTCAAAAACCCCATTCTGCTGTGGGTTATGAGGTGCTATGAGCTCTCTTCAAATTCCTTCTACACTGCAAAAGTCCTTGAATTCGCCAGAGATGAATTCACCACCATTGTCGCTCCTAAGAGCCTTCACCTGCTTCCCCGATTCTTTCTCAACCAATGCCTTGAACTCACAGAACTTTGAGTATGTCTCGCTCTTCTTCTGCATGAAGAAGATCCAGCACTTCCGAGAAAAATCATCAACAAATATCACATAGTACCTGTGCTTTGCTGTCGAAGCTACTGAGAAAGGTCCACACACGTCTGTGTGAATTTTCTCAAGGATCGTCGTGGCGCGACTATCCTTCTCGTGAAAGGTGGCTTTCACAAATTTTCCCAAGGTACACCCCTTGCACTGATCTGACTGCGCAAGAGTGCCTTTAGGAAGCCCAGTAGAAATCTGTTGCAGTATCTTCAAAGCTCCATGGTGAAGGTGGCCCAATCTTCGGTGCCACAACTCGCCATCATCTCGGCTCACCACTCCTTCTGCCTTGCCTGCCATTGCTGCGCAGCCATCTACCTGCAATTGATAAAGGTTCTTAACTCGAACCCCTATCCTCCGGGTCTCACTAGTTGCCTTACTGCGCAGGAAAGTCTTTCCCTCGCTAAAGACAACATCATATCCCTTGTCTTCTAACATCGCCACAGAGATAAGATTCTTCTTCAATCCTGGAACATGCATCACTTCCTTCAATCTGAAGGGTTTACTAGACTCCCTCTCAAAGGAAATGGTACCGATACCGGTCGCACTGTATCTACCATCATCGCCCATCTCGATGTGCACTCCAAGATCTTTCTCATCCAGATCAGTAAACAAATCTCGATCTCCTGTCATGTGAAAAGACGCACCACTGTCCAGAAACCATACTGATCCCACCACACTTGAGACCAAGCATGCGATCAGCGAAAAATCCAGCTCAAACTGCGAGGCTAAGGCCTCTCCAGCTACAGATCCAGCAGCCTGCTTATTTTTCTTCTTCTGCGGACAATTTGTGGCATAATGTCCGTGTTGGTGACAATGAAAGCACTTCACCTTGGACATGTCCTGCTTCTTGCCTTTCGCACCGGAATGAGAAGATTTCTTGCTCTTCCCCTTCTTTGCTTTGGCAGCCAAAGTGAAATTCTCTTCATCAGAGTTCTTTGATGATGATCCATCCCTAGTACTCCACCTTATCTCCTCTTGCACAAGATCTGACCAAAGTCGCTCCCATCCTGGAAATTTCTCCCGACCATTGACAGAGTCCTGATAGGAATGCCAACTCTTCGGAAGCCCAAGGAGAGCCAAGCTCACCAAGTCCTTGTCATCAACAGTAACCCCCACACTTCCCAGCTCATCCCTGCATTGGATGAACTTCGTGAGGTACTTGGGCATACTGTCGCCTTTCTCCATTTTTATGTTTCTGAGTCTATCCTTGAGCGCCAACTTCCTCTGGTCACTCTTGCTTTGAAATAAATCTGTCAAATATTTCCACATCAAGAATGGAGAAGCCTTACCATGAAGGTTGGACACTATGTGATCCTTCACACCTTCCAACAGAATCCTTCGACACTTTGCTGTCTTCTTTTGCCATGCGTCAAGTACGGCAGCATTGCTAGAAGCAGGTTTTGGAATTTCTGCATCTATGAACTCCTTCAACCCATTGTCATCCAGCACCGCCTCCATCCTGTCCTTCCATGCAATATAATTCGAGCTGCCCTCAAGGGCATACTCCAATCGCAATCCGTTGAAAAACATCTCAACTTGAACACCAAGAAAACACTGCTGCAAATTCGAATTCCACCAACACAAAACTCAACCGCTTCAATGTTTTGCAATTGCTCCAATGATCAATATCGCTCTGATACCATGTAGAAAATTTGAATAACTGATATTTTATCCACCGAGATTCTCCTGATCACACACTATTTTATCTTCATGCACAATATAAAATCTCTTCTACCATTGATCATCACATGCAGAAATAAAATCAATTGCATGCACACATTAAAACCATAAACAATCACACATATGAACACAGTATTTCATGGAAAAGCTTAAAGCGGAAAACCCCAACTATTTGTATATTATATGTCATAGAGATCATGTAATAATCATTGTACAAAGCTCCTCACAAGCTCTCAGCACAACCTCCAATTGCTACACACTAATCAAGCTAGATCTAGCAAAACACATGCTCCAATCTCTGCCACTTGATAGCCAAACTCTATTGCGTAATCAATGCTATATGATGGCTCATTAAATAACTTGAACCACCTGACTTGTACTGCGCAATCTTCATGGACTCCTCCAATCACTGGTTGTTGCAAATATGCAACAGTATAGTCACAACTGATAGTTACCCTGCTCTTTCACCTATCTCTGCACTGGTCTCCACTGAAATTGTCTATGCACTGAAGTTAACTAATGTATTCTTTAGTTGATTAATGAGTTTATAATTAGTGAATTAATTAATAATTAATTCACACCACTCTTCACTAGTATATTAATCAGTTAAACTAAATATAACTAGTTCAACTATGTTTAGATTAATTAAACTGAACACAACTCCATTAACTCCTCAATCAACTCCACCAAACTCTGTCACATGAGTTCTAACTTAAGTATCCATGCAATAGCTCCACTTAACCCTTAAGAATAGCGTAATTCATTCTGTCAGTTCTTGTGCCACATCTATGCACTTAACTGAAGTGTTCCAAGAGAATTAAGATAATGTTTATAATCCAAATATTATTAAGAGCTAATAATATTCGACATATCTATTTTTAGACTGACAATCTAAAAATAGATTCTGCCCAATATGTCTAAAAATAGAAGTCCATCTATTTTTTCCGACTTGACCAACCATCCACAAATAGCATCTTGCAACTCATAGAACATAATCCATATGTCTAAAAATAGACATAGTCTAAAAATAGACTTTGCGCCAAAAATAGCCTGCAGGTCCACTTAGTGAAAGCGACTTCTTTCCACTAAGCTCATCATCTTGTTGCAATCTCAACAGGTTTAATATTTGGAGGGGGGGACCACCAGCGGTCCCAACCCGCTGACGGCCCCATTGAAGATGGTCACATGTAATGTTGAAAAATCACAACATCAAATAGTTTAACCGACGGTTGCAACAAATCATTACTCCAACGGTTACGAATATGTGGAAAAAGTGAACCCGTTACATAAAACTTGAATGCGAACGATTTCAGAACCCTTAACCTCCAGCAGAAAACTATAACAGTCACATACGCAGTTTGCATGGTAATGAATGCCACGGTTTTCAGAAACTTGATGACTCTGAGTTTCACTCCATTGTTATGCAGATTTTTAAAACCATAACTACGGGGTTTAAGGTGGCGTGTGACCACCATGCCCTAACCACTAGACTTCAATACAAACGGTTTTTATTCTGGCGAAGGCTTTAGCGTCGAGTAAAAATTTAGGGTTGTTGCCAACTTAACTGCAATTCACTGCAGTTCTTCACAATTAGTGGAGGTTTTCTAGCTAAGATTGAGAAAAAGCTTTGGGAGGTCAATTTTCGACCAATTTGGGTAAAACAAGAGTCTACTTAGACTAATTTGAGCATTCTGGAGCCACTGGAGCAGAGAAAACAGTCATTATAGACTTGTAAACACATGTATTTGCAATTTTGAGTATAATGACAAAAAGAAACATGTCATTGGAAGTTGGACCAACAGATGTAGCCTAAGAGGAGTGAACTGCTTCATCATGCCTACTATGTAAAACTTACGTGTTGTTATTTCTCTATTATACATTGTTATACAGTGTTATTTAGGCTTATTTTTATGCTTAAAACTCACAAATTCATCTATGTTTAATGGTTAAAATACTCATTTCTTAAGCAAACAAATGGAGACAAATTGTACATGTTTTTTTTTAATACTGAAAAGACACTTAGCACAGCAAACTAATACACTCCTTTCAAATCATCAAGGGTCTTGGTCTTGGTCTTGGTCTTGGTATTTGTCAATTGGAATATCTATAAGAATTTGTGTGGGTTTTCCTCTCAAAGAGCAATAGGTTTTGGTCCTGGCTGATAGCCTACATTATGCGTCTCTTGTCTATTTATGTTCATGCATTGGTAATTGTTTAGTGAAGAAGAACATTAATATCTAAGTAAAGAAGATCTTGATCTAAAGTTGTAAGAAGCATTCCCAATCAATTACTATTTAAAGAGAAATCACCTAATTCATAATGCCCTAGATTTCTCAACAATGAGCAATCTAGGGAAGAGACAATGGTGTATGTGCACACCAACCTTCATTTTATTTACAGGGAAAGTGATGAGTGGTTGAAGGGAAAGACAAAGATGTGGGATGTCTTTCCTAATGATATGGATTTGGACAACCGTGTTGAGTTAGCATTGGCCAACTTGAATCTTAATGACCCAATGCTAGACTCTGTCTTTCCTGATGATATGGATTTGGACAACCGTGTTGAGTTAGCATTGGCCAACTTGAATCTTAATGACCCAGTGCTAGAGTCTATCGCTTTTGATGATGGTGATATTATTGAGGGGTCATCCTCCACACCAATGAATGCAGAGATGGCATTGGATATAGAGGAGGACGCAACAGAGGAAAGAAGTGGTGACCATGACAATGATGTTGATTTTGAAGATGATGATTGATGACTCGTGAGTCATGAACTACCTACTACCTTGAGGTTTGTAGTTGTTTTGTATTTTCTATTTCTACTTTCCATTGGCAGTGCTACTACTTATGTAACACATTTTGATTTTGATGACTTCATGAGAAAACTGATGAATCTGTCAAAATTGTATTTGTATGCATAATGCTACTTTGTAAAACTTACAAATTTTAAATTTACAATGGAGAATCTAGATCTATGTCTAAATTTGTATCATGAATGAAAAATTGTATAAGAAATATCTATTTAGTATATATATATAATGTCTCCTAACGTGTCTTGCTTTGGAGGGTCAACATGCCCGTGTCTGAGACTCAAATTTTCATGTCTTGCATGTCTCATGTCCCCGTATCAAGGTAATTAGCTAATCTCAAAACTAAAGAAAACACTGAAAGGTTGGAGCTTCATATGGCTATCTCAAGCAGGGCATCTAGTTTTGGTCAAGTGCGTGCTTGAATCCATCCCAATTTACTATATGTCCTTGGTTTGGATTCCAAGGGGGGATATTGGAAAAAGCACATCGTTTATGTTTCAAATTCCTATGGGTAGGGTCTCGAGAAGATGGTGTGCTCGTTTGGGTCAAGTGGTCTCACATTGTTATGCCCAAATTACTTGGAAGATAGGGTTTAAAAAACATTTATCTTTTCTCTCATGGACTAGTTGCTAAATGTTGATGGAGACTTCCTGATTTACACAATCTTTGGACTAGTTTAATCTCTCAAAAATACTTATCTACCCATATAGTGGAGGAATGGATATGTCTTCCTCAACATTCAAGAACCAATATATTTGTGGTATGGAGAGACATATTAAATTCCTTTCATGTGATATTTGCGCATTTGGCAAGGAAAGTTGAGTGTAGATCAAACTCCAGTTGGGCATGGATCCATCGAATAGTAGTGGAAACAAGCATATTTTGCCCCGGCTATGATTACCTTGCTTAGTGAGTGGGGTTACACAGACTTGTTCACATAAATGATTAGAGACACTTACATTTGGAGTCGAAAGAGGTTGTCAACATCAAGTCTTACACTAGCAAGGGCATTTCATAGGGAATGAGTTTCTTATCTAACTACTCTATACATAACACACATATGCCTCTTGGATGCAGAGGATGCCATGATTTGGAACTACAATGCACATGGCATATACTCTCCTAGAGCTAGCTATATTCATTTAAATATCATTGCACAAAAGATGCATTATGTTTGGTGGTGGCAAGTGCTTTGGTCTACAAAATGTCCCTCTAAAAGAAAACAAAAATTATAGTGCATTTTAAAGGGTAAAGTCCCTACCTAGGATATTATGCAACATCAACACAAGATCAACCCCGACTAGTGCTCCTTGTGTCAAAATGTTGTTGAGACTATTATGCATCTATTTTCTCATTATCTGTTTACACAACAAGTATGATTGTCTTGTTGTAGTGTTCTAGGGGAGGCATGCAAGTGGAAGGGAGATTATTTTGTTGATATTCCTTCTCGATTCAAGCAACAGAAAATTATTTGGCTATTTTGGAACATTATCCACAAATCCTGTCGAGGGGTATGGTTGAAACTACAGATTTCAATTAGCTTTGGGGTTATTTTGACGATGCCTCATAGGAGGGGGCTAAATGTGGAGGGGGTTTTTTCTTCATATATTTGAACAAGTTTTCTTTCATATCAATATGGGCATTGGGCGAAGATCAAATAATTGGGTTGAACTCTTGGGGTGCAAATACTTGATTTCTTTTGTACTAGAAAAAAAGGCTAACTAACTACAAATTTCCGAGGGCCCACTACTATTGATCAATTGGGTTAACACTACTCAATCTTACCATACAATTTCTTTCTTTTCATTTAAAACCTACTTTTATTTCTATGATTATTAACCAAGTTTACCAGAACTAAACAGGGTTGTTGTGAGGGTTTACAAGAACTAATTGCTTATGGGTTGGGCTTTGGCAAGTGGCTGAATTTGGTGGACTCGCTACATATCAATTTTTCTATCTTTCTATCGCCCTTTTATTGGGTCTGTGATGGATAACTTTGGTTGATTTTTTCAGCCAAGTATTTTAATGTACATATTTTCTTGTGTGGACTCTCTATACTTATTTTCTATTTAACTTTGTTTTATTTGTTGACTTTATACAACCATGCTCTATGGATCGTTGTGTTTTGTAGACATGTATATGTTTTTTTATTTTGCGTAGTCAAAACATAGTTGTTTTTCCATGTAATAAATAGATATACCTATTCAACCACCACTATATACATATATTTTCTATCCCAATCTACTTTCTTATTGCTGCATCAACTCAACAATTATCTCTTCTATAGTGTTGTGTGAGTTTTAAAAAATATAAGGCATGAAATTCCGCGTGTAATATTCCCCATACAATGTAATAATTACCCACCCCTTATGATGGATTACAATGTATTTGATCATCAAGTCTATTCCCGGATCAGTATAGCTCACCATTTGAGATTGAGATTTGCATGTGAATAACCTAATTCCACTTCATATATTCACTACTCTATAATCATGATAAGAGAATGCCTACCCCAAAGGCTCAAACCCTTAAACGAGCCACTTTAATTGATTTACTATTACAGTATCCCGTATCACGCCAATCAAACCCAGTGCCAGTGTTCAGGCCGTCAACAAAGGAGAGCAACAGAGGAGTTTTATAATTCAAAGCAACATTGGCATAGTGGGTTTCACAATTCAAGGCAACACAGCATCGACATGATAGTATTTTGTCTGAAGTTACAGTGGTTACAGAGATGGTGGTAGATCGGCATGAGCCAACAGCTCAAACTCTTTTGAGTGTCATTATCAGACATGATTTTATCCTCTCATCTTTTTCACATGAACTTCTCCTCTACCTTCCTGGGAATGTAATAATTATTTTAAACTAAACAGAAACTAGTTGTCTACTAACTCAACAGAATAGTCTGGATTGCAGTTTTTCAATTAACAAAATTTTCAAAAAATCAGGTAATTGGAGTTGTTTGAATTGCATCTTTTTTAGTATGGAAATGAAATTACCACCATCAAAAACCCTTGAAACACCCAAAATACTGAAGTTTAACTGTTGCAATCCAAATTTTCAAAAATCTTTACCAAAATTTTTCATAATAATTATTTTACTTATATAAAATGATTAACGGATTGATAAAAGTCAATAAATTCAAATAATGTAATTAAAAAAACAATTATGATAATAAAATTATCAAATATAAATAATTTAATAAATTTAATTATAATTTTAATTACTAAAAATATTCATTTTTACTAAATATTTAATAAACCTATAATATATATTAAAACAAAAAAATTAAAACTTCAATGAACTAAGATAGCATTAAATCATAACACAAACGAAGTCAAGCATATTTTACAGGAGATGTTAACCTTATAATGGTTAAAAACAACATTATAAAAAGATGTGAGAATTATCAATCTTTAGACTTTGTTTCATGTCAGTGAATAAACAGAATCTCCAATGGATATGAAGATGCTTTTCTTCATTACAGGAATTGGGTATTTTCAAATATTCAACAAATATGAAATAAGTTTAACCATTAACTTTGTTCTTTACTCCAAATTTTTAAACATGTGCTATTCAAACCAAAATGTCTCTCCAATCTCCCACTATAGAACTCTAGTTGTTTGAAAGAGATGCTTTTCTTCATTACAGGAATTAGGTTTTTTCCAAATATTTAACAAATATGAAATAAATTTATTCTTTACTCCAAATTTTTAAACATGTGCTATTCAAACCAAAATATCTCTCCAATCTCCCACTATAGAACTCTAGTTGTTTGAAAGAGATGCTTTTCTTCATTACAGGAATTGGGTTTTTTCCAAATATTTAACAAATCCATTAACTTTGTTCTTCACTTAGAATTTTTAAACATGTGCTATTCAAACCAAAATATCTCTCCAATCTCCCACTATAGAGCTCTAGTTGTTTGAAAGATCATTTCATCCCATACAATGTTATGAAGATGAGATGACAAAACAAGTGTCAAAATGGCCTTAAACAAACAAGACCAAGAAAGCTCAACCTCCTCACCTCACCTCTTTCCAATGAATTCAAATATCCAAATGTTAATATAATAGAAGGTTATACAGACACCCTCTCAACAAAACAGGAACGAAACACATATGAAGGAAGGAAGGAAGAGAGGGTGGGATGGTTCAAACGAACCACAAGTACAAATACAGAGAGTTGCTGCTGCTGCTGTTTGGACATCAACAGCCGAACAATTTGAGAATCATTTGTTTGTTAAGAATTGCTCCTGCACACAGCGATACATCACAAAACAGAAATTTTATTAACTATTTTCAAAAATAGGTTTACTGCTGACATATTTAAACAAGAGGATGTTACTGTTATTTTTAAGCAGGAGGATGTTACAGAACATCAAAAAAACAAAAAAAAATTATTCTATTATAAAGAAACAAGAGCATCGATTTTTTTAAAAATAGCTAGATAGGACCGGAACAAATAAATTATCTAGCTCGATATCTAAAAATGTAAATAAAAAACAAAATTTAACTTTACATTTCTTTAAATTCTTTAAAAAAAAAACATTTTTTTTTTACTATATTTACATTATAGATGCACAAGCTTATTCTAAAATTCAAAAATGGAAAGATGGTGTCTGAGAGATACATTTTGAAGTTTTTATATAATTATATGACTTGATGTTTAAATATGTTTTAATCTAGAGTTTTTTTTTTTTTTCAATTTTTGTTTTGAGTTTATTTGAAGGTGTGTATAAAAGAAATGTGCATTTCTCAGATAATATTAGCTCAACTTGAAACTACTTATTTATATAACTTAATTCCATAAGTCAAAAACACATATACATTTATAAGATTTAGAATTTATTGAGAAGCTTGAACAACTTCTTCCAATATAATTTAAGAGAAGCTTGAACAACTTCTTCCAATATAATTTAAAAATTAAATAAAACTCATAAACACAACAAAACTCAACAAACAATTAATAATAATATAATTTAGAACTGTGGACATTTAAGAATTTCAAACAACTTAGATTAAAATTCAAAAATGAAAGATGTTTTTGTTTGAGATAAAGTTATAAATGCTTTTAAATGTTTACAACTAAGCATATAGTTATTGAAAACAATATAATGAAAAAACTAGGAGATGAAATTGGTTTATAGTTTTATGGGAAAAGATTCTTTAAAGTTTATATATGTTAATATTTTAATGTTTAAATGTAATTTTAATCAAGTTATTAAAAACAATATAATCAAAAAGTAGAAATTAAGGGATAGAAATTAATTTCAATATATTTTTATGTATTGTAAATTTAATAAAAAAAATGGTATTATACATTTTACAATTAGAAGTATTGTTTAAAAAATTACAAAATAAGATTTTAAAAATTTACAATATAATTTTTTTAATGAAAATTTTGTTATAATTTATGTGAAAAATATATATATGAAGTGTTGAAAGAATAAGGTTCAAACATGTCATGACAAGAAATATGAACTTGACTTGTCAAAAATTAAATTTGGGTATATTACTAAGTTAACCTGTTATCTGCAAGAAATAAATTTGGATAGTTAAGATAACAAAATTTCTCTGAACTAAAACTAATTAACAAATTACAACATAATATTTTACAATTAAAAAAACTATAAATAATAATTTATATATATTTTTTAAGACAAGAAAAAAAAATTACAATAATAAATTTATATATAATTTTAATATAAAATTAGTAAATCTAACCTAAAGTTTGTAAATTTTATCTGACTAAAAAATTAACATTATTATTATAGTAAGTTTGTAAATTTAATATGAAAAACAGATTCAACTAATCTTTTCCAGCACTTTGACCATCAACTAACACCATCCATATAAAAAGATAAACATCATTTTCTGCTTGACAAATGCCATGACAATAAAAAAAAAATATGATATTAGTGTGGCCAGTGCTAGTTAACCATCATCAATCATTTAAGAACATGGTGAATCACAGTCATCTACAATCAACCACGATAAATAACATGGTTAACTATGATAAATAACATGGTTAACTATTATAGGCTATCTTAATTTAAAATTTAATACGAAAAACAAATTCAACTAATATTTTCCACCATTTTGACCATCAACCAACACCATCCATATAAATAGATAAACATCATTTTCTGCCTGTCAAATGCCATGACAATAAGAAAATGATGCTAGTGTGGCAGTGCTAGCTATCTGCTGCTGTTATGTGGCTGTGCTATTTTGTAAATAGAAATTTGTATGTTTTAACCATTTTAATATAAATGAAGAGCAAAAAGAGATTATATAATTCTAAAATATATTTTTAAATATAAAATAAAGAGGTGATTAAAGTAATTTTATAATAATAAAGACTAGCTGAAATATCACACAATATAATACAATGCAGGAGAAAAACATCCTCGTAAAGTTATTCCAAAATGTGTATATAGACTGTAAAAAAACTCAAGGCATTGAAAACATACAGTGTGACGTTGATTTCAGGAATACTCTCCAGCTCTGGCTTCCAAGACACGCTTCCACCTCTGGACGCCGAAGTCTTGGGACTGCGCGCTGCCATTTCTGATAACAAGAGAGGAGTGACGATGCTTTCCACCATTTTCATGGCGTCCGTGCTCTCAGACATGAGAGTTGCAAGTTCCTTGTTGGATATCAGCACCTTCAGCCTCACAACTCCATCTTGAGAGGAACAGGGAATGATCTCTATGGAGGGTTGTTTCTTATCTCCCCCCATGGAACGGAGTAGCAGGAAGCATGATTTCTTCTCATGGTGCTCTGTATTCTCCAACGAGGAGGCCAAAGAAGTTTCAATAAACTGACGGGAAGTTCCAGGGCAAGGGATGAGGTAGTACAGTTGCCCCTCCTGCAACTCTGTGTTGCCCTTGAGGGGCCTATTGAGCGACTGAGAATCAAATAACAATGCATTGTTGGGATAGTAATTGCATAAAACCTCCTCTGCATATATGGGCCCTTCAAACCTCAAAACCTGCCCATCCATTCTCATTACCCTTATACTTTGGTCACCATTAGAGCACCTCTTCACACATTGCAGCATCACATTGCCCATTTTCTTCAACTAACAAATCTCTTCTGCCATTCAACACTAAAAGCTCAATAGGTGGTCTGTAAAACCCTTGTCCCAACAAAATAAACACTTGCAGAACACGCATTTAACTCTATAACTCTATCCACAGGATATACACATTGAATATATATATAGAGATTGAGTGGAATTGTAGGCGGGAGTCATGTGAAGGGTGAGAATTCTGAGTGAGTGTTGAAATTGATAATGTCAGTTATCCATTCCGTCAATCAATCACAGTCAGTCACATGAAATGAGAGGCGTGCCACCATTCCCGATGGTAGCCACCCTCGTCTTCACCGCACATGAAGTGAATTGGAGTTAGGAAACTTGGGCACGGCACATGGGCTTTCTAAGAATGCCAAGTACGTAACTGCATTAACGTATTTTACTTTTTATGCACTTTCCAGGGAAGGAAGATAACGATTTCTGCTTTCTGGTCAAATAATTCTTTATTTTTCTGAAAGTGTTAAAATTAACATCATTGTTTTTTAATTTCTCTAGAAATTCAAAATTCCAACATAATTGAGTGGTCAATCCAGTAGAGCCAAATGCGACAATTTGGATCCACAACTAATATACTCCTTTCCATGCAATGATGCCCTTATATTGCTGCTGGCGCTGGCAATTAGTAGTAGGCTGGATAATGGTTGTTGTAGTTGGTTATTCTGGTTGTTTTGAGTGTGATTTTTTTTTAGGGTTTTTAGTGGATTTTTCTGATCAAATTTCTTTAAAATTTGGCAAGAATTCATTGAAATTACATGTTTAATGGGTAACTCTGCACAATCCAAGTGCCTTAAGAGTTTTTTAGGATGCTGAATTCATATATAGTCAAAAAACAAGTTTAGATAACACAAACCAAGATTTTACCTCAAATTTTTCTAGACCCCAGAAATTCCAAAAAGCCTCACTAAAGACAACTCCATTGTTATCGTGGTTTCCAATTATGATATGTTAGTAGTTTGTAATGGACCAAATTTCAGGTCCTATAATATGCATTTGAGATTTGTTTCTTTAGGTGTTGTTTAACCATATTACAATTTCTGACTTTTTTTCTTAATTTGACTAGACATTTTTAAAATATTGGATCATATTTGCTTAAAATTATGAGGAAATTTTATAGTTTTATGGACTAAATTGTAGCTTGTTTAGACTACAATGTTTCTTTAAACTATTTTTTTATATTTTAAATAGATTAAGCATTAATTCAGCTATATAAATTAAATGATTAATAAACACTAATAATGTCAAAATATCTATTTTGTAACAAATCTCATATTATCAACATTGAAAATATATCTATATATATATAAATTATAAATTCATTTTAAATAATAATAATTACTATTAAATATACAAAGCTTTATATTATGAATTCATAACAAGATTCTTAATCATGGAAATTCATTCTTATTTTATAATGGAGCTAAAAATAAACTTGGCTACATATCACAATCTAATATTATTGCTTGATAATACCACATACAAGAAAAAAAACATAATTCATATTCATATGACACATGTCCATCTCATATTTTTTAAATTAATCAATTTAATTAAAAGAGTAAAAAAGACAAAGACTTTTGAAATAAATCTCAAACTTTGATTTATAATTACTATTAAAAATATTTTGTGAAAATTGAATCTCTACCATCTACTTAATAATTATTGATACTTAAATTAAAATTATAAAAATATCATTTCAAAATAAACACATAAACTATAATATTAAACCAAATATCCAGATAATTATATTAAAAAAAAAAACACTCCAACCCTTCTAGTATCCTCAAATTTTGTTGTTCAAAAGATTATAAATTTTAAAATATATATAACATATTTATAAATGGAAAAAACAATATAACATATTTATAAATGGAAAAAACATACTCCAAAGCCTCAATCTCCTAACATTTTATTCTTAAAAAGATTATAAATTTTAAATTATATACAACATAAAAAATGGCTGAATTTATATATATTTCATCGTGATGGAAGTTTGATTATAAATTTTAAATGTAGTTTGATAGTGTTAAGTCTTTATTTTTTTTAAATTTTTGCCTTTTTAGGTGAATATGATTAATTAAATTGTTTTTATTTTTTTAAAGATTGAATTCATTTCTATATAAAAAAAATATAATTTAAATAATACAAAATTATCACGAATAATTTAAAAAATAAAATTAATTTTTTTTAGATTAAATTATAAATAAAATTATATATTTAAAATATATATATATATTTTTATATTGAATGGTTAAATATAAATTAAATTATATATTTAAAAAATTAATTTTTTTTGAAAAAATTAAGTAATTTTTTTTTAAAGTTGTTTTAAGTGTGACTTTTTGGAAGTTTTTTGATCTAATTTCTCTAAAATCTTATTCTTTGAAATCACAAGCTTGATGAGTAACCCCTACACAATCAAAGTGCCCTAGGGACTTTTCATAGTGCTGAATCCATATATACAATCAAAAAAATCAATTTAAATAACACACATCAATATTGCACCTCAAAGTTTTTAGCAGAATTCAAGCAACTGAATCTCCAAAAAATGGCACTAAATACAACTCCATTTTTTTTTTCCAAAAATCCAATAATAAAATTGTTTAAATCTTATTTTATGGTGGAAATAGATTCAATGAAATCAAAAACTCCTAAAACACTTTGAAAATTAAAAACTGTACCTAGAATTTCAAAAAAATTATCAAATTTTACCAATATCTTGCCCAAAAAAATATACTATTTTGAAAATCAATTTACTCATTTTTAAACTACGCCCATTTTTCAATGCCCTGGCTCCAACAGAGATCGATTCATTGACCAGATATCCGAATCCCTTAAAAATATATTCAGTACGGCCAACTCTGAGCTTACATTAATGAGCGACGTTGCCAACTTGCCATGAGCTGGTGTAGCACGTTCCAACAGCAAAACCATTTTCAAATAACTCAGAAATACCTGTAAGTGTACTGTGTGTTCATAAATGATGTTACAGAGGTGGGAGGAGAGGACTACTCTGAAAATAGAATGTGTTGTTAACTTGTTGCAGAAATAAAAGATATCGTTCACTCGAGTGTTATCTTTGACAGACGGCCATTCCTTGCAACAGAAGACATTGATCTCATATTTTTACTTGGAAATCAGGATTTCAGTTTAAAATATGAATATTTTCCTCTAGGAGAAATAAAAATGATAAATAGTTTTCATGTATGAATCTGATAGGATCTCAGTGATTCATACTTCAAGCTGCCCAGCAGATGAATCGCATGGTACCTACATTATTTGCAAAGAACCTATCAAAAATAAATTGTTAATAATAATTACATATCATGTGACATTTTATCTCAGGAATATATTTAGGTGCATGGTCACAGCTGTATACATATTTTTTTGGGCTATAAAACAATTAATGTTAATGTTATTGGCAGTATATATTTACTTTTTAATTATTCTATAGTTTGGGAAATAATGATCACCCATGGTTACAGTTCTATTAATCATAAAGATTAAAATACTAGCAATTGCACCGGGAGGTGCAAGGGAACGCCGAAATGAGGCAATAACATTATTTGAGCTCGCATTAGTGAGGCTTATTGACCTATTTGAGTAGAAGGATACAGAAATGGTTGTCAATCCCTCTCAAGCCTCTAGAAATGGAATTGATATTGGTTGCCACAAATTGAAGCTTGTGTTGATTAACGTCACTAAAGTTTGAGGCATGATAAACCAAGATACCGAATATTAGTGCTACAAATTTAAATTGGGGATTATTGTTAATATAAAGAAAATCAATTGCTCGATTTTGATAAACCAACACTAATCTCTGCACATAAGGTTGCTTTAGGACTGTCCAGGGGATATGAAACTCGGCATGTAGAGTAATGTCATTATGCAAAAATTCAACGCATGCCATGTTCATTGGACAAATAAAATATGGAACACTACACAATTAGAAAATGACATTGCAATAGCAAGTCAACAAAAGGTCAGCACATGCGAGGACAGGTGGGTGACACTGTTCAAGATTATGTCAGTGACGACGAATTGGAATAGTGTCCTGAACATAAACCCAAAAATTTTCCATTTCCTTTTAAGAAACCAACACAAATTATGCAACACCTATACAATTGGGTAGGGATAGAATAATATGAAAGAAATATTAAGGGGAACTCTGAATTTTCATATACACTATTCAAATAATGTAATATTCCTATTTGAAAATATTTATAAAACACAGCGATGGAACAACTTCAAGAGCAAATATTCAGCGGCACATATAATAATAGAAGCGGTCTATGCGACAGATACATGCTAAATAGATAATTCACTGAACCATTTTATTATGTCGGAAGATTACATGGAAATACAATACATACGCAGGTGGTAGCACCCAAAACTTGCCCACGGTAAATCAAAAGGTATCCAAGAAATAACAGAGAAACGTCGGTGCATCGTTCTGCGTACAGGCGGCTGGAATGCACTGCCGCATGCTTCTAAGATGTTGCGCTGTGAAGGATCCCCTGAGAAGCTTCTGACTCGGCCTTGCGCACTCTCCAACCCGACCTTCCTGCAAATGACGGTAGGACTGCCTCACCCGAGCAGGCACTCGAAGTCCCCCGGGGCTGAGGTTGAGATCTCCGCTCGGAGATACTTGGCGCACTAAACAGTGCTGCAGACCTGCTAAACAGCCAGCGTGCTCAAGTCTTAACGACCAGTTTCAATATCTTAAACATCAATAATGCCCAAAACAAAGAAGCGGTCTCCCTTATGTATGCGGCCTTTCTTTCGAACACTGGACTCCCTCCTTTCCCGCACAGCCGAGATCCTCCTTTCCCGCGCGGCCCTTCTCGGCCCCACACTGCCAACTCAGCCGCGTGCTTGCCTCCGCGCGCTCAGTTGAGTCCTCGACCCGCTCCCTGTTGTTCGCAATTTACTAGAGGCGGAAAAATTGATCCGGATTGATATTCCAATTAGCTATTTGCTAATTAGGAATATTACAGTCTCCCCTGGCAAAATGTTGCTTGACCCCAAGCAACTGTAGTGATGGGTGCTGCAAGATCTTTTCTCCCTCCCACGTAGCATCCTCATCCGGCAAGTTCTTCCACCTTACCAAGAACTCCCGGACCGTTCTATTCCGCAACTGCTTCTCTCTGACATCAATGATGGCTTCCGGCTGCAACACCAAATGCCCTTCATCATCTGTGGGCGAAAGCTCCTCCGTCGCTGTCACCTGTGATCCCAAAGCTTTCTTCAGGCACGACACATGGAAAATGTTATGAATTTTGCTGCCTTGGGGTAGCTCCAACTCATAAGCAACTTGTCCCACTCTGCGTATCACCCGGTAGGGTCCATAAAAGCGGGGCTTGAGCTTTTTCACCCCCTTCCGCTTCAGAGTAGACTGGCGGTATGGCTGTAGGCGCAGGTAGACCAAATCCCCTACTTCGAACTGCCTCTCCACCCGACCCTTGTCGGCATACAACTTCTGCTGATTCTGCGCAGTGGCGATGTTATCCTTGAGAGCCCGGAGGATGTCCTGACTTTCCTGGATCCAATCCTTGGCTCTCAGAGCCTTGCAGGCACCAAACACAACATCAACAAAAGACATAGCATGATAGCCATACAGTGCATAAAACGGAGACATTCCGATAGACATGTAATATGTGGTGTTATAGCAATACTCCCCTAGGTGCAACCACTTCATCCATGCTCTTTATTGCTCGCTGACATAATTTCACAAGTAGCCTTCCAGCCACTTGTTAACGCTCTTTGTCTGCACATCTGTCTGGGGGTGGTAGCTGGTGCTTGGCGTCAACTCCGTCCCCACCAACCGAAAGAGTTCCTGCCAAAACCCGCCCATGAAGCGGCTGTCCCGGTCATTGTCAATGGTCTTGGGAAGACCGTGCAACCTGAATATGTCCTTGAAGAACAGCTTTTCCACCTGCGCAGCTGTATAGTGTGCGGATATGGCGAAGAAATGTGCGTACTTCGTCAGCTGATCGACGACAACAAATATGCTATCCTTGCCCTGCACTACGGGCAATCCTGTAATGAAATCCATAGAAATACTTTCCCACTTCCCCTCGGGAATGGGAAGAGGCTGCAACAGTCCTGTTGGATGGTTCGTTTCCCCCTTGTTGCGCTGGCAGACTTCGCGCTTCCTAACATGCTGGAGTACGTCCCCTTTAAGGCCCTTCCACGTGAACCTCTCCCGGATGGTCCTGTAGGTCTTGGAAAACCCCTGATGTCCGACTAACGGTGAATTATGAGACGCTTGAAGTATCTTCTTCTTGAGCTGGGAGCCCACAGTCAAGAAGATCCTGTCTCTGTAATAGATAATCTCATCTATCACCCTGTACTTATCGTCCGCCACCTGACCATCCAGAATCTCACAAGCGAACTTGTCCTTGGAGTACTCCACCAAGAGTTGAGCCCTCCAATCTGCCTCCCAACTCATCAGGGACAATGTAGCTGGTCTACATGAAAGTGCATCAGCTACCACATTGTTTTTCCCCCTGACACACTCGATGTCAAAATCATAAGCCTGAATTTTGCTGATCCACCTTTGCTGCCTCTCCTGAAGCTGCTTCTACTCCAAAAAGAATCGGACGCTGTTGTGATCCGTCCTCACCCTGAACCTGTTACCCACTAAGTACTGCCAGAATTTGACTAACGCGTGCATCACGGCTAGCATCTCCTTGTCGTATATAGGATACATCCGCTCATGGGGAAGGAGCTTCCGGCTCTCATAAGCTATAGAGTGGCTGTCCTGCATCAAAACTGCGTCGATCCCTTCTCCTGACGCATCGCATTCCAAAACAAAAGGCTGCGTGAAATCTGGCAGCGCAAGCACTGGGCAGCTGCTCATAACCTCCTTGAGCCTGTCAAAAGCTCGCTGCGCTGTCTCGGACCACCTAAAGGCCCCCTTCTTTGTCAAATCCGTAAGCGGGGCTGTGAGCTGAGAGAAGTTCTTGACGAACTTCCAGTAATATGTGCAGATGCCAACAAATCCTCGAAGCTCTGTCACGTTCTTCGGCTCTAGCCAATCTCGGATGGCCTTGATCTTTTCTTCGTGGACCCTTACTCCGTCCACTCCTATGATGTGTCCCAAATACAACATCTCAGTCACCCCAAACTCACACTTGGAGAGCTTGGCATAAAACTATTGCTCTTCCAAGATATGCAGCACGGCTTCAATGTGCTGGAGATGCTCCTCCCACGTCCTGCTATATATCAATATATCATCGAAGAATACTAATACAAACTTCCTCAGGTGGCTGCGGAAGATGTGGTTCATGCAAGACTGGAAGGTGGCGGGGGCATTGGTTAGCCCAAAAGGCATAACCAAGAACTCGAAGTGGCCGTAGTGGCACCTGAAAGCGGTTTTGGGCACGTCCTGCTCCCTCACTCTAATCTGGTGGTACCCGGATCTCAAATCAATCTTTGAAAAAAACTGTGCTCCCCTCAACTCATCCATTAGCTCATCGATCCTGGGTATAGGGTACCGATTCTTCAGGGTCTTTTTGTTCAAAGCCCTGTAATCGATGCACATTCGTAACGTGCCGTCTTTCTTCTTAACTAACACCACGGAGGAAGCAAAAGGGCTGGTGCTCGGTCGGATGTGTCCAAGAGCCAGCAGCTCCTGGATAGCCCGCTCAATCTCGTCCCGATAGGCCTTAGGGTGCCTATAGGGCGTGGTAATAATGGCCTGGATGCCCTGCTCCAGCTCTATCGTGTGCTCAAACCCCCGATCTAGTGGCCGGCCTGGTGGTATATCCCTGAACACTGTGTCATGCCTGTCGAGGACATCCTGGATTTCAGGATGAACTGCCCGCCCAACGGTCCCCGTCTCTAATGCCCGGAGCTCTACAGCCCATTCTATGTTTCCTTTCTGGAAAGTTGCCTCCATCCGATGAGCTGAAACAACCTGAGGTGGGTAAGTGTGCATCCCACGTATCTTCTCATGCTTCCCTGTCTTCTTATTGTCCCACTCCATCTCCAAGGCCTCCCAATCCGTGGTGACCTTCCCCAGAGTGATCAGCCATTGTACGCCCAAAACCACATTGGTGTCGGGTATGTTGACCACAAAGAAATGGTCGGTCACTGTGTAGGTGCCCATGGTTACTGCCAGCTCCGGAACGTATCGCGCACACTGCATTGACTGATCTCCTGGGACCAATACAGAAAATCCATCGAAACTTTTATGTCTGTATGCCCCTCCGCTCAACCATCTGTGCGTCGATGAAGTTGTGGGTTGCCCCACTGTCCACCAAAATTGAAACTCGTTGCCCACGCACTGTCCCTCGGACGCGCAACGTTAGATACTTAAGTACTCCTCGCAATGCTGTAAGGGTTCCCCCTGTGGGTGCGAAAGCCGCACCTCCCGCCGTCGGTGGCCCATGATCTTGCGCGGCCTGCCTGTCTCCTGCCTCTCCATCCTCGTACTCCTCTTCTTCCCCACTACTCTCGGAGAAGACCTCTATAAAATGCACCTTACCGGCCGTACATCTGTGCCCCGGCGCCCACGGCTCCTGACAGGTGAAGCATAGATTTTTCTTCCTCAATTCCCTCCTGGAGTTATCATCTAACTGTCCCCCACCCGGATTCCCCTTGGAAGGCGGGGTCCTCATATCCTTCCCTCTCGGCAGAAAAACCTGCTTCTGGGGGTAAGGTGTTCTTGTCCTGGGCAATGCATCTTGCATATCCCGGGTCCTTCCATTAGCGTCCTGAAGTGTGGATGGTCTCGCGGATCTGACCAATCCTCAAAGTGGCTCCGCCAGCCCTTCGATGAACATGAATATCATCCGTGCCGCGGATAAATCGGGCACCCTCACTGAAAGCCTCATGAAGTCGGCAATATATGTCTCTGGGCTTCCCGTCTGCTTGAGCCTCGTCAGCTCAACGAAATGTTCATCCGGATCCTTTCGGTCGAATCTCTCTATTAGTCTTCAGGTGAACTCGGCATATGTGGTCACAGTGGAATGCCCAAGTTTCACCATCCCATGGAACCACCAATTCTGAGCCTCACCATCCAAATGCAGTGTAGCCACTTTGATGGCCTCCGCCTCCGCCATCTGGTTGAGCTGGAGATATATGTCCAGCTTCTCAACCCAAGACCTTGTCGAACTGCTTGTTGAACCATCAAACGTAGGGAAATGATATAGGCTTGTTGAACGCTGGGTGTCTCCATCATGATAATGTCGGTGCCCTTTGTAATGGTCACGGGGCCTGTGGTCCCGTTTGAGCTGGACAAAATCTCTAAACAGAAGCGCCTCCCTGAACTCCTGCCCATATGTCTGGTATTCAGCAAAATAATCACCGATGTGGTCAGGCTCTGGTTCCTCCTATGCTCCTGTCCCAGTATCTGCACTTAGGAAAGTGGACATAGTAGCACGAGTGGGGGCGTGTGATGCCTGGTGCAGGGTGGTAGCCTGCTCCTGCAAATGGTGGGATGTACCAGACCCCTCACCTACCGGAAAACCCCTCGGGGTTTCATGCTATCTAGCTTCAACAGCGGTGAACCTCTGCCCCATCATCTCAATCTGCCGTGACAGATCCTGTACGGATTTGAGGAGGGCTTCCCCAAACTGTTTTGCATCGCTATTGTCTGCCATCGTCTCTCTCTCTTCCGCGCCTATCCCCGGCTCCCCCGGTTCCGTGTCCACTACTCGAATACAATCCCCTTCGTCGTAGGTGTTTTCCAACCTACGTTCAATATCTCTGTATTTCCTACCTCTGTAGCAGATGTAGGGGTGTCCTTCTGATGACATAGACTACTCACTCCATAGGCTGAGCCAGAACCATGCTCTAATACCACTGTAATATTCCTATTTGAAAATATTTATAAAACACAGCGATGGAACAACTTCAAGAGCAAATATTCAGCGGCACATAAAATAATAGAAGTGGTCTATGCGACAGATACATGCTAAATAGATAATTCACTGAACCATTTTACTATGTTGGAAGATTACATGGAAATACAATACATACGCAGGTGGTAGCACTTGAAACTTTCCCACGGCAAATCAAAAGGTATCCAAGAAATAACAGAGAAACGACGGTGCACCGTTCTGCATACAGGCGGCTGGAATGCACTGCCGCATGCTTCTAAGATGCTGCGCTGTGAAGGATCCCCTGAGAAGCTTTCGACTCGGCCTTGCGCACTCTCCAACCCGACCTTCCTGCAAATGATGGTAGGACTGCTTCACCCGAGCAGGCACTCGAAGTCCCTCGGGGCTGAGGTTGAGATCTCCGCTCGGAGACACTCGGCGCACTAAACAGTGCTGCAGACCTGCTAAACAGTCGGCGTGCTCAAGTCTTAACGACCAGTTTCAATATCTTAAACATCAATAATGCCCAAAACGAAGAAGCAGTCTCCCTTATGTATGCGGCCTTTCTTTCGAACACTGGACTCCCTCCTTTCCTGCGCGGCCCTTCTCGGCCCCACACTGCCAACTCAACCGCGTGCTTGCCTCCGCACGCTCGGTTGAGTCCTCGACCCGCTCCTTGTTGTTTGCAATTTACTAGAGGCGGCAAAATTGATCCGGATTGATATTCCAATTAGCTATTTGCTAATTGGGAATATTACAAATAAGGAGATACTTCAAAAAAATAAATTTTGAAAGCAATAACAAGAAAGCCATTCAAAAATTGTCAAATTTGGAATTTTAGAAAGAATGCCCTCAATTGAAAAGTCAGATATAATTCATCTACAACTTTCGACTTCCAATATAACAAAAAAAAATATCTGAAGCATATCCAAATTTAAATATATTTAAATATGTATCAAGTGGGAAACTTAAAACAACTCTGAACTTGGTCTGTAACCTAAACTTTTTTCACAAAACCGTTATCTCGTAGGAATAATGTGATTCTAATAGGATACACAATCCTGTTTCCTGTTCGAACAGGAGTTGTCAGAGGTCGATTGAGACATCTAGCAGCAATCTTAGGGCTCAAGAAAACCAATTTGAACAGCAGTAGAACGAGCTGTTTACAGAGAAAAGCACAACAGAATCATACGAACCAAGGCTGAAAGATGCGCAATTAGAAGTTGAGAATGAGAGGGAAAAGCTCGGGCTTGCAGAGCAACAGCAAAAGAGGCTTGAATATGATTTGTTTTGTGAAAGGAAAACTGTGGATGAACTGAAGGCTGAGCTGCAAAGCAACAAAACCCATTTGCAGCAGACTATTATGGATGTTCTTAATTCTGCCCACATCTATATGGAAGAATCGCATAAAGAAATTTCTCAGTTAAAATCCCTTATGGGGTCTGAGGAAGATAAGCTTTTCAAAGCAACCCATTTGCTGGAGGAAAAGAAAGAGAAGATGAACATGATGCAACTTGACTTGGACAATAACGAGATGAAACTCTCTCAAGCTAACTTGTTAATGAAACTTTGAATCATAGGAGAAAGGCTATCTACGATACTCCAGGTAACTGTCCCTCGTACCATTTGATTGTCATCTCTTAACGTTATAACATTTTACGATGAATACTTTTCAGCATTATTTAGAATGGATTTAAGTTTATTTAATTTCATGTGCAGGTGTTAAATTTGAAGGAAACCCCTATGTTGTTTCCTCTTCTTCCATGTACAGCCAATGGCTTGTGTGAGCATTTCAGTTCAGAGTATACCCTGATGTCTTTATACTCATTTTATTTGTGAATGTACTCGATTTTCAACGATTCAGTTCTGTTTAAAAAGGATGTTACTCATTGGTATAAAATATTCATATAAAGTTCTGGGTTTTTATTTTTATTCATTTTGCATGTCATTACTCCACTTATTCTTTCAAATCCCTGTTATGGTTTTTTTACATGAATTACAGTCGCCACTGATAATCCGATAATGTGCTTACCGAGATTCACAAAACCCCAAAATTTTATGAAGTTATATTCTCTCTAGGTTTAGCCTTCGATTATGAAATTTTGAGATCTGCTTATGATTTAAAATACGTCATTCCAAAATAATGTTTATCTATTATCAAGGATTGATTTCGATTTTTATCCTATAATAGCATGGCACTTTTCTTTCCAGCACATCATATATTTTTATACTTGCTGTCTACGTTTCTGTTCGATTATTCAATTGTCGATAACTGATACATATATCCAATTTGTAATAACTTACAGAAACTGTAATTTGAATTTACGCATTAGTTTTCCTTATAGTTAGGACATGTGAATCGCTTTGTGCTATATGAGGGGTAAAAACTAGATTGTGATTTAACAGAAGAAAAGCCAAAGCTGAACAGATAATCATAAATGCTAAGTAGAAATATGATCACCTAAGGTGGAAAGCCTATAGCTATTAATATCTCGATTCTTTTCACATTCAAACTATCTATATTGTATACTAAAGAAGCAACCTGATGCCATGCCACAAACTGGCCATTCAAATGGCCTGCACATCCTTGAGACTGATGGAATCCTCATATATGAAGAAGACAATGAGACCTTGATGTGAAATTCCCGTATTTTCTCTGCATGTGATTGATGTTATGTCTGGGTGGTCGAATTGAGTGTGCTGATTTTGATTTGCAGAAGGCCGAATAGGATGAGCAAACCCATTATCATACGTTGTTTGCCCATAGAACCTTTAAGTTTGTCTAAGGCGGTAAACCTTGCTCGTCTGGTTCATCATCAAGACAAGATGGAGAATCTGATCAAGTAACCTCTTTAAATAGAAAGTATAGCTCCTACTTGTTGTTTGTAAAATAACGGCTAGGTTGCCTCAAATAATAAAATTTATTTTATTTTATTTTAAAAAGAGTAAACCAAATGATCAAAGTTTATAATTTGAATTTTAAATATTTATATTTATTTTAATAAAAATAATAAATTTTAATTTAATATTATTAAATTGCAGTTTATGTAATTTTATTTTTATTTCATTTTATTTATTTATTTGTTTATTTATTAATCTTTATTTTATTTTATTTCTATTTATTTATTTTTTAATCTTTTCTTATCATAGCATTTAATTATTAAAAATAAAATAAATATATAAAGTCAAACTTTAAATATTATTTAATTCTTTTTAACATTTAATTTATTCGATAATAATAAAAACAAATGAATATCCTTTGAATAATGCACCGAGACTATCTCCCTCTTTTATAAAGTACTCGAATATTAATAGAAATCCTCCTCTTGTAAACTGTATTAAAAGGCAATATCCCGATGCTCATAGCTTAACACGCACTTATATTTTAATGCTCATCCTCTCATTATATTTTGATGTTTGAACTTCTTAAACCATAACCCCAAGCAATAACAAGTATACGCCCTCCCAAAAGGCTCACGGCGGACTTTAGTTTAATAAGCATTGACCAAACCTTAAAGTTAAAACCCCAAGTCTTATCATGCCATTAGATCATTAATATGGGATCACTACATACCTTAATTTTAATACTGCGGACATCAATCGACGATACCATAGACACTTCCACATATTCATTAAAACGCAATTATGCATGAATGTCCGCTATATATATATCCCGGACCTAACTATAAGGCCAGTGCCAATATAACGTTCGGGCCCACCTATTAACAATCCTCTCGCATTTGATGGCTGGAGGAGTATCGCGTTGATTGGGGCGATCCAATGAGTAGGGTGGACTTTCGCATTTTTTTTTATGCACTTTATGAAAGTTTGAGTTCCAATCACATGGACTTAAGGTAAGATTTGTCAATCTCAACTTGATTTCCCTTATTTATTTCTCTTGGAAAGCTTTAAAGCACTCATTGTGGAAGTTTGTATACCAATCACATGGACCCAAGGTAGGTTTTTTCAATCTCAAATTGAATACCCTTATTAATTTGTATGTTGGAAAACTTTAAAGCACCTATTATGAAAGTGTATGTAGGTGAATTGTCAATATCAAGATTAACCAAATGGAATAATGACAAGGCTTTGACATCCCAGTGAAATTCCACCTCACAATTCTCCCTCTTAGATAGAGAACAATGCTCTTAAGAATGATCAATTAAAATGATTAAATTAGGACATCATTGTTAGATGTAAGATACTATTAAATTAATTTTCATGTCATTTGATGTATGTTGTGTGTAGATAAATATCATGAAATTAGAGCTAGCTATTACCTAGACCGAAATGATTCTTGTTGATATTACCTAGACCGAAATTATCTTTTGTATTCTTAATATGTAAAGAAATAAGTCATTAGCCTAAGATTTAAAGACCTATGGTAAGTGCCAAAAATCTTTTTTTACATATCATCATCGTTTTATTTCATGTAGCATGATTTTTTTTAATAACAATAATATTTTTCTCACATTCACAAATAATCATTAACAACTATATTATAGTAAATTTTTCTAACTTCAAATGAAAATTATTAAATTGTATATATTTTACCAATTTTATTAATGTAGTTTAACTAAATAACATTTTGACCTTTTTCTTGACTAAAAATCCATTGATACATAATGTTACTTAGTTTACTTTCTGAATACAGAAATAAATTCTAACATTATGAAATGATTGAAATATATAAACTTAACCACTTAAAATACAATTTTTTAAATTTATTTTCTAATTGTAGTAGAAAAAAAAACACTTATTAAACTATTACACACTAACTTCCAAATCATACATCTTTATGATTAAAGGTGAGATTAGTTATAATTTGTAAATGTAAACCCCACAATATATTTTGACTTACATCACTTTTGAAAAACACTGCCACACAAACATAGAAGTGACACATGTAAAGGTTCTTTTACACCAATCCTTAGGCTGTGCCAGAAAACGAAAAACAAGATAAGCGCACTAAGCCAGGCAAGGTCGTTGCCCCACAAGCGGCCATTCCTTGTCATGTGACCTGGCCGATGGAAGTAAAATTCTCAGACATAATATTCTTCGAAGTACAATTTTGTAAATAACCCTTTTGACACCAAAAAATTGTCTTAGCATTGGACATTTCAAAAGCCCTGGACTGTTGAAAGTAAATATTGGAATGAAACCAGATTTCATTTGATCAAGTCTGAAAAATCTGTGAGTTGCTACTGTATGGGATCGTGAATATATAAAATATAAATCAAATAACAAATTTTTGCCAAAATATACGCCATTGCCTTAAAAACCAACCAAGAATATGTGAAATATAAATTGAATCGGAAACCGCCATGCCTATTGAGAAAGACCCTATCCCGGCCACGCCGCGGTGGACTTCATGCATGGTTCGGCTTTGCATGAGGCCCACGTGCCTCTGGCTCTTTTAACCAAACAGTAAACACGTCAACAACGAACTCTTGGACACCATTTCGTTTCTTTGCAAATTGTAATGTTCCTTCAGTATACTCGAGATTACTTTCTCCTTGCAGCTTAAACCTCATTCAATACTTCATTATTTTTTATTCTCTTTAAGGATTGAGCCTGCGGGAACTCGGACGCTTATTTCAGGTGAAGGGTGGGATCTGCAAAGTCACTGCCACATTCTCAGAATTCAATAAGCCTGCAGGCGTGGAGAATTGGTTTAATTTAAGTCAGAATGGGGAAAGGCGAAGGAATTTCGGAGCATTATGGCTCGGGTTCGAGTCCCCGGTACGTTCAGATGCAGAGCGAGCCAACGCCCTCTGCCTCGGATCTCCACCGGCACGAAGGCAAGCGGATTTTTGAGGAATTTCCTCGGGCAACCATAGTCGAAGTGTCGAGGGCAGACTTGAACGATCTCAGCCATATTCAACTTATTTATACTATCGAAATTGAGTATAAGCAGGTACGGATCTCCTGTTTATTCTTGGAATGTGCATTTAATATTATTTTGTGGATCTTGCATTTCCTTTTACCTGAAGTATGGCACAATATGGAAGCATTTGTAGTTTTGTTCAGTTAATGATCCAGAACAGTGCTTAGATTTCCCGAGGCGCTATAATTGGAGGCGACTACAGAGAAAATTGAACCTGAGATCTGTTTCTTCTTTAAAGATGCATTTAATTTTGTTTTTATGTTTAATTTCACCTAAAATGCTGCACAATCTGCGAGCTTTCGGAAACTTCTTGTATTTCAAGCTTCGAAGCAGTGCGTTGAGCACTCTTGGAGCTATGATTTTAAGCGACTCCAGTCAAAATTGAAGAAGCATTACAACACTGAAGCTCGACTGGTGGATTTTCTGAATAAGGTCCATCATATTTGCTATTCTTCATTCTATTTATTTATGTTTGTGTTTCTATTCCATTTGAACTTTATCCCTATTGTTAACAATTTGTCTTTCAAACTGCTGTAGCTTCTCAAATGGAGTAACCACAAGGCTCGACATAGAAAAAGAACTGTTTCTAAGCAGAGGCGCCAGACATCATTGTTATCCCAGTCTGACAATGTTAGGCTAACCAATGTTGCCAACGAGGAGCAAAGCTTATAACAGAATGCAGCTAGAATGCTATCATCTCGCTTTAGTTCGTAGTGTGGCAACTTCGGTCTGAATGGTTCAAGTAAGGCTCAACAGACCACAAAACCGGGCGATTCCTCGCTTCCTCTCAATTCGCAAGTACATTCTACGAACGATCCTAAGAAGACTGAAATAACTACCCCAAAGCAGAATACTTCAAGAGCGCTTCGGCCAAGAAAGTGGAGACAGAAAGCCAGTGGCACAAGGCGTTACAAGGAAATTTGTTTCAGTGAAACAGACGCCTTCAAGATATTGGACAGGAGAATCAAGGTTTTCTGGCCACTTGATAATAAGTGGTATTATGGTTCAGTCAAGAGTTATGATCCAACAAACAAGTTGCATTATGTTCATTATGATGACTGTGATGAAGAGTGGCTTTCACTTAAAGAAGAGAAATTCAAGCTTTAGCTGCTTCCTGGTGAGACTGCAGGCAAATTCAAAATGTCCGAAAATTCTGGCCGTGGAAAAGTTGGAAGGTTTACAAATGGTACTCATGCAATGCCTGGAACATCCTATCCTGAAGAATTAAATAATGAAATTCACTCGTCTACTGTTAATAATGATGCGTTTACATGCAGAAATGAAAATAGATCCTTTAAGAAGCATGATTCTGCAGTATTGGATGCTCTTTGTATGCCTTCCAGGAATGGTGGGGAAGGCAGTGGCCGTAAAGATGACAATAGCTTCTTACCACCCAAGGATAATAATTCCATTGTTGAAAGGCTAAATTTTCACAACGTTTCTGATAAAAGAAAGTCTAGAAATGTCTATGTTAGAAGACGGTACCGCAAAACAGGTTCTGCCTTAAAGGCTATAGATGAGAGTGTTGTCAAGACAGGTGAAGGGAAGGTGAATGCTTTTCAAAAGTTGATCGAAACTCCCATTAAAAAGCTTGAACAGGGTTTCTGTGATGGAAAGGATGTGGGCCAGTCATTGTTTAGTAACAATAGCAAGCATACAAACATTTTGAGTCCTAAAAATATTTTGCTACCTGAAAGACCCCCCACATCTATTGAAGGTCAGGAATGCTATAGATGGTCTGAAGATAATATGGTGTCAGAAATCATTGCCAATGAAAATAAGCTGGAACATTAACAGTTTGATAATGACCCGGTGATGCTTTCTAAACTTTCAGCAGGCCCTGGAAAAGACTTGCTAAGCTATCAAGGATCTGAACTTGCCCTTCGGATAATTCATTCGTTAGAAGAATATCAGCCTCAGGGTGGTGCTGCGTTCATCAGCCACATGAGGCTCTTAAAGTACCTGATAATTTCTGGACATGGACTTCGTTGTTTTATTTCTTCCAAGGAACTTAATAGAAAGCACCCAATCTTATCTTTGTGGAACTTCTTGCCTCCATTGTATCCTGGATATGGGCTGCAACATGTTTGCTGTCATAATAATTTGATTCGAAAGCAGTGTGGAATGATCTTGCCTGTGTGGCCAATTGTCTGGTTGGATATTTTGGTGGTGGATAATTTCTCAGGTTCAAGCTTGTTTTCATTTGGGGGTTCTTTGTGGGAAGTTGTCAATGGTTTCAGCAAGATTATGATCTCAGTTTTGAATCCATTACAAAATAAATGTTCTTGCATGTTCTTAGGATCGATGAAGCTTGTTGATGTGCAAGTACCAGTTCCCTCAGTCAGTGTTCAGATTTCATTCTCTCAAGGTTTCAGCAAGCTTCTTAGCTTTCTTTTTTACAACTTTCAGGTGATATCAAGAGCAAAGCTGAAGGATCTCAAGAGAACGCTAGAAGTTCTCTGCGTCCTCCAAAAAAAAATCTCCTATGCAAAGTCGAAATAATGCAAATCTATGCTTCTTTGGAAGCTGTAATGGTCAAATGTCTGGGCACATAGCTTTCAAGAATTCAGTTATGTTTGTGGAGGATTCTGGTATGACAGTTCCTCTGTTTCATCCAAGGGCAAATATTTTAAATGTAAGTAGTTAGAATTACATTGTTCTTATGGATTTTTAATTCTGTTGTTTTGTTTATTTATATTTGACGAGGCAGACAGGAGCTCATCTATTTATCTTTTTTGTTTTTGAAATTGCATATTAATGCATCTATATTCTCTTTCCAAGCTTTGCGAGAGAAGAGTTTTCATGATATGGATTATAGGTTTTCTTCCACAGCAGAGTCTAAAAAAATAAATCTTTGCAGAAGTGAATCTTCTAATTGCAGAAGGAATGGTTGCGGTGTTAATTTTGAGAGTGGTCCAGCCATTCCATCTTTCTTGCTGACTTTTGCAGCTGCACCTAGTTTTTGCCTTGGCTTGCATTTAAAGATGTTGTTAGGGAAACCCGTTGACTCCACTGGCTTTCAAAATCTTGGATCAGACTCATCTGACTTGAAAAATAGGGAGATGCTTGATCATTTAGATGTGGGTAATTGTGATGCATCCACTGCAGAAGTATTGTCAATGAAAACTGTTGAAACGGTTTTCAGTGGAGGCCATATTGCGGATTATGCAGGTGTCGACAGCATTTTCAGAGCAAGAGGTCGAAGTTGCAGATGTGTTGTTTGGATTTCCAGAGTCGACCGCCTATGGAGTTCCCACAGAGCTGTTGAAGAGTGATGATCGCTTCCTGTGAAATCTTGGAGCAATCTTGCGGCAAAACGTCCCCTATGCACTGGAGAAGGCTGTAAACCTTATCTTTCGCATTCTCCCCATAAGAAGTGGTATTAAACCTTGAACTTGGTGCATTCTTTACCAGATCGTCCAAAACTCTGTTCAAATTGCTCTCCGTCTGAAATAAGAAAGCAGCCTTTAGCACGTCCGGTAATGCAAGCAGGCATTTGCGAACTTCTAACAGATGGTAACATCAACCGAATTGCTCAATTGGGAAGAAAGGAAGGCACGAATGTTCTGGAGGTAAGACAAAGACGCCTCTCGTTGGCACAACCTGGCAGTACTGCACGCAGATTTCCTGGACAGTGGACGATCAAGACTTTAACTCACCCGCATCCAATACTTTGCTGCCACATGTGAAGATTTAACTGGCTCCATGCGCGATGGAAAACTGTTTCTCATTGGCTGGGGTGAACAGTGTTTGCTCACCCCAAGCCCGCAAAGAAAACGCCTCCGGCATAATTAGTTGGTTAACTAGTGTTAATCATTTTATTTATTTATGAGATTAGATAAAAATTTTTTTGGTGACTAAACACAAAAATTGTGACTTTTAATCATAAAGATTAAAATATTAGTTGGTTAACTAGTGTTAATCATTTTATTTATTTATGAGATTAGATAAATTTGTTTTTGGTGACTAAACACAAAAATGGTGTTTAGTCACCAAATATATATATGTAAAGGTTGGGTTTTGTCATTTATTTATCCACTCATTTCCAAAATCAGAAAACTTATTATAACCTAGTTGTCAAACAGCAGTGAGGATAATCATCTCTTGTTGCTATCAGTGAATGCAAGCTAACTCGTCACCATTATTGAAGGAAAACCATGCCACCTGGAATAACCCGTTGGTGGTCCATAAGGGGGAAGGCTTTCACTCCTACCACATGCCTCTTGATCTTGGGTCGTTAACCTCGAGCTTTTCCCCAAGCAGAAGCAGTTTTAAGGCATACTCAAGGCCCATTTTTTTACATGTTACATCATAATATATATGAGAAAAAATGGAAGTCATGTATTAATGTATAAAACAAATTGTGTTTGATAAATATTAACAGCTTGTATCTTATGTAAGTGTGAACCATATTTTGTTTGGTGTTGATACTTTGGGTGTAGTATTGACAAGTATATTTGTTTTTTTAACTATCTTGAGGACTTATAAATATGTTATTTAGGCACCTATTAAGGGATTATGTGACTCAATGAGAGAGAATTGACCATTTAGTAGGTGTTATTATATTGTGCTAAGATAATGGAACATGTTGCTAGTTGTGTTTTTTTAATGAAAGTTAACTCACCTATTATTGCATACTAAACTTACATATAAATGTGCTAGGAATTTGTATGAAGGATGTTATTAGAGTTTCCTCTATATTTCTATCAAAGGAAAATTTTGAGAAACCCCCCAATTTATATGTATAATAAATGGGTGAATCTTCATGGTACATAGGAAAATGTATAGGTTATTTTCTCAATAATATAATGCACATATATAATTTTTTGGCGAATCTTTAAACGAATTATAAATTTTTGTTAAATCATGGCACATTTTTCACTAAATTGTAAAACACTACAAAGTCTTGGAAAAAAATTCATACAATTAAAAAGCATTGCAAAATCTTGACTATTTCTTGATAATGTATACAACCATATATAATAGTAAGAAAAAAATTAGTTGAATAATAATATAGTCATTTTCTATGTTTGGGAAAAGAAACTTCATTGGTGATGATGATTGAGGTTTTTACTATAAACTCTTACAAATCCTTTTCCATGTTTTTATCATGTTTTACCACAAACGTCTTATTTCATCCCAAGGGGCAACTAGTTAGACACACATGCTAATAGAATGGTTGTTATTGATGTCAAAGGTTATCCAGCTAAAGGAAATAATAATATAAGCTTAAATAGTGTCCCAATAATTTTCCAACGAGGTATGGCTCATCCTCTAACTCATCTTGGTTGAGGAGATGTGAATTTTTGAAGTCAAAAGGTGGAATTTGGGCCCTAGTGCAGTTGATCCTCTTAAGAAACAGGTTGGCCCTACTAGATGTGAAGCCAACGCTCTTTGGGTGTCAAAAAGGTCTATAAATAAGCCATCTCCTCACTCAACTCATTAAGCAACTTGGCGAGGAAAAGAAGAAGAATTCAAACCTATTAAGGAGTTGTGTAGAGAGGTTTTTTAAGGGTTTTTCTAGTTTTGCACTATTTTTCAGCTTGATTTAGCCATATTTTTTACCATGTTATAGCTACATATAGCCTCAGATTTCGACCCTACAACTACCTCAAACTTCAATGTTGTATTTGCCTCAAGTTCAGCCATATGACAACCTTTGTTTTGACCTTGTGGCAGCTTCAGTATCAACCTTTGCAGCCCTAGTCTCATACTATTTTGGAATTTGTTTTGGGAGCTTATTTGAAGCTTGTTTTGAATCCTATTTTGGAGAAGTCTGAGAATGGAGATTAGTCTTACTTTAATCCAGGTGGCTCCAGAGACACACACAGGACAAAGAGGGCTTATGAAAGCTCGAAATTCAAAGTGTCAGGAAGATGACAAACTTAGCTTCAGATTGAATAGCTTGTAGCCCTGATCGCAACGATGCGAATGACACGTCAATCCGAGCTCGTATAAGAAAGTTAGAGTAGTTTGAAGTTTTGTTAAGGCAAGAGAAGTGGGGCCCACAACATGCCACATGGCGACCCAGTAAACACGTGGGGCCAACATGGTAGCTCCTTAGTTGTTGACACATGGCACTCCTCCATTTGTCCTCAACCAGTAAAAACAAAATAATAATAATAAAATAGAATATATATATATATATTAAATCACCCACATTAAAACATAACTATATATATCACCCACATTAAAACATAACCATATAGTTATTACACCAAATCATTTTAAATATTAAAATAGTTATTTTAATAATTATTTATATTTAAAAATTCATATAAAAAAATTATGTTTATAAAAATAAAATCATATATTAAATCAAAACAACCATTTGCAAAAAAATCAACATATAGCATGGGTGGTTGGTTTAATATAGCGCGTTAGTTAATAACCATATGGGAACGGCATAACCACATGTATTAATAACTATATGGGAATGACATATCCACATGTATTAATATATATAGGTGGTTGGGGCCCATACCATATATATGGTATACGTATTAAACCATAATAACAACAAACCAACAAACGCGCCCTTAAAAAGAAATGTCGCATTCTATTTTGCAGTGGGCGGGGTGATAACCCAACCCACCTCCACGCAAGTCTCCAACACCACCAATGAACCACAAGCGGCGGCTTTGTAAAGTATGTCGCCCCCCCATTATTTAAACCCACATTTTGCATAGTGCACCAGCGCAGGGCAAAGCAACCAAGGACGGGATATGGCACGAACTTCGAGACAGAAACATGAAAAATTTTAGGGGCTAATATTTGCATGTGGGCTAATTTTCCATGCTTTTTCCAAAAAAAATATTCACCAATTTTCATTTTTCTTTAAAATTGATTCGCCCAAATTTTATAGTATAAAATTATTTTACCCTAAAAATTGCTAGAAATTTATATATACTAATATAAAATGACTAGAAAACTAAATAGTTTTACAAAAATAACATAAAAAAATTTACAGTTTACATATTGGGGACTACTAAGATTCGCCAAGTTTTTAAACTTTAATATAAATGTCCATCTTTAAAATTTTCCCTGGACGGAAACTATTCCTTTGATACCCAGAAATTCCCTGGGGAGGTAAAATTTCCTTTTATCAGAATATGTTCAAGTTTACAGTCATTTTTTTGGATTTTCACAAGGAACGTAATAGCGAGGGAAGATTCGTCTTTTGAGCAGTGGTTTTGCAAATTCCCTCTGGAAGAGAATCTTCAGAAAATCTTGAGGGAATCTTTCAGATTCCTTGGAGGCCAAAATTCACTGGTGTCAGAATGAGATCAACCTTATACTCATTCTTCTCAGAATTTTGCAAGGATCTCAATGGTGATATCAGATTCCTGTTTTTAGTTGTAGATTTTTAGATTCCCTGTGGAACATCATCTTTGAGGAATCTAAAAGATTCCCTAAGGCCCAGATTTCGACAGTGTCAGAATTCAGCAAATTGACAGTCGATCCTACACCTCTCAGCGACACGAGTTCAGCGGTGCAGTCATATTTTCCATTTTAGCCTTATGTTTTTCGATCACTTTTCAAAATGGAGTTGCAGGTGTCAGCATTCAATGTGTGAGTAGTCGTTTTCAGGACATTCGACGCCACAAGATTGATGGTACAGCCAGATCCAACAGTTTATCATCCTTATCTTCAAATAGCTCCAAGATGCGAGGTATATGCAGTGTGATCATGTACTTCTTTTTCTCTTTTCTATGAGATGCATTGTGATGTATAGATCCTTGTTTGATGTTTGATGTGGGATCTTGTTTTTGTTCTTGATGTGAGATGTAATTTCTATCATTGATTTTCATTCATGTTTGAGATCCCTTTGATGCCATGTTGGCGGGATACTCATTAACACATGTATGTTTGATTGAGATCCCTTTGTTTCCATGATGGCGGGATACTCATAGTCTTTGTGTGTGAGTTATTGTCATACTGATAGGAGTATTTTTTGTGAATGAGAGTTTCTGTAGCGGAACATCTTGTGGAGAGGTCCAGCCACTCCTACGTGAGGGAATTTTCCTTGTATGACAGAGAAAATACCATCCATTTACATCGTCACTCTTTCCAGCACTTAATGCAGCGGCCTACACTATCTTGACACCAAGTCCCGGAGACGTAGTCCCTCCTGGACGAACTCCATTATCAATCTCTTATGTTGCTAATGCTTGTTATGTTCCTCTTCTTTAAAGTATGCAGATATGTTCATTTATTTTCATTAATGTTTTGATGTAATTCTAACACATCAGCCAAAGTAAAAGGTCTTGGTAAAAAGGGTAGAAAAAAATTTACCCGAAACAAGTGGTATAAGAGAGTTCTTCTTACTGATGTGAACCACAGGCATGAACCATTGAACGTGCAGCAGTGGGGGATGTTAAAGACATGTACGAAACCATGCTCAGGGTGTCCGAAAAGGTGGACATGTTGTATGAAGCTTAAGAGAAACAAGCAACAGACAAAGCTGAGTTGAAAACACTTCTACAAGAGGAGAAGGAGGACAAACATCGATTGCAGCTTCAATTGCAAGCCATGACAAAGGCATTGGAAGAATTCAAGCAGATCATGAGGTATTGAATACACTCCTACAGGAAGAGAAGGAGGAAAAGCAGCGATTACAACTTCAACTATAAACCACGATAGAGGCCTTGGAGGAAGTGAAGCACAACAAAGGCTCAGAGAAGCCCTCTTCACCTGTTTCAAAATTGACATCTGAGGTAAACAGTTATGATCATTATTCAGTTTCATCTTCACCTGATATTTTTTTTATTGGAAGTGTGGAGATCCCCATTATAGGAACCAACATGAGACTTCTCACCAAGATGGGGTACAAAGGAGGAGGACTTAGCATTCATGGCCAAGGCATAACTCAACCATTGGAGGTTGTGCAGAGACCTCATTACGCAGGTTTGGGATACACTGAAGGAGGATGTTCAAAGAACATCAAAGGAAAACAGACATTGTTGAACTCACCAAGGAAGAGGATTCATGGGAACACTTCGCCATCATCCCATGGAAGTGCATGTTGCAGTGAAAGAGTTGAGGCAAGCTCTCATCACCATGATCGCACTAGAGGCCACCAGGAAAGGTATAACAAGTCTCAATATTCACAAGTTCATTTTGATTATAAGAATGTTGCTAATCATGAACGTAAATCATGGCATAAGAAAACTTGTCATTTTTGTAGTTTACATAACCATGTCATTACTGAGTGTTGGAAAAGAATGGTAGCACAAAGGAGGACGAGGCGTGAAAATCCTTCTCCACCGTAGGGAAAGAAATTGGTTAAGCAGGTTTGGAGAAAGAATACCTTTTGTAGTCATTGCAACCAAAGTAGTCATCAAAGAGCCACATGTTCAAGGCTCCATCTAGAGCAACACCTTGAGGATGAAGCGTCGGTGCGTGAACCAATTGAAATAGATGTTCGACAAGCAAGTGTGCCACATGGAGATGATCCATTCACTTTGATAAGTGAGAGATGGTTTTTCTAGATATTGTAGTGTGTCATGTCCGTGTTTTTAAATCACATGTTGCATTTTTAACTGTAAAAGTGATGATGTGTTTCCATCGCTTGTTAAGCAACCATGATATTTTGGCCTTGTTTTGTGATGCATTTCTTTTATGTAAAAGTAATGATGTGTTTGCCATCACTTAGAAATGCGACAATGATGTTTTTTTTCCTTGTAATGATATATTGGGTGTGATTTCTATTTGATGTAAACTTGACCACCAAGTCTGTAAACTCATGGAAAGTATGGAAATGTTTGGGTCATAGTTGGTCAATTTTAGCATGTAATTTGCAAGAGATTGTACTACAGGTTTGCAGAGGATGCAGGTGTCGACTCATCGCTTAAAGCTCTGAAGAACAAAGGTGAAGGAGAAGGAAGGGTGACCTTGTTCAAGACACTTGTGGTGCAGACGTAGTACACAACAGTTGTAGATTATTGTTGATGCTTTTAGAGGACCAAAAGCTCCTCAGCGGGGAGGAATGATCCAGGGGGCTCTAGAGACATACACTGGACAAAGAGGTGATCCGGATTTATGCAGTAACGCAACAAAATAAACATATAACCATAAATACAGAGATGCAGTAGAAATAACATCTCATTTCATTAATATCAAAGAACTGAAATTTGCTTACAAACAGAATGGAAATAAAACTAGCTAGGGCACTGGTAGCTATCTCTGAGAAGAGATGTCGTGGCTACATGCCTCTGAACTGAGTTACAATGAGGCTCGAGGGCCTATTTATTATTGAGAAACAATGGAGAACCCTAAACATCCAAAAACCTAACCCTAGGAGATGAAGCGCCAAAACTATGGGCCCCGTTTGGGTAAATTGGTGTTTCAATTTCCCAGGGACGTAACTTTGGCATACTATCTCCGTTTGACGCACGTGATACATCATTAGAAATATCTGTCTGAGGGCTACAACTTTCGCCACACTTTTGCCACGAATATCATTCCAGAACGAAATGACATTCACTAGAGGCGCGATGCCCAAAAAACGTCGTTTAGGGCCTCAAAACGGCTCCGGAAGTTCAAGACCCGAAAAACTGCTAAAAATAGTAAGTTGTACGGCGAAAAGGCAGAAAGAGACAATGGTGAGGGCCCAAGTGGAATAGCGGGTTGCCACCAATAGATCAGCGGATCATTCCTCCCCCTTAGGAAGCAATGGTCCCCATTGCGTTAAGTTCCTCCGTGAGATGAGGAAATTTATAGCCGAACTTGGTCCCTGGTGAACCACTTTCCTTGGTGCGGTTAGCCTCCAATTACAACGAAATCATTTGGATATTCTGTTGATGTTCTTGATTTGCATGTCCATGATACAATCTGTGGTGGCCTGTTCCATACAGTCTTGATTTAACTCTGTTGGTGTGAGTTTTTCTGCAATTTCCGAGGTGTCCAGTAGAGGTGGGAAGTAAGGATGAAGGCGATCCACATTCAAGACTGGGTGCAGGCCAAGGAATGGAGGAATACTAAGCTCGAAGGCATTGTTCCCTACAGCCTTGGTGACGGTGTATGGCCCGTATCGGAGTGGGCGAAGCTTGCGGTGGGGTCCAGTGAGGTGCTCCTTCTGCAAATGTAGCCATACTTTGTCGCCCACCTGGAAGTTGTGTGGCACCCGGTGTTGATCATGGTGCTACTTGTACTTCGCATTGGCTCTGTCCAATATATCATGAACCTGTTGGCGGATGTGTTGAATGTGCTCGATGAAGCTACTTGCTTTGTCAACTTCAGACTAGACGTGCGTTGAATCGGCCTGAGTAGCTGCAAATGGCATGGCTACGTCAATGGGACATAGTGGCTGGAATCCCAAGCCCACCTGAAAGGGGCTATGGCCAATTGAACTGTGGAGAGCCCGGTTATAACTATGTTGTACATAAGGGAGGCTCTCGTCCCATGTGCGTGGATGCCTTGAATTGTACATGCGCAGAATGTGTACAATCATTCTGTTGACGACCTCTGTCTGGCCATCTGTTTGGGGATGGAAAGCTGTGGACTTGGTGAGCTTGGTATCCAACATCGACCAAAGGCTGGACCAAAATGTGCTGAGGAACCTACTATCTCGATCTGATATGATAGACTGTGGGATCCCAAAGTGCACCCACACTCGTTCAAAGAAGAGTTTAGCAGTGGCTTCTGCTGTGATATTCTTCTTATAGGCCGCCATAATGGCCATCTTCGAGAATCTGTCAACGACCACGAAAACACAGTCATTTCCATTCTTAGTAGAGGGCAGGCCCGACATGTAATCCATGGAGATGGATTCCCATGGTCGACTAGGGGTAGGTAGTGGAGTATATAGGCCTTGCTTCTTGATGGTCGGTTTGGCAATGGCACAAGCAGTGCAGGATCTGATGTGCTTCTTGAAATCCTTTCAAAGGTTCGGCCAATAGAAATACTTCTGTAGTATTGCTACTATTTTCTTGACCCCGAAATGCCCAACGACTCGACTGTAGTGTGCTTCCCATATCATCTTGGCACGCTCGCTTGAAGGAACACAAAGGTGTCCCCGGTGAAATAAAAGTGCATCTTGGTTGGAACTTGCGTACCCCCCAAGAGTGCCTTGTAAGTGTGGCCGAATTCTGGGTCACTCTCATAGAGAAGCGGCCAATCATAAGTCTCATGCCCACCAGAGTTGAGCACGGTGGTGAGCGCCATGATTGGTGGTCGGCTGAGGCAGTCTGCAACATTATTGGTGCTACCCTTCTTGTACTTGATATTCAAATGAAACTGTTGCAGATATGTGGACCACTTATGATGGCGATCATTCTGCAACTTCCCTTGTGTCTGTATGAATTGCAGGGGCCAGTGGTCTGTGTGGATGATTGTTTCTTTCCCCAAAATGTAATGCTTCCATTGTCGACAGGCTTGCACAATGGAATACATTTCTTTTTCATAGGTGGGATACTTGCGAACTGTCTTAGAAAATGTCTCTCTGTGATATGCCACTGGATGTCCTTGTTGAGTAAGAACTGCCCCAATAGCATAGTCAGAGGCATCTGTCTCGATCTCAAATGGCTGTTGCAAGTCTGGTAATGTGAGCACTGGGGCAGAACAGAGGCGATTTTTCAATTATGTGAACGCCTTCTGTTGAGGTTCCGACCAAAAGAATTTTTCTCTCGCTCCTCCCTTGGTGACTTGACTCAAGGGCCAAGTGATATGAGAGAATCCCAACACGAATCTATGGTAGAAATTAGCAAGACCCAGAAAGCTGCGAAGCTCTGTTATAGTGGTTGGGGCTGGCCAATCCCGAATGACTTGGATCTTGGCTGGATCCGCATGCACCCCCCATTCATCAATAATGTATTCCAGATATTGAACCTGGGTCATGCCAAACGTGCACTTCTCCAAATTGGCACACAACTTGTGTTGCTCTTCCCAAGTCTTGCTGAAGATCAGAATGTAATCCAAGTACACTAATACAAATGAGTTGGTGAATGGCCGCAAGATGTCGTCCATCATCCTCATGAAGGTTGCGGGAGCATTCGTCAACCCGAAAGGCATGACTAGCCATTCAAAAAGGCCTTCCTTGGCTTTGAAGGCAGTCTTCCACACATCAGAGGGTTCAATTGGTACTTGGTGATACCCAGACTTTAGGTCAATCTTGCTGAAATATTTTGCACCTTTGAGTTGGTCGAGAAGGTCCTCAATCCGTGGGATTGAGTACCTATTCCAGACAGTGATCTTGTTCAGCGCCCGATAGTCAATCCAGAGTCTCCACGTCCCATCCTTCTTCTGTACCAACACGATCGGGTTCACACGGGACGGTGAACTTGAAGTCTCTTGTGACCTTTCTGCAGCAACTCTTGAATGCGCCTCTTGATTTCATCACATTCTCCGAGAGCAGGAAGGCGTGAGCCAGGCCAGGTCCATTGGAGCAGCGGCCGCACTGGGGTCCAGATCAATCGGGTGATTGACACGACGGAGCGAGAGGAACACAATGGTGAGGTGAATATGTCCAGAGTATAACCTTATCCATTTGTTGTTGTCATGCGAAGGCATTATGCAGGAGGTCGTGGCACGATATTTTTTCTTGCCTTGAGGGCGGATCATCAGCCTGGTTTGGGAAATGAGCTTACGCATTCACGGTAACCAAAGAGATAGTCGCGGAGGTGGTACTTCGATATCTGTACAAATTATTTCCCAAAGTAACAATAACAACGCGAGGCCGAGACTCATACATAGCATGATGCTTCCAGAAGTATGGTTGTCCTTATAATACATCAAAAAAATCAATAGGAGAAACATCACATAATACCTCATCCCTGAAGGGCTTGATGCTATAAGGAAGGCGGCACTGCTGGCTGACGTAGAGATCTCGTCATTGGTGAAGCCACCCGATGGTGTATGGATGTAGATGAGCTGTGGTCGGCAAGCCCAACCGCTTCATGGTGTCTTCTAAAATGAGGTTCTTTTGGCTCCCATTGTCGACAATGAACTTTACCGGGGAGCCTTTTACCCACATCTGGGAGTGGAAGAGGCGTTGCTCCTCCTTTGAATCTTCCAGCTCCTCCTTTGGGATCTTCGTAGTGGAAAAGCAGTGGCCGTGGGCTCAGAATAGTCTCGTTTCTTTTCTGTCCCAGGGTTCGATTCGGGTCGGAGCCATGCATGAGCTCAGCCTCATCCCTCGGCCTTGCGTTGCTTGGCAGGCACTCACTGTGTTGTGAGTGGAGCTCTTATGGAACTCACACCACTTTCCCATGTCCTTCTTTGGCTTTAGTGCCTATTTTTTCTTGTGCCTTTGGCGGGTTTCTCTAGCCGCCATGCCTTGCTCTGTCCTTTTTCTCGGTTTGGGCACTGCCTTTTGATTCTGAAGATCCAAAGAATACAGCTTCTTGTTTGAATTTGCAGCTCAATCTTGGCTATCACAGGTATGCGCGTCCTGGCGAGAGATCGAGAACTCAAACATACGAATGTATCTATGTGAACAGTATTTGTGATGCGCTTTAGCACCAAATGTTTCTCTGAATCTTTGATACCCAACTTTGTTCGCAGGGTATGGAACAGATTCGTCAGCTCATGCACATCTTGATCCCTTTGTTTCCGCAACGTGGTCAATTGTATGTACTTGTCCTCATAGCTCCCCACGGGATAGTATTGTTCTTTGATGGCATCTCGAAAATAATTCTAAGTGGGTACGACTGAGAACAGAGAAGGTTCTGTCTCATCCTTTTTCTCACAGTAGGTTTCCCACCAATCCTTAACATGGGGGTAGCTTTGAGGAGTGCAAAAATAATCTTCTCCCGGTCTGAAAAGTCATGAACAGAGAAATATCCTTCTAATAGATTCAACCATCTATCTACGACATCTGCGTCTATTTGACCCTCAAATATGGGAATGTCAAAATTTACTTGTACCTTAAAGGGAGTCGCAACTCCAGAGTGGCTACTAGATGCAGATGCGCCGCCGGTGGGCAGCCGTTGAAGGATCTGAGCAAAACTATCCATCATCGCGTTCCTTTGTTTTTTGAGGGCCTCCTCGAGCAATATTTTTATAGGATCTCCTGCTCCCTCATCTTTATTTTCGTCCCCCATGGGCGTTCGTCGAGGTTTGTGAGGGTGATCTTGCAAAGGTTCCACCAGATCAAGCCCTAGCTCCTTATACCTCGACCTCGTTGGGGACATGTCAAGAAGGATTGAGAAAAATTAGACATGCATCTCTGTATTTATGGTTATATGTTTATTCTGTTTCGTTCTTGTATAAATCCGGATCAATCTAGATACGTATTAAAAAGCTAAATATTGCTTACAAAGCAGAGAATGGAGACTGACCTAACTAACACAGACACACTTGGTCTGGTAGCTATCTCACAGAAGAGATCATGGCTGAGCCTACGAGCCGAAGATTTTAATGGCTCGGAGCCTATATTATTGAGAAACAATGGAGGGCCTAAACATCCAAAAACCTAACCCTAGGAGATGAAGCGCCAAAACTATGGGCCCCGTTTGGGTAAATTGGTGTTTCAACTTCCCAGGGATGTAACTTTGGCATACTATCTCCGTTTGACGTACATGATACATCATTAGAAAGCTTTTTCCGAGGACTACAAATTTCACTATGAATATCATTTTGGAACGGAATGATATTCGCTAGAGGTGCGATGCCCAAAAAAAACGTAATTTAGGTCCTCAAAACGGCTCCGGAAGTTCAGGACCCGAAAAACTGCTAAAAATAGTAAGTTATGCCGAAACTGAAAAACTGAAAGAGACAATGGTGGGGGCCCAAGTGGAATAGGTGGTTTGCCACCAATATCCACCTGGATCATTCCTCTCCCCTTAGGAAGCAATGGTCCCCATTGCGTTAAGTTCCTCCATGAGATGAGGAAATTTCTACTAAACTTGGTCCCTGGTGAACCACTTTCCTTGGTGTAGGAGTTGGCCAGCTTTGACAACCCGACACATTTGGATCTTCTGTTGGCGAGTGTTCTGGGTTTAACTTTGTTGGTGTTAATTGTTCTACAATGTCTGAGTTGTCCAGTAGAGGTGGGAAGTCAGGATGAAGGAGATCCACATTGAAGACTGGGTGCAGACCAAGGAATGGAGGAATACTAAGCTCGAAGGCATTGTTCCCTACGGCCTTGGTGACGGTGTACGGCCCGTATCAAAGTGGGCGAAGCTTGCGGTGGGGTCCAGCGAGGCGCTCCTTCTGCAAATGTAGCCATACTTTGTCGCCCACCTGGAAGTTGTGTGGCACCCGGTGTTGATCATGGCGTCGCTTATACTTCGCATTGGCTCTATCCAATATATCATGAAACTATTGGCGGATGTGTTGAATGCGCTCGATGAAGCTACCTGCTTTGTCAAATTTAGACTAGACATGAGCTGAATCGGCCATAGCAGCTACAAATGGCATGGCTACGTCAATGGGACATAGTGGCTGGAATCCCAAGCCCACCTGAAAGGGGCTATGGCCAATTGAAATGTGGAGAGCCCTGTTATAACTATGTTGTACATAGGGGAGGCTCTCGTCCCATGTGCGTGGATGCTTCTAAGGTATTACATACGCGAGAATGTACCAAGTATTACATTGTGACCTTTGTCGCTTCATCTGTTTGAGGATGAAGAAGCTGTGGACTTGGTGAGCTTTGTGTCCAACATTGACAGAGGCAATTTGGACCAAAATGTCTTTGAGGAACCTCTTATCTCGATACGATATGATATACGCATGGGATCCCAAAGTCCACCCACACTCGTTCAAGAAGATTTTATGAGTAGCTTAAGTTGTGATATTCTTCTTACAAGCCGCCATAATGGCCATCTTCGAGAAATCTGTCAATGACCACAGCACTTGATCATTTCCAATTTCTTATTAGGAACCAAACATGTAATCCATGGAGATGGATTCCCAGAGTCAGTTCAAGGGTGAGGTAGTGGAGTATATAGGCCTTGCTTCTTGATGGTTGGTTTGGCAATGGCACAAGCAGTGTAGGATCTGATGTGCTTCTTGACATCCTTTCGAAGGTTCGGCCAATAGAAATACTTCTGTTGTATTGCTACTATTTTCTCGACACCGAAATGCCCAGCGACTCGACTGTAGTGTGCTTCCCATATCATCTTGGCATGCTCGCTTGAAGGAACAAAAAGGTGTCCCAGGTGACATAAAAGTGAATCTTGGTTGGAACTTGCGTACCCCCCAAGAGTGCCTTGTTAGTGTGGCCAAATTCTGGGTCACTCTCATAGAGAAGCGGCCAATCAGAAGTCTCGTGCCCATAAGAGTTGAGCACGGTGGTGAGCGTCATGATCGGTGGTCGGCTGAGGCAGTCTGCAACATTATTGGTGCTACCCTTCTTGTACTTGATATTCAAATGAAATTGTTGCAGATATGTGGACCACTTCTGATGGCAATTGTTCTGCAACTTCCCTTGTGCCTGTATGAACTACAGGGGTCAGTGGTCTGTGTTGATGATTGTTTCCTTCCCCAAAATGTAATGCGTCCATTGTCGACAAGCCTGCACAATGGAATACATTTATTTGTCATAAGTGGGATACTTGAGAACTATGTCAGATAGTGTCTCAATGTGATATGCCACTGGATGCCCCTATTGAGTAAGAACTGCCCCAATAGCATAGTCAGAGGCATCTATCTCGATCTCAAATGGTTGTTGCAAGTCTGGTAATGTGAGCCAGGGCGAGAATAGAGGCGTTTTTCAATTACGTGAATGCCTTCGGTGCAAGGGTTGACCAAAAGAATTTTGCTCTCTCTCCTCCCTTGGTGACTTGACTCAAGGGCCAAGTGATATGAGAGAATCCCAACACGAATCTATGGTACAAATTAGCAAGACCCAGAAAGCTGCGAAGCTCTGTTATAGTGGTTGGGGCTGGCCAATCCTGAATGAATTGAATCTTGGTTGGATCCACATGCACCCCCCTTTCATCAATAATGTATCCTAGATATTGAACCTGGGTCATGCAAAACGTGCACTTCTCCAAATTTTCACATAACTTGTGTTGCCGTAGTGTTTGGAGGACTTTTCGGATGTGGTGAAGGTGCTCTTCTCAATTCTTAGCCCGAAGATCGAGAATGTCATCCAAGTACACCACTACAAATGAGTTGGTGAATGGCGCAAGATGTTGTCCATCATCCTCATGAAGGTTGCGGGAGCATTCTTCAACCCGAAAGGCATGACCAGCCATTCGAAAAGGCCTTCCTTGGCTTTGAAGGTAGTCTTCCACACATCGAAGGGTTCAATTGGTACCTGGTGATACCCAGACTTCAAGTCGATCTTGCTGAAATATATTGCACCTTTGAGTTGGTCTAGAAGGTCATCAATCCGTGGGATCGAGTACCTATTCCAGATAGTGATCTTTTTCAGCGCTCGATAGTCAATACAGAGTCTCCACGTCCCATCCTTCTTATGTACCAACATGATCGGGCTCCCACTGGGTGATGAACTTGGTCGGATGTGACCTTTCTGTAGCTCCACAGGTCACCTCTTAAACTCGTATCATTATCCGGAAGCAGAGAGCCGATGGAAGGAAATCGATCCAGTAAGATGCTTGGCGCAGACAGGATCTAGGTCATCAATTATGACACGATAGTGCAGAGGAAGCCCTATGGGTGAGGTGAAGATGTCCCTGTACTCCTCCACAACCTTGTCCATTTGTTGTTTCTGTGCAGAGGAGCCCTGTCTGGAGGTCGTGGCCATAGTCTTCTTCTTTCCCTAGGGGCGGATCATTAGGAAATTGAATTTCATGGTTTGGGAAATGAGCTTACTTCATTGTTTTGCATTAACCAAAGAGATAGCGGCAGGAGGGGGTACCTCAGGTATCCTGTACAACTTATATCCCAAAGTAACAATAATAGCGCGAGGCCAAGACTCATACACAGCATGACCATTCCACAAGTATGGTTGTCCTAATAATACATCAGAAACATCAATAGGAGCAACATCACATAATACCTCATCCATGAAGGGCTTGATGCTATAGGAAGCGACAACAGCAGGCAGCGCGGGAAGTCTAGGTCCTTGAGTGAGAAGCCACATGATGGTGTATGGATGTGGGTGGCTGTGGTCAGCAAACCCAAGCAGCTTCACGGCGTACGCGAAATGAGGTTCTTTTGGCTTCCATTATGGAGGCAATAGGCTGTCTGGGGGCTCCACCCATATGGAGCCAGTCGTTCCTCCCTCCTCTGGATCAGTTCTTCATGGATCTTGTAATGTGCATGATGGCAGCAGGCTTAGCATCAACTGTCTGTTTCCCTTTTTACCCGCCCCTTTGGGTTCGATTGATGGAGCATGCATCCAGCCTCAAGCCCTCATCTCGACCTGCTTGTTGCCCGGCAGACACTCACTTGTGTTGTGGTGGAGCTCTTGGAACTCCACACCACTTTTGTGGTCTTTATTCACTCTTGTAGCTTTGTGGTTGTCTTGAGCGACCATGCCTTAGCTCTGTCCTTTGTTCTGCGGTTTGGAAGCACCTTTTCCTTGTTTTCGATTCGCAGATCCAAAGTCTCGCTTCTTCTGTTTGAATTTCTGCTCAATCTTAGCAGCATACCGGTATGCCGTACCAAGCGAGGAGATGTCGAGGAACTCCATTTCCTCCTGAATATATCTGTGCAGACAGCTGCGATAATTTAGCACCAAATGTTTCTCTGAATCTTTGATACCCAACTTTGTGCGCAGGGTATGGAACAGATTCGTCAGCTCGTGAACATCTTGATCCCTTTGTTGTCGCAGCGTGGTCCATTGTATGTACTTTCTCATGCTTCCCACGGGATAATCTTGTTCTTGACGGCATCTCGGAGGAATTCCAATTGAATCTGGCAGAAACCGAGAGGGTTTTGTCTCATCCGTTTTCTCACAATAGGTTTCCCACCGGTCCTTAACATGGGGGGTAGCGAAGTACGAAATAATCTTCTCGAATTACGAAAAGTCGTGAACAAGAAAATATCCTTCTATCAAATTCAACCATCTATCTATAGCATCTGCGTCTATTTGACCCTCAAACATGGGAATGTCAAAGACATGCCTTAAAGTCGCACCTCCAAAGTGGCCTCTTGGATGCGAGATGCGTGCATGCAGGTGAAGACGGCCGTTGAAGGATCTGGGCAAAGTTATCCATCATCGCCTTCCTTTATTTTTCTAGGGCCTCCTCGAGCAATATTTTATACGATCTCTAGCCATCATCTTTCTTTTCGTCCCCCATGGGCGTCGTCGAGGTTGCGGGCGATATTGCAAGGTTCCACCGGATCGAGCCCTAGCTTCTTATTCCCAGAGCCTCGTTGGGGACATGCCAAAGGATCGAGAAGAAGCGGACATGCATCTCTGTGTTGCGGATTATGTTTGATACATTTGCGTTCTGCATAAATCCGGATCGGTGGTATCAAAGAACTGAAATTTGCTTACAAACAAAATGGAAATAAAACTAGCTAGGGCACTGGTAGCTATCTCTGAGAAGAGATGTGGCGGCTACAGGCCTCTGAACTGCGTTACAATGAGGCTCGAGGGCCTATTTATTATTGAGAAACAATGTAGAACCCTAAACATCCCAAAAACCTAACCCTAGGAGATGAAGCGCCAAAACTATGGGCCCCGTTTGGGTAAATTGGTGTTTCAACTTCCCAGGGACGTAACTTTGGCATACTATCTCCGTTTGACGCATATGATACATCATTAGAAAGCTTTATTCGAGGACTACAGCTGTCGGGACGAATTTTATCAGAAAATTCGCTGGCGCTTTCGTACCCAAAAAACGTCGTTTAGGGCCTCAAAACGGCTCCGGAAGTTCAGGACCCGAAAAACTGCTAAAAATAGTAAGTTATGCCAAAACGGAAAAACTGAAAGAGACAATGGTGGGGGCCCCAAGTGGAATAGGCGGGTGGCCACCAATATCCACCTGGATCATTCCTCCCCCCTTAGGAAGCAATGGTCCCCATTGCGTTAAGTTCCTCCATGAGATGAGGAAATTTCTGCTCAACTTGGTCCCTGGTGAACCACTTTCCTTGGTGCAGGAGTTGGCCAGCTTTGACAACCCGATATAGTTGGATCTTCTGCTGGCGAGTGTTCTTGATTTGCATGTCCATGATACAATATGTGGTGGCCTGTTCCATGCAGTCTGGATTTAACTCAGTTGGTGTGAGTTGTTCTGCAATGTCTGAGGTGTCCAGTAGAGGTGGGAAGTAAGGACGAAGGCGATCCACATTGAAGACTGGGTGCAGACCAAGGAATGGAGGAATACTAAGCTCGAAGGCATTGGTCCCTACAGCCTTGGTGACGGTGTACGGCCCATATCGGAGCAGGCGAAGCTTGCGGTGGGTTCAAGTGAGGCGCTCCTTTTGCAAATGTAGCCATACTTTTTCGCCCACCTAGAAGTTGTGTGGCACCCGGTGTTGATCATGGTGCTGCTTGTACTTCGCATTGGCTCTGTCCAATATATCATGAACCTGTTGGTGGATGTGTTGAATGCGCTCGATGAAGCTACTTGCTTTGTCAACTTCAGACTGGACATGAGTTGAATCGGCCTGAGTAGCTGCAAATGGCATGGCTACGTCAATGGGACATAGTGGCTGGAATCCCAAGCCCACCTGAAAGGGGCTATGGCCGATTGAACTGTGGAGAGCCCGATTATAACTATGTTGTACATAGGGGAGGCTCTCGTCCCATGTGCGTGGATGCTTTGAATTGTACATGCGCAGAATGTGTACAATCATTCTGTTGACGACCTCTGTCTGGCCATCTGTTTAGGGATGGAAAGCTGTGGAATTGGTGAGATTTGTGTCCAACATTGACCAGAGGCTGGACCAAAATGTGCTGAGGAACCTGCTATCTTGATCTGATATGATAGACTGTGGGATCCCAAATTGCACCCACACTCGTTCAAAGAAGAGTTTAGCAGTGGCTTCTACTGTGATATTCTTCTTACAGGCCGCCATAATGGCCATCTTCGAGAATCTGTCAACGACCACGAAAACACAGTCATTTCCATTCTTAGTAGAAGGCATGCCCGACATGTAATCCATGGAGATGGATTCCCAAGGTCGACTAGGGGTAGGTAGTGGAGTATATAGGCCTTGCTTCTTGATGGTCGGTTTGGCAATGGCACAAGTAGTGCAGGATCTGATGTGCTTCTTGACATCCTTTCGAAGGTTCGACCAATAGAAATACTTCTGTAGTATTGCTACTATTTTCTCGACCCAGAAATGCCCAGCGACTCGACTGTAGTGTGCTTCCCATATCATCTTGGCACGCTCGCTTGAAGGAACACAAAGGTGTCCCAGGTGAAATAAAATTGAATCTTGGTTGGAACTTGCGTACCCCCCAAGAGTGCCTTGTTAGTGTGGCCGAATTCTAGGTCACTCTCATAGAGAAGTGGCCAATCAGAAGTCTCATGCCCACAAGAGTTGAGCACGGTGGTGAGCGCCATGATCAGTGGTCGACTGAGGCAGTCTGCAACATTATTGGTGCTACCCTTCTTGTACTTGAAATTCAAATGAAACTGTTGCAGATATGTGGACCACTTCTGATGGCGATCATTCTGCAACTTCCCTTGTGTCTGTATGAACTGCAGGGGCCGGTGGTCTGTGTGGATGATTGTTTCCTTCCCCAAAATGTAATGCTTCCATTGTCGACGGGCTTGCACAATGGAATACATTTCTTTGTCATAAGTGGGATACTTGCGAACTGTCTCAGACAATGTCTCACTGTGATATGCCACTGGATGTCCCTGTTGAGTAAGAACTGCCCCAATAGCATAGTCAGAGGCATCTGTCTCGATCTCAAATGGCTGTTGCAAGTCTGGTAATGTGAGCACTGGGGCAGAATAGAGGCGATTTTTCAATTATGTGAATGCCTTCTGTTGAGGTTCTGACCAAAAGAATTTTGCTCTCGCTCCTCCCTTGTTGACTTGACTCAAGGGCCAAGTGATATGAGAGAATCCCAACACGAATCTATCGTAGAAATTAGCAAGACCCAGAAAGCTGTGAAGCTCTGTTATAGTGGTTGGGGCTGGCCAATCCCGAATGACTTGGATCTTGGCTGGATCCACATGCACCCCCCTTTCATCAATAATGTATCCCAGATATTGAACCTGGGTCATGCAAAAAGTGCACTTCTCCAAATTGGCACACAACTTGTGTTGCCGCAGTGTTTGGAGGACTTGTCGGATGTGGTGAAGGTGCTCTTCCCAAGTCTGGCTGAAGATCAGAATGTCATCCAAGTACACCACTAAAAATGAGTTGGTGAATGGCCGCAAGATGTCATCCATCATCCTCATGAAGGTGGCGGGAGCATTCGTCAACCCGAAAGGCATGACCAGCCATTCGAAAAGGCCTTCCTTGGCTTTGAAGGTAGTCTTCCACACATCGGAGGGTTCAATTGGTACTTGGTGATACCCAGACTTCAGGTCAATCTTGCTGAAATATTTTGCACCTTTGAGTTGGTCCAGAAGGTCATCAATCCGTGGGATTAGGTACCTATTCCGGACAGTGATCTTGTTCAGCGCCCGATAGTCAATACAGAGTCTCCACGTCCCATCCTTCTTCTGTACCAACACGATCGGGCTCCCACAGGGCAATGAACTTGGTCTGATGTGACCTTTCTGCAACAGCTCTTGAATCTGCCTCTTGATTTCATCATTTTACAGAACAGAGCGTCGATAGATCAGTCCATTGGGTAGCGGTGCACCTGGGGTCAGATCAATCGGGTGCTTGACCTGACAGTGCAGAGGAACCCCTGTGGGTGAGGTGAAGATGTCCCCGTACTCCTCCACAACCTTATCCATTTGTTGTTGTCATGTAGAGGAGCCCTGTCTGGTGGTCGTGGACACAATGTTTTTCTTGCCCTGGGGGCGGATCATCAGGAAAACGAAATTCTTGGTTTGGGAAATGAGCTTACTGCATTGTTTTGTAGTAACCAAAGAGATAGTCGCAGGAGGTGGTACCTCTAGTATCTTGTACAACTTATTTCCCAAAGTAACAATAACAGCACGAGGTCGAAACTCATACACAACATGACGCTTCCACAAGTATGGTTGTCCTAATAATACATCAGAAACATCAATAGGAGCAACATCACATAATACCTCATCTGTGAAGGGCTTGATGCTATAAGGAAGGTGGCACTGCTGGCTGACGCGGAGATCTCGTCCTTCGTGAAGCCACCCGATGGTGTATGGATGTGGGTGAGCTGTGGTTGGAAAGCCCAACCGCTTCACGGCGTCTGCTGAAATGAGGTTCTTTTGGCTCCCATTGTCGACAATGAATTGTACAGGGGAGCTCTTTACCCACATATGGCAGTGGAAGAGACGTTCCTCCTCCTCTGGATCTTCCGGTTCCTCCTTCTGGATCTTAGTAGTGGCAACAGTGGCATTGGGCTCCGCATCAATAATCTGTTTCCCTTTTTCATTCCCCCTTTCAGGTTCTGATTCATAATTAGAGCATACATCTGACTCATAAGCCCTCATGTCGGCCACTAGCGACTGCTTGGCCCGACACTCACTTGTGTTGTGAGTGGAGCTCTTATGGAACTCACACCACTTTCCCGTGTCCTTCTTTGGTTTTGCAGTGCTGTTCTTTTCTTGTGGCTTTGACGGGTTGTCTTTAGCCGCCATGCCTTGGCTCTGTCCTTTGTTCTACGGTTTGGAAGCACCTTTCCCTTGCTTTTGATTCATAGATCCAAAGTCTCACTTCTTTTGTTTGAATTTCTTGTCAATCTTGGCAGCATACCGGTATGCCGTACCAAGCGAGGAGATGTCGAGGAACTCCATTTCCTCCTGAATGTATATGTGTAGACAACTGCGATACTTTAGCGCCAAATGTTTCTCTGAATCTTTGATACCCAACTTTGTGCGCAGGGTATGGAACAGATTCGTCAGCTCATGCACATCTTGATCCCTTTGTTGTCACACCGTGGTCCATTGTATGTACTTGTCCTCATAGCTCCCCACGGGATAGTACTGTTCCTTGACGACATCTCGGAAGGAATTCCAAGTTGGTACGACCGAGAACAGAGAGGGTTCTGTCTGGTCCTTGTTTTCACAGTAGGTTTCCCACCAGTCCTTAACATGGGGGGTAGCTTTGAGGAGTGCAAAAATAATCTTCTCCCGGTCTGAAAAGTCGTGAACACAAAAATATCCTTCTAATAGATTCAACCATCTATCTATGGCATCTGCGTCTATTTGACCCTCAAATATGGGAATGTCAAAATTTACTTGTACCTTAAAAGGAGTCGCACCTCCAGAGTGGCTGCTGGATGCAGATGCGCCGCCGGTGTGGAGCCGTTAAAGGATCTGAGCATAGTTATCCATCATCGCGTTCCTTTGTTTTTCGAGGGCCTCCTCGAGCAATATTTTTATAGGATCTCTTGCTCCCTCATCTTTCTTTCGTCCCCTATGGGCGTCCGTCGAGGTTTGCGAGGCTGATATTGCAAAGGTTCCACCAGATCAAGCCCTAGCTCCTTATTCCCCCGACCTCGTTGGGGAAATGCCAAGAAGGATCGAGAAGAAGCAGACATGCATCTCTGTATTTATGGTTATATGTTTATTCTGTTGCGTTTCTGCATAAATCCGGATCAGTGGTATCAAAGAACTAAAATTTGCTTACAAACAGAATGGAAATAAAACTAGCTAGGGCACTGGTAGCTATCTCTGAGAAGAGATGTGGCAGCTGCAGGCCTCTGAACTGAGTTACAATGAGGCTTGAGGGCCTATTTATTATTGAGAAACAATGGAGAACCCTAAACATCCAAACCTAACCCTAGGAGATGAAGCGCCAAAACTATGGGCCCCGTTTGGGTAAATTGGTGTTTGAACTTCCCAGGGACGTAACTTTGGCATACTATCTACGTTTGAGCGGTATCATTAGAAAGCTGCAATCAGCATGCCCTGCTTCAGCTAGGAATACTAGAACGAATCATATTCGCTATAGTGCGATGCCCAAAAAACGTAGTTTAGGGCCTCAAAACGGCCTCGGAGAGTTGGGACAGAAAAAGCGCGCTAAAAATAGTAAGGTGCTGTCAGAGAAACGGAAAAACTAAAAGAGACAATGGTGGGGGCCCAGTCAGGATAGTGGGTTCCACCAACATCACGTGGATCATTCTATCACATAGGAAACAATGGTCACATTAAGTTAAGGTTCCTCCATGAGATGAAATTTACCTTTAAGCTTGGTCCACTGGTGAACCACTTTCCTTGGTGCGGGGAGTTGGCCAACTTTGACAACCTAATACAGTTGGATCTTCTATTGGCGAGTGTTCTTGATTTGCATGTCCATGATACAATCTATGGTGGCCTGTTCCATACAGTCTAGGTTTAACTCTGTTGGTGTGAGTTGTTCTGCAATGTCTGAGGTGTCCAGTAGAGGTGGGAAGTAAGGATGAAGGTGATCCACATTGAAGACTAGGTGCAGACCAAGGAATGGAGGAATACTAAGCTCGAAGGCATTGTTCCCTACAGCCTTGGTGATGGTGTACGGCCCGTATCGGAGCGGGCGAAGCTTGCGGTGGGGTCCGGTGGGCGCTCCATGCAAATGTAGCCATGCTTTGTACCCACAGAAGTTGTGTGGCGTACAGGTGTTTATGTAGTGCGATTGTACTCGCATTGGCTCTATCCAATATATCATAAACCTATTGGAAGATGTTTTGAATCTGGCCTGATGAAGCTTCTTGCTTTGTCAACCGAGACTAGACATGGTGAATCGGCTGGCCGGTTGCAAATGGCATAGCTGCGTCGTGGGACATGTTTGGAGATCCCAAGCCACAAAGAAAGAGGGCTATAGCCAATTGACGCGGAGACTGTTATAACTATGTTGTACATGGGGAGGCTCTCGTCCTATGTGCGTGGATGCTTTGAATTGTACATGCGCGAAATGTGTACAACCATTCTATTGACGACCTCTGTCTAGCCATATTTTTGGGGATGGAAAGCTGTGGACTTGGTGAGCTTGGTATCCAACATTGACCAGAGGCTGGACCAAAATGTGCTGAGGAACCTGCTATCCCGATCTGATATGATAGACTATGGGATCCCAAAGTGCACCCACACTCGTTCAAGGAAGAGTTTAGCAGTGAACCTGTGTGATATTCTTCTTACAGGGCGCCATAATGGCCATCTTCGAGAATCTGTCAACGACCACGAAAACACAGTCATTTCCATTCTTAGTAGAAGGCAGGCCCGACATGTAATCCATGGAGATGGATTCCCAAGGTCGACTAGGTGTAGGTAGTGGAGTATATAGGCCTTGCTTCTTGATGGTCGGTTTGGCAATGGCACAAGCAGTGCAGGATCTGATGTGCTTCTTGACATCCTTTCGAAGGTTCAGCCAATAGAAATACTTCTGTAGTATTGCTACTATTTTCTCAACCCCGAAATGCCCAGCGAATCGACTGTAGTGTGCTTCCCATATAATCTTGGCACGCTCGCTTGAAGGAACACAAAGGTGTCCCAGGTGACATAAAAGTGCATCTTGGTTGGAACTTGCGTACCCCCAAAGAGTGCCTTGTAAGTGTGGCCGAATTCTGGGTCACTCTCATAGAGAAGCGGCCAATCAGAAGTCTCGTGGCCACAAGAGTTGAGCACAGTGGTGAGCGCCATGATCGGTGGTCGGCTGAGGCAGTTTGCAACATTATTGGTGCTACCCTTCTTGTACTTGATATTCAAATGAAACTGTTGCAGATATGTGGACCACTTCTGATGGCGATCATTCTGCAACTTCCCTTGTGTCTGTATGAACTGCAGGGGCCGGTGGTCTGTGTGGATGATTGTTTCCTTCCCAAAATGTAATGCTTCCATTGTCGATAGGCTTGCACAATGGAATGCATTTATTTGTCACAGGTGGGATACTTGCGAACTGTCTCAGACAATATCTCACCGTGATATGCCACTGGATGTCCCTGTTGAGTAAGAACTACCCCAATAGCATAGTCAGAGGCATCTGTCTCGATCTCAAATAGGTACATTCTTGAGTGGTAATGTGAGCAGGCGGAAACGGAGCGATTTTTCAGTGCAATAGGCATACATTTGAGGTTCTGACCAAAATAATTTTGCTCTCGCTCCTCCCTTGGTGACTTGACTCAAGGGCCAAGTGATATGAGAGAATCCCAACACGAATCTACGGTGGAAATTAGCAGGACCCAGAAAGCTGCGAAGCTCTATTATAGTGGTTGGGGCTGGCCAATCCCGAATGACTTGGATCTTGGCTGGATCCACATGCACCCCCCTTTCATCAATAATGTATCCCAGATATTGAACCTGGGTCATGCCAAACGTGCACTTCTCCAGATTGGCACACAACTTGTGTTGCCGCAGTGTTTGGAGGACTTGTCGGATGTGATGAAGGTGCTCTTCCCAAGTCTTGCTGAAGATCAGAATGTCATCCAAGTACACCACTACGAATGAGGTGGTGAATGGCCGCAAGATGTCGTCCATCATCCTCATGAAGGTTGCGGGAGCATTCGTCAACCCGAAAGGCATGACCAGCCATTCAAAAAGGCCTTCCTTAGCTTTGAAGGCAGTCTTCCACACATCAGAGGGTTCAATTGGTACCTGGTGATACCCAGACTTCAGGTCGATCTTACTGAAATATTTTGCACCTTGGAGTTGGTCCAGAAGGTCATCGATCCGTGGGATTGGGTACCTATTCCGGACAGTGATCTTGTTCAGCGCCCGATAGTCAATACAGAGTCTCCACGTCCCATCCTTCTTCTGTACCAACACGATCGGGCTCCCACAGGGCGATGAACTTGGTCTGATGTGACCTTTCTGCAACAGCTCCTGAATCTGCCTCTTGATTTCATCATTTTCCAGAACAGAGCGTAGATAGATCGGTCCATTGGGCAGCGGCACACCTGGGGTCAGATCAATCGGGTGCTTGACCTGGCAGTGCAGAAGAACCCCTATGGGTGAGGTGAAGATGTCCCAATACTCCTCCACGACCTTATCCATTTGTTGTTGTCGTGCAGAGGGGCCCTGTCTGGAGGTCGTGGCCACAGTCTTCTTCTTGCCCTGGGGGCGGATCATCAGGAAAACGAATTTCTTGGTTTGGGAAATGAGCTTACTGCATTGTTTTGCAGTAACCAAAGAGATAGCCGTAGGAGGTGGTACCTCTGGTATCCTGTACAACTTATTTCCCAAAGTAATAATAACAGCACGAGGTCGAGACTCATACACAGCATGACGCTTCCACAAGTATGGTTGTCCTAATAATACATCAGAAACATCAATAGGATCAACATCACATAATACCTCATCCGTGAAGGGCTTGATGCTATAGGGAAGGCGACACTGCTGGCTGACGCGGAGATCTCGTCCTTGGTGAAGCCACCCGATGGTGGATGGATGTGGGTGAGCTGTGGTCGGCAAGCCCAACCGCTTCACGGCGTCTGCTGAAATGAGGTTCTTTTGGCTCCCATTGTCGACAATGAACTGTACTGGGGAGCCCTTTACCCACATCTGGGAGTGGAAGAGATGTTCCTCCTCCTCTGGATCTTCCGGTTCCTCCTTTTGGATCTTTGTAGTGGCAACAGTGGCATTGGGCTCCACATCAATAATCTGTTTCCCCTTTTCATTCGCCTTTTCAGGTTCCGATTCGGAGTCAGAGCATGCATCTGACTTAGAAGCCCTCATCTCAGCCACTAGCGACTGCTTGGCCCGACACTCACTTGTGTTGTGAGTGGAGCTCTTATGGAACTCACACCACTTTCCCGTGTCCTTCTTTGGCTTTACGGTGTTGTTCTTTTCTTGTGGCTTTGACGGTTTGTCTTTATCCACCATGCCTTGGCTCTGTCCTTTGTTCTGCGGTTTGGAAGCACCTTTCCCTTGCTATTGATTCGCAGATCCAAAGTTTCGCTTCTTCTGTTTGAATTTCTGCTCAATCTTGGCAGCATATCGGTATGTCGTACCAAGCGAGGAGATGTCGAGGAACTCCATTTCCTCCGGAATTCATCTGTACAGGCACATGCGATACTTTAGCGCCAAATGTTTCTCTGAATCTTTGATACCCAACTTTGTGCGCAGGGTATGGAACAGATTCGTCAGCTCATGCACATCTTGATCCCTTTGTTGTCGCACCGTGGTCCATTGTATGTACTTGTCCTCATAGCTCCCCACGGGATAGTACTGTTCCTTGACGGCATCTCGGAAGGAATTCCAAGTTGGTACGGCCGAGAACATAGAGGGTTTTGTCTGGTCCTTGTTTTCACAGTAGGTTTCGCACCAGTCCTTAACATGGGGGGTAGCTTTGAGGAGTGCAAAAATAATCTTCTCCCGGTCTGAAAAGTCGTGAACAGAGAAATATCCTTCTAATAAATTAAACCATCTATCTACGACATCTGCGTCTATTTGACCCTCAAATATGGGAATGTCAAAATTTACTTGTACCTTAAAAGGAGTTGCACCTCCAGAGTGGCTGCTGGATGCAGATGCGCCACCGGTGGTTAGCCGTTGAAGGATCTGAGCAAAGTTATCCATCATCACGTTCCTTTTTTTTTTCGAGGGCCTCCTCGAGCAATATTTTTATAGGATCTCCTGCTCCCTCATCTTTCTTTTCGTCCCCCATGGGCATCCGTCGAAGTTTGCGAGGGTGATCTTGCAAAGGTTCCACCAGATCAAGCCCTAGCTCCTTATACCCCGACCTCGTTGGGGACATGCCAGGACGGATTGAGAAAAATCAGACATGCATCTCTTTATTTATGGTTATATGTTTATTCTGTTGTGTTCCTGCATAAATCCGGATCAGTGGTATCAAAGAACTGAAATTTGCTTACAAACAGAATGGAAATAAAACTAGCTAGGGCACTAGTAGCTATCTCTGAGAAGAGATGTGGCGGCTGCAGGCCTCTGAACTGAGTTACAATGAGTCTCGAGGGCCTATTTATTATGGAGAAACAATGGAGAACCCTAAAAATCCAAAAACCTAACCCTAGGAGATGAAGCGCCAAAACTATGGGTCCCGTTTGGGTAAATTGTTGTTTCAACTTCCCAGGGACGTAACTTTGGCATACTATCTCCGTTTGACGCACATGATACATCATTAGAAAGCTCTGTCCGACGACTAAAAATTTCACCATGAATATCATTTTGAAATGAAATGATATTCGCTAGAGGCGCGTTGCCCAAAAAAACGTAGTTTGGGGCCTCAAAACGGCTCCGGAAGTTCAGGACCCGAAAAACTGCTAAAAATAGTAAGCTATGCGGAAACTGAAAAACTGAAAGAGACAATGGAGGGGGCCCAAGTGGAATAGGCGGGTTGCCGCCAATATCCACCTGGATCATTCCTCCCCCCTTAGGAAGCAATGGTCCCCATTGCGTTAAGTTCCTCCATGAGATGAGGAAATTTCTGCTGAACTTGGTCCCTTGTGAACCACTTTCCTTAGTGCAGGAGTTGGCCAGCTTTGACAACCCGATACATTTGGATCTTCTGTTGGCGAGTGTTCTTGATTTGCATGTCCATGATACAATCTGTGGTGGCCTGTTCCATGCAGTCTGGGTTTAACTCTATTGGTGTGAGTTTTGCTGCAATGTCTGAGGTGTCCAGTAGAGGTGGGAAGTAAGGACGAAGGCGATCCACATTGAAGACTGGGTGCAGACCAAGGAATGGAGGAATACTAAGCTCAAAGGCATTGTTCCCTATAGCCTTGGTGACGGTGTACGACCCGTATCAGAGCGGGTGAAGCTTGCGATGGGGTCCAGTGAGGCGCTCCTTCTGCAAACGTAGCCATACTTTGTCGCCCACCTGGAAGTTGTGTGGCACACGGTGTTGATGATGGCGCCGCTTGTACTTCGAATTGGCTCTATCCAATATATCATGAACCTGTTGGCGGATGTGTTGAATGCGCTCGATGAAGTTACTTGCTTTGTCAACTTCAGATTGGACATGAGCTGAATCGGCCTGAGCAGCTGCAAATGCCATGGCTACGTCAATGGGACATAGTGGCTGGAATCCCAATCCCACCTGAAAGGGGCTATGGCCAATTGAACTATGCAGAGCCCTGTTATAACTATGTTGTACATAGGGGAGGCTCTCGTCCCATGTGCTTGGATGCTTTGAATTGTACATGCGCAGAATGTGTACAATCATTCTGTTGACAACCTCTGTTTGGCCATCTGTTTGGGGATGGAAAGCTATGGAATTGGTGACCTTTGTGTCCAACATTGACCAGAGGCTGGACCAAAATGTGCTGAGGAACCTAATAACTCGATCTGATATGATAGACTGTGGGATCCCAAAGTGCACCCACACTCGTTCAAAGAAGAGTTTAGTAGTGACTTCTTCTGTGATATTCTTCTTACAGGCCGCCATAATGGCCATCTTCGAGAATATGTCAACGACCACGAAAACACTGTCATTTCCATTCTTAGTAGAAGGCAGGCCCGACATGTAATCCATGAAGATGGATTCCCAAGGTCGACTAGGGGTATGTGGTGGAGTATATAGGCCTTGATTCTTGATGGTCAGTTTGGCAATGGCACAAGCAGTGCAGGATCTGATGTGCCTCTTGACATCCTTTCGAAGGTTCGGCCAATAGAAATACTTCTGTAGTATTGCTACTGTTTTCTCGATCCTGAAATGCCCAACGACTCGACTGTAGTGTGCTTCCCATATTATCTTGGCACGCTCGCTTGAAGGAACACAAAGGTGTCCCAGGTGACATAAAAGTGCATCTTGGTTGGAACTTGCGTACCCCACAAGAGTGCCTTGTAAGTGTGGCCGAATTCTAGGTCACTCTCATATAGAAGCGGCCGATCAGAAGTCTCGTGCCCACAAGAGTGCCTTGTAAGTGTGGCCGAATTCTAGGTCACTCTCATATAGAAGCGGCCGATCAGAAGTCTCGTGCCCACAAGAGTTGAGCACGGTGGTGAGCGCAATGATCGGTGGTCGGCTGAGGCAGTCTGCAACATTATTGGTGCTACCCTTCTTGTACTTGATATTCAAATGAAACTGTTGCAGATATGTAGACCACTTCTAATGGCGATCATTCTGCAACTTCCCTTGTGTCTGTATGAACTGCAGGGGCCAGTGGTCTGTGTGGATGATTGTTTCCTTCCCCAAAATGTAATGATTCCATTGTCGACAGGCTTGCACAATGGAATACATTTCTTTGTCATAGGTGGGATACTTGCGAACTGTCTCAGACAATGTCTCACTGTGATATGGCACTGGATGTCCTTGTTGAGTAAGAACTGCCCCAATAGCATAGTCAGAGGCATCTGTCTCGATCTCAAATGGTTATTGCAAGTCTGGTAATGTGAGCACTGAGGCAGAACAGAGGCGATTTTTCAATTCTGTGAATGCCTTCTGTTGAGGTTCTGACCAAAAGAATTTTGCTCTCGCTCCTCCCTTGGTGACTTGACGCAAGGGCCAAGTGATATGAGAGAATCCCAACATGAATCTACGGTAGAAATTAGCAAGACCTAGAAAGCTGCGAAGCTCTGTTATAGTGGTTGGGGCTGGCCAATCCTGAATGACTTGGATCTTGGCTGGATCCACATGCACCCCCCTTTCATCAATAATGTATCTCAGATATTGAACCTGGGTCATGCCAAAAGTGCACTTCTCCAAATTGGCACACAACTTGTGTTGCCGCAGTGTTTGGAGGACTTGTCGGATGTGGTGAAGGTGCTCTTCCCAAGTCTTGCTGAAGATCAGAATGTTATCCAAGTACACCACTACAAATGAGTTGGTGAATGGCCGCAAGATGTCGTCCATCATCCTCATGAAGGTTGCAGGAGCATTCGTCAACCCGAAAGGCATGACTAGCCATTCAAAAAGGCCTTTCTTGGCTTTGAAGGCAGTCTTCCACACATCAGAGGGTTCAATTGGTACTTGGTGATACCCAGACTTCAGGTCAATCTTGCTGAAATATTTTGTACCTTTGAGTTGGTCCAGAAGGTCATCAATCCGTGGGATTGGGTACCTATTCCGGACAGTGATCTTGTTCAGTGCCCGATAGTCAATACAGAGTCTCCACATCCCATCCTTCTTATGTACCAACACGATCGGGCTCCCACAAGGCGATGAACTTGGTCTACTCTGACCTTTCCGTAACAACTCCTGAATCTGCCTCTTGATTTCATCATTCTCCAGAACAGAGCACCGATAGATCGATCCATTGGGTAGCGGCGCACCTGGGGTCAGATCAATCGGGTGATTGACCTGACAGTGCAGAGGAACCCCTGTGGGTGAGGTGAAGATGTCCCCATACTCCTCCACAACCTTATCCATTTGTTGTTGTCATGTAGAGGAGCCCTGGCTGGAGGTCGTGGCCACAGTCTTTTTCTTGCCCTGGGGGCGGATGATTAGGAAAACAAATTTCCTGGTTTGGGAAATGAGCTAACTGCATTTTTTTGCAGTAACCAAAGAGATAGTCGCAGGAGGTGGTACCTCTGGTATCCTATACAACTTATTTCCCAAAGTAACAATAACAGCACGAGGTCGAAACTCATACACAGCATGACGCTTCCACAAGTATGGTTGTCATAATAATACATCAGAAACATCAATAAGAGAAACATCACATAATACCTCATCCGTGAAGGGCTTGATGCTATAGGGAAGGCAACACTGCTGGCTGACGCGGAGATCTCGTCCTTGGTGAAGCCACCCGATGGTGTATGGATGTGGGTGGTACATGTGTAATGGCCCGCTATGATCTGTGAAATGAAAGTTCTTTTGGCTTCCCATTGTCAAAAATGAGCTTGTACGGGGGGAGGCGTTTACCCATGCGGGATTGGAAGAGACGTTCCTCCTCCTCTGGATCTTCCGGTTCCTCATTCTGGATCTTTGTAGTGGCAACAGTGGCATTGGGCTCCGCATCAATAATCTGTTTCCCTTTTTCATTCCCCCTTTCAGGTTCTGATTCGGAGTCGGAGCATGCATCGGACTCAGAAGCCCTCATCTCAGCCACTAGCGATTTATTGGCCCGACACTCACTTGTGTTGTGAGTGGAGCTCTTATGGAACTCACACCACTTTCCCATGTCCTTCATTGCTTTGCGGTGCTGTTATTTTCTTGTGGCTTTGACGGGTTGTCTTTAGCCACCATGCCTTGGCTCTGTCCTTTGTTTTGTGGTTTGGAAGCACCTTTCCCTTGCTTTTGATTCACAGATCCAAAGTCTCGCTTCTTCTGTTTGAATTTCTTCTCAATCTTAGCAGCATACCGGTATGCCGTACCAAGCGAGGAGATGTCGAGGAACTCCATTTCCTCCTGAATGTATATGTGCAGACAGCTGCGATACTTTAGCGCCAAATGTTTCTCTGAATCTTTGATACCCAACTTTGTGTGCAGGGTATGGAACAAATTCGTCAGCTCATGCACATCTTGATCCCTTTGTTGTCGCAGCGTGGTCAATTGTATGTACTTGTCCGCATAGCTCCCCACGGGATAGTACTGTTCCCTGACGGCCTCTCGGAAGGAATTCCAAGTTGGTACGACTGAGAACAAAGAGGGTTCTGTCTGGTCCTTGTTTTCACAGTAGGTTTCCCACCAGTCCTTAACATGGGGGGTAGCTTTGAGGAGTGCAAAAATAATCTTCTCCTGGTTTGAAAAGTCGTGAACAGAGAAATATCCTTCTAATAAATTCAACCATCTATCTATGGCATCTGCGTCTATTTGACCCTCAAATATGGGAATGTCAAAATTTACATGTACCTTAAAAGGAGTCGCACCTCCAGAGTGGCTGCTGGATGCAGATGCGCCGCCGGTGGACAACCGTTGAAGGATCTGAGCAAAGTTATCCATCATCGCGTTCCTTTGTTTTTTGAGGGCCTCCTTGAGCAATATTTTTATAGGATCTCCTGCTCCCTCATCTTTCTTTTCATCCCCCATGGGCGTCCGTCAAGGTTTGCGAGGCTGATCTTGCAAAGGTTCCACCAGATCAAGCCCTAGCTCCTTATACCCCGACCTCGTTGGGGACATGCCAAGAAGGATTGAGAAAAAACAGACATGCATCTCTGTATTTATGGTTATATGTTTATTCTGTTGCGTTCCTACATAAATCCGGATCAGTTGTATCAAATAACTGAAAATTGCTTACAAACAGAATGGAAATAAAACTAGCTAGGGCGCTGGTAGCTATCTCTGAGAAGAGATGTGGCGGCTACAGGCCTCTAAACTGAGTTACAATTAGGCTCGAGGGCCTATTTATTATTGAGAAACATTGGAGGACCCTAAACATCCAAAAACCTAACCCTAGGAGATGAAGCGCCAAAACTATGGGCCCCGTTTGGGTAAATTGGTGTTTCAACTTCCCAGGGACGTAACTTTGGCATACTATCTCCGTTTGACGCACATGATACATCATTAGAAAGCTCTGTCCAACGACTACAAATTTCACCATGAATATAATTTTGGAACGGAATGATATTTTCTAGAGGCATGATGCCTAAAAAAACATAGTTTAGGGCCTCAAAACGGCTCCGGAAGTTCAAGACCCGAAAAATTGCTAAAAATAGTAAGTTATGCCGAAACTTAAAAACTGAAAGAGACAATGGTGGGGGCCCAAGTGGAATAGGCAAGTTGCCACCAATATCCACCTGGATCATTCCTCCCCCCTTAGGAAGCAATGGTCCCAATTGCGTTAAGTTCCTCCATGAGATGAGGAAATTTCTGCTGAACTTGGTCCCTGGTGAACCACTTTCGTTGGTGCAGGATTTGGCCAGCTTTGACAACCCGATACATTTGGATCTTCTGTTGGCGAGTGTTATTGATTTGCATGTCCATGATACAATCTGTGGTGGCCTATTCCATGCAGTCTGGGTTTAAATCTGTTGGTGTGAGTTGTTCTGCAATGTCTGAGGTGTCCAGTAGAGGTGGGAAGTAAGGTCAAAGGTGATCCACATTGAAGACTGGGTGCATACCAAGGAATGGAGGAGTACTAATCTTGAAGGCATTGTTCCCTACAGCCAGGTGACATAAAAGTGCATCTTGGTTGGAACTTGCGTACCCCCCAAGAGTGCCTTGTAAGTGTGGCTGAATTCTGGGTCACTCTCATAGAGAAGCGGCCAATCAGAAGTCTCGTGCCCACAAGAGTTGAGCACGGTGGTGAGTGCCATGATCGGTGGTCGGCTGAGGCAGTCTGCAACATTATTGGTGCTACCCTTTTTGTACTTGATATTCAAATGAAACTGTTGCAGATATGTGGACCACTTCTGATGGAGATCATTCTGCAACTTCCCTTGCGTCTGTATGAACTGCAGGGGCTGGTGGTCTGTGTGGATGATTGTTTCCTTCCCCAAAATGTAATGCTTCCATTGTCGAAAGGCTTCCACAATGGAATAAATTTCTTTGTCATAGGTGGGATACTTGCGAACTATCTCAGACAATGTCTCACTGTGATATGCCACTGGATGTCCTTCTTGAGTAAGAAATGCCCTAATAGCATAGTCAGAGGCATCTGTCTCGATCTCAAATGGCTGTTGCAAGTCTGGTAATGTGAGCACTGGGGCAGAACAGAGGCTATTTTTCAATTCTGTGAACGCCTTCTGTTGAGGTTCTGACCAAGAGAATTTTTCTCTCGCTCCTCCCTTGGTGACTTGACTCAAGGGCCAAGTGATACGAGAGAATCCCAACATGAATCTACGGTAGAAATTAGCAAGACCCAGAAAGTTGCGAAGCTCTGTTATAGTGGTTGGGGCTGGCCAAGCCCGAATGACTTGGATCTTGGATGGATCCACATGCACCCGCCTTTCATCAATAATGTATCCCAAATATTGAACCTGGGTCATGCCAAACGTGCACTTCTCCAAATTGGCACACAACTTGTGTTGCCGCAGTGTTTGGAGGACTTGTCGGATGTGTTGAAGGTGCTCTTCCCAAGTCTTGCTGAAGATTAGAATGCCATCCAAGTGCACCACTACAAATGAGTTGGTGAATGGCAGCAAGATGTCGTCCATCATCCTCATGAAGGTTGCGGGAGCATTCGTCAACCCGAAAGGCATGACTAGCCATTCAAAAAGGCCTTCCTTGGCTTTGAAGGAAATCTTCCACACATCAGAGGGTTCAATTGGTACCTGTTGATACCCAGACTTCAAGTCAATATTGCTAAAATATTTTTCACCTTTGAGTTGGTCCAGAAGGTCATCAATCCGTGGGATTGGGTACCTATTCCGGACAGTGATCTTGTTCAGCGCCAAATAGTCAATACAGAGTCTCCACGTCCCATCCTTCTTATGTACCAACACGATCGGGCTCCCACAGGGCGATGAAATTGGTCTGCTGTGACCTTTCTGCAACAGCTCATGAATCTGCCTCTTGATTTCATCATTCTCTAGAATAGAGCGCCGATAGATCGATCCTTTGGGTAGCAGCGCACCTGGGGTCAGATCAATCAGGTGCTTGACCTGACAGTGCAGAGGAACCCCTGTGGGTGAGGTGAAGATGTCCCCGTACTCCTCCACAACCTTATCCATTTGTTGTTGTCATGCATAGGAGCCCTGTCTGGAGGTCGTGGCCATAGTATTTTTCTTGCCCTGGGGGCGGATCATCAGGAAAACGAATTTCCTGGTTTGGGAAATGAGCTTACTGCATTGTTTTTCAGTAACCAAAGAGATAGTCGCAGGAGGTGGTACCTCTGGTATCTTGTAAAACTGATTTCCCAAAGTAACAATAACATCACGAGGTCGAAACTCATACACAACATGATGCTTCCACTAGTATGGTTGTCCTAATAATACATCAGAAACATCAATAGGAGCAACATCACATAATACCTCATCCGTGAAGGGCTTGATACTATAGGGAAGGTGGAACTGCTGGCTGAGATGTGGTTGGCAAGCCCAACCACTTCACGATGTCTGCTGAAATGAGGTTCTTTTGGCTCCCATTGTCGACAATGAACTGTACAGGGGAGCTCTTTACCCACATCTGGGAGTGGAAGAGACATTCCTCCTCCTCTGGATCTTCCGGTTCCTCCTTCTGGATCTTTGTAGTGGCAATAGTGGCATTGGGCTCCGCATCGATAATCTGTTTCCCTTTTTCATTCCCCCTTTCAGGTTCTGATTCGGAGTCGGAGCATGCATCTGACTCAGAAGCCCTCATCTCGGCCACTAGCGACTGCTTGGCCCGACACTCACTTGTGTTGTGAGTGGAGATCTTATGGAACTCACACCATTTTCTCGTGTCCTTCTTTGGCTTTGCGGTGCTGTTATTTTCTTGTGGCTTTGAAGGGTTGTCTTTAGCTGCCATGCCTTGGCTCTGTCCTTTTTTCTGCGGTTTGGAAGCACATTTCCCTTGCTTTTGATTCGCAGATCGAAAGTCTCGCTTCTTCTGTTTGAATTTCTGCTCAATATTGGCAGCATACCGGTATGCCGTACCAAGCGAGGAGATGTCGAGGAACTCCATTTCCTCCTGAATGTATCTGTGCAGACAGCTGCGATACTTTAGCACCAAATGTTTCTCTGAATCTTTGATACCCAACTTTGTGCGCAGGGTATGGAACAGATTCGTCAGCTCATGCACATCTTGATCCCTTTGTTGTTGCAGCGTGGTCCATTGTATGTACTTGTCCTCATAGCTCCCCACGGGATAGTACAGTTCCTTGACGGTGTCTCGGAAGGAATTCCAAGTTGGTACAGCCGAGAACAGAGAGGGTTCTGTCTGGTCCTTGTTTTCACAGTAGGTTTCCCACCAGTCCTTAACATGGGGGGTAGCTTTGAGGAGTGCAAAAATAATCTTCTCCCGGTCTGAAAAGTCGTGAACAGAGAAATATCCTTCTAATAGATTCAACCATCTATCTACGGCATATGCGTCTATTTGACCCTCAAATATGGGAATGTCAAAATTTACTTGTACCTCTAAAGGAGTTGCACCTCCAGAGTGGCTGCTGGATGCAGATGCACCGCCGGTGGGCAACCGTTGAAGGATTTGAGCAAAGTTATCCATCATCACGTTCCTTTGTATTTCGAGGGCCTCCTCAAGCAATATTTTTATAGGATCTCCTGCTCCCTCTTCTTTCTTTTTGTCCCCCATGGGCATCCGTCGAGGTTTGCGAGGCTGATCTTGCAAAGGTTCCACCAGATCAAGCCCTAGCTCCTTATACCCCGACCTCATTGGGGACATGCCAAGAAGGATCGAGAAAAAGCAGACATGCATCTCTGTATTTATGGTTGTATGTTTATTCTGTTGCGTTCCTGCATAAATCCGGATCAGTGGTATCAAAGAACTGAAATTTGCTTACAAACAAAATGGAAATAAAACTAGCTAGGGCGCTGGTAGCTATCTCTGAGAAGAGATGTGGCGGCTACAGGCCTATGAACTGAGTTACAATGAGTCTCGGGGGCCTATTTATTATTGAGAAACAATGGAGAACCCTAAACATCCAAAAACCTAATCCTAGGAGATGAAGCGCCAAAACTATGGGCCTCGTTTGGGTAAATTGGTGTTTCAACTTCCAAGGGACGTAACTTTGGCATACTATCTCCGTTTGACGCACATGATACATCATTAGAAAGCTCTGTCCGAGGACTACAAATTTCGCCATGAATATCATTCCGAAATGAAATTATATTTTCTAGAGGCGCGATCCCCAAAAAAACATCGTTTAGGGCCTCAAAAAGGCTCCGGAAGTTCAGGACTCGAAAAACTGCTAAAAATAGTAAGTTATGCCGAAACTAAAAAACTGAAAGAGACAATGGTGGGGGCCCAAGTAGAATACGTGGGTTGCCACCAATATCCACCTGGATCATTCCTCCCCCCTTAGGAAGCAATGGTCCCCATTGCGTTAAGTTCCTCCATGAGATGAGGAAATTTCTGCTGAACTTAGTCCCTAGTGAACCACTTTCCTTGGTGCAGGAGTTGGCCAGCTTTGACAACCCGATACATTTGGATCTTCTGTTGGCGAGTGTTCTTGATTTTCATGTCCATGATACAATCTGTGGTGGCCTGTTCCATGCAGTCTGGGTTTAACTCTATTGGTGTGAGTTGTTCTGTAATGTCTGAGGTGTCTAGTAGAGGTGGGAAGTAAGGACGAAGGCGATCCACATTGAAGACTGGGTGTAGACCAAGGAATGGAGGAATAATAATCTCAAAGGCATTGTTCCCTACAGCCTTGGTGACGGTGTACGACCCGTATTGGAGTGGGCGAAGCTTGCGGTGGGGTCCAGTGAGGCACTCCTTCTGCAAATGTAGCCATTCTTTTTCGCCCACCTGGAAGTTGTGTGGCACCCGGTGTTGATTATGGCACCGTTTGTACTTCACATTGGCTCTATCCAATATATCATGAGCCTGTTGGTGGATGTGTTGAATGCGCTCGATGAAGCTACTTTCTTTGTCAACTTTAGACTGGACATGAGCTGAATCGGCCTGAGCAACTGCAAATGGCATGACTATGTCAATGGGACATAATGGCTGGAATCCCAAGCCCACCTGAAAGGGGCTATGGCCAATTTAACTATGGAGAGCCCTGTTATAACTATGTTGTACATAGGGGAGGCTCTCGTCCCATGTGCGTGGATGCTTTAAATTGTACATGCGCAGAATGTGTACAATCATTCTGTTGACGACCTATGTCTGGCCATCTGTTTGGGGATGTAAAGCTGTGGACTTGGTGAGCTTTGTGTCCAACATTGACCAGAGGCTGGACCAAAATGTGTTGAGGAATATACTATCTCAATCTGATATGATAGACCGTGGGATCCGAAAGTGCACCCACACTTGTTCAAAGAAGAGTTTAGCAGTGGCTTCTGCTGTGATATTCTTCTTACAGGCCGCCATAATGGCCATCTTCGGGAATATGTCAACGACCACGGAAACACAGTCATTTCCATTCTTAGTAGAAGGCAGGCCCGACATGTAATCCATGGAGATGGATTCCCAAGGTCGACTAGGGGTAGGTAGCGGAGTATAGAGCCCTTGCTTCTTGATGGTTGGTTTGGAAATGGCACAAGAAGTGAAGGATCTGATGTACTTCTCAACATCATGTTGAAGGTTTGGCCAATAGAAATACTTCTGCAGTACTTGCACTATTTTCTCAACCCCAAAATGCCCAGCGACTCGATTATAATGCACTTCCCATATCATCTTGGAACGCTCGCTTGGAGGAACACAAATATTGTCCCGGAGTGACATAAAGTGTATTGGTGGAACTTGCGTACCCCCCAAGAGTGCCTTGTAAGTGTGGCCAAATTCTGGGTCACTCTCATAGAGAAGCGGCCAATCAGAAGTCTTGTGCGCACAAGAGTTGAGCACGATGGTGAGCGCCATGATCGGTGGTCGGCTGAGGCAGTATGCAACATTATTGGTGCTACCCTTCTTGTACTTGATATTCAAATGAAAGTGATGAATGTCAGACACATACATTAGGGAGTCATTCGCTTCCTTGTGTACGCTGAGCTGGGGGCTGGTGGTCTATGTGGATGATTGTTTCTTTCCCCAAAATGTAATGCTTCCATTATCGACAAGCTTGCACAATGGAATACATTTCTTTGTCATAAGTGGGATACTTCCAAACTGTGTCAGACAATGTCTCACTGTGATATGCCACTGGATGTCCCTGTTGAGTAGGAACTGCCCCAATAGCATAGTCAGAGGCATCTGTCTCGATGTCAAATGGTTGTGGCAAGCTTGGAAATGTTAGCAGGGCGGGAAGCAGGCGATTTGTGGATTATGTGAACGCCTTTTGTTGAGGTTCCGACCAAAAAAACATTTCTCTCGCTCCTCCCTTGGTGACTTGACTCAAGGGCCAAGTGATATGACAGAATCCCAACACGAACGTCCGATAGAAATTAGCAAGACCCAGAAAGCTACGAAGCTCTGTTATACTGGTTGGGGCTGGCCAATCCCGAATGACTTGGATCTTGGCTGGATCCACATGCACCCCCCTTTCATCAATAATTTATCCCAAATATTGAACCTGGGTCATGCAAAACGTGCACTTCTCATAATTGGCACACAACTTGTGTTGCTGCATTGTTTGGAGGACTTGTCAGATGTGGTGAAGGTGCTCTTCCCAAGTCTTGCTGAAGATCAGAATGTCATCCAAGTACACCACTACAAATGAGTTGGTGAATGGCCGCAAGATGTCGTCCATCATCCTCATGAAGGTTACGGGAGCATTCGTCAACCCGAAAGGCATGACTAGCCATTCAAAAAGGCCTTCCTTGTCTTTGAAGGCAGTATTCCACACATCAGAGGGTTCAATTGGTACCTGGTCATCAATATTTGGGATTGGGTACCTATTCCGGACAGTGATCTTGTTAAGTGCCCGATAGTCAATACAGAGTCTCCATGTCCCATCCTTCTTCTGTACCAACATGATCGGGCTCCCACAGGGCGATGAACTTGGTTTGCTGTGACCTTTCTGCAACAGCTCCTGAATCTGCCTCTTGATTTCATCATTCTCCAGAACAGAGCGCCGATAGATCGGTCCATTGGGTAGCGGCGCACCTGGGGTCAGATCAATCAGGTGCTTGACCTGACAGTGCAGAGGAACCCTTGTGGGTGAGGTGAAGATGTCCCCGTACTCCTCCAAAACCTTTTCCATTTGTTGTTGTCGTGTAGAGGAGCCCTGTCTGGAGGTCGTGGCCACAGTCTTTTTCTTGCCCTGGGGGCGGATCATCAGGAAAACAAATTTCTTGGTTTGGGAAATGAGCTTACTGCATTTTTTTGCAGTAACCAAAGAGATAGTTGTAGGAGGTGGTACCTTTGGTATCTTGTACAACTTATTTCCCAAAGTAACTATAACAGCACGAGGTCGAAAGTCATACACATCATGATGCTTCCACAAGTATGGTTGTCCTAATAATACATTAGAAACATCAATAGGAAAAACATCACATAATACCTCATCCGTGAAGGGCTTGATGCTATAAGGAAGGCGACACTGCTGGCTAACGCGGAGAGCTCGTCCTTGGTGAAGCCACCCGATGGTGTATGGATGTGGGTGAGCTGTGGTCGGAAAGCCCAACCGCTTCACGGCGTCTGCTAAAATGAGGTTCTTTTGGCTCCCATTGTCAACAATGAACTGTACAGGGGAGCTTGTTACCCACATCTGGGAGTGGAAGAGACGTTCCTCCTCCTCTGGATCTTTCGATTCCTCCTTCTAGATCTTTGTAGTGGCAACAGTGGCATTGGGCTCCACATCAATAATCTGTTTCCCTTTTTCATTCCCCCTTTCAGGTTCTGATTCAGAGACGGAGCATGCATTTGACTTAGAAGCCCTCATCTCGGCCACTAGCGATTGCTTGGCCCGACACTCACTTGTGTTGTGAGTGGAGCTCTTATGGAACTCACACCACTTTCCTGTCTTGCTTTGGCTTCTGATGCTGTTCTTTTCTTGTGGCTGGCAGGGTTGTCTTTAGCCGCCATGCCTTGGCTACGTCCTTTGTTCTGCGGTTTCGGCCCTTTCCCTTGCTTTTGATTCGCGGATCAATATTCGCTTCTTAATTTGAATTTACGCTCAATCTTGGCGGCATACCGGTATGCGTCCTGCAGCAGGAGATGTCGAGGAACTCATTTCTCCACGAATGTATGTCTGAGACATGCATGATGCTTTACTGTAAGCAATAAATATTTCTCTGAATCTTTGATACCCAACTTTGTGTGCGGGGTATGGAGCAGTTGATACGGCTCATGCATCTTGATCCCTTTGTTGTGGTGCATGCAGATGCATTGTATGTACTTGTCCTCATAGCTCCCCGGCCGATCTTTGTTCATACAGCTGTGAGCGTCTGGAAGGAATTCCAAGTTGGTACGACCGAGAACAGAGAGGGTTCTGTCTGGTCCTTGTTTTCACAGTAGGTTTCCCACCAGTCCTTAACATGGGGGGTAGCTTTGAGGAGTGCAAAAATAATCTTCTCCCGGTCTGAAAAGTCGTGAACAGAGAAATATATTTCTAATAGATTCAACCATCTATCTACGGCATCTATGTCTATTTGACCCTCAAATATGGGAATGTCAAAATTTACTTGTACCTTAAAAGGAGTCGCACCTCTAGAGTGGTTGCTGGATGTAGATGCGCCGCCGGTGGGCAGCCGTTGAAGGATCTGAGCAAAGCTATCCATCATCGCGTTCCTTTGTTTTTCAAGGGCCTCCTCAAGCAATATTTTTATAGGATCTCTTGCTCCCTCATATTTCTTTTCGTCCCCCATGGGCATTTTTCGAGGTTTGCGAGGGTGATCTTGCAAAGGTTCCACCAGATCAAGCCCTAGCTCCTTATACCCCGACCTCGTTGGGGACATGCCAAGAAGGATCAAGAAGAAGCAGACATGCATCTCTGTATTTATGGTTATATGTTTATTCTGTTGCATTCCTGCATAAATCCGGATCAGTGGTATCAAAGAACTGAAATTTTCTTACAAACAGAATGGAAATAAAACTAGCTAGGGCGCTGGTAACTATCTCTGAGAAGAGATGTGGTGGCTACAGGCCTCTGTACTGAGTTACAATGAGGCTCAAGGGCCTATTTATTATTGAGAAACAATGGAGAACCCTAAACATCCAAAAACCTAACCCTAGGAGATGAAGCGCCAAAACTATGGGCCCCGTTTGGGTAAATTGGTGTTTCAACTTCCCAGAGACGTAACTTTGGCATACTATCTCCGTTTGACGCACATGATACATCATTAGAAATATCTGTCCGAGGACTACAAATTTCGCCATGAATATCAACCCGGAATGGAATGACATTAGCTAGAGGCGCGATGCCCAAAAAAACGTCGTTTAGGGCCTTAAAACGGCTCCGGAAGTTCAAGACCCGAAAAACTGCTAAAAATAGTAAGTTATGCCGAAACTGAAAAAATGAAAGAGACAATGGTGGGGGCCCAAGTGGAATAGGTGGGTTGCCACCAATATCCACCTGGATCAAGAGGGCTAATGAAAGCTCGAAATTCAAAGTGATAGGAAGATGGAAAACTCAACTTCAAATTGAAGAGCTCGTCGTCTTGATCGCAACGGTGCGAACGATGCGTCAATCTGAGCTTGTATAAGAAAGTTAGATCAGTTTGAAGCTTTTTTAAGGCAAGGAGAGTGGGGCCCGTAGCATGCCACATGGTGTTCTAGTAAGCACGTGGGGCCCACATGGAATCCTCTCAGCTGTTGACACATGGCGCTCCTCCATTGGTCCTCAACCTATAGAAAGAAAAAAAAAATAAAAAATCACCCACATGAAAACAAACATTAAAACATAACCATATGGTTATTACACCAAATCATTTTAAATATTAAATAGCTATTTTAATAACTATTTATATTTAAAAATTCATATAAAACAAAATATGTTTATAAAAAACAAATCATATATTAAATCAAAACAACCATTTGCAAAAAAATCAACGTATAGCATCGGTGGTTGGTTTAATATAGCATGTTGGTTAATAACTATATGGGAATGACATAACCACATGTATTAATATATATAGGTGGTTGGGGCCCATACCATATATATGGTATATGTATTAAACCATAATAACAACAAACCAACAAACCCGCCCTTAAAAAAAATACCGCATTCTATTTTGCAGTGGACAGAGTTTGAACCCAACCCACCTCCACACAAGTCTCCAACGCCACCAATGAACCACAGGCAGAAACTTTGTTAAGTTTGCCACCCCACCATTATTTAAACCCACATTTTGCATAGTGTGCCAAAGCAGGTCGGAGCAACCAAGGATGGGCACATAGTTCGAGGAGAGGCTGATGCAATAGATGGCACAAACTTTGAGACATAAAATAATCCTTTGATGCCCAGAAATTCCTTTGGGGGGGGTAAAATTTCCTTTTATCAGAATATGCTCAAGTTTACAGTCATTTTTCTCATAAATTCGTAGGGAATGTAATGATGAGGGCAGATTCACCTTTTGAGCAGTAATTTTGCAGATTCCCTGTGGAACGACATAACCACATGTATTTATAACTATATGGGAAAGACACATGTATTAATATATATAGGTGGCTGGGGCCCATACCATATATATGGTATACGTATTAAACCATAATAATAAGAAACCAACAAAGATGCCCTTAAAAAAAAATGTCGCATTCTATTTTGGAATGGGCGGGGTTATAACCCAACCCACCTCCACGCAAGTCTCCAACGCCACCAACGAACCATAAGCGACGGCTTTGTAAATTATGTCGCCCCACCATTATATAAACCCACATTTTGTACAGTGCACTAGAGCAGGTCAAAGCAACCAAGGATGAGCACGCAATCGAGGAGAGGCTAACGCAACAGAGGGCACGAACTTCGAGACAAAAACTATTCCTTTGATGCCTAGAAATTCCCTAGGGGAGGTAAAATTTCCTTTTATCAAAATATGCTCAAGTTCATAGTAATTTTTTCAGACTTTCACAGGGAACGTAATAGCAAGGGAATATTCGCCTTTAAGTGGTTTTGTAGATTCCATGTGGAGGAGAATCTTCAGGAATCCTGAGGGAATCTTTCAGATTCCTTGGAGGCCGAAATTCACCGGTGCCAGAATGACATCAACCTTATACTCATTCTTCTCATAATTTCACAAGGATCTCAATGGTGAGATCAGATTCTTGTTTTAGTTGCAGATTTTCAGATTCCCTATGGAGCAGCACCGTTGAGGAATCTAGGGGAATCTAAAAGATTCCCTAAGGCCCAAATTTCGACAGTGTCAGAATTCATCAAATTGACAATCGATCCTACACCTCTCGGCAACACGAGTTCAACAGTGCAATCAGATTTTCCATCTAAGCCTTATGTTTTTTGGCCACTTTTCAAAGTGGAGTTGCAGGTGTCAGCATTCAATGCGTGAGCAGTCGTTTTTAGGACATTCAACCCACGAGATTGATGGTACAACTAGATCCAGCAGTTGATCATCCTTGTCTTCAGATAGCTCCAGGATGTGAGATATATGCGGTGTGATCATGTACTTCTTTGTCTCTTTTTTATGAGATGCATTGTACTGTATAGATCCCTGTTTGATGTTTGATGTGGGATCTTGTTTTTTTCCTTGATATGAGATGTAATTTCTATCATGAATTTTCATTCATGTTTGAGATCCCTTTGATGCCATGTTGGCGGGATACTCATTATCACATGTATGTTTGATTGAGATCCATTTGTTTCCATGTTGGTGGGATACTCATAGTCGTTATGTGTGAGTTATTGTCATACTGATAGGAGTCATTTTTGTGAATGAGAGTTCTTGTAGCGGAACATCTCGTGGAGAGTCATTCTCCTTATATGACAGAGAAAATACCATCCATGTACATCGTCACTCTTTCCAGCACTTAATGCAGTGGCCTACACTATCTTGACACCAAGTCCCGGAGACGTAGTCCCTCCTGGACGAAATCCATTATCAATCTCTTATGTTGCTAATGCTTGTTATGTTCCTCTTCTTTAAAGTATGCAGATATGTTCATTTATGTTTTTATGTAATTCTAACACATCAACCGAAGTAAAAGGTCTTGGTTACAAGGGTAGCAGAAAATTTACCCAGATCATGCTTGAAGGTTCTTTTGGAGTGTTTTATAGGCATATCTCCGATCTAGTAAAAATGATGAATTGGAAACAATTAAGGAGATGTATGTACAATATTTCAAGGGATTTTTGACAGGTTGGTGCCTGAAAAGGATTGGTGTCCTCATTCTATTGCTAGGTTGCAACTTAGGCTTGCTTAAGAGGATTGGTGTCCTCATTATGTTTCCAGGTTGGTGTATGTGCTTGTACAAAAGGATTTATGTCCTTATTTGAAATGTTTGAGTTGTTGAAGGTACTATAAATTCATCAACCAAGGGGGTCTCGTTGATGTGAAGTCCCAATTAGACCTCACATCGTTTGGAGTAGGAGCCCGATTTGGAGTATCGTTCTGGTTGTCATGTATTGTTGTACTAGATTTGCCTTGGTGGCAAAGTTCAGGACAAGAGAGTAATACACAAGTATCTTCAGATCAACAAGTGAGTATGCCTTGTGAAATGTTCAATTGTGGAAATTATCAATGTCCTTCTACCGAAAGGAGGGAGAAAAGTGGGTGCTCTAAAGTTTAGAAAATATAACAATGAGATTCAATCTGATCTTGTAATTTACTAAAACAAAATATTGAATCCTTCTACAATTTGTGGAAACAAAACACGATCGCACAATCACATAACAAGTAAGAGAAAGAAATTATCAATCGCACAACACAAGATGTATCTGGGGAAAGAAAATGCTCAAAACCCCACTATTTGTATTTCATAAAGTCAATATCATGAAACAATATAATGTTATTCGTCACACTGAGAAACCTCTACACTCTACTGACTGTCTCACTCTGATCCTGCTCGAATCTGGCTGCGATCTAAGAAATTTTGGTCCAATATTTAACCTTTTTCTTTCCTAGGCCTGACGTGCCTTCCTTATGCATTCCTGGGCTAATTGAGCCCCTATTAATTAGGAAATTCCCAAATAATTATTGTGAAATCCTCCAAGGCCTTCCCAATGATCTCATGCATGACCTATACAATTTTCTAATTATACAACTGATGGTTATATTCCCTTTAACCCCAATCTCAGCTAGGACTTCCTTAGAACTAACATGAAATAGCTATTTATAGCAAATTATCAGTCAACTGATTGATCACTGCATGTGAATTAAATCATATTTAATTCATTGGACCTATCACTAGCTCATCTCTCAGTTAGAACTAGTTAAACTGATTTTAACTCAATTTCTTGAGTTAACTATCTGCAACTCACAAATAACTCAACCATGGCTCCCAAAAAGTAGGGGACACCCTACATGCCTCTTCTCTGACCTCTAACTAATATTTCCTAATGTAACTAAGTCTTCCTGACTTATTTAACTAATACAAGTTGTCTTGAGATGAAATTTACAATTTTTCTTCCAATTTAATTAAGGTAAAATTAAATCAGAAGCCCCCTATGGTACCATTTTTGGGTGCCATTTTTGGATTCTATTTTCATTTTTTCTTGTTTCCAATTTCAAAATTACCTCTCAACAATAAAGGAATTCAATCTATACCTGTGGAATGTTCTACATGCAACACTTCTTTATTGTTGTTTGCTCCCGCAACTTCTAAAACTGAAAAGCCTCCAAAAATTGAATCAATATGATACATCTATCATCCGAGACTCTGACTGCTACTAGTTACTTCATTGTCTACTGAAATAATTTTTGATGATGTTTACTCTGAATCTGTGCCATATGCACTCTTTCCAACTCTGATATGTGCTCTAGTATCTAACATTTGTGACTCTGATTTATGTCTTTCTGACATCTGACTACATCAATCGCTATTGATCCTTCCTGCTATTGTGTACTGTGGGCCCCCCATATCTAGGTCTGATCCATGATACAAGCCATATCGATGGATCCTGCCGAAATTTCTTCTCTTGGGATTATGTCTTCACATCACCCAAACTCTCACCTGGAGGTATAGTTGCATATTCTCCCTCTGCCCATCTGGCTCGAAATTTCCCCCTCCTAGAGGTCTCTACTTGGGTGGACGCATCCACTCAATCTCCTCTCTGCTTCTATAACTGTGGATACTCCACAACCTTCTAAGAATGCTTCTGAGGCTTCAAGTTGAGAGGTAATTTAGGCTCCCTTTCAACCACCAAGTCCCTAGCCTATGCTTTGTTCCTCAAAACTTTGCATGCATCTTCAACCTCAAGAGCATATAGGTTCTTGACTCGTACATTGATATGTTTCACCAGTCTCATGGTGATGTTTCTAAGGAAAAAAATTCCTTTTCTAAATATGACATCATAAACACGATCTTCCAATACCTCTATGGAGACAAGATTCTTCTTTAGTCCTGGAACATACAAAACATTTTTCAGTCTGAGAGGGGATCTAGAGTCCCTCTGAAAGGTAACTGTATCTATGTCGATCGCGCTATACCCCCCTTCATCTCTAAAATCTATGTTCTGCTAGAGGTCCTTCTCCTTCGTGATTTGAAAGGAGTGTATTAGTTTGTTGTGCTAAGTGTCCTTTTAGTAAATAAAACATGTACAATCTGTCTCCATTTGTTTGCTTAAGGAATGAGTATTTTAACCATGAAACATAGATGAATTTGTGAGTTTAAGCATGAAAATAATCCTAAATAACATTTTACAACAATGTATAATAGAGGAATAACATCAAACATAAGTTTTACATAGCAAGCATGATGAAGCAGTTCACCCCTCTTGGGCTACATCTGCTGGTCCAACTCCCAATGGCATGTCCCTCTTTGTCATTATGCTCAAAATTGTAAATACATGTTTTTACAAGTCTCAAATGGCTATTTTATTTGTACCAGTGGCTCCAGAATGCTCAAATTAGTCTAGGTAGACTCTTGTTTCACCCAAATTGGTCGAAAATTGACCTCCCAAAGCCTTTTCCCAATCTCAACTAGAAAACCTCCACTAATTGTGGAGAACTGCAATTAATTTGGAAAAATTCTGAAAATTAGGCCCGACACTAAACTTCCGCCAATACAAATTGTCACATTAAATGCAAGTGGTTAGGCGAGGGGTGGTCATGTTATCACTCAAAAAAATGAAGCATCATTTGACAAATTTATATAGGTTCATGTGTCAAAGGTAGGGTTGTAGGTTTTATTTTTTATTTACTTAGTCAAGGAAAATTTTAAATTTTTCTTATTTAAGCTTACCCTAAGGTCTAAACCCACTCACTTTCAAATCCCCTCATGTCACATCACTCATAATTTTTTGACAGATTTCCATTCCCAAGGTTTTGTACCGAAATGGTCATTTTAGCCAAGAAACCACAGTTTTGTAGCGAAATACACTGATAAATTACACTTTTCGCTACGAAACGCTAATACTTTCACAATGAAAACATTTAGATTTACACTAAACACGCTACGAAAGTGTGGTTTCCTGACTGTCATGTCAGATTAGTTGTTAGGTGTCAGAAAATCGTTGGGAAATGGTAAGTTAGATACCATTCGAGTCATTGAGGGATAAGATCAAGGTACATGGTCAGGTCTGAAGTCATCATCACTACTTTAGGCATGTATGAGTCATCATTGTGTTATGAGTGAATATCAAACTTCAAAATCTTTCCTAATTCGGTCATTCCTCATTCTTCATTCCTTCTTTGCGTGATATTTAGCTCTGGAGAGCTATTGCATTGAGCCAAAGTTGTGGCTGGTGTTTTCAAAGATTTACAAAGATCATTGATAAAGCGAGGCAAAAAACTATCAAGCGATCCATAGAACTATCAAGCGAGGCAGAGAAGACACCAAAGAAGCTATGGAACCAAAAATAAAGACAAATAAGGGTGGCCAATGTTTGAGATATGAAATAGCAGATATGAATCTGATCAATGAAGACCCAACATTTGTAGAAGTCTTCAGAAGGACATGCTTACAGTTTTGTGAAAGATTACAAGGTTTCCATGTACATGTTACCAAGGAATTTTCTTTAAAATTCAGTGGAACAACTACCAAAGTGGGGATGCTTAATCACACCATTACACCAGAGGTCATTGCAGTGGCAACAGGGATTCCAAGGGACAAGAGAAGTGGTTCAAAGGGTTAAAATTCAACATGGAGTAGTGCAAAGAGTTTAAGAATCCAGAAAATAGTGAAATGGACCTTACTAATGCCATTCCAAGGAGATGCATGAAGGATAACTACTCAAAGTTGATGCTCATCATCCAAAAATATTTACTTGTGAAGGGAGATACCATAAAGTCTACTCTTACCATTTCAAGCTCCTCTTACACTTTGCTGGTAAGATATCCCTTGATATTCCTTTCTATTTACACAGAAGTCTAGAAAAAATGGCAGATAAGGTACAAGAAAAAACTAAAGGAAGTGAAACTTCATTGTTTCATTATGGTTTAATTAAATTGCTGGTTTTAGATGAGCCCCAAAGACTAGGCATAGACTAGTCTTCATTTTTGTTTGTTAGTGGTTTTGAGTTGGATGCTCTTACTCCTACAAGAACTCCTAAACCTAGGAGTATCCCATCACCCTTGGTGGCAGAAAAAATTGAACCATTGGTGGTAGAACTAAGTGAACCAACAAGGGTAGAACCAAGTGAACCAGCCATGATGGAAACATAACAATTGCAGAGTTTTGATACACCCAATGTCCCAACTGCAAAACATAAATCAAAAGTGGTCAAACCTGCAAAACAAAAACAAGCTGTGAGTAAAAAAGGAACCAAAAGGATGACAAGGAAATAGTGGCTTTAGAAGACAAAACAATGACTTTAGAAGACAGATCAGTAGCTAAAGGAAATTTAGAATACATACTACTTGCCATTGACATAAAAGAGATTCCTATAGTCCAGGTTGAGGATGTAGAAATAGGTGGACATAAACTAAAGAAAGCCAAAACTGCAAAGAAACTAGAATTTGAAGAAGAAGATGCAGATTTTATGTTCCAAGCAAGAAATCCCATGACAAGGCATGCTAGAAAACTTTTGGAGAGTAGCAAAGAAGTTCATCCAGCCACTGACACTATCAAGCCACCACAAGACATCATTGATCTTTCATCACCTGCAGAGAAAGATATAGTTAGCAAGTCAAAGAAAGGAAAGGAGAAAGTAATGGAAAAAATAAAGTTTGAACTCCTTGAAGATAAGATGAAGTTGGCCAACCATGAAATTGTTGTTATGAAGAAAGAAGCAATAAAACAAAATGTCCAGAAGGTTCAATTTGAAAAGGCGAAAGAGGTTTGGGAAGAACAAGTTGACAGTGTTTCCAAGACCCTGGATAATACACATCAGTTAATCAAATGGACCATTCCATTGAGGAAAGAGGTCAAACATGTCAGGAGAATGAACATACATTTGAAATCCACCAATAGAAAGTTTAAATATAAGGTTAAAGACCTCTAGGAACAGCTAGAACTAATCCATGAGGAGTTGGAGAAAAAGGGCCTTAAAATGACAGTAGTTGAGGAGCCAATTGCTCAACTCATCATAAATGAGGAAGAAACACCTCAAGATTCATAGTTTGACTTGGTTTATGATTTTAAAGGTCAATGGCATGTTCGAAACAAGGTTTTTACAGTTGGAAGACACATCTTTGAAGCTACACAAAAATATGGAATTTTCACTGTTTTCAGCAGTTTCGTAGCATTCCTAGGCTTGAAGACCAGGAAAATGCTATGAAACTACTGTAGCTTTATTTTTGCATTGTGAAACATTTTTGGGAGCTTCCAAGAGGTGAAAATGGTATGGAAGATGTATCAAGGCATAACGAACATCACGCAGGAGGAAAGAATCAGAAAGGATGATGGCAGCAAGAATTTTTGTAACGCTATGAAAGTACGCTACGAAACTGTCATACTTTCGTAGCGTACTGTTTTGAAGCTTTATGAGCAAGTTTTTGGGCAGATATGGATAGGTGGATACTTTCAAAGGTTCAAGGGACTTTTCCAGTAGTCATCCAAGACTTTAGGACCACAAGATGAAGACAACACATCAACCAAATCATCCATTGAAGTTAAAGACCAGTTTTCCTAAAAAGAAGGGTTTGTTTCCAGATTTAGAGGAGGTTAATTAAGATGTCATGTAGTGATGAGTCCCATCACACCTTATTGAAACATGTGAAGGAATATTTTTCAAAGATGTAATTTTTTTTAGGAGATAAGGTTGTTAATGTAATAATGAATAGTTTGAGTCCTATTAGGAAAAGGATTGTCAAGTAGAATAGTTGTCATTCTCTCATTAAAGTAGATGTTTTATTGTTATGCAAGGTGTCACTAGGGAAAGTTCATTGAATCTATCCAGGAGGCAGATCATCTCATCATGTAACAAGTCTATTAAAGGGCAACTATTCAAATTTGTCAAGGGTTGGAGATTTTTTGGCAATACTGTAGCTTTATATAAATTGACTATTTTCAGTAATACAGAGAATTGTTTCTTGACAAACCTGAGATTCTGATTGAGTTTTTAGTGCTTATCTTATCTATATATTTTATGTGTACCATTTGTAGTGGTTTTCATCTTTAATACTAAAAATTCATTCATGTAATACTCTGACTTCCTTTATAGATGAATTGATTGTGTTATTTCCTGTTTCATGTGTGTGTACTTCTGCTAAAAACTCTTACCTGCCTTAGCTTCCATGTCAAGTGAACTTACTACTGAATCACTGAAATTGTTGTCTCCATAAGCCCAATGTTTGTAGACTGATACTATTTTCAACCTATACACATCACAAACAAGTAGTTTTCTCAGTAGAGTTAGCCATCTAAATCTATCTTTATCAAATATCATTAACCCTTTGAGAGAGCCCTCACAGATTGAAGAGGCTAAGCTTCAATTATAAGTTGGTTTGAAACAGTTACATGAAGGTGTTAGATTTAGCATTTTAAATTCCGCGTTGAATTTCAGAGTGGAACCATTATACATAGTTCTGAAACCATTTCTTAAACCATCGCAAGAGATGTCACTTTACCGTGCATGTGACAGTGTTTTCATTCGCCGGAAGTTACGGTATAAGACAACCGTCACATTAAAATTTTATGTCACGGTGTGACATGTGACCATGACCTCGAAGCCGCCGGAATAGTGGTTTGAATAGCCACCGGTTGAAGGTTTGATGCTGTGTTTTTAACGTTTCCATGTGAATACAATCCATAGGGCCGACGGTGGTCCCCCCCTCAACATTGAAACCTTTTCAATTTAAATCTATGCAGCAGACTCATAAGGTAAGAACCAAAGTGTAGTGGAGACGGTGGAAGTCTTTGCTGGCATGGCAGAGGTCGCGGGTCGAACCCCGCAGACCTCACATAAATTTTACACTAACCTCCTGGAGACACGTGGTAGCCTTTGGGCTTGCCATGTGTCACCCATCCAACGGTGCACAATAAAACACGTACATCTCCAAATCTTCGGCCCTGGATGAACCACGTGGAAAAATCATATTGGGTTTAAGAAAAGGGAATATTTTCAGTATATGCCACTTGTTGAATGTACCTGCATGCTGAATGGGCATCCCAGTCACTCCTGTCACAAAAAATTTAGGTGCTTAGGAAAACGAATAGAACGCGATATCTTCCTCATACGACATCGGTTTTTCAAACCGTTTACGGCGCCGGAATCGAAAATATGAGACCTATCCGGTTGCTCAGGCTTAGTACAGTTTTGAGCACTTTAAAATTTTAGCAAAACATATGATATCCTAATTACACCTCCCCATTGGGAAGCTTTTAGACCCCAAAAGAATTTAATTATCTGTTCAGAAGATGAGGGTAAAACTCCCTCACCTTTTCAACTTCCATCCACCTTGCCTTACTTGGTTTGCTGCCCTTGAGCCCAATTCGAAGATAATCGACATCTCCCCTCTTAGAAGTGTGTGTCCTCCCATCAAGGATGGTATCCTCCTTGAGCTCATCCAGAAATTCCGGCGAGAAATCTTCTATAGATGGCAGCTGAATATCACTCCCTTGATCATCAATCAAAGGAGGCTCATACAAACGTAAATTTTCCACATTGACAACGGAACACATTTGCATATATGAAGGAAAGTCAAGTTGAAATGAATTATTACCAACTTGTTTGATGATCTTGAATGGACCATAGCGAATGGGCTTAAGCTTTTTAATTTCTCCTTGCATCCTTTCTTTGCTTATGTGCAACCATACTTCATCTCCTTCTTGAAACTTGTAATCAACTCTATGCTTTTCATGCCTCTCCTTGTATTTTCTTTGACTCTTCTCAAGCTGTTCATGAACTTGTTGATGAATAATCTGAATTTTCTCAATGAACTTTCGAGCCTTGTCAACATCACTATGCCCATCAATTGCAACATCCTTCTCAAAGATGAAGTCTAATGGCGATTTCATAAAATACCCAAAGCAGGTTTCAAAAGGTGAAGTATTTGTAGAAGAGTGCTTGGCCCGATTGTAAGCGTGCTAAATGTAATGCAGTTGTTCATCCCACAACTTGGGATGTTTGTTACAATATCCCCTCAATAGATGCACAACGGTTCTGTTCACCACGTCGGTTTGGCCATCACTTTGTGGACGAAAAGCAGTACTCTTTTTCAACTTTGTGTCCATCATCTTCCAAATATTGGACCAAAAATTCCCAACGAACCTGGAATCCTTGTCACTAACAATGGAAGTTGGCAATCCACAATGAACCCATACATGTTGAAAATAAAGTTCAGCATTTTGTTCAGAAGTAATGGTTTTCTTACATGGCATAAGTATACACATTTTACTGAATTTGTTATCACTCAGAAAAATGTGAAACATTACTTGAAATGGTCATACAATTCATTTACCAAAGGTTCAAGGCCACTTCAATTTAGGTCATGTCATCTCCCATCAATCATCATTTGTTGTCAGTTTCCATTTCCCAAGAATTTAAATTTGAAAAAGGACACTTAAGCCACTTTTACAACTTTTCATAGCATTTAATGCTGGAAAACAACAGTTTTCGCTACAAAACAGCCTAATAGTTTTGTAGCGAAACTGTCGAAGAATGAACTAGATACGCTACGAAAAACCGTTTTTCTTTCTGTCTTGTCAAATCCGATGCAAAGTGTTAATTCATGATTGAAGGAGTTAGGGTGGAGGTCATTTGAGTCTATTGGGGTTAATTCAAACGTATAAAGCCAACTCTGAGGTCATCATTACCCTTTTTAGCATGCATGTGTCATGATTAAGGCATGAGTTGTCATTGAAACCATAAAGGGTTACCTAATTAGTCTTTTTGTCATTCTCCGCTTTATCTTTACATGTTATTTGATTTCTGGAGAGTTGCTTCATCGAGCAAAGCAGGTTGTTGGCATTTTCAAAGGTTGCAGGTGTCACCAAGCAAGCGAGGCTGAGAAGATATAAAGTCACCATGGCTGCAAGGAAGAAAACTAACAAAGGTGGTCATTTCCATAGATATGAGCCTATGGAAATGGATTTTTTAAATGAAGACCCAACTGCCATGGAGGTATTCATAAGAACACGTTGTTTACAATTCTTTCAAAGGCTGCAAGGTTGTCATCTACAGGTTTCTAAATATTTTGCTAAAATTTTCACTGGAACAGCTTCGAAGGTGGGAATGCTAAACCTCACAGTAACACCAGACAACATTTTAGTAGCAACACGAATCCCTAGAGGAGGGGAATAGTGGTTTAAAGGCATGAAGTTCACCATGCAGGATCACAGAGAGTTTATCAAGCCAGAGCATAGTGAAATTGATCTTACAAATTATATCCCTAGGAGTTTCATGAAGGACAAATTTTCAAAGCTATTGATGATTATTCAGAGGTACTTTACCTGTGAAGGAAGGTTTCACATGGTCTACTCCTACCACCTTAGGCTTCTGCTGCATTTTTTGGGTAAGAGGTCTGTTGACTTTCCCTTTTATTTATATTGAAGTCTAAGTAAATTTCAGATAAGGTTCAATTTAAAGCTGAAGGAAATGAATCTTCTCTATTTCACCATGGTTTGATTAAGTTGTTGGTGTTAGAAGAGTTGAAGAGATTAGGTAGAGATTGGACCTCCTTTCTGTTCATGAGTGGTTTTGAAGTTGATGTTTTTACTCCTAAAAGAGTTTCCAAGCCTAGAGATATTTCATCATCAACAATGGCAGAGCAAGTTGAACCAGTGAGCATGGAGACAGAGCCTTTGAAGAAGATTCACACGCCTAAAAATACACCTGCAAAACAGAAGCAAACAGTTAGCAAAAATAGCAGCAAGAGAGTTACTAGGAGCCAAACAATGGCTAAGGGTAGCTTAGAGGACATCTTTCATGCCATTGACATTGAAGAAATTCCCATTGTCCAAGCTGAAGATGTTGAAGATGGAGGAAGAAAGTTAAAGAAAGGAAAGACAACTAAAAAGCTAGAGTTTGCAGGTGATGATGTAGGTTTCATGTTTCAACCTAGAAAGCCAATGACCGAGCATGCAAGAAATTTCATGAAAAGTAGCAAAGAGGCTTAGAAGGTCAGTGAAACTGCTCATCCACCAAGCATCATAGATCTCTCTTCACCTGCAAAAGAAGAGCTAGTTATCAAACAAAGGAAGGGTAAGGATAAAATCACTAAAATTTTTGAAATTGAAACCCTTAAGGAGAAGTTGAAGGTGAAAGAGGATGAAATATCAGTTTTTAAGAAAGAGGCTAAGATGCACAAGGTTCAAAAGGTGCAATTTGGAAAAATGAAATAAAATTGGGAAGAACAGGTCATAAGTGTTTCAAAGACCTTGGACAATACAGAGAAATTGATTAAATGGACTCAACCACTGAGAGGAGACATCAAACATATAAAAAATATGAACCTACATTTGCAATCTAAGAACAGGGCATTAAAGGAAGAAGTGAAGAATCTAGAAGAGAAATTGTATCTGATTCATGTAGAGTTGGAAAAGAAAGGTTTGAAGATGACAGTGGTTGAGGAGCCCATTTCTCAATTGATTGTTAATGAGGAGGAAACACCAAAAGAGTGACAAGGTAAGAGGGAATATGCCTTAGGAGGTTCATTACATGTAGGGAACCCAAGTTTTGCAGCTGAAGTTCAAATTTTGAAGACAATTTTGAGAGGGGCAATTTCTGAGTTTTTACACAGTTTCGTAGCGTACCTCAGGTTTAAAGTCAGAAATATGCTATGAAAAAACCTGTAGCTGCCTTTTTGCTTTTAAAATTAGTTTTCGCAGGTTTCAAGGAGGAGGATTCATGGTGGTAAGGTGTCATGACTTGATGAACATGATGGAACAACAAAGGAGTGAAGTAAATGGATGCAGAAGCCATTTTTTCCACGCTACCAAAATACGCTACGAAATTGTCCTGTTTTCATAGTGAGCAAATTGTTGGAGGTTTTGAGCATCTCAAAAGTAGTTTTTTCCAGTTGGAGTCTTCCAACATGTCAAGGGAACTTATCATTAGATATTTATGACTCAAAGGGAGTACCATGCAGGCAGGTCATCAGTCAAATCAGCGTTGAAGATAAGGGTCATATATTCCTAAAAAACAGGGTTATGCTCCTCAAATCTAGGGAGGTTTTAAATATGTAAAGTAGAGGTGAATTTGTTCATGTGTCTCTCGAGCATGTGATATTTATCTTGTAACCATCAAGTAACTGTTTCACAAGATAGGATAGAGAAATGTAATAAATAGGAGTTAGAGTCCTATTAGGAGATGGTTTCTTTAAAGTATAACTGTCAATTTTCTGTTACAAGTTATGTATTTCAGTTATGAAAGGTGTCATAGGAGAATTCGAGGAACTAGCTAGGCAAATCATCCTTGTTGTAAAGAATGTCTATTTAAAGACAAAATATCGAAGTAGTAAGAGGTTGGAGAAATTTTTCACCAAACTACTACTTTATGTTTTTGACAAATATTAGTAATACAAAGTGACATTCTTCTTGATAGACCTGAAATTCTCATGAGGTTTTTGATGTCTTATTGATCTATATATTTATGTTTTATCACTTGCAGTAGATTTCATCTCTATTACTCAGAATTCATAAATTTGTGCTCTGACTTCCTTTAGTGATGAAATGGATGTGTTATCTTGAGTTGCCTATGTCTAAAACTGCTATCTGCCTCAGCTTCCATGTTGAAGAAACATTGTCAGTGAAACTACTGATTATTGAATCCAAAGCCCAATGGTAGCAAGCTTGCATTCTTTCAACCTGCATCATAAAAACAAGTTACAATTTCTATAGAGTTAGCCATCTAGTACTATCATAATTCAATATCATAAAACCCCCTTGAGAGAACCCTCTCAAAATGAAGAGGCTAAGTGTTAGGATGAATCTTTAGTGTAGATGTACGAAAAAAGACCCTTTTAGCTGTGCATAAAAAACAACCCTAACATCAAAAGATGGCTGCTAATATCTTCAGATCTGCAAAAAGGTGATCAAGACAAATACTGTAAATATCTAGATCTATGCATAGAAGACATTAAACAGCAAGTAAAATGAAATTTGCTTCATGCATCCCATAAGAAAAGACTAGAATTATGTTTTAAAGAATTTTATGTTAATGGCACCTGGGAGGAAAACAAGAAGGATGTTATCGGTTCTCCTCAATGGAATGGGTTCTTGAAAGTCCTCAGCATTTCAGATCTAATATTTCTCTCTGTTGTTGGTGTAGAAAACCCATACAAAATATAGAACTCAAAGGGAGCTCACAAAGAAAAGATAGAAAATATGACAATGATAATGGCTCAAAGTCAGACCAAAAGTAAAGATCCAAAGTGATCTCATAGGCAACAAAAGGTGACATGGGACATTATTGTGCTCCTTCTTTTTTGAGAAGATCCCGACCTTGCGACCTCGTATACAACTCCCAGATGGGGGCTCGAGAGAGCCCAGGATGCGCTGGTGGGGGCAACTACTGTGTAGAGGAGGAGGAGGGGCGGTCGGACGGGTGTTCCGACCTGAGTTCTTTTCCCATTGGGATCAGATGCCGTTGTACATAAACGACTATCCCTATAGTGGGATGAGTTATTGTGGGGATTCGGACTTGCCACTTCTGCCTGGTCGAGTATGGGGGCCCGATGGTAAGTGACAGGTTACTAATCTTTTATGTGCATGTGAAAGTTTTTGAATAATATATATGGTATTGATTCGTGTACTTTTGGTATGCAGATATAGCTCCGATAAAACTGGCCAGATATATGGGACAACCTGCAGCATCAGGAGCTATAGGCCCTAGTGGATCGAGAGCGGCACAGAATGAGGATGCGACCGCCCTCCTGGAGGACATCCGTCGTAGATGTGAGGGGTTGTTGACCGATGTTTGAGAGCATGGTTGGTACAACTTAGATGACCAATACATAGAGCGATGTATTGGTCTAACCTCGGAATGGCGAGGGGTCATGTGGCGCGTGGCGATGGCCAGTCAGGGGATGCGAGATCTACAAGCTGCGGGAGCAGAGCCATTGGCTCGGGATCCTCCAGATAGTGATTAGGTGTGGGGCAGGTGGTGTCCCCTAGTGTGTATGTAGGGGCAAGTGGTGCCCCCAATTTTGAGTTTTTGGTAACATGCTATGGGCATGTTATATGTATCAGAGTAGATGGACTCTAAAACATTTTATACGACACATATATTATGAATATGCATCGTTTTGATGATTTTAATTTTATTGTATTGTGTGTGATAAATGCCAATCTAGAACATGGTTTTCAATGCTATCTACGAAATGATTTTGTTCTCTAGGTACATGACTGAAAGTAATGATTTCGAATTCACGTATCAAAAGCTTCACTCGTAAATATCGTCTAAAAGGGATAGGATTATGCACACGATAGACACCATTTAGTTGCATGACAAGAAGCAGGGAATCTAAATGAACATGCAGATGGAGGATGTGATGGGAAAGGGCATCGAATAAGAGACCACACACTGCATCATATTCGGCCTGATTATTGGTGGCAGTACCAATGCAGACCCCGTTCGAGAGAACAAGTGTATGCAAGGGGGTGAAGATGGCCCAACCTGCCGAGGCTAGATTCTGGGAATAGCGACTTGCACCATCAGCATAACCGATATAGGTTGTGGACGGGAGGTCCTGCTGAATAGTGTCACAAGACAATAAATGGGAGGGGGAAGAACAATGGTTGCAGCGTGAGTACAAAGTAGACATCGAATGGAAACTTTGAGAGGGAGTGGTTTGGGTAGGATGACTATGACTCATATACCGACTAGAGGGTGGTGTGTAAGGGCAACGGGAAGTGTAGCAGGTGCTCATGCTGCAGAGGTCAACAGAGGTGCGGATAGTGTGATTCCGTTTATGGGCGGGAAAGATGAGGTCAGGGAAACCACATGACGTTGCAAAGCTACCTAAATCATCAACATGGGAAGAGAGGCTCACATACGGATCATCAAAGGGGATGACAGAAGAATAGGTAAAAAGATGGTCAAATGATGTGGAGCCCAAGAATGTCGCTGAAGGGAGGGCAATTGAAACAAAAGGAGGGGATTCGGAGGGAATGCACTCCGAGGGTCGCACGGATGATGATAGGTAGAGGATGGGGCTGGCAGGGGGGAATGTCAATGGTAGAGGCGGGATCCTCAAGCTGACCTGAAGCATACTGCGCAAGTATGGGAGAGGCGGATTGATTTTGTTCAATATCGTACTCTCGAACAACCTCTAAAGAGGCGCGGTAATGCGTAAGGTGGGGAAAATGGTGGGAATAATTTCCATGGACACCATATAGAGCACAGGGTTTGTTGGTGCGAATAGTCTTTGGGTTCTTATCTACGGACAAGGAGGAAGTAGAGGGTTCAGGGACCGTAGACTCAGGGAACACAACTTTAACCATGGGTTTAATACAGGGCAACTCGGGACAAGTATGGGTGGCATGACCGACGACATCACACAAGGCGCAAGGCTTGGGGAGCGGAGGAGGGGTAGGGTCGGCTGGGGTGGACTTGTCTTTGGATGCCCCCTTGCGAGCTTTTCCTTTCTTTCCTGTAGTTGTCACAATAGGAGAAGGGTCCTGTTGAGGTGCTGGTGGCACTGTAGCAATGGAAGAAGCTAGGGGAATCGGTTGAACCGGTGTTAAATCACGGTAGGGTTTGGGGTGACTCAGTGGGGTAGCGGCTGGAGGGTCAAGGTACCAGACGGGTATGCCCAGGGTCACGTTAGGGAGAGAAAGGGTGGCCATTATGGGAACCGAATAAACTCCGGGAGGGGGAGCAAGGAAAGGTATCTGACTAGTGGGGTAATGACCAGGAGGGACAGATCCAAGATGGTTGAGGCCTGGTGGAACCGACCCAGGAGGATAAAGGGGCTCATGGGTACCAACTATAGGAGAAGGGCCAGGAGGAGGAGGTCCAGCGGGCTGAGACGAAGGGCTAGGAGCAGGTTGCGGTGGGCGATGTTGGGGTTGAGGTTGCTGACTAGCCGAAGCGAGCCGCTTAAGGGCAGCCCGAGACGATTGCATCATGCAAACATTCAATATGCTGGGATTAGAGACAGGAGGGGGAGGAAGACCAGGGAAGGTTCTAAGAAAAGAGGAGTCTTTGTTGACGCCAGGGGAGACACTGGTCAAAGAATCGACAGTTTGCTTATTGGCTACAGAAGAGATGGTAGTCTTAGGGGAGGTCTGAGATTTTGGCTCATGGTATGTCAACTGGTCAATAGTGACTATCTTTCCATTATGAGGGAAATACATCTTGCAGTGAACATCGGAAGGGATAGTAGACATGGTATAGGTGTAGCTACGCCCCAAAATAATGTTGTAATCAAGAGGGGCGTCGATGACTTCAACGTCAACGCAAACAGTCTTGCCCGCAAGAGTGATAGGACAGTTGCGGAATAGGCCAATGGGCTGAGAGGCGTGGCCATCCCATGCTAGAAGAGTGATTGTGGAAGGGGCCAACTCAGGAGAGCCAAGTTGCTTCCAAACCGAAGCGGACATCACACAAGTGGATGCCCCCTCATCAATGATGCACCGGGAAACGTTAGAGTTCTGGATTTTGAATGGGATTTGGAAGGCAACGGAAGCAGGGAGAGGAGGATGCTCTAATTTGATGGGCGTAAAAAACAATCAATTGGTCATCAGCAGGATCTACAGTGCCCACGGTAGATAGTAGAGCCTTCTTTTGAGAAGGGCACAACTGGAGGAGTTCCAGTGTGGAAATGGCAGCAGGGGATTGTGCCAAATCATCTACTATGCTATACGAATGAGCAGCTGGACCAGAAGCAGCATTTCGGCGTAATGGTCCCTTAGGAATTTTTGTATGAACCTAAACTTTGGGTTGAGGGATATGCAAAGGACCATTGCATGTCGAAAGAGGCTCGGTAGAACCTGAAGAGGGTGACTCGGGGACAGACGGAGCGGAAGGCTTGGGGTACTGACGGGACCGAGTTTGAAGGTTAAGGTCGACAGGTAAAGGGGTATCAGAGTTCATCATGAGGATCTGGTAATCGGAGGAACTAGAAGGGGACGTTTGAGTGGCTATCGGTCCGTGAGGTGGTTGGGTAGCCACGAATCCTTTCTGAGGGAAAGGATCGGTTAACACAGCCGGTTGAGAAGTAGTCGCATTGGGGAGAGAAGTAGGGGAGGCATGATGTCCTCGCAATGTGCCTTGAGACTCCCACATCTGCCACATCTGTGGTAAAAGGGGACAATCATGAGTGTAGTGACCGTAAACACCGCAACACGAACAAGGCTTATTTGTATGAATTGGCCTGTCTGGTTTGTGCTGAGTGCCCTGTTGCTGGTTAGCAGTGTTAGAGTCAGTACCTTGAGGATTAGGTCCACGAGTACCAGGGGCAGATTGATTTTGATTGCCTTTCCTCTTCCTTTGAGAAGAAGGAGGATTAGTTGCGCCATGCTGTGCAAATACTTGTCCCGGAGGAGGTGGTAGTTGCTGTTGCTGGGTTGGAGAAGGCAAGGGAGGTGGAGGTGCAAATGCCGGAGGAGTGGGGGCACCAGGTTTTGGATAAGGATAATGGTAAGGTTGGGAAAAATTGAGGTAAGCAGGAGGTTGGGCAAAAGGATGAGGCATGCCGTATATGGGATACATGCTACCTGGAGGGGGAAAAGTGCTAGAGGTGCTGGCCCCTCCTCGAGGGAGACCATAGCCCATGGGAGGTTGAGCATATGGATGAGAGAGGGCTCCAACAATACCATCGGAATAATGAGATGCCCTCAGGGCATTAGCACCACCGGGTCTGGGGAGGTCAGGAAGGATGGTATAAACATAACCAGATTGAGCATAGACTAGGCCATATTTCAAGGCTATTTGGAGGGCGGCCTCTTCAGTTTGAGGAAATTGAGAGGCGACATCTTTGCCGATGGTGGGTAAGAGAGATCTAAGAAACCAGTCCATATAGACACAATCTTCCAAGGTAGGAGCGCGACAGAGGCTCTTTCATCGCCGCCATTCCTGAACGTGATTGGAGAGGCGGGTCGCAGATGATTGACGGAAAGAAGTCAACAACTCGGTACCAGTGTTGTATCGTAAAGGGAGATAGAAAGTAACATAAGAAGGTGAGGGAAAGAGTCGAAAAGGTGGTATGGGAAGAGGTGGTGTGGTCAACATACCACTTAGAAGCTTCACCTGTAAGCGTGCATTGGAACAACCAAAGACGGATGGAATCATCGGTAATGGAATTGGATGAACACCACATGTAAAAAGATCGGACATGGTTAGAGGGATCTTCTCTAGCAAGACCTTCGAACTTAGGAATGTCGGAGGGGAGCTTGGTGGGCATAACAAGCCAATCAACATCGTGGCAGATAGGGTCATTGATCAACTGATTAAAATAGGGGAGAATGAGACCTGCCATATAGGGGAGAAAAGGGACAACCGAGGTAGTTCCCGTGGCAGTTCTGCTAGTAACATTCCCAGCATTAGGGCTGTGGTTGCCGCTAGCATTAGGCCCTGGACCAGACATGGTGAAGGTAATAGGGGAAGAACCCAAAGAATCAGAAGAGGAGTCAGAGTGCGGACTCGGGGGAGGACTAACTCGATGACGTCGGGAAGGAGCAAGTCGACCAACCAGAAACTGAGGGTGAAGGCCAAGAAGTCTCCAGGATATATGCCTTAGGGGCGTAATGATGATGGCACAAAGGGAAGAAGAATGACCAACAAGGGCCGGGAGGTGTAGAATGAAGTGATTACAATGTCGAAACAAAGGCAGAGAAGTGCAGTGTCAATTGATTTTAAAGTCTTTGCCTGGAGGTGTTAACCAGGCTCTTCTTTGCTTAGGGTCAGTGTGTGGCATGTGTTAATTTTAATTTTTAAACCCAGATGTTTTGAGAGTAAAAGAAAACGTGTGCTGCGTAACTGAAAATTAATCTGCAGAGAACAATATATAATGCTAAAATAACATAAAATTAACAGCTAACAATGCATCAATCTAACCCAAGGAGGCGGGTCTCTCAAAAACTAGTCTAGCAGAGGAAAAAATCTAATCAAAACACACTGAAAACAAGCCAATAGATCTAAGGTAGGGAGGGACAGAGATCTAAAGGATAAATCTGCTGAAAAGAGGTGCAGAAAACAACAAAGAGACGGAGGCAAGGCTGCTATAAAAGAGGAGGTAAACAACTAAAGGCAGTAGGGGGCAGGAGGTGACCCTAAAGGAAAATCCAAAAAAAGCTATGTGAGGTGATTTGAAAGGAAAAATAGCTGATCTAAATGGGATCTGAAGAGGAGGTATCAGATCTGGAAAAGGGATGGCTGAAACTCTGAAAATTTAGACACCTGCAATAGCTAAAAACTCTTCCAGAGAAAGTGGAGGGTACTGAAGCCCTAGGGGGATAGATTCCCACTTATTTGAGTAAAATAGAATAGAAACAGGTCTAACCGGGTAGAGACAGAGGCTGGAAAACCCTGACAGAAGCTTCAGACAAACCTAGAAAAATTGCAGAAAATTTGCAGAAAAAGTGCAGGTCGTAGGTTCTGGGCCAGAAAGTGCGACCTGCAGCTCCGGGTGTCTCGGTGGCAGATTTCAGAAATTTTTTTCGTCTCAGCTGCGGCTGATGTTGGTTACTTGCGCAATAGGGCCAAAAACACATGGAAGTTAAAAATGTTAATGTTTTAGGGTTTTAGAGGTGAAAAACACCATAAAAATAGGAAAAAAAAAAGCTAAAGAAAAACCCTAGGGTTTGAAACAGCTGGATATGCAGGAATCTAAGTCACCGGATTCGCCTAAAAGGGCCTCGAATTCCGAATCCCCGTATCAGATACGTGTACATATGGGATTCGGCCCCGATTCAACGGATACGGCGTATCCCGACCGTACCTTGTTTGGATACACCGTATCCCTAACAACCGGATACGGCCGGGCTCGCGGCAAGGAAAATCACGCTATTTTTTCTTTAAGGTTCAGTTTTTCTTCATTATTTTTTCACCCATTTCATTTGTGAAGTGAGAAGCAGAGCTAGTGTGAGCAAGGAGAAAGTGTGAGCAAGGAGAAAGGGAGTTCTTTCGAAGAGATTTGAGCATCCGGTAAGTGCATTGTCCCTCTATATTTTGCATTTAGTTTGTTGTTAGTGTTTGCATGTACATATGTTTTATATATTTATTTGTTTTTGTTTATTTTTTACAGTATTCATGGCTCAATCAAAGGCAGCAAGACAGGGGCAAAGAAAGGGGAAGAATGTCTTCATTGGAGATGCCCCTCCTGTCCCTCTTTCATCAGGGTCTGCAAGTATTCCATCCATTGGAAGTGGGGCTGCAACAGTAGCTTCAAATGTGCAGGGAAAACAAATTGTTGACCCCAAATACCCATTGTGGAAATATGTGACAAGAGAGGAAGGGGCAGCAAAAAAGGGAGGAGGAGGAAATTGTTCATGGAAATGCAATTTTTGCAATGGCCTTTTCACTTGCACATATTTCCGTGTGAAATCTCATTTGTTGGGTATTCCAGGTTGTGGCATTAAATGTTGTACAGCAATTGAATCGCCAGATAGGAAGGAATTGGAGAAAGAGAAGAGTATTGGTGAGGCAAATGTGGCAACAAAATCAAAAAAATCCCAGACTGATGACCCCCTTCCATTCTTGAGGAAAAGCAGCAGCAAGTTCCCTTTTGAGACTTCTAGTAGGGGAGAATTAGCAAAGAGAAAGGCAACTGCAATTGGTCCAATGGAAAATATTTTCCAAAAAGAGAAGAGGGAAGAGCTTGATCTCACCATTGCATTTTTTTCCTATAAGAACTTCATATCCTTTAATGTTGCACGGTCACCTCTATTTATTGAGATGTGTCGAGCTTTTAGTCATGGGGCTCCATCAGGGTATGTGCCTCCTAGGTCAAAGAAGCTCAGAACCACATTGTTGACAAAGGCAAAGAAAGAGGTGTACAAAATTCTTGAGCCTATTAAATCAGCATGGCCAACATCTGGGGTTAGCATTGTTTTTGATGGATGGACAGATTTAGCACGCCACCCACTCATTAACTTCATGGTGTCATCCACGAATGGTGCACTTTTCTTGAAAGCAGTGGATGCACTTGGACAGTACAAGGATGCACAATATATGGGTGAGTTATTTCTCAAAGTTATTGAAAGTGTAGGTGTGGATTGTTGTGTGAAAATCATTACAGATAATGCACCTGTTTGAAAGGCTACTGGCATGATTGTGGAAGCAAAATATCCACAAGTATTTTGGACACCTTGCATTGTCCATTCATTGAACTTGGCACTGAAATCTATTGCTTCTGATGTGCTTTGGATTGAAGCCATTATTGAGGATGCACGACATATCCACAACTTTGTAACAAACCATACAAATGCCCTCACTATCTACAAGGAGTACAACAATCTATCATTGTTGAAGATTGCAGATACACGGTTTGCATCTTCATTCATCATGTTGAAGAGGTTGAGGGAGGTCAAGACCACTCTTGGGTCTATGGTTATTTCAGAGTTTTGGTCTTTTTGGAGAAAGACAGATCAAGCAGCCTCAAAGAAGGTGAAGGACATAGTGTTGGATGATATATGGTGGGAGAAGGTAGATCTAATTATTCAGATCATGGAGCCTATCATTTCCTTGCTCAGATTTGCAGATACATACCAACCCATCCTAGGAGAGGTTTATGAGGGATGGGATTCCATGATTGAGTCTGTGAGGACCATTATTTTACAGAGTCAGTGCCCAGAGTATGAGACATCACCTGAGGCCTTCTTCACCATCATACAAGATATTCTTGTCAGCAGATGGGACAAGAATTGCACACCTTTACATTGTTTGGCTCACTCCTTGAACCCAAAATACTACAACCATGAGTGGTTGAATGGTGGACCTTCCCGCAGATTCCCTCCTCACATGGATGCTGAAATCTCACAGGGGAGGAAAGATGCATTGAGGAGGATTTTTCAGGATAGGGCATCCCTTGATGAGGTGGAGGATGCCTTTGCAGATTTTTCCACTAGCAGGGGGCGATTTGGAGGCTATGATTTGATTCGAGACAGGGGGGCTAAGAAGCCCCATTCTTGGTGGGCAACTCATGGGGCAAAAAGCCCTCCTCTACAACAGTTAGCCACGAGGCTCCTCTCTGAGGTGACTTCATCCTCTTGTTGCGACTCCTTGCGAGAGGAATTTGAGCACATATGGGAATTTGTATAGTGTGAAGAGGAGTAGGCTTGAGCATTCCAGGGCAGAGACAATGGTGTATGTGCACACCAATCTTCATCTCATCTACAGGCAGAGGGAGGATTGGTTGAAAGGAAAGACAAAGATGTGGGATGTCTTTCCTGATGATATGGGTATGGACAGCAGTGTTGAGTTGGCATTGGCCAACTTGGATCTCAATGCGCCAGTGCTAGAGCCTGTCACATTTGATGATGGAGTAGAGGGGTCATCCTCCACACCAGCAGATGCAGAGATGATAGAGGAGGAGGATGCATCAGAGGCAGAGGAGAGCTGTGGTGAGCATGATGATCAAGATGAGGACAGTGATGCTGATTATGAGGATTGATGACTCTGACTCATTGAGGCTTCAAGATTGTAGTCTTGTAGATTGTAGTTGCTTTTGTATTTTCTATTTCTATTTGCCATTGGCAGTGTTCTTATGTAACACATTTTGATTCTGATGACTTAATGAGAAAACAACAGTATCTCACTATGTTCAATCTTATCTTTCTGAGTAAATTTGACGATTGTATCATGTATGGTGTATCAATGTATCATTGTAATTTGTGTTATAGTATCAATGATGATGTATGACTCATGAGTATCTAATATCTATGTTTGAATAAATGAATTTTGTATTAATTTGTGTAAAAAATATCTAATTTTTAATATATATATATATATATATATATATATATTAATAAAATAATATATAACGTATCGTATCCCAGAAGTATCATGTCCAGGGGTCACCGTACCCGTATCCGATTCATCGAATCCCCATATCCCCATGTCCCCGTATCCCCGTATCAGGTGACTTAGGTAGGAATATAAAAAAACGACAGTGGTCGTAAAGGAAAACCCGTGTGGAGTCATCAATTGTTAGGATGAATCTTTAGTGTAGATGTATGAAAAAAGACCCGTTTAGCTGTGCATAACAAACAACCCTAACATCAAAAGATGGCTGCTAATATCTTCAGATATGCAAAAAGGTGATCAAGACAAATACTTCAAATATCTAGATCTATGCATAAAAGACATTAAACAACAAGTAAAATGAAATTTGCTCCATGCATCCCATAAGACAAGACAAGAATTATGTTTTAAAGAATCTTATATTAATGGCACCTCGGAGGAAAACAAGAAGGATGTTACCGGTTCTCCTCAATGGAATGGGTTCTTGGAAGTCCTCAGCATTTCAGATCTAAGATTTCTCTCTCTTGTTGGTGTAGAAAACCCATACAAAATATAGAACTCAAAGGGAGCTCACAAAGAAAAGATAGAAAATATGACAATGATAATGGCTCAAAGTCGGACCAAAAGTAAAGATCCAGAGTGATCTCATAGACAAAAAAAGGTGACAAATGAGTGGGAAAACCCTTCTATTTATAACAAAATATTAGGTCATTCCAGATCTTGGTGCACGATTAAAATAATATTAACCAAATCTAGATTCACATTTTATGGAATATTTTATTATATTTGTTGGAGGGAAAAGGTATTTGACTTGGTTCAAATCCCTTTATTTGTAAATAATAAATAAATAAATGATTTATTTATTATTTTAAGAAAGTGGTTGAATGATAATTAAATAAATAATGATTTATTTAATTATTTATAAATGATTGAGTCATATTTAACAAGGAATATTATTTAAATAAGATTTAAATAATTATTCCTAGAAAATAATAAGATAAATAAGGATTTATCTAATTAATTTCCTTGTTTTGGGTTAAATATAACCAGGAATAATAATTAAATTATTGTTTAATTACTTATTCCATAAGGAAAATCAAACAAATATAGATTTGTTTAATATTTCCCTTTGGGGTTTCCTATTTAGACCATAAACAACCTAATAAATGTGTTTTATTAAGTTATTTTACATAGTGAAAACAATTTTACCTAGGGTAAAATTGGTCTTACATGGTGTACTTGGGTCCATCTAATGATAATAGGTTAGATGACCAAAAAATGGTGTAACACTAAGCTTTAGTTAGAAGTGTTTTGAAACAGTTACACTGATTTGTTTGATGAGCAGCCAATCAAGTTCAATTTGGTGATAACAGAATCTATCCACAACTACATAAAGATAATCATGTTGTTTTCTTGACATAGGTATACTTCCAAAAAATTCCATGGAGACACTCTCCCATGGCCTTGATGGTACCGGTAGTGGCGTGTACAGCCTAAGCTTCCTATTGCTAGGCTTGCTTGTTGCACACATAGAACAACCTCTTATAAAACGTGACACACTATCTATCATGCGAGGCCAATAGTAATACCTCTGTAGATGTGCCACTGTTTTTCTTACCCCAAAGTGTCCAACAATAAGAGACGAATGAGCCTCTCTCATGACACTAAGCCTCTCTCCTTGTGGTATACACATCTTTCCAAAATGAAACAACAAATTGTTATGCATGTGATAATAATTTTCATCAACTTGATTCCCTTCACTCAAACTAGCATACACATCTTGAAAATCAACATCATGTGCATATTGTTCTATGTAACTCTCATGTACAAGAGAATAATTTTAAAGTGGAAGCACTTATAATTGGCCTTGATAGCATATCAACAAATTTATTGAAAATACCTTTCTTGTACCTTATAACCAAGTGAAACTATTTAAGAAATCCCATCCACTTGAAATGTCGTGATTGTTGCAATTTTGTTTGCAACTGCAAGTACTGTAATGGTTGGTGAATGATATGTATAATTGTCTCTTTAACCTTCAAGTAGTGTTTCCACTTCTTGACGCTTTGTACCAATGCATACAACTCTTTATCATATGTAGGATAATTAGTTACAACACCATTAAATGTTTCAGAATGGAAAGTGATAGGCTTACCATGCTGCAAAAGTACTACGCCCATGGCATAATCACTAGCATCGGTTTGTATCTCAAATGGTTGTCTCAAATTCGGTAATGCAAGGACATGAGCTGAACTGATATTTTATTTTAAAGCTTCAAAATCTTGTTGTTGTTTGCCTCCCATTTCGAAGCCTTTCTTCACACTTGTCACTGCATGCATAGGAGCTGCTATGGCAGAAAAGTTAGCAATAAAATTTCTCCAATACTGAGTTGCGCCTAAGAAACTTGTAATATTCCCAAATGGGAAAAGCAGGAATATAGTGCAAAATATTGGAATAGCAGTGTAGAACATAAATAAAAGCAAGAGGCCAATATGGAGACCTTATAATAATTATAACCGCAGCAAAATGTGCATAATAAATGGGCCATAAGATGTACAACAAGATATAATAAGCCTCCAATGGACAAAACCCTCAAAAGAGGTGTTGCTACTATATATCAAAATGCTAGAAGGCTGCTACAATGCTATTTAACGAGCACAACTACAATAAATGGTTACAAAAAATATGTAGGGCCGATATATGCCACAAAATATATAATATATAGAGATCTAGGCACTATACAACCTCCGATGAAGAACCCCTCAAGGGTTTTCAGAAATACACCACCATGCAAGATGGGAATCAAAGCCCTAGGGCTGAAGATTCACTACAAAATATAGATCTGGAAAATGTGGTTGATCTGATGTAGCAAGAAAGATAGCCTCCTCCAATAGACTCTATAGATAAAGGGTTGATCCCTTCTCTAGAAAACCTTCTCTCAAAATGGTGCACTGAAACCACCCTGCAACTCCTCCCTCAAAATAACGCAATCCAAGACTGAAACTATGCTATAGGGGAAAATAAATCAATGGCCTAATGCCAAATGTTGCAAATAAGCTCAAGGGAATTCCTTACTATCCTCCCAATGCAAAGGAAACCTTCTCCATTAAAAATAAGCACTGAAGTGACCCAAATGTGGTCTCCATTGCTACAACCTGCAACACAAGTCAACCCTCAACAACATCTGTGCTGTAGATGTAAGATGAAGCTTGGCCTAAAGCCTAAATGTGGAAGTGAAGTAAAAAAATATTTCAAGATGCCTCTCAAGGAAAGAGGTGGGATTCTCGATCAGGAACACCCAATGCTAAAGAACACTTGCAATATTAGCTAAACAACTAAAGAAAGCTATATGTATAAACAGACCATATATTCAGAAATATAATACCCAATACATAATGAAATATGGTTGCCATCCTCTTCCTTATATAAGTTGTGAGCTTCCAAACCCTAAGCCCCATCCAATAATGGCACTACTTCCATGCAAAGAGTCTCCATCTAAAACTGTACTGTCTTTCATTGAATGCCACTACTCCATGACAAAGTTGTTGATTTGGTCAAAGTTGACCCAGTCAAAGTGTTCCAGCCCCCTTTCACACCTAAAGGTGTTCAATTAAGCTGCCTAGATATTTCATTTTCACATTGGCATTCATTTTAAGGAGATTTATGGATCTCCATTATCCTCTTATTCATTAAAAAAGAAATAAAAACAAAAATTAATATTCCAAGTAGCTCATGGCTAATTAGGAATATTACAATCCTCCCTTCCAAAATGTTTCTTGTCCTCAAGCAACTGAAAAGGTGAGTGCTGCAAATCTTCTCCTCCATCATTGGTGACCCCTCCATGTGATAAAATTCCCTCATAAGCCAAGTGTCTCCCAATCCATCCCTCCTTGAAATGTTCCTCCCAAGTTCTCATAAGATGCAAATGATACATCCCACAAGGAAGAAATAGTTCCAATGAAATAATCATGGTTTGACCAATGTTCTCCCTGAAACATGTAGCATAATTAACATGGAGAATCTCTCTCCCATAGGGCACATCCAATCCTCCCATCATTTCTCCAATCATTCCCATAAAAATAATAAGTACATCATCAATCTATGGGATCAAAACCAAGTACATACAAACAACAATATGTAGAAATGGAGGTGGATCATAGTCCCACATGTGGAACCAGAAAAATATATCTCCTGAATGCATCAGATAATGGTATGGTAAGTGGTTTCCCCACCACTTACTTGCTGCCCAAGTCTTCTCACAAAGTCTGAAAATGTGAGAAATGTTTGGTGCCTTTGGAGTGCACCCAGAGTGATACAACATCCCCCTATATCCTCCTAGGGAGTGGCCATGTTTAGAAATGTTTATGGCCCAAAGTTGGCCATGAATTTTATATGGAAGAATGATCCTCCTTGGAGCTATGGCCTGCATATACATGGTAAAGGAATGCAAATAATAATCAAGTGAAACATCATGCTCATAAACATGTCGCTTACCAAAATTTCTGCTCATACAAATGGAGTGGTCCATAGATAGATTCCCTCTCATTCCAAAAGAGGAAAGAGGTGACTGTGATAACTCCTCCATAGATTTATGTATCTCCTCCAACTCCAAAAGGTCCATGCATCTCTTCAAATGCTGATATATCTCCTCCTCAAAGCCTTCCCAATTGTACCCCTCCATGATGGTGTGGTATGCTCTCATAGAATAAGTATGGCTGAAGAGAAAATATTCATGTGCTCTTTGTAGCAACTTATCCTTGAGCTTGGAATCTCTAGAAAAGAATATCCTAACATGATAGTAGATGAATTCATCTTGGACTGAATAGCCCTCTTCATGTAGCTGGTCATCAAGTATCATGCATGTAAAAATATCCTTGGAATAATCAGCCAACAACTGGGATTTCCAATATGGATCTATCTGTTGAGCCCTGAAATTGTCTTCTCTTTTGCCAAACTTCACTTCATTTCATCATTCCTTTATCATTTCATAAACCTAAAAATCAATGAGAATGATTAAGATTTCTTAAATATTGCATACAATGATTAAATTATTTTACTTTTGTGATTTTCACTGTCTTAATTGTTTTTGAACAATTTAGCTACATAATACAGTCATTATGTAGCCAGTCAAGCATTCTGTAGTTGTTTTGGTGTTTAAGTATGTTACAGGTGTCATCTAGAGAAAAGGCACACATGGGTGGATTCCAAATCTTCCCTACATAATTCCTTCCCATCCACAAGGACTGAATCGATGGCTGGAGGTGTCTAAGCACGCGGTCAAAGCAAAGGTCAAAGACGCTGTTTTCTACAAGAATTAGGACTCCTGATTTGCTTTACAGCAAATCACGAGTCCCAAAAGAGTTTTAATTTGATTTTAACTTAAAATCTACACCTGCACCTATTTTTGTTCAATGTTAGTTATGAATTTTCATATAAATTAAGCTCTGTAATACCGAGAAGGACATTTGATACATATTTTATCATTATGGTGATACTCTGTTTTCAAGTCTTGTGTTAATAAAAAGGATTTTTGGCCTTGATGCTGTTCTGAATACAATCTTGAGAAGTTAAAGGATTAATGCCGAATTGATAGCAGAGGGCCCCTGCTATTCGAGGAGGTTTTAGATGTTTTCTAGATAAGTCATTTTCAATTCTGTTTTGTCATATTTCTTTACTTAGACTGCTTTCTGAAATCATAGTTTTTAGCATTATGTTTCATGTCATTTACTTAGATAAATTATCCTCATGATATTTCAGTTAGTCTCTTTCTCAAGCTCTTCCAATATATCTCTATTAAATGAATGGGATTCAATTGTAATATTCTGAGTTATTAGCATTTCATTTTCTATCATTTAGTGAAAAAGAAGATCCTCATTATACTACAGTTAGTCTCTTTTAAAAGCTTTTCCAATAAATCTCTAATTCATGAATGAGACTTAGTTGTAATATTGTGAGTTATTGATTGTTTTGTTTCATAGAATATCCTTATCACATTATGATTAATCTCTTTCAAAAAGCTTTTCCAATAAACTTCTAACTCATGAATGAGATTTAGTTGTAATGTTATAAGTTGTTTCAACACTTCATAGGAGATCCTTACTACATTATAGTAATTTTTTTCTCAAGCTCTTCCAATAAAACTCTATCAAATGAATGAGATTTCACTGTAATGTTCTAAGTTACTGTTTGTTTAATTATTTCATTTTATGTTTTAGGAGATCCTCATTGCATTAGAATTAATATTTTTCACAAGCTCTTCCAACAAATCTCTAACTAAATGAATCAGATTAAGTTGTAGTGTTTTGAGTTACTTTTAATTTCATGAATGTTCATTTAGAAGCTGTAATATCCATGGATTAGGACTCTCTGTTTTCATCATTTTCTAGTTAGGAACATAACTTGCAAATAAAATCTATTTTAAATCATTTCTTAACATTTCCTTTTCTCCCTCTTGATATAGATTTAACTTCATCTTTTTAGCATAGAGTAGCGTACTAAGAATTAAACACAAAAACCCCAAAACATCAATAAAACACTAAAAGCAACAAAGTAAGAAAAATGGATACTTAGGCACATATAATGCATTATACTTCATTAGTTTACTAGCCCTGGTCGATAATTTATGCTATCAATTTAGGACACTAAATTGACTAAACATTTTTGCGCCATTGCCAAGGAAGTATAACTAGGTAGCCTTATTTCTTGCATCTCAAAAACAATGACATGCGTAGAGAAAGAGATTCTAGGGGTAGATTTATAAGAGGCAGAAGCTTAATTCCCACAACTCCACTCACTCCACCAAGACCAAGAAGTAGCACACCTCCAACTCAAACCCATATTCCATACTTTACTGGTCATAGGCTTCCAGAAGTTTCAAGTTCAGATATCCAATCAGGAAGATCTCCCACTTCATTCACTGAAGCAATTCTAGAGGAAGAAGATCCAAGGACTCCTACAGAAGGGATAACCTTTTTCACTTCCACATGAGAATATATTCCAGCAGAAGAATTACAAATCCCTAGTGAAGAGGAAGAAGAGGACTATTTCTTCAATATACCCTTGATAGAAGAACCAGTAGAACAACTAGTTCTCCAGACTGAACTCTATATCATTTTGGAAGAATCTATCATGGCAGGAAGAGGTATAGAAGGAGGAGAAGGGGAAGGAGAAGTATCTAATGGAGAAAGCACACTCTTTAAAGGAGGTAGAGGTAGAGGAGGAGAAAGAGGAAGAGGTAGAGACACAAAAGAATTTAGAGGAAGAGGAAATGCAGAAGGAGGAAGAGTTAGAAGGGAAACTGAAACCTCTTTTGGATTCCCTATAGTAGATGAAGAGACCAATGCAACTATGAAAAATATCTCACCCTCTATTCTTCCAAAATTTCATGGACTAAAAAGTGAAGACCCTGAGACATTCTTATTTGAATTTGAAGTTCTATGTAGAACCTATGATTATCTACAAGATGCTCAAAAACTTAAACTGTTCCCTTCAACATTGAAAGGAGCAGCATTAAAATTGTTTATGAGTTTAATCACCAGGTCTATTAGGACATGGGATGATATGAGAAGAAAACTTTTAGAAAGATATTTGGATTACTGTATACCAGTCAACCATAAGGAAGAAGTGTTCAAGATGATGCAAAAAGAGGATGAAAATGTGGAAGATTTACTTGAGAGATTTAATTATAACATTAAAAGGGAAAAAATGAAAAATTTAGATCAAGACACCTTGAAAGCTATTTTGTTGAAAACAATTAGGGATGAATGGACAGATATCCTAAACATGATGGGGAAAGGAGATATATCTCAACTTTCATTACCTGATATAGCAGAACTATGTATTAATCTTTCAAGAGGAAAATCTACAATTCTAAAAGGACCAAGAGACCCTACTCTTGCAAGGGAAAGCAAACATGCAACTGGAACAGTAAGTAGGGCAGAAATAGGGAATATGCTTGATGAATTCAAAGCTTACATTCTAGGGAGTCTTAGTGAGAAAATAGACGCCCTTAAGTTACAAAACAAGAAAAAATCTGAAACTGATGCCTTAGAAATTTGTTGTCCCAAATGTAGGAAGAAGCATGCCTTAAGAGAGTGTCCTTTGGATGCAAAAGTAATAGATACTTGTGCAATTTGTTCAGAAAAACATGAGACCAAAAATTGTCCCTCAATCCCTGGCCTTAAAGCTGTCTTTCAAGAACAAACAACCACAAATTCCATATAATCTCTTAATTTTGTCTCTAGAAGACCTTGGCAGGGACCTCAAACACAAGGGTTTAATAATCAAATGTATAATCAACCCCCACCTAATTGGAACTCTTGGCAGCAACCTTGGCCCCAATTTCAAAATCAATCTCAACCTTGGGCTCAAGGAACACAAAATCCTTATGGAAGGTTCTCCCAGTATTATCAATATCCACCATCTTATCCATCATATCCATCATATCCAAACTTTCCTCCTCAAAAAAATCCTCAACAAAATCCACAACATCAAAATCAAAATCAAAATCCACCACTTCCATTACCATTCCCTCAAAAATAAAATCAGTTACCTGCCTAGCCAATACCAAACCCCAACAATAAAAACCCTCAAAATACATATATGATAGAAGGTCAAAAATTTCCAACCTATTTGATTACTCCTTTAGACCTTAATGATGTTCAACTTAGGTCTGGAAGAATACTTGAAAGAAAGAAACCTTCTGTAGTTATACAAAAACAAAACAATTCTAAGGAAGATTCTCTAGGGGTAAAAAAAACGTTTTGAAGAAAACACATCTCTTCAAGACCAAAACATTGAAAAATAAAAATAGAAAGAACCAATAATTTCAACTCCTATGTTAGAACAACCATCAACATCTACTACTACACCTCCTTTTCCTGAGAGATTACAAATTGATAGAGGTGTAGAGAAACAAATTATGATGCCTAACTATGATTTCCTAGATGAGTTAAGAAATGTTTGTATTAAGATTCCATTATTACAGGCCATCAAGGAAATCCCAATTTTAGCAAAGACAATAAAAGAGTTGAGTATGAAAAAACCAAGAAGAAGAATAAAAGAGATAAAGAAAATACAACTGGTAGGAAAAATAATAGACATAATGATGGGAAAGATTTCCATTCCAAAATATCTAGATCCCGAAAATCCAGTTGTTAAGATACATATCAAGGGAATTGAAATTCCAAACACACTTTTTTATCTAGGAGCAACAATCAATATCATGAGTAGACAAATCATGAAAAAAATAAAACTTCCTAATCTTCTTTTTACACCCACACTACTACAATTAGCAGATAGATTTGTAATCAAACTAGATGGGGTATTAGAAGACATTCCAGTGTCCTTAGATTCTTGAGAGTATCATGTGGATTTCATGATCCTAACTCCTAAAAATGATCTAGGAGGACATCCTATTATATTAGGAAGACCTTGGTTAGTTGCAGTTGATGCTTTCATTAGCTATAGATGCGGTGATATGTACATCTCTGATGGTAGTTCAACCAAGAAATTCACCTTGTATCCTCCAACAAGAACAATCATAGAATTAGATGATACTCAATGGATTGATGATGAAGAAGATATACAACCTCTCTTCACTATTTCAGAAATTAATGAAGATAGTCAGATTCTGAATGCCTTAGAAAATCATGAATCCTCTTCAGAATACAAACATGAACAATTCCAAGAATAATCCAATATTGAGTTTTTGTCATCAAGAAAAATGTCTCTTTACTCCATGGAAGAATTTGGCAGCTCTACAATTGAGATATTTCCAGGAAAAACCTTAAACATAAACAAAAACATAGAAAAATTTCAACAAGAAAAGCTAGTCAAAATATTACAGAGACATTCTTCTGCATATGCATGGGAGTACACTGATATGAAAGGGATCAACCCTAAGACTTGCACTCATCATATCTATATAGAGGAAAATTGTAAACCAATCAGACAGCCTCAGAGAAGGATGAATCCAAACCTTAGGGAGATTGTTAAAGAAGAGTTGCAGAAATTGTTAAATGTCAACTTTATTTATCCCATTTCAGACAGTCAGTGGGTTTCTCCTTTGGTGATTGTACCCAAGAAAAATGGTAAATGGAGGGTATGCATTAACTACCGAGAATTAAACAAAGCTACTCTTAAAGATCATTTTCCTTTACCCTTCATAGATCAGGTGTTAGATACATTAGCAGGCAAAAAATACTTTTCATTTTTGGATGGTTTCAGTGGTTACAATCAAATTCAAGTTGCACTTGAGGATCAAGATAAAACCACATTTACCTATCCTTGGGGTACCTATTCCTACCATGTATTGCCTTTTGGATTTTGCAATGCACTTGCAACAATTCCAAAGGGTATTATTGGGAATATTTTCAGATCAAATACATGACTGTGTAGAAGTATACATGGATGAATTCACAATCTATGGAAACACTTTTGAAGAAGCCTTAGAAAACTTGGAAAAAATTCTAAAAAGATGTAAAGAAGCAAACCTTTCATTAAGTCATGAAAAATGTTTCATGATGTTCACTAAAGGAATTGTCTTAGGACATCATATTTCAGGAGATGGGATTAGAGTTGATAAGTCAAAAGTTGAAGTCATTTCTAGATTATTAGTTCCAAGTTGTCAAAAATATGTAAGGAGTTTTCTAGGATTTACAGGATATTACAGAATATTTATAGAAAACTTCACCAAGATAGCATCTCCACTTTTCAAACTACTCTCCAAGGACTGTGAATTCAATTAGAATCTAGACTGCGAGTTAGCATTTGAAACCTTGAAAACAAAAATCTCTGAAGCACCTATTTTAAGGGGACCTATCTAGAAATTACCTTTTCACATCTCGACAGATGCCTCAGATATAGCTTTAGGAGTTGTGCTAGGACAAAAAGACCTGATTCCTTATGCCATCTACTATACAAGTAAAAATTTGACTCCTTCAGAGTTGAATTATACTGTAACTGAAAAAGAGTTCTTAGCTGTTGTTCATGCCATAAATAAATTCAGACATTATATAACAGGCTATGAAACCTTTGTTCACACATATCACTCTATAATTAGGTATTTAATGAATAAATCAATTACTAATGGCAGAGTCACAAGATGGTTATTGCTTTTACAAGAATTTAACATCACCATTCTAGATAGGCCTGGAAAACAAAATACAGTGGCTGATTTCCTATCTAGACTCCAAAACATTAAAGACAATACTCTAGTTGAAGATAAATTCCCTGATGAATATCTCTTTGCAATTACTACTCAAACTCCCTGGTTTGCTGATATTGCCAATTATCTAGTTTCAGGAAAATTTCTTTCAATTATGAATGCAAGAGACAAAAGAAAAATCATTTATGACAATGCAAAATATTCATGGATTTCTAATGAGTTATACAAAATAGGTCTAGACTTTATTATCAGAAGATGTGTTCGAGAAGACGAGATGTCTGAGATTCTTAAGGCATGTCATGATGAACCTTGTGGTGGACACTTTGCTGATAAAAGGACAACTTATAAGATCCTTCACCTAGGATATTATTGGCCATCCCTCTTTAGAGATGCTAAAGAATATGTCAAAAGATGTGACAGTTGCCAAAGGGTAGGAAAACCTTCCTCTTCAGGTGAGATGCCATTGCAACCTCAGGTACATATTGAACCTTTTGAGAAATGGGTTTTGGATTTTGTAGAACCTATTAATCCTCCATCAAAACAAAAGAAATATATATTAGTTTGCACTGATTATGTTACCAAATGGGTAGAGGCCAAGCCATTACTTTCTGCTACTGAAGCATCTATAGTTAATTTTCTTTTTGAGGATATTTTTACTCGTTTTGGTGTCCCAAGAGAAATTGTTACAGATCAAGGAGCTCAATTCACATCGAAGTTGGTGGAACAAATGGTAGAGAAGTACAAAATCAGACATAGAAAATCCACTCCCTACCATCCACAAGCAAATGGCCAAGTGGAATCTACCAATAAGGTCATTGAAGGGATCCTAACAAAGACTGTTCATTTACATAGAAGAGATTGGGCAGAAAGGCTTCCTGAAGCCTTATGGGCCTACAGAACTACATGGAGAAACACAACAGGACACACCCCTTATGAACTTGTTTATGGAAAACAAGTCTTGTTTCCCATAGAGTTTCAGATCCAAACTTTCAAAATGGCAGTCCAGTTAGGACTTGATTTGACAGAGGCACAGAAGCCCAGACTGGAGCAGATTAATGAATTGGATGAGATCAGACAAGATGTAGTTCAGAGAACAAGCATATTCCAACAACAAAGGACTAGATGGCATGACAAGTATATCAAAGAAAAGAAATTTAAATAAGGTGACTGAGCACTCTTGTTTGATTCAAAGTTCAAGGATTTTCAAGGTAAATTTCAAACTCATTGACTTGGGCCATATGAAATTGTGAAAATCTTTGAAAATGGAGCAATAAAAATCAGGACAATAGATGAAGGAAAGGTAGCATTTCTTGTAAATGGACACATAATGAAATTGAATCATAAGCCACTTTCAAGAGAAGAATTTGTTAAGAAATTCCAAGATAACATTGATATGAAGTTAGTGAAGAAGAACTCTTTTTCTTCACTAACTTAGTTCTATTTTTTTCAATAATATAAAAAAATATAAAAATAAATAAAAATAAAAAATAAAAATAAAAATAAAAGTATAAATATGAAAACCAATCATTGATAAAGTTGGGGCCATGGCGCCGGGCGGAAGAAGTCGGGGTTTGAATGGCGAAGGGCGAGCGCTTGCAGTGGTCTGCGCGCCTCTGAAAATGCCGATCAGGCCGGATGGATTCAGACGGGGCTACGTTCCCAAGGAGATGAGGGGATCCCACCTTCGTCGGCTGAAGGTTTGTCGTTTTCTGTTTCTGAAGGCGGACTTATCGGGAAGGTGGGTGATAGGTTGTCAGGCAGAGGGGGCGCGGCTCCTTTGAAAAAGGGACTATCCCTTGGCGTGAATGATGAAGAGAAGGAGCTTGATCTGCAGGGGAAGTTTTTGCCTCATTGTTCGAATGCGGTCGAAAGGGAAAGTGCAGTGGGTGATCATCAGAGATATTATGGCTCAGAGTATGTTTTGGAACTGGATCCTTCTGTGCTATCGGATAGAGGGGTGAGTGGAACCTGTGTTAGGGAGAGCGGGAGAGGTGTCACAAACCATTTAAGTCTGGATGAACAGTGTGGGAAACCTACCTTTGAAGGATTAAAAGAGACCGGCTCAAGCAAAGTTAGGGAGGCTGGAGAGTCGAAGAAGGGGAGCAGAAAAAGGAAATGGATCAAAGCCAAAAGAGCAGAGATAAACTATGTTCTGGGTGAAGATATAAGCTGGGAGCAGGTCTCTCATATGGCTAGCAGAACTCTGGTTGGTAGAGCCATGGGGAGGTATTTCGTTCTGAAAACTGTTGTTACCTGGGCTGAAGCGAACTGGAAAGCTGACCTTGGATATGTCCTGGAAGTGGTGTCACTCACCAAGGGGTGGTTTGCTTTCAACTTTCTCCTCCCTGAACATATTCAGTGGGTGTTGCATCGGTCCTGGGCACTGGATCACACGCCAATGCTTCTCAAACATTGGCACCCTATTTTTGATGCAAGTAGGGAGAGGGTGGACTCTGTACCCTTGTGGGTTCGTATACCTGGATTTCCCCTTCACTATTGGACAGAGGAACACCTTCGAGGTATTGGTAATACGCTTGGGGTTTTTCTTGAGGCTGATCTCTCCTTCTTACAGACTAATCACAGGCGCGTTGCTCGAATATTAGTGATGGTCAATATCAGAGAAGGCCTGGCTGAATCACTGAATCTTCGGTGGGGGCAATATGTCATTAAGCAGAACCTGGACTATGAAAATTTTCCTTTCAGATGTCATCGATGTCATGCATACGGACATCCTGCCTCTGAATGTGGCTATTTCTCTCGACATGTTAAAAGACGGTGGGTTAGTCGCTCTGAGGTGGAACCAAGCTCGAGAGGGGAAGGCTCTGGTCCTTCCAATGCTCAGTTTCTGTCCACTACGTCTCTTTCATGCACCTCGAACCCTGCTACCAATGGATCCAGCAATCTGGTTGCATTGGGCTTTCAGAATTTGGGTGTGGAGTCTGTTCACCCAGCTGGGCAGGAGGCGCACTCTCAGTTATGTGATGGAGGTTCGATACCTGTTGTGAAGGTCCATAGACGTCATTATGGAGCAGATAACTAGCTGAAGGAAGATGACATGTTGAAGGCAGTTCTATCTTTATTGACATCTTCCCACATGGGATCTTTTCCATTTTCCCCCAACATTAATATCTCTCTTAGCTTGGTATCGAATTCAGTCTCGGCTGGTAAGGATGACTGTGGGTTGTTACCTATTGCTGCTCCTATTTTTTCCCAGCCAGCACTTCAAGGGAAGGCTACTGTCTTCGATCCAAGTGAAGGTTTGCTGGCTCCCTTGGAAACCTCGGCTCCTTTGGTCATGGGGTATAATCTGAGATCTAGTGCTAAAAAAGGTGCAGGGGGGTTTGGGAGGGGGAAACCTCCAACAGCTCGGGGCAGGGGAAGGATCTCCTTCTTGGCGAGAGCACAGGATCGAGCTATGATGGATGTACATGATGGGAGGCAGTTTTCTATTGAGAGGGCGCTTAGAGCAAGACAGTCCCTGAAGTCTGGTGTGTAATGAAGATCATGTCCTACAATTGCAGGGGATTGGCAGGACCCCAAAAGAAATCTGCGTTCCGGAGGATTATATTTCTGGATTGTCCGGATTTAATTCTGCTTCAAGAGACTTTAGGTGCAGGATCTATGGTCAAAGCTAGATTAGAAGGTTGGTTGCCTGGATGGATTTTTGAGACGTTGGATGTTAGAGGGAGGTCGGGTGGGTTGGCTGTGGGCTGGAGTGAAAGAACAATAAAACCACTAAATTTCTGGGGTATGGAGTCAGTCCTGGGGTTAAATTTTCAGGCGTTGGAGCTAGGTGAGGCATTTAATATTTTCAATATCTATGGTCCTTATCAAGATCGGATCCCTTTCTGGGATTCTCTCCTGGGTAACACACTACTCAAGGGGGACTCGGTGATTTTGGGAGGGGATCTGAAATTTTCATTGGGCCAGTCTGAGGTCTGGGGTCCTCATGCTCATACTGATTCATTGTCTGGGTACTTCACACAAAAACTGGTGGAGAACCATTTGCTCGATATTGAGCCCTTAAAGATGAAGCCCACTTGGAGGAACAATAGATGTGCTGAAGAAAGAATAGCGAAGAGAATTGATCGTTTCCTGGTGGCTGAGCAGATTGTGGACAGGCCTTTTCAAATTAGACAGTGGGTTGGATGTGGGGGTGCTTCTGATCATTTTCCTATCTTCCTTGATTTAAAGATCGGGCCTAGGCAGCCTCCCAGCCCTTTAAAGTTTAACAATACCTGGCTCAGGGATGATTCCTTTAAAGCCCTTGTTCTTGCTAGGTGGATCCCTTATAGGGCTAATAGTACTCTTTCTGCGGCTTTTCATTTTGCTAAGAATTTTAAGCGTATCAAGGAAGTTGTGAAGACATGGTCGGCTACTAAGAGAATGAGAGAAGATTTGGATTTGAAGCAAGTAGAAGAGGAACTTCGCTTGATCTATGAGGGGATTGGAGGTGGGTTTCATTCACAAGCAGATAAAGATAACCTTGTTTCTCTTGAAAAAAGAAGGAACTCCCTTCTTATGGATAAGGAAGAATATTGGAGGTTGAAAAGTAGGGCCACATGGTTGGCATGTGGGGATGATAATACAAAATTTTTTCATGCTTTTGCACGTGGTCGGAAGGCGGCTAATACTATTTGGATTTTAAGGGATGTTCAAGGCATTGAACATTCTACCTTTGAGGCTAAAGCAAAGCTGGGAGTTGATCATTTTAAGGCTCTATTTAAGGCTCTAGCTCATGCTTCTCTTGCGGAGGTAGTTAGAGTGGCTCAACTCTTCCCGAGATTTGTGGAGGAGGCTGATAACAGATCATTGATGGCTGAGGTTTCTGAGAAGGAATTAAAGGAGGTCCTCCATAGCTTTCAAAAAGACAAAAGTCCTGGGCCAGATGGATGGTCGATTGAATTTTTCTTGGCTCTTTATGATGTGTTAGGGGCAGATCTGTTGAAAGTAGTGGAGGATATCAGAATTTCAGGGAGGATTCCGGCTTGTTTTAATTCCACTTTCATAGCTTTAATCCCGAAAGTGGATAATCCTCTTACTTTGGCTGATTTTCATCCAATCTCTCTCTGCAACTGTATTTATAAAGTGGTAGCCAAGGTGGTTGTGAGAAGACTCAAAAGCATTCTGTCTACCCATATCTCTGGGGAACAATTTGGTTTTCTGGATGGACGTCAAATTCATGAAGCAATCGGTACTGCTCAAGAGGTTCTTCATAGCATGAAGACCAAGAACCTCAAAGGGACTGTGCTGAAAATAGACCTCTCCAAAGCATATGACCGGGTAAGCTGGTTATATATTCGTATGCTTTTGACTCACCTTGGCTTTGGCATTGGCTTTATTAGATGGATCATGAGCTGTATTACTACTGTATCTTTCTCTGTTTTTCTTAATGGGGCTGCATCTCCCTTTTTTCATGCTGAAAGGGGCCTTCGCCAGGGCTGCCCTCTTTCTCCCCTTTTGTTTTTATTGGTTGCTGAGGGCCTGAGCAGAGCTCTTAAGGAGGCCAAGAGACAGGGCTCCTTGAAGGGCATTCAAGTTGCTCCAAATTTTTTCATGACTCATCTACTTTTTGTTGATGATGTTTTAATCTTCTGCTCTGGATCGATGCGAGATGTTGTTACTCTTGGTGGGATTTTGGACCTGTTTAGCAAGGCCACTGGTATGGAAGTGAATGTTGTGAAGTCGTCCATCACCTCTCATTTTCTGAGGGAGGAGGAGAGGCGTGAGTTTGAACGGATTTTTCCTTATAACTCTGTTGGTTTGGATGATGGGCTGACTTATTTGGGGTTCCACTTAAAACCCAATGATTATAGGAAACATGATTGGAGCTGGTTGCTGGAAAAGCTGGAAAAGCGATTAAGAGTGTGGTTTCATAAATGGTTGTCTAGAGCCGGGCGCTTGACTCTTGTTAAGTCTGTATTGGAGGCTGTCCCGGTTTATTGGTTGTCACTCTCTTGGATCCCAAAGGGTATTTTGGAGGCAGCCAGGAGGACTTGCTTTAGATTCCTTTGGAGTGGGAAGCAGGAATCTTTGGTGACCCCATGGGTTCGGTGGGAGAAAATTGTTGTCCCTAAAGGGTTGGGTGGTTGGGGACTGAAAAACATTTTTCTCTTTGCACAGGCTCTTGCAGCAAAGGGTGGGTGGAGGCTCATTAATGTTGACAGCCTTTGGACTTAGGTGATTACTCAGAAATATATTTCTCCTTTTTCTATTGTTGATTGGATAAGGAATCCAAGGAAAACCTCTGCGGGTGGATCAGTGATTTGGAAGGCTCTAGTTAATTCTTTTCACATTTTGGAATCAAGTCTGGCTTGGGATGTGGGTAGTGGCAGGAAGCTTCGGGTTGGTGAGGATCCTTGGATGGGAAGTGAACTTCAGCATCTTCTTCCTAGACGAACGGTTGTGGCCTTAAGGCAGAGGGGGGTTACTTTTCTAGCTCAACTTGCTGATCCTGTTCGGAGAAGGTTGGGCATTCAGTCCTGGATATTGGCCTCTTCTTTGGGTCTGGAGATTATTGATGAGAGGGCTCTGGCTGATTATATCAGTGCATTAAAACAGGCTCATATTTTGCTCCAGGAGAGGGAGGATATGATTGTCTAGGATTTTGATCCGTCGGGGATCTATTCTCCTCGGGCTGGCTATAAAAAACTTAGTGTTGGGGCTGTCTTGGGTGAAGAGCGGTGGTGGTGGAAGATACTTTGGAGACTTAATTGCCCTCCTAAGACTCGCATTTTTATGTGGTGTGTCCTTGAAAACAAAGTCCCCACCTGGCACGTGCTGCAACATAGATGTTTTCAGGGCCCGGGCTGGTGTTGTCTGTGTAATGCTGATGAAGAATCGGTAAACCACCTTTTCCTTAGTTGTCCCTTCATTAAAGGGGTGTGGCTGGAATGCTCCAGGTTATTGGGTCTCCATTGCAGATGGGAGGGCTTAACTGTGTCACAGGCATGGGATGCTTGGTGGGTATCTCATGCTGAGCAGAAATTAAAAGCTCTGCCTCTCCTTGTGATCTGGGGTTGTTGGTTGGCACGTAACCGCTTACTTTTTGAAGGGGTGGTCAGCACACCTGTGGTCATTGGTGCCATGACTATAGGTCTGCAATCTGCTCTTCCTATCCATGTCTGTGCCGCCAATCAGAGGGAGGTTCTGCTGTTGGACATTGATAGAAGATTACCTTGGGGCTTTTTTGATGGGGCGATGCAGCAAAATGTTTGTGGTGGTGGGGCTCTGCTGTTTCTTTCTGAAGCACATTGGTTTGAGATCTCTGTTGGGCTTGGGGAAGGAACTAATAGCAATGCTGAACTGTTGAGCCTTAAGATCCTTTTATTATTTGTTGTGGAGAAAGGATGCAGAAGGCTAAATTTTTATGGGGACTCCTTGAATGTGATTAACTGGATAAAAGGATTTCAGCAATGCAGAGTGCACCATTTACAACACTTGCTTCGCTCTATCAGGGAGATCCTCTCTTCACTTGAATTTTTCTCTTGTCAACATATTTATCATGAAAATAATGACATGGCAGACCGAGCTTCTAAGAGGGGGATCCAACAGGACGTGGATTTATGGAGGATCAGAGAACATCTAGATGGCGATATCTCTGAATACTTACATCTTTCCTTGTTTGACTGAGGGGCTATTGCGTTCTTATGCTGACATGTCAACATTTTTCCAACATGATGCATCCTTTGCTTGCTGAGGGCCAAAACTGTATAACAGGCTTGTTTTTGCTATAGCTTACGGGCTGCCCACACCAGTTGAATGCTTTCCCAGTATCTTAGTTGTTGAAGACTGTAAAATCTCTGGTATCATTTTCAGTTTTCTCAATTGAAGGGCTACAACAGAGGGCTGAACACATGTTTTAATTGATATACAGAGTATCTGGTTCCCCTAGGCGGTGCTCTATACATATTTTTGCGTCTTAATTGTTGGATGATTCCGTTTGGTCCGTGTGAATGACTGTGCTATATCCGGATTTTTGTTGAGTAGTTAAATCTTTATTCTCGGCAGTGGAACTTGCTGGACTGTTCTTAGTAGAGCAGTGTTTTTACTTTTTTGATCTGTTTGTTCTCCAAAGGGACTTATGATTAGTTTTGTTTTTTTTGAACAACTTGTATAAGCCAGATATCTGGATATGCATAGGCATGTTTACACTCAGTAACTGAATCTTGTAAACAAACTTATGGGTTTGATTATTCTGAACACACATCTATGTGTTTCTCAATGTAATTTTGTACTTCATCTGCAGGGTAATAAAATTACGCTTTTTTTCTCGAGGAAAAAAAAATATTAATAAAATAAAAGAGAGAAGGAAAGTTAACATAAAAGGGGGAAATAAATTAAAAGGAAAAAAAAATATTTAAAAGAAAATAGTTCCAAAAGAAAAAAAAGAAAAAAGTAAAAAAGAGATATATATATAAAGAAGTACATATACGGACATGTGAAGACAAAGTAAAATTAAAAAGGAAGAGTAATTGCTCGTGCTTAACAAGCTCGTGGTTTTGGAGCCCATGGCAATTGCCCATGGTATTAAAACCCATTCACCCTTTTCAAAACAACGTGACTTTTCAACAACGTGACTTTTCAAAATTTACAAAAAAAAATTTCCCCATAGTTATATATATATATATATATCTAATTCAAATAATATAATAATAATAAAAATAATAATTATTATTATTATTATTTAAAAAAAATTAAATTAATTAATTAATTAATTAAAATATCCAATTTTCAAAGACAACATTACAAGAGAAGGTACTAGTGGTGAGTGACATATGCCAAAGAAGATAAATCTTAAGTGAAGAAAATTGTCAAAAAAAATAAGGCTTTTTTAAGGAAAAAGGGGATAAGCCCTAACAAGGAGTATGAAGAGTATGTCGTCATCAATGTCGATGGGTCGGATTCCGAGAAAAAAATTCTTTGGATCTCGAGAAACAGATCAATAATAATTCATATGACTTTGGAAAAAGATTAGTCGATCTTGAAGGTACGGTTGTAGGACACTCCAACGACATCAAAAAGGTTCATGAGACGACAAATCGAATAGAAAGACAAATGTGGCTAAATCATCATGAGACCACGGAAAAAGATGACAAAGCATAGCGAAGCAATGAACACGATGACAGAACTCTTCAATATGCTAAATGATAAGATAGATAAGTTAAGTCGGACACAACCTCCAATATTCCCAAATTTCGAACATAATCAATCGAACAATTCAGCTAATTCAGATCATCATTATGAATATAACATGTTTAAAAAAAGAGCAATTAAATGAGGTTGAATTGGAAATCAGCTCACATGAAAACTATAGTGATGAACCACCTAGAAGTAAAGACTGCGAGATCAACCATGAAAATTATAGAGTCGAGAAAACAAGAGAAGAAAATGCAACTCAATCCACTAATAAAGCCAATAATTCAGCAATAGAAGTTATTAAGAACTTTTATATAAATGAAAATCCAATGGTAGAAAAAAGAAACAATGTCGGTGAAGGAGCCACATAAAGAATTCATCGTAGTCGCTATCACGAGATGCAACAACGGACATAGTCATTGAAAATGAAAGAAACCATGAAAATACGGATGCTTATAAACAACAAAACGTTTCATCCCCCAAAATTGAAAGAAAAATGTGAAGGGACAAACACATTCAAAGCCAACGATACGGTGCGGAAGGCTGTTAAGGCCTTCGGTGATGAAACACATATGGTTGATAAGAAGGAAGTGTTTGATGATGAGGAGAAGTTGCATCGAACGATAATTGTTGGTAACTTACCTCTAAATCTAAAAGGGAATCACGAAAAATCACGAGAAGAACAAGGAATAGTTAGGAAACACGAAAAAGTCTTCCAAGATCTGCCAATAAAAAATACCTCCTAATAAGGAACATGAACATCCAATAGAAGTCAAGAAGGGACTCGACCCCTATCAATATCAAATCTTGTCGCTATCCACATCACCAAAAGATTGAACTCGAAAAGATGCTCCACGATCTTTTTAAAATGTGGGAAGCAAGAGCCTGCCGCTCAAGAAACCTAGGCGTTTGTCAACATTGTCTATCGTTACGTATGCTTTGAGGACAAAGCATCTTTAAGAGAGGGGCAATGTTATGTATATTTTATTAATTATTAGTTAGATATAGTTATCTTAGGTTTTATGAAGTGAAAGGGCATGATGAAAGATCATGCCTCTTCACCAAGGGACACCATGAGGCTATATTTAAAGCCTTGGTGATTCCCCATTGTAATCATTTTTTCATCTTTTATCAATAATAATATATAATTATAAAGTTTACCGGGAGTTTTTACACTCAGACAAGATCCGAAAGCTTATGACTTTGACATTGAGTATGTCAAGGGGAAGAACAACGTGGTAGCCGATGCACTTTCACGTAGACCGGCCACGTTGACTCGATGAGTTTGGATACATATTGGAGGGCTCGACTTTTTGGTGGAGTACTCCAAGAACGAGGTTTGCTTGTGAGGTTTTGGATGGTCGGGTGACAGATGATAGATACGAGGGGTGATAGATGAGATCATCTACTACAGAGATAGGATCTTCTTGATCGAGGGCTCCCAACTCAAGAAGAAGATACTCCGGGCATCACATGATTCACCATTGTCCGGCCATCCGGGTTTACCAAAACCTACGGGGCCATCGGACGAGAGGTTCTCATGGAAGGGCCTCAAGGAGGACGTGGTCCCGAGCATATTAGGGAGTGCGAGGTTTGCCGGAGAAACAAGGGAGAGATGAGCCATCTAGCGAGGATTGTTGCGGCTTCTTCCCATTCGGAGGAGAAATGGGAGAGCATTTCGATGGACTTCATCACGGGGTTGCCCATGGTGCAGGGGCAAGGATTGTATATTCGTCATCGTTGATCGGGCGACGAAGTACGCACACTTTTTCGCGATATCCGCACACTATACGAGCAACACGAGTGGCGAGCTATTCTTCGGAGAGATCTTCGGAGTTACATGGTCTTCCCAAGACCATTATCGAGTGATGAGGACATCCGCTTTATGGGCGGATTACGGTAGGAACTTTTCAGTTTGGTTGGGACAGAGTTGACACCGAGCACCGCCTACCACCCACGGACGGACGAGCGATGACAGAGATAGTTAACAAGTGGGCTGGAGGGCTACTTGCGTAACTATGTTAGTGGGCGAGCGAGAGCGTGGGTCGAAGTGGTCGCATGCGGGAGAAATCTTGCTACAACAACACACATCACATATCCATTGGTATGTCTCCGTTCTATGCCTTATATGGATATCATTCTTTATCTTTTTGCTTTGATGTGATGTTTGGTGCTAGCAAAGACTCCGAGAGCCAAATATTGGATCCAAGAGAGCCGGGGACATTCTTTGAGCTCTCAAGGATAACATGGCTATAGCGCGAGAATCGGCAGAAGTTGTGTGCGACAAGGGTCGGGTGGAGAGACGAGTTTGAGGTAGGGGACTTGGTCTACCTACGTTTGCGGCCATGCGACGATCGTCACTAAAGTAGAAGGGAGCCGAAAAGCTCAAGCCACGTTTTTATGGACCATACGGGGTGATATGCGGGGTTGGACGAGCTGCTTATGAGTTGGAGCTGCCCCCCGAGGCGAGCAAGATTCATAACATTTTTCATGTATCATGCCCGAAGAAGGCATTGGGGCGAAGGTGACAGAGTGACAGATGAGATACCGCCTATGGATGATGAGGGGCATTTGGTGTTGCGACCGAGAGGCCATTATTGATACCGGGGAGAGGCAGTACGGAACATGACAATCAGGGAATTCTTAGTGAGATGGAAGAATTTGCCGGATGAGGATGCCACTTGGGAGAGTGAGAAAATCTTGCGGCATCCATCACTACGCTTGCTTGGTGTCAAGGAACATTTTGTCGGGGAGATCTGTAATATTCCCAATTAGCGATTGCTAATTGGAAATATTAATTTTGATCAATTTTGCCTACTATAGTTAAATTATAAATAAAAGTGAGTAGAGGGGTACATAACTCACTCTAAACATAAAGTTCACTCCCTAGTAGACACAACGTTGTAACTTAAGTGGGCCAAGGGGGGCAAAGAGACCACGTAGAGAGGGGACCCACTAGAGCACATGGAGGAATCGCGCACGGCGAGTTGGCGGCGTGGGGCCAAGAAGAGGTTATGTTGGAGATGATGGGCCTAGGGTTTGAGAGAGAGGCCAACGTTATAAAAGGAGGAGAGCCTCCTCATTTTGATCATTCGATGTTTATGATATTGAGTGGTCACTTCGACTTCTTGAGCACGCCTGGTTGTTTAGCTAGTCTGCAGAGCCTTTGTTTAGTGCATCGAGTGTCTCCGTTTGGAGATCTCACCCTCGGCCTCGGGGGGACTTCGAGTGCACCCGCTGGGTGAGGTAGTCCCATCGGTATTTTCGCGAGGAGGATCGAGTTGAGGCTTGGTTGTGGAGCTTGGCATCTAGTGATCGCGCGAGTCTTGAAAGGGAGGACGTAGTCCCATTTCTTGGGAGCTCCGAATTGGGTTTCTTTTGGAGGTTTCGAGCTTTGAGATTGAGCAAGGGGCCAACCCTTGCCTATTGGAGGATTTTGGCGTGAGTTTGAGGCGGTATATTGGTGGATTCCCTTCGGTGTCGGGCCAGTAGAGCCTTGGAGGATAGCGTAGATCCTCAAGGGGGTGATTTTTGGGGGGTTGGCTATTTGAGAAACGCTCTCTAGGCTTTTACTGGGTTTGGTGAGTAGAGGTGGATTTCGTAGTTTCAGCTTTTTTTCCGAGTAGGGGAGCGACCACAAATACTTATTTTGGTTCCAGCAGAGTAGCGACGGCACAGCGGTTCTCCGAGCAACTTAGATGCAGATTAGAGAGCTGACCATTTCTTTGTCATTACGAGAGCTTTTCTTCACTTGCTTGGTGCAACTCTAGGTGCCATCACTACGATCACCTATTGTACTCATTTCTATTCTCGGTATAATAAAATGGCTTAGCTTTCTCTCTATATTTACGAGTATCTGTACATGTTCTACATATGCTATTGTATGCTTGCACTACTTGTTATTTCTCTCTTTGAGCATTCCAGATAGTATACCACTTGGTGTGCTTTTCCCATACTCTTAGACGAGTACGGAAAGGGCAGGTAGCCTCCAGATTTCACCCTCTTTTCGGAGGTGACATATCCGGTAAACGCCCTCCCGACCCCATCTCTGGTTGGTGTTTGATTGTGTTTGAGAGATATCCCCGGAAAGGGATATTACGGGATAGACGCAAAGGGAAGAAGACCGAATCGGGGCCCAAGGCCTCCTCTTTCCCCCCTCGGACCTCCCTCACCTCGGATTACCATGGCTCGAGGCTGCTGCTGCCCAGCGGCGGCGTCGGGTACTTCTCCATCCTCTATCCCCTGTATCTCTTAATTTCTCTTCCGCATTTGTTTCCACACTCACACATTGCATATCATCCCCCTCGCACTCTGTCCCCTTCTCCTCGGTAACTTGCCTTGGTCCCTCCTCCCATCCCACTTTATCGGTGACCACTCCCTCCATCCACTGATCTCTCCCCCTCACACCCTCCCTCTCGTATCATCTTCGGATATGCAACCACCCCATCCCTACCTACTCGATCTCTCGCTCATTCATTTCCCCCTCATCCGAGTACGGCGGGCTCGGCTGAACAATCGGATTCGAACTAAACTCGGTCGAGGTCGACATTCTAATATCTCCAAAGCTATAATACAAAGCTGAGTCTGGATATTGTTGAAGGAAAACAAAATACACTCGAAGGGGTCCTTAGATCTCGGACAACCGGCCCATGGTTACCTCATGAAAATAATTTCCTTCAAGCGTCGAGGGTTGGCCGACCTAAAAAGAAATTGGCCCACTGCGCAGATACTGCACAACACTCCCTACCGATGTGATTTTTCTACAAGAAACTCTTGACTCCTCTGTACATGCCACCGTGCACTCCAAGTTATCCGCCCTGGATGGATCTTCCAAGTCCTTGGATGCTCGAGGCCGATCCGGGGGGTAGTAATTGGCACCAATCCCCGAACCATAAGAATCCTAAACCAATGGGGCGGGGAAGGATTTCTTGGGATTGACATCTTCTCATCCGATCTTGGAGACTGCTTATCGCCTTATCAACATATATGCACCTTGTTCATCTCGCTTAACCTTCGGCACAATATTCTCAGACACCTCTCTTTTATCCGCACACAATCTCGTCATAGGTGGGGATCTTAATTTCTCTTTGGGGTTGGTCGAATCATGGGAGTCTCGCATGCAAATGTTGATCCTCACGGGCTGCCGATATGGCACACATCTTAGAATCCCATCATCCGATTGACATCCCTATGCCCCGACTACACCCCACTTGGAACAACCACGGATATGGGGAGGCCTTGGTGGCCGGGAGACTTGATCAATTCACGATCCATGAAGATATCACTAGCTCGGGCATATCTTATCGACAATGGGTTGGTGCGGTGGGATCTCCCGATCACTCCCCTATATACTTAGAACTTGCACCTTATCGAAGGAAGCCACAGTAGCCCCATCAAATTCAATGCTACTTGGTTAGCTCTGTCCGGGAGTACATTGAACTAGTAACCAATTATTGGACTACTCATCCCATAGCACATTCAATCTCTCCCTCTCGCCACTTTTTGCCGCAAAGATGAATGCCATCAAGAAATTAACCAAATCATGGGCTAGTGACATGTAATATCCCACCATTTAATTACTCTTGATGTAACGCCTCGCACTGACCCCAATGACCGCTCGACCCTTACTGCGCTTTATACGGGGGAATCCCTCCTTCATTCTCGCTCATAAGGACGGGGGTTCCTCTCATTGTACGGAGGATTCCTATTATAGATTGTACAGAGTTCTATCACTCTGCTCATATCCTTGCTTATGGGATTCGCAAGCTTCGGGCTTGGCCAGATTTCCAATGCGGAGTTTGTGCCCACTGATTCACTGCTTGTCTCTGCTGTCAATACACCGCTTCCTCTCGCTCCTTGGTCGATGTTGCTCCTTACTTCTCTTTTTGTTGCCTCTGCTTTCGCCTCTCTTTTGCTGCCCTGTCTCTGTAAATGTACTCTCCTCTCGTTCTTCTCTGTTGTCCTTTGCCATCAATGACAACATTTCCAACAAGGTAAACAACCCCTCATTATGGATGTGAAATCTGCATTTCGAATGGAGATCTAGAAGAAGAAGTCTACATGGAACAACCGGGAAAGGCTTCTCATTAACAAACAAAAAAGACTATGTATGCGTACTAAAGAAGGCTCTATATGGACTAAAACAAGCTCCTCGTGCTTGGTACTCAAGGCTGGATAAATACTTGCAAAAACAAGGCTTTAAGAGAGGCGGAGTAGACAACAATCTATACATAAAAGCCCATGAAAATGAACTCTGATTGTTGTAGTGTATGTTGATGACATTATGTTTGGAGCAACGAGAGATGAACTAGCAAAAGGGTTCTGCTGAGGAGATGAAATCGAGTTTGAGATGTCCATGATTGGAGAACTCGGGTTTTCTACTTAGGACTTCAAATTCAGACAAAGAACACGGGTACATTCATCTCACAGGGAAAAAATACTTGAAAGAAATGTTGAAAAAGTTCAAAATGGAGAATCGCAAACTCGTGTCAACTCCCATGATCACGGGATGCAAGCCGTGTGCCGATGATGGATCGACCGATATAGATCAAAAAACTCTACGGATCCATGATAGGAAGTCTGCTATATCCGACGACATCAAGACCCGGACATCATGCTAGTAGTAGGACTAGTGGCTAGATATCAAGCAACACCTAAACAAAATCACCTTCTTGCGAGTCAAAAGAATATTCGGATATCTACAAGGAAGCGCACAATATGGGCTTTGGTATCCTAAAGGCAAAAGCTTCACTTTGACAGAGCATACACGGATACGGGATCGGGCCAAGCGTGTGGATGACGAGGGAAAAGTACAAGTGGAGGTGCATTCTATCTAGAAGAAAGTCCGGTGGCATGGTTAAGCAAGAAACAAACATCTATCTCTCTATCTATAGCGAAGCGAGAATATATAGCGACAACAACATGTTGTACACAAGTCATGTGGATGAAGCAAACCCTCCAAGACATGAAGGTAAGCATTGATGAACCTATCTCAATCAAATGTGATAATACAAGTGCTATAAGTATATCAAAAAATCCCTGTGCTTCATTCAAAAACTAAACATATCCCAATCAAGTATCACTTTCTCACGAGAACAAGTGGCTCGAGAAGGTAGTAAAGTTGGAGTATTTACCAACAAAAGAACAGACAGCGAGATATATTTAGCAAACCTCTTGCCGGAGAACCATTTGAATATTTGAGAGATAGACTAGGGTAGTATCCGTAGATGCTACTCTGCGATATGAAGAGAAAGCACGAGTTTCGGGGGGAGAACGGGAAGCGAAAAATATTAGTCCAGGGGGGAGATCAGCCGACAAGGGAAGCATGAAGCGGTCCTCGTGGATCAAAGGATTATGGCAAGAATACATCCGACGATAAAAGAGTCAATGAAAAGGCTAAAGGGTCGAGTATTTTAGATTTAATCCAAAGTTTGGAGCGGCAAGGTACGAAGTCGGAAGATCTCGTAGAGAGGAAATGCTAGAAATGTTGAAAAAGGATAAAATCACGGGATCAAAGGATAGAATCTACATTAAGAGATGTGCAACCCCTTGCCATTGATGTTAAAGGGGGAGGAAGAGCTAGCAACAGAAGGAAGGGTCCTAAAAGGAAAACAGAGGGAAGTATATTGCCATCAATGCCAAAGGGGGAAGATCGTTGGAAATGTTGTCATTGATGGCAAAGGACAGCGAGAGAAGAACAAGAGGAGAGTACATTTACGGAGACAGTGGCGAGCAAAAAAGAGAGGTAGCAGAGGCAACAAAAGGAGAAGTAAGGAGCAACATCGGTCAAGGAGCGAGAGGAAGTAGTGTATTGAAGCGAGAGACAAGCGGTGAATCGGTGGGCACGGATACGCATTGGAAATACGGCCAAGCCGTAAGCTTTCGAATCCCATAAGTAAGGATATGAGCGAGTGATAGAAATCCGTACAATCTATAATAGGAATCCTTCAGTACAATGAGAGGAACCCTTGTCCTTATGAGCAGAATGAAGGAGGGATTTCCCCTGTATAGCGAGTAAGGGTCGAGCGGTTATTGGGCCGTGCGAGGCGTTACATCAAGAGTAATTAAAAAAAAGAACAATGCTCGTGAGCTTAACGCTTCGGGCCGATTAGGCAAGTCCGGTCAAATATACAACCTCCCATGGAGGAGTTAAGCGAGTTGATTGTGAGGAACGTTAACTTTGTAAAGCCCCGCATATAGTGTTGTTGGAGTTAGACGGAACCGGATCACGGAAGGACGTGGAACCTTGCGGGGAGTGAACAATAAAGGCGAGTTTCCGGTTTTGATCGCACCGCCTTCGTAGGGTGAGCGGTATTCAAGAATTTGGAGCGATTCCATTGATCTGCTCGACACGTGGCCTCAAGCGGTTTGGAGAAACCGCTCTCATCGCACATTATCGTTCGTGCATCTAAGCCAAGCGATATCCGTCGGATCACACGGGGCAAGGCAGCGTGCTCTCCGCCGTCGGATGAAAAGGGCGACATAATGCCAAGGTACTTTATATGATTAGTAGGACCAGTGACCTTATGGCCTATTGGCTTGTTTAATCCAAAGCAAAGTAACAAAAATCGCGATCGGGATAAAATCGCCGAGGGGGAAAAAAATCGGAAAAAATCGTAAAAAATCGGGAAAAAAATCGTAAAAATCGGGGAAAAAATCGTAAAAAATCGGGAAAAAAATCGGCACATACAAAAATATTCATTTTTTTTTCAATTTTTTTTAATATCTAAAGCATCTACATGACATAAAATAAATGCATTGACACATAAATATGAAAAAAAAACTAATATATAAGATGTGTAATATCATGTCTAGTGCTACATCACACATAAAAGCTGAATCTCGTCCCGAATACTAAGTCCCGAGTCTCAACTCAACCTCAAAATATCAACAAAAAAAATATAATAATGTATCTCATATCATGAGTCATAATGTTATATACAAAGGAATGCACCAAATAACCTATACTACTGATTTCCTCTCGCCCCTCTTGCGAGAAAATGTAACAAATTTCCCTCTAGACGAAGAAGTTGGCGAGGTCGGCAATGGACTGCATTGTGCTCCGGATCCTGAAGCACTAAGAGCTAAAGGAGGTAGACCATGTCCTCTACCGAGTAGCGTGGGTAGGTGGTGTCACCTCCCTCCTCCTATTGTTGCTCCTCCTCCTCCTCCTCATGAAACTCATCATTGATTCATCGCTACTAGAAATGGGATCATCAACAAGAGATACATAAACATCATCTAGCTCAAAGTCTTCGACTTGGATTGCTCAACCTTAAAATGCGGTAGAAAAAGATTAACATGCCTAACCAGCTTTTTTTCCTTTGAGTGAAGGGTACATTCTTGTTAAGGCCATAGTAGGGGAGTTCAACAATCAATACCACCAACATCAACAAAGTTCAACAATCATTGCCACCAACATCAAGGTTCTTAAAGGACTTCATACTCTTGATCAAATGCCAATCTCATACCCTTACACATAATAGAATCAAATGGAAACAATGCAAATCCCCAAACCATGAAACCACCGAAAACCATTAAGTCTGGCTCGAATTTTGAGTGAAATCTAAAATTCTAGTTTCTCCATATGAAATCCAATGAGGTCGAAACCACTCTTAAACATCCACGAGTCATTTCATGGTAATGTTAAAAAATTTAAGTAAAAGGATGAAAATGAAAAATGAATTTAACATTACCATGAACTGCATAACGAGGTGTGTTAGGAAAATGAGAGGGGTCTACAAAAAATGACATCGATTTTTTGAACTTATAGGGTTTCTATTTGATGGGCCCACGATTTTTTACCAAAATAATCGTGATTTTTTCGTAAAAATCGCGATTTTTTTCGCGATAACGATTTTTTCAAAAAATCGTTGAAAAAAATCGCCGATAAAATCGACGACCCTGAAAAACTCGCGATTTTTTGAAAAATCGCGATAGAAATCGCGATTTTTGTTACTTTTGATCCAAAGTCGAGATTTAATTAAGGTGTGAATGTTGTACACATATGAAGGTCAAGTGTTGAGCACTATATATATCGAGTATGTTATGATTATGTGCATTTTATTATTATGAACCATTGCAAAGATTATTCGTACAAGGTTTGACTATTAAGGGTGTAGGCCATATAAATACGTTTGCGCTCTATGAAATATATGGGGATTATGAATTGGTTGAACATTAGAAGCACAAAAGAGTTGAGCGCATAACATAAGGGCTTGGAATTAATATCTCAAATCACCGAGATTTGAGATATTAACACTACGAGATTTAAGTGTTTAATTTGCTAGCGTAGAATAAAGGGATGTTGTGAGATTGCCGTGACTGGGGGAAGATGATTGGGCATGAAAATTTGAATGCAATTGCACATACAACTTTGATGAAAAGTTGAGTAAAACGGGACTTGGGTTTGGCCAGTTATCATAGGCTACCGCTCTCGGATGCTCTAGTGGGTACGTTTAGCCCACCTTTACGTATGCTGGAGTTCTTGCCCTCACTAAGAGTCCGAGCTTTTGGTGTAGTGGTTGGGCCTTTGTGCTATCGGAGCCGAGGTCTCAAGGTTGAGACTCGCGGAGCGTGGTGGGCTGTAATATCCCTATTTAGGGTGGGCCCCGCCACGTGTTCGGGGTTTGCGTAATGAGGGAAATTTCGTTTAGGCCCGCCGCCTCATATGCTCTAGTGTTTGTTTAGCCCACCTTTAATCTTGTTGGAGTTGCTGCCCTCACTAAGAGTCCGAGCTTTTGGTGTAATATTCCCAATTAGCAATAGCTAATTGGAAATATTAATTTTGACTATTTTTCCTTTATAGAGTTAAAATATAAATAAAGTGGGTGAAGGGGACACTTAGCTCACACTTAGGATAAAAAGTATTTCCTAAGGTCACTAAAGAGACGTCTATTTGGCAACGTGGGGCCTAGTGGTCAAGTGGCGGCGTAGGGAAAAGGAGTAGCGTAGACAGCGTGGGGCCTAGCCGGTGCGAGTGAGTTGGACAACGTGGGCCAAGAGGGACAGGTGCGAGAAGATTGGTGGGGCCTAGGTGAGGAAAGGCTCACCAAGCGTAAAAGGAGGAGGGGTCTCCTCATTCTCATTCATTCTAATTATGCATCTTTGAGAATTGTCTTCGACATTGAGCACGCTTGCGGTTTAGCAAAGTTTGCACGTGTCGTTCGGTACATTGGGTGTCTCCATTCGGAAATCCCAACCTCGGCCAGGGGAATTCGAGTGCTCAGCTCGGGGTGAGGAGTTTCATCCTTGTTTTGCTGGGAGAATATTTGTAGCTACCACAAGAGGAGCATCCACTCGGAGAGATAGCATAGTCGGTGAGAGGGAGGACGTAGTCTTGAGAGGAGGTGGTTCTGTATTGGGGGTTTGTTGGTGGATTCGGCTCGAGATAGTGGGTAAGGGGCCAACCCTTCCCTATTCAAGTATTTTGGAGGAGTCGGTGGCCGTTATTTGGAAGCGAGATCATTCGAGGCCGGTGTCCCTCCTTGAGGAATAACGTAGTGCCTCAAGGGAGCCATTTTTGGGGGGTCGGCCATTTTCGGAAAGCTTTACGGGCTTTTACGGGTATTGGGAGTAGAGGCCGATCCCGAAGTTTCGAACTTTTTCGAGGTGGGGAGCAACCCCAAAGATTCGATTCATTCCTTCGATAGCGATGGGCGCGGTAGCGAGTACCAGCGGCTTGGGAGATAATGCGAGTCCGGAGAGAGCGACCATTTTAGATCATTTCACGAGGGTCTTTCTACGCTTGCCTAGTGCAAGCCGAGGTGCCATCATTATGATCACCTTTGTACTCATTTCCGTTTCTCGGTATTAATAAAATGGCTCGGCGTTCTTCATATTGTTTGTTTCCCTTATGGTTTGCCTATAGTTCTTTGTATTTCTTTGTTTATGTGCTTGTATTGTTGTTTATTTCCATTTGGGATATTACAATGGTACCGGAGCTCGGAGACTTGGCTCGACTCTGTGGAGCAAGTTGTCTATGACACCGAGTAGGAAAACCTTACATCACTTACGGGGGAAGGAAGTATAAAGACCAAGAGCGGAGATTAGAGCTCACTTTCGGGAAAGGAGACATCGTTCCGGTGGTGGACGCGGGAGGAAGAGGAACCAATGGTGGAGGAAAGAGATGCTGGGAAGGAGTTCAGGGGGAACTCCTCTAATCGATGCGTGATTTGTTGAGGGCGGATAGAGGAGATGGGGGCGAGAGATTCACGGCAGAGTCTAAACAGTGCGCGAGACCCCAAGGGGTTTCCATGTTGGAAAGGGCTCAGGCACATCCCATCATTCTACGAAGCACCTCACGAGCGCAACAAATAGCATCTCACACACACGTTCCACGATGCCGAGCATTTCGTGCCACGGACATTGGGGGCAAAAGCACGACGAGGGAGCGAGGAGCCGAGCACACATGGGGAGATTATTTTGTTGAGTACCGGTCATCGGCCGGGAGTTCGAGAGATGCCCTCACTTTCCATGATTTTGTTTAGCTCAAGCGGGACGGCGGACACTGCAACCATCACGGGGGGAACAAGCATTCACATGACGGGGACTTACAGCAGCATGGTGGCGATTCCATCTACCTACATTTGACGGATCGACCAAGTGTTCGACAAAAGCTTGGGTGGAGAAGTTGGATATATATTTCCACTGAAGCAATCGGATGGGTCGAGCTAGAGGCCATCGAGGTGGTAGCGTTTCACTTAGAGGGCGAGGCCCGGGATTGGTGGTTTCATGGGATGGTTACGTTGGGGCACTCGAGAGTGACAACATATGCCGATTTTATGTGGAGGTTGGTGGAGAGTTTTGATCGGAGGGATCCAAAGGAGCATTTTGTTGAGTCGACAAAGCTCGAGCGGACGAGAGGACCCGACATGTACATCTCACGAGTTTTTGAGACTCTCCGAGATAGTACACAGATTTATCCACAACTCGAATGATCTATATGTTCATAGATGGATTGAGCAGAGCCTCTACGGGGATTAGTCGGATTGACGAGACCCGCAACACTCCATGATGCGGTTGAGAGGACTCGGGATTTGCGGAGGATGCACTTCCCGGGACTACGACTCCTTGTCCCCGGAGATCGGCATTCCAGCCGAAGGGAAAGGATGAGAGGGTTCCACCCTGCCAAGGGGAACCAGGGCAAAGGGTTTGGAGATGATGAGGTCGGGAGAGCCCCGAAGCGCGGAGGAGGTTATGCTGCATGTGCCGGAGCCATGGGCACCGGGACCCCCGTTGTGCCGCGGGGAAGGCACATTACATCGAGGTCTTCTCCGATAGTAGTGGGGGAAGAAGAGGAGTATGAGGAGATGGAGGGCTGGAGGCGAGCGGTACAGCGTAGAGAGGGGATCATGTGCCACCTCCACCACCTGGAGCGAGGGGGTGCAGATTTTGCACCCTACTGCGGGAGCCCTTGCGACCCTGCAAGGAGTTCCCAAGTACTTGACACTGCGTGTCCAAGGCACGATACGAGGGCGGCGTGTGTCGGTCGTTGGTAGACATTGGGGCTACCCACAATTTCATTGATTCCCACGGCTGGGTAGAGCGGAGGGGGGCTCGCGGATGAAGACTTTTGATGGGTTTTCGATGTCGGTTCCAAGGGGACCAGGACCATGCGATGTGCCGAGTATGTGCCCGGCCTTGGCAATGACGATGGGGACGTACATCCCGATAGATCATTTCTTCGTGGTGGGCATTCGGGACACCAACGTGATACTTAGGGTACAGTGGTTTATCACACTAGGGAAGGCCACCACTGATCGGGAGATCTTGGAGATGGAGTGGATAGACAAGAAGACGCGGGAGGCATGAGAAGATTCGAGGTATGCACACCTATCCACCACATACGGTTTCGACGACATCGGATGGAGTGCGATTTCCGGAAGGGAGATATAGAGTGGGTAGTGGAGTTGCATGTGTCTGAGGGCGGGGATCTACGGGGCGGGTCGTACACCCGGATGTACGATCCATTCTCGACGTGTATGCTATGGTATTTGGGGAGATACCACCGGGACGGCCACCGAGATCGGGGGTTTGAGCACACGATTGAGCCGGAAGCGGGGGCATCCGGTGCCGTTATCACTACACCCTATAGACATCCCAAAGCCTATCAAGATGAGATTGAGAGGGCTATCCATGAGCTCCTAGCTCTTGGACACATTCGTCCTAGCATTAGCCCCTTTGCTTCTTCAATAGTACTTGTGAAGAAGAAGGATGGCACATTGAGGATGTGCATTGATTACGGTGGCCCCTAAACAAGAAGACCATGAAGAACAGGGTACCCCATCCCAAGGATCGATAGGCGATGGATGAGGGTCGAGGGGGCCAAGTTCTTCTCAAAAGATTGATTTGAGATCCCGGTACCATCGGATTCGCGTGAGGGAGCAGGACATTCCCAAGGCCGCTTTCGGGTGCCATTACGACCATTTTAAGTTTTTGGTGATGCCTTTTTGGGCTAACCTGATGCCACGACCACTTTCCGAGTCATGCATGAATCACATCTTCCCGCCGATCATTTGAGGAAGTGTGTAATGGTGTTCTTTGACTGACATTTTGATTTACGACGAGGACATGGGAGGAGCACCTCCTACATATAGAGGTTTGTATTGCGCATTTTGGAAGAGCAACAATTTTATGCTAAGCTCTCCAAATGTGAGTTTGGGCCGACAGAGATGCTCTCGCGGGGCACATCATTGGGGTGGACGGAGTGAGGGTCCACGAGGGAGAAGATCGGGGCCTTCGGGGATTGGCCAAAGCCAAGAACGTAATGGAACTTCGGGGATTTGTAGGGATCTACACCTGCGATGGAAGTTCGTCAAGGGATTTTCCCGGCTTGTCGCACCCCCTTACGGCACCTTACCAAAAATGGAGCATTCGGTTGGACGGATACGAGCGCAGAGGGCTTTTGACGAGCTTAAGGAGGTGATGAGCGGTATCCGAGTGTTAGCATTGCTCGATTTTACATAACCCTTTGTCTTGGAGTGTGATGCATCGGGGGATTGACACGCTTTTGATGTAGGGAGGCCACCCCCATAACTTTCGAGAGTCGGAAGCTATTGCCGTATGAGAGGTTGTATCGTCTGTATACGACAAGGAGATGTTGGCCGTCATGCATGCTTTGGCCAAGTTTCGGTGAGTACCGGTAGGGAATAGATTTAGGGTGATGACGGATCACAACAACCTTCGATTCTTTTAGAGCGAAACTTGATTTACGGGAGAGGCAGACAGAAGTAGCAAGATCCGAGGGCTTGTGACTTTGACATCGAGTATGTCAAGGGGAAGAACAACGTTGTGGCGGATGCACTTTCCCGCAGACTAGCGGCGTTGTCCTCGATGAGTTTGGACACGGACTAGAGGGCTCAGCACTGCGGTAGAGTACTCCAAGGACCATTTTGCTTGTGAGATTTTGGATGGACGGGTGATGAGATGACGGGAACAAAGTGATTGACGAGGTGATTTGTTACAGGGGACGGGAGATCTTCTTGACCGAGGGCTCCCTGAGCTCAGAAGAAGATATTGCATGCCTCGCATGATTCACCATTATTAGGCCACTGGGGAGTTTACCAAAACCTATGGGGCCATCGAGAGAGAGGTTCTCTTGGAAGGGCCTCAAGGAGGACGTGCTCCGAGCATGTACGAGGGAGTGTGAGGTTTGCCGATGTAACACGGGGGGAGATGAACCATCAGCGGGGATTATTGCGGACTCTCTTCCCATACACGAGGGGAAATGGGAGAGTATTTCGATGGACTTCATTACGGGGTTGCCCACGGTCACAGGGTGGCAAGGATTGCATATTTGTAGTTGTAGATCGACCGACCAAATATGCTCATTTTTTCGCCATATTGGCACACTACACTACGACACGAGGTAGCGAGTTGTTCTTCGGGGACGTTTTGAGGTTGCATGGTCTCCCCAAAGACCATTGTCGATGTGCAGGGGACAACCACTTCATGGGCGGATTTTGGCGGGAGCTTTCGTTTCTTTACGGGCACGAGTTGACACCGAGTACTAGTTACCACCCCTAGCACGGATGGACAGACAGAGATAGTGAACAAGTGGGTTGGAGGGCTACTTGCGTAACTTTGTTAGCGAGCAACGGATAAGGTATTGTTGAGATGGTTGCACTTGGGGGAAGTGCTGTACAACAACACTCATCATATGTCCATTGGTATGTCTCCGTTTTTATGTATTGTATGGATATCATGCTTTATCTTTTGCCGACATGATGTTTGGTATTACCAAGGCTCCTAGAGCCACAGGATTGGATCCAAGAGAGTCGTGATATACTCCGAGCTCTCAAGGATAACATGGCTACGCACATAACCAACAAAAGTTGTACGCCGATCGTGGGGCGAGTTAAGAGGCGACTTTGAGGTAGGGGACTTGGTCTACCTACGCTTGCGGCCATATCGACAGTCCACGCGGAAGCATGGGGTAAGCTCAAGCCTCGCTTCTATATACTTTATAGGGTGATATGCGAGTGGGACAAAGGTCGCACATGAGTTGGAGCTACCCACAGGGTAGCAAGATTCACAACGTTTTTCACGTGTCATCCCTGAAGAAGGCACCGGGGCGGCAGGGTGATCGCAACGGAGGAGCTTCGCCTACGTGATGATGAGGGGCACTTGGCGCTACGAGCTGGAGGCCATTATTGACACTAGGGAGAGGTAGCTACGAAGTAGGATTGTCGGGGGAGTACCTAGTGAGATGGAGGAATTTACCTGGATGAGGATGCCACTTGGGAGAGTGAAGATTTCGCAGCGATCCATCATTACAGACTTTGCTTGAGGGGGAATATTGCAGCCTCCCCTCGACAAAAGCGTTGCTTGTCCTCAAGCAACTGTAATGATGGATGCTCGCTAATTAGAAATATTAATTTTGACTATTTTTCCTTTATAGAGTTAAAATATAAATAAAGTGGGTGAAGGGGACATTTAGCTCACACTTAGGATAAAACGTATTTCTTAAATTCACTTAAGAGACATGTCTATTTGGCAACGTGGAGCCTAGTGGTCAAGTGGCAGACGTAGGGAAAAGGAGCAGGGCGTAGACATCGTGGGGAGCCTAGCTAGTGCAGAGTGAGTTGGACAGGCGTGGGCCAAGAGGGACAGTAGCAGAGATTGGTGGGGGCCTAGGTGAGGGAAAGGCTCACCAAGCATAAAAGGAGGAGGGGTCTCCTCATTCTCATTCATTCCGATTATGCATTTTTTGAGAATTGTCTTCTAACATTGAGCATGCTTGCCGTTGTAGCAAAGTCTCGCACGTCATCGTTCAAGTACATCGGGTGTCTCTGTTCGGAGATCCCAACCTTAGCCCCAGGGGACTTCGAGTGCTCCGCTTCTGTGAGGAATTTCATCCTTGTTTTGCGTGAGAGATTTGTAGCTACCACGGGAGGAGCATCCACTCGGAGAGACGACGCGATCAATGAGAGGGAGGACGTGTATTGAGAGTAGGTCGTTCCTGATTGGGGGGTTTGTTGGTGGATTCAACTCAGGGATAGTGGGTAAGGGGCCGGCCTCTTCCCTATTCCAGACATTTTGGAGGAGTTAGGGGCCATTATTTGAGCGGATCATTCGTAGAACCCGGTGTCCCTCCCTCGAGGAATTGCGTAGTGCCTCAAGGGAGCCATTTTTGGGGGTCGGCCATTTACGAAAAGCTTTCGCAGGCTTTTTTTGGGCATTGGGAATAGAGGCCATTCCCGAAGTTTCGGAATTTTTCCGAGGTGGGGAGACAGCCCCAAAGATTCGGTTCATTCCTTTAGTAGCTAGTGAGCACAGAGCGCAAAGTACCGAGCAGCTTGGGAGATAAAACAAAGTTCGTAGAGAGCAAAGCGGCCATTATGATCATTTTCTTGAGGGTCTTTCTACGCTTGTCTAGTGCAAGCCTGAGGTACTGCCATCATTCGATCACCTCTCGTACTCATTTCCATTTCTCGAGTATTAATAAAAATGGCTCGGCGTTCTCCATATTGTTTATTTCCCTTATGATTTGTCTATAGTTGCTGTATGTCTTTGTTTATGTGCTTGTATTGCTATTTATTTCCATTTGGGATATTTAATGACAAAAGAAAAAAAGGATGAGGACACCCCGAATAAAACCGAACGAGCTATTGTATAGATTGAACTAATCTCGAGAGTCCGGGAGATGCTCACGATCAAAACAGAGCCCAACTATCACAATTGATATCGATCGAACTCGGATCCTTAGAGAGCAAGAAGAGAGCTAGCGCCTTCAAGCGAGCCATGTGACTAAATCCGGGGGACGAGAACTCTAAATTCTTCCACCAATTCTCTAATGGGCGTAAAGCTATCAACACCATTTGGTCTCTTAAGGATCAACGGGATAACCAAGCCCACAACTTCCATCAATCGGCTCTAAATGGGAATTGACCACTTCCGCGACCTATATAAAGCCCCCGCTAATACAAACTGCAGAGATTATCGAGTGGCTAGACGTTCCCGCGGTTTGTGGATCGTGAAGTCGAAGATCTCATAATGAAACCGACACTCTCTACAGGAACTTGAGGACACCTTAAAATGGTTCCGGAGAGACAAAAGCTCAGAGTCGGGACTGGATGGCCAATTGAATTTTACTTGGCTTTCTGCATGTCATGGGACGGGCATCCCTCAACTTGGTTGAGGAATGCGGAACTATTGGAGGACTATATGATGCATTCAACTGCTACATTCATAGCCCTTATCCCTAAATCGATGATCCTCGGACATTTATCGATTATCGTCCTATCTCCCTTTGCAACCGCATCTACAAGATCATAGCCAAAATCATTGCAAATCGCATCAAGCCCATTCTCTCTAAGCACATCTCAACTAAACAATTTGCTTTCCTTCACCATCACCAAATTCATGAAGCTATTGGCACTTGCATAGGAGGTGTTGCACTCCATCAAACACAAAAAGCTCAAAAAGTATCATCCTCAAACTAGATCTTGCCAAGGCATTTGACCAAGAAAATTGGCTCTACATCCGAATGATCCTCACTCACTTGCAGGCGTCCCCTACAATTTCATCAAATGGACTGCGTGTCTGCATCGGCCAACATTTCCTTCGATCTTCTCATTAATGGTTCTACATCTCCTTTCTTCCACTCGAGAAAGAGGACTTTGTCAAGGATGCCCCCTCTCACCCCCCTCTTCCCTTCTCATTATGGAAGCTCTCGAACCGATTGATCATGCATGAGAAACAATTGGGTCGACTACGGTGTACCTCGGTTAGCTGAGGGATGCACTCTCACTCATACTGCTGATTTGTAGATGATGTCCTCATTCTACTCAATGGATCTATTGGTGATATTCTTTCTTTTTCAGTGGTACTTGCGGACTTCAAATGACAACTCACGGGTATGAAATGAAATGCCTTAAAATCTACCATCACCATTAGCGGATGCTCCCCCGAGGAAAGAGGACTTGCTCCTTAACCGATTTTTTTCTTTCCCCTCCTTGAACCTTCGTGATGGTTCGGATACCTCGGTTTAGATTGAAACCCTCGAACTATCGTATTGCAGATCTGGAGTTGGTTTGTGGCCAAATTGCAAAAATGCATTGGTATTTGGCACAATAGGTGGTTATCTCGGGTCTGGTGGCTAACCCTTTCTCAAATCTGTATTGGAAGCCACCTCGGTGTATTGGATGTCTTTGGCTTGGTTACCTCGGGCCATCATTTCTCGCATACACAACGAGTTGTGGGCAGATTTCTCCGGAATGGCAACTAGAGAGGGTCGAACATTTGCATGGGTTAAATGGGATAACGTAGCTCTTCCCAAAAAATGGGGAGGGTTGCGGCATCAAAAATATGGACACATTTGCAAAAGCCCTCGCCGCTAAAATGGGATGGGCAATCATGACAACTAAGAATCTCTGGACGAGATGTGGTCTATATGAAGTATATTTGGCCAATGAATATGTTTGATTGGATCCGGTTGCCAACATGGAATCATTGCAACATATTATCCATTTGGAAAGCTGGTCATCACATCCACCGCCTCATATCGGGAATGGACTATCTTGGCGAATCGAGATCGGGGGAATAAAGCACGTATTGGTATAGATCCCTGGCCGAGCTTTCGTGGAAATACTCACATTCTACCTTCGGATCTCATCAACCATCGTCGCACAAGGCATCCGATACGTTGCTTAGATTGCTGAACCACAAACCACTGGATCTCTATACATAAGGATGGAAAATTGCCAATCGGCTTGGTATTCCGGGGCATCCGCAACATGATTGGCAGATCTACACATCTGCGCGCGGCAGAATGTCATATTCAAATAGGCACTAGAGACAATGAAATCATTTGGGTCCTGTCAAAATCCGAGGGATCTATCCACCAAAAGATGGACACCCTGCAAATATACCTTGATCATCTCCCTCAAAAGATGAGAATGGTGGTGGCAACTCATTTGGAAGCTACCGGCCCTCGCACTCAAACTATTCATGTGGTGTTCACTAAACAACATTGCTCCTTCTATGGATAACCTTCTCAACGGTTCCAGTCATGGACCCACTTGGTGTACACTGCAAAATGACTCCGAATCCATTGAACACCTCCTCCTTTACTCGCATGATCCATTGCGCTACTGGGACATCCATTTTGCACGATCTGGGCATCAATCTATCTTGGCAAGGCTTGAACCTTAAAGAGGCATGGCAATCCCGTGGAACTCCCTGCCTCTACACACAACGCCGAAAGTCTCTCCCCCTCGTCTATTGGGGCATCTCGGCTGGCTAGGAATGCATCTATTTTTAATGATCGCCCCCTACTCGGCATTGATTAAGTCCAACATCTTATCTAGCTTCTTCTGCATTCCCGAAGATGATCCTGCACCTCCCCCGGAATATCATTCCTGAAGTCATAAATTACAATTCTCCTTGAGCTTATTTCGATGGATCTGCACAACCATTGGGTTGTGGTGGCGACGCTCTTCTATATCTCTCTCATGGGCACTTCTTCCAAAATCAAGGTGGGTCACGGGACCCAGAACAAACAACTTTGCTGAGCTTATTACTCTTCGCCATCTACTTCAGTTTGCATTAGAGCATAACATACTTCACCTTCAAGTGTTTGGCGATTCAAAAAATTATCATAAATTGGTTCAACAAAGATGCATCATGTCATGTGCCCACACTTATTTCTATTTTGGAAGATATTTGGCATTTAAAAAGATCAATTCTCATCCATCTCTTGCTCTCATATATACAGGGAACGTAACAGCATTTCTGACAAGCTTTCCAAGGAGGCAGCGGTCCAACACGTGGGGCTCTGGCACATAGAGGAACAGAATGACACACAACACTTCAGTTATTATCATACGTCCATTCATAGAACAGCCTGATAACGCAGTACAGCTGATCTGTTATAGACAGATTTTTTATAGTTTTTTGACAGTTTTGATAGAAGATATGGACATATCTGATTTAAATATTGTAATTATTGTAATTATGCTACTTTATAGACTTTGGTGTACACCTCAATGGGGAATTTTGAGGAATTAAATGTAAGTGACAACAGTCACAACATGCATATGCAAGGCATTCTACAACATGTAATTTTCAAAATGAATGAAAATTGTGATTTTTCCTTGGGAAAAAATAATTATTTTGCCGCCATTCCATTAAAAATAATGGTTTTCCTTCCTCCAATAAAATATTATTTTGCTATTCCATTAAAATAATGGTTCTCCTTCTTCCTCCATTAAAATATTATTTTGCTGCCATTCCATTAAAATAATAGTTTCTCCTTCTCTCACAAAATAATATTTCCCCTTTTAATATTATCCAAAAATTTGCGAAACTCGTAAGTGATTTTTTGCATGCACAAATTTGGGAACATCACAGCTATTCAGTACAAGTTATAATGCTAACATATATAAGATGTTGCTGTCAATTAAAATTGTCTTCTTCATTGTTTCTGAAGTGAGATATAAATTACTGTTTTGATTGTATGCCAAGGATGGACTGGACAAAACTGCTAAATACTTGGTTGATGCTGGTTTCTTTTGGATATTTGCAGGCAGTTCAAATATTGAATGACAGAAATGCATTGTCGCCTCTTTTGTGCTGTAGCATTTGGAAGCCAACCTCAAGCTGGCATTAGTTGGACACATCAATTTAACAGTAATTTCCAAAGTTCTTCTTCATACATTTGAATAGCTAGTGAGTGATGGTTTGTTAATGAAATATTTTTATGAAAAACTCTCTCGTTTCTCCAGATTCTTAGTTTTGTGTTTTTAACTTTTTTTCTATTCTTCTTTTTAGAGTAAAGCTTATTTGTTGTCAAATTGTAATTCTTTGCTGCTCTATATGAATGCTTTATTGCTATGTATCTATTTACACATTTTTGTTGCCATCTCTAGTTAGTCTTTAGCTCCATTACTGAGAATGTTAGTTTCCAATTGTCTGATTGTAAATATGATTTAGTGTTAACCATCTGTATTCTTTGTCAAGCAGTGTATACAATTTTTGCAATTCAAAAGGAATTCAATCCATTGAAATGTTAGTGAAATTGTGCAAAAATATTTTACTTAAAATATGGACAATCAACAGATATCTGACCACATAAACTAGTAAACATTTTCTGGCCATCCACATACGTAATGTCTCTTCAATTCTTGGATACTTTTTGCTTGGAAGATCAAAATTACTCTCTAAGAAAATTCTACAAGTAGTCATTGAAATTATGATTATACTGTGCAAGGCACTTATGATGGAGAATTAAGGTAATATTACAGTTTCTTTTTGGTTGCATGTCACGCTTCTAACAAAATTGTGTGGAAAGTGGCCTTATCAAGTTTTCCTTTTCCCTTTTTTTGTCCTTGGCCACATTAAACATAGGTAGATACTAATGCCTGCCATTATTTTGATGGGACGGCATGAGCCATTGAAAGGTTTGGTCTCATGTTGAACCAGAAACACTGAAATGTGCTAAATACAAAAGAAATAAAAAATCATCATACACAAATGGAACATCTATTGATATAACAGAGAGCAATCATTGATTTTCTCATTGATAATAAAGATGGAAATAAAATGTTTTTTCTTTTGTGATTTAGCTACTCAATCTATTAATAATATATTAATATAGAGAAAAAGTATAACAAGACTAGACTGTGCTCTGCTGCCAAAGAAAGCTGAGCCCCAAAGTTATCAATAAATATAAGGAGTAATAAGTTCAGTTTTTTCCCTTCTAGGTCCATAATGCAGAACTATAGCCTTAATGAAGAAATTATATCTGACTAGTTTTAAACCAAGTGAGCTTGGCATTTATACTAGGATAACTATCAAAACATAAGTCAGCAAAGCATGGAATGATAGAGGCTGCTCCTTGGAGCCCAAGGTAGAGTCAAAAGTGGTGAAGGTTTACTGGGGAGTGTTGATTTCTGGTAGCATTGGATATGCTCTAAGTCTCAAATTTTGCAGGGGAGGCTTAGACCCATGTATTCCAAAATATCCAGAAATGCTGTTTGAGGAAATTCTCCACGAGTATGAGGTTTTATTAAAATAATTAATTATTTTTTAATGGGAGCCTAAGTCTAAACTTAGGGAATATAAATAATTAAAGTATATAAATAGAACTCGGTGAAACTTCTAGAAAAAGAGCATGAGCTCGAGTCAATATGATCTAAGCAATCGATTGTGTTTTAACTGGTGTGTTGGTTATCCAACAAGAATATTATAAGGAGGACGTTGATGGGCATTTGGAAAACACACCGAATGAGTCTAGAGATTGAATTTTTCAAGAGAGCAATGCGAGAGTAGCTAGAGGATTTGATCGAGTTGATTCAATTGTAGTGAGGGGCGGTGATAGTTTTGGTTGGAAGATCTCTTCCGGGTCGGGAATACTTTGTAGAGAAGGCGAGTGTAGTACGCACGAGAGGCGTGGTAGCAACTACGACTGGGCAACGCAATACCACTTAGAGGTGGCAGCTGCAGCCTTGAGGAGATCTCGCGGTTTTGCTAAGGATTAGTCGGATCTAGTGTCGGAGTGTCGAGGTGTGAGATTGGAATGGCCAAAGATCAACATCCAGCCTACAAGAGATCCGACGAGAAGGAGGTGATGTAGTCCCCAGCCGAGTGACGCAGATTTGCAGCGAGAGGTAGCGTGAGAGGCAACATGGGGTTGTCCAGCTCAGTGTTGGGTTAGATCCGGATCTCCGATGGTCGGTGTGAGGTAATCCTCACTAGTTCTCTATCGACTGATTCTCTCGTGGGATAGCCGTAATTTGGGCATCCGATTGACTATTCAAAAACTTTTGCTTAATATTATCAAAATCCTCATCTCGTTGCACCGATTTTCCCGCATTGGGTTTTTTCTGAGTTTTAGTCCAAAAATAACGGTGTCGGGTGTGTTTAGTTTTCTTCTTGCTCGGATCTTTTTTCCTTGTTTATTTTTCCACAGTTTATTTATGTAGTGAAGGTTGCAGGTGTATTTGCTTCGAGTATTTACTTGTAGAACACAATAGATAAATTACATGATTAATCAAGTAGGAGAAGTAATATAAGTTTGCTACAATAGGGATTTCGGGTTTAGGAATTTTCACATGATAGCAGTGAGCTTGTACAACAACGCAGTCAATGCTGTGCAAAAGAGATAGAGTCACATGATTAATCGAGTAGGAGAAGTAATATCGATTTGTTGCAATAGGGATTTTGGGTTTAGGAACTTTCACATGGTAGCGGGAAACTTGTGCAACAAAGCAGGTCCAATGCCATGTATACAAAGCCCTAAAAAAAGTTCGAAAATCACGAGCGCTATCCACATGTGCGAAGATGAGAGAGTGCCTTCTTGAGGCCACTACGACCAATGAGAGAGGAGAGATGTGTGTGATGAAACGATGTCCAAATGAGGATTGAGTCTCTCGCTTTTATATCCATCAATGAGGGTAGAGACACATCTTTTGGGGCTATGTGAGCCTAAATTACAATTCGGCCGACCTTGACAATTTTGACGTGTGAGAGAATAAATTCAAAATCAAAGCTTCTGCTCATCCAAACAAGATGATCTTTAGATCAATCTTGCACCCTCTCGAGAAAAGAGGAATCAACAAAAATATCATCTCCATCATATGAGCGGTCAAAGTGGAGTTTTGGCCCTAGTTTCCAAATTTAACATAAATACTCCCCCATGGGCATTTGGTCATACGTTTCACCATGTGTTCAGCTCTTTTCGTGGAAATTTGTGAATCCTTGTTACAAAAATCTCTACTGAGAAATACTGTTTACTTCTCCTACTTGTGTGTTTTTTAATTTAGCAAGTGTTTCGAGAAATATTCAAAAAACATTGAAGTAAACACCTTTGCGGCACTACACATACATATAGATCCAAGTATTGAAGAATTAAAGCACATTCAACAAAGGACACAAGTTTGTTTGGACCAAATGTCCTCGGAAAAACCCAATGCGGAAAATCGGTGCATCAACTCTTGAGGGTATTACGCGGGTACGGATACAATCTAGGGTACCGAGTAGTGGTTTACCCAACAATGAGAGAAAATCCCGATAGATGTACTCTATCTACGAAGGCAGAAGATATGTCGAGTTGGGTTGAGGACGAAGAACACGGAGGTGCCTACGCGGTCATTTGCCGTCACCCTTTGAGTAGTGGTGCATCACGCCTCCGATTTGCTGGAATACGAGCCCTTTACGGCCCACTTTGAAAGCCTCGTGTTGCCTCCTTCGACTTTGCGTCGGTCCACTCTGACACTGCGTCCACCCTTCTGTATTTGCGTCGACCTGTCTGTGTCGGCTCTTTGTGGGCAGCTGGGTACACGTCACCCCTCACAGGCCTACGGCTGCTCTCTGCATCACCCTTGTTGGGCTGCGTTGCTCCTACTGGTATAGATTTGCCTCTTTGCCTATGTATTCTCGGCCTCGGATATGAAATCCCTTTGTCGATATGCCTCTCACTACTGCTGCCAAGCTCACTCAAAAATTCTCACGACCAAACCGCGCCCCAAAATTTCAACTTAGCTCAAATGCTACACATTTGTGTGTGTTCTCTAATTGACCCCAAGCCTTCCTTTAATGCTTTTCTCATTGAACAATCCACGACGAGGCGATCTAATCTCTAATCAACCATTAAGATTAGGAAAAGACTTGATCCCTCATCACTTAGAACATTCTCACCCACATGTTTAAATTAATTCACCTTAATTATTTAATTTCCCTAAAGTTAGACTTGGGGACTCTATTAAAATAATTAATTGTTTGAATAACTGACTCTAGGGTGGAATTTCTCCAAATGATTTCTGGGTCTTGGAGATATCATGTGTTCCTGAGCTCCTGGCCCTTCCACCAAGTTTTGGAGCTAGAGCACATCCGAGTGCTTTACCAAAAATCAACACTCCCTCTTAGTGAGAGAAATGTGCTCTAACAACACTTCATCACTGAAGCATCACGCGTGATCCGTGACATCGGTCCTTGAGCAGCGATGCACCGAGCTCTGCGCTGCCCCTCATCCTCATCGTTTCTTGCGCCTTGCAGCCTGACTATCGCCCATGACTTTGCCACACCGATCCTTGCGCTCATTTTGTCTTTGCGGCTCCCTCTCCAAATGCTTGCCTCCATGCTACCCATATGCACGCACTGCCATTGCCTAAAGCGGCTTGCTTACGCAACTCGATTCTTGAAAGTAAGACACAGCGAGAAGGACATCACCAAAATCATGACGGACAAGTCGGTCTTGGCGCATCTACGATACGAAACTCCCTTTGTTGCTATGTCTGCTGCGATCCTACTGGTGCCCTGCTGTGATTCTGTGAAATCCCCATCCTTTCGTCTGTGGCGTTGCTTCTACTGGCCTGCTTTTCGCCTTTTGCTTTGCGTTGCTCTGGTCTTCGGTGTGCTTACGCTTTGTGTGTGCCTTCATGATCCTGCTGCACCCAGGCGATTCTGTCGATCCTAATAGCGCAATATCCTGACTGACGTGCTGACTTTAGGGTGGGCTATATCCCAGGATGGGATATTTTTAACTAAAAAATTGCAAAAAATTGCAAAAATAGACTTGAGCGACAAAATAAATGGAAATAAACACCCGACATTACAATATAACACAGCTGAGATCTTTGGTAAAATCTTGAGCCATTTTATTAATCCATGATTAAAAAAGTACATCAACATAAAAGATCGAGGCGGACCACGAGCTTGCCAGAAAAGCGAGACAAAACCCGGAAAGAATCTGCGGCCCAAGCTGATGAATGACAACGGGAATGATGTAGATGGCTCGGCAAGAAAGGCTAGCTTTCAAAGCGGTTATGGCAAAAGAGTTTCGTCCACTAAACCCATTGAAGCACAAGTTGAAGATCTGAATGATCCTCACGCAATCTGCGAAGCTCTGTGAAACTTCTAAGTGAAGTCTCCTCAAAGAGAGTTGGGTTTTCGTCCAACACTCACAGAATTACCCGAAGGTTTCCAGATCACGCTACGAGCGATGAGAACCACGGTCTCACACCTCTCATACAATAAAATAACATGATCCCAAAGATATCTCCCAATGGCCTCCTCCCTTTCTTTTATAGATCTCTTGGAGCTTTCTAGAGCATTATTTTATTATTATTTTATTCATGGAGCACTTTTCCCTTTTTATTAAAATATTCCTTTTTAATGGAGAAAAGGGTAAATTGGCTACCACGCCTCCTTTGAGTCACTTGAAATCCGTGTCTACTTGTCCTACCATGTAGGTATCCTCGAATCCCACGGTTCCAATGAGCTATTACACTAAGGTGTTCCATCATGCTATTCCTCCGGAATGCCAACCTAGTATGTGTCCCGAAGGCAGGAGCTAAAACCAGAAAATAACTCCGTTCCGAAAGTTGTCGAATGCACTAGAAACAGAAAGCCAAACCACTCGGATGATGGAGTATGGCAGCGGTACCTGCGGAAATCGCATGAAAAGCTCCTCAGCTCACTCAAGAGCTCCACGAGGCACTTTGGTAGCACCAATGCAGCAAATGTGACACTTTGTCTGTCTCCTAACTCAAGAGTCAACGACGCCGGTAGTAGGTGACACCAGGAATATTACGGACCGCCAGCATCGATTGCTTGCCCTCAGAAGAGCAATCGAAATATGTGGGCCACTACGGTTCCCGGCCCGCCGCAAGCTGAGACAATGCCGATTCCATACAGACCTGCGGGTGCTTTTCGCTATGCACGCGATACGCAGCAATATTCCTAATTAGCGACAACTAATTGGAATATTCGATTTTGTATAGTTTTGCGCGTCTAAAGTTTGTAAATAAATAAAAGAAGTGAGTAAAGAGAGGGTCTAACTCACTCCAAGTGAAATAAAACATCACTCTGCAGCACTACGTCATGACTGAGGAGCCAAGGAGGGCCAGAAGCACCACGTTGAGGAAGGGACCCACGTGCACTCTAGGAAGCTTACGCGCGGAGATGAGGATGAGCACGGGGAGGAGAGAGAGGCTACGTTGGGGTTTTGGAGAAACCAACGTATCCTGTAAAAGATGGAGAAGCCTCCTCATTTGATTCGTTACGGAGTTGATGATTTTGAGCGAGACGTTTGTCTTCTTGAGCACGCTTTGTTGTTTAGCATGTTTTTGCTGACCTTTGTTTAGTGGATTGAGTGTCTTCGATCGGAGATCTCGCCCTTAGCCGGGGGGACTTCGGTACTTTGCTCGGGCATGGAGTTAGTTCTTCGGTATTTTGCGAGTAGTTTTGTTGTTTGGGTTTGTTGCTTGAGAGTGGAGCTTATAGAGCGCACGGAGTCCTCGGGAGGAGAAGAGGCGCAATCCCTTTTTGGAGGTGCTCCCGGATCGGGGTTCTTGTGGGAGGTCGGTGAGATTTTGAAGCGAGAGGGTCGGCCTTTTGCCCACGATTTTGGTGGGTTTGAGGTGGTGTTTTAGAAGATTTCCAGCCCAGCCTTTGCGCGAGCCTTGGAGGCCGGCGTAATTCCCCGAGGAGGCATTTTTTGGTGATTTTCGGGCGGCCATTTTTGATTATGGTTTTCGGGTTTTGTACGGGACGGTGGTAGAGAGAGTTTGCGAGATTTTCAACTCATTCCGGCACGATCATCCCTAGTCTTCGATCCATTCCGAGCGATGGCGAGCGACACGAGCGGTTTTCTAGCTTGGTGGGACGCGATTCATCGAGCTGACCATTTCTTTGTATTTTTACGAGAGTGTTTCTTCACTTGCCTTGAGCAAAGATTAGGTGCCATCACTACGATGACCTATTGTGCTTCATTATGTTCTCAGTTAATAAAATGGCTTTCTGGCATTTCCTCTCTATGTTTTACGGATGAGTTTCCATGATTTCTTTCTACGTTGTTATTATATGTAACTGTTTTCATTGTTATTTATTTATGTACGAGCATTCTAGTTCTATACACACTTGTTGTGTTTATCTTTCACTCTTAGATAGAGGTACGGAAAGGGCCGGAGTAGCCTGCTGGATCTCGTCCTCTTTCGGAAGGTAGAATATCACGGTAGATGCCCTCCCGAGTCCATCTCTGAGTTGGAGTTCTACCGTGTTTGGGAGATGTCCCCGAGAAACGAGGATATTACGGTGGTATCGGAAGGAGCATAGTTCGCGGCTCCAGCTTTTGTGGTCTATGACACCGGGAGGAGACCATATGTTTGTTTATAGAGCGGAAGTACGAGAGGCGCGTGAGCGTGGGTTGGAGAACACCTACGGAGAGGAGATTGTGTTTGGGTGAGCGGACACGAGAGCCGGGAGAGAGCACTGTGCGAGCGGTACGCGAGAATAGGAGGGCACCGCGCGTGCTAGGTCGGCGCGAGGAGAGGGTTGATGGCCGAGATGACACGGAGGCCAAACGAGTTTTGGGGAGGCACTCGTCAAATCGGTGCGAGGATCTAGCTAGACGGTGAGATCGAGGTGATGGGTCGAGGGATCACAAATGCCCGCATGAGGCTAGACGACGTGAGCCCACGGGTTTTCCGAGGTAGGAGAGGGATTAGGTACATCCCATCAATTGCCGGAGCATGGTGTTGCTCGACGCATGATACTCCTGCGGTGACGCTGCGACGGTGCACCTACGCTGCTCCCGAGTGCACACTTTCTTGGGAGTAGACAACTGCGAGCCCCGGCGGGGAGGCGAGCTCGGACACATGGGCGAGTATTTTGCGAAGTATCGGGGCCTATGGGCGTTCGGGGATGCTCTATCATTTCGAGATTTTGTCGTGCGACTCAGGCGCGATGCGAACGCGACCATCATAGAGGCGCGGCATTATCCACGATGGAGATTCCCATGGTGCCTCATAGCAGTTTCGTTGCCTACGTTTGTTGAATCATCAGACGGTTCGAAAGCAGAAAGTCTTGGGTAAGGAGAAGAGCGACGTCTATTTCCGGCTTAACCGAGATGTCGGAGACGAGAAGCCATCAAGGTGGCGACATTGCATTTGGATGGTGACGCCCGGGCGGTGGTTCCATGGGATGGTTACACTCGGACACTCTACGGTGAGCGACCTATGCCAAGTTTACCGGGGAGGTTGATGGAGCGTTTTGATTGGAGGGATCCGAACAACATTTTGTTGAGCTGACCGAGGCTCAAAGCGAGACGGGGAGCCCCGAGAGACTTGCATGCGTGATTTCTTGAGGGTTTGGGTGATGGTGCGAGGATCTGCTCCTGCGACACGGATGATCTATATGTTTGTGGAGGGATCGGCGAGCCACTTTGAGGTCTGGTTAGATCTACTGGGCAGGCTACACTCTCGAGGACGCTATCGGTGGGACCGGGGACTTGCCTGAGTTCGCGTTGCCCGGAGACACGAGGACACCTTACCCTCGGAGACGGGGCTTCCGGCCCAAGAAGGATGTGAGGGTTCCTCCCTCCAAAGGGGAATCGGGACGGGCACAAATAGATGATGATGCCGGGGAGGAGTTGAGGAAGAGAGCGTGTGCTTCACTTGTCGGGGAGCCATGGGCACCGGGGGCATGGGTGTCTTTGGCGGCAAACAGCACTGCTTCGTGGGGTCTTCTCAGCGATGATGGCGGGGAAGAGGATGAGGAGGATGATGAGGAGGCGGAGATATTCGGAGCCTGGCCCGAAGGATCGGTTCTTCGTCTCCCACCTCCGAGGGATAGGAGGTGCGGCTTTTCCCTGCACCCACGGAGAGGGACCCTTGCGGCCTTGCGAGGAGTTCCTAAGTATTTATTGTGCATACGAGGGACGATGCGGCGTGGCCAGCGGGTATCGGTCTTGGTTGACGGTGGGGCGACCCACAACTTCTCGTTGATGCACGAGATGGTCGAGAACGGAGGGGTATCTGCGTCGCGAGCTCTGACGGATTTTCGAGTCTTGGTCGAGGGAGCCCCGGAACGATGCGGTGTGCCGGTATGTGCCGAGTTGGCGGTGACGATGGGTACCTACTGCACGTGGCCGATCACTTTTTCGTGGTCATCGTACCCGAGATACCAATGTGTGGTCTTGTGTGTTCGGTGGTTGATTACTACTGAGGTCTCACGAGATTAGGAGGAGGCCTTAGAGATGGAGTGGGATGACAAGAAGACCGCGGGGAAGCATGAGAAGATCCGCGGGATGCACGCTTACCCCACCTTAGGCGGTTTCGGCACATCGGATGGAGGCAAACTTCCGGAAGGAGACATAGAAGTGGGCGGTTGAGGCTGCGGGCATCGAGAGCGACCCGCCGGTCGGGCGGTTCATCTAGATATACGAGGCCATCCTTGACGAGGCATGAGGTAGTGTTTGGGGATATACCACGAGGGTCGGCCACCGGATCGAGGGTTTGAGCACACCGTGAGCTTGAAAGCGGGGGTAATCGAGGGCATTGATCACTACCCCCTATGAGGCATCGCAAAGCCTATCGGGATGGAGATTAAGCGGGCCATTCGAGTTGTTGGCTCTTGGACACATCGGGCCAGGAGCACAAGTCCGTTTAGCTTCTACGTAGTCTTTCGTGAAGAAGAAGAGACGACACCTTGAGGATGCGCATTGACTACACTGGCACACTGAACAAGAAGACCACGGAAAGTCACGGGTGCCTATACCCGAGGATCGTTGGTCGATGGATGAGGCGAGAGGTTCTTCTCGGGAGATTCGATTTGAGATCGGGGGTACCACTCGGATTCGCGTGAGGGAACGAGGACATTTTCCAAGACCGTCTTCGGGTGTCGTTATGGGCACTTTGAGTTTTTGGTTATGCCTTTTGGGCCGACCAATGCACAAACCGACACACTTTCCGGTCTTGCATGAACCATATCTTCCTGGATCATGCGAGGAAGTTTGTATTGCGTTTTCTTTGATGACATACTCATATGTCGCAAGACTTTGGGAGGAGCATGTCCGACACTATAGATGCGGTACTATGCACATCTTGGAGAAGAGCAACTGGCTGTTCTATGCTAAGCTCTCCAAGTGTGAGAGTTTGGGATAGCCCGGAGATCTTGTGTGTTGGGTCACATTATTGGAATGGACGGAGTGAGAGTCCATGAGGAGAAAGATTAGAGCCATCGAGAGAGATTGGCCGGGCCGAGGAACGTAGGCGAGCCCGAGGGTTCGTGGGATTTGTACCTATTACGGAAGTTCGTCGGGGTTTCTCACGGCTTACTTTGCACCCTTACTGATTTGACAAAGAAGGGCAGTCGGTTGGTCGGATACGGCGCGAGCGAACGCGATAGGCTCCAGGGGTGATGAGTAGAGAGAGGCGCGGTGCTTTCATTCTTTGGATTTTATGACCATTTGTCTTGGAGCCTGTGATCGCTGTTCGGGACGAGGATTAGCGCGGTATTGATGCGGAGCGGACACCCTATAGCCTTTGAGAGTCGGAAGCTCCTTCCGTCACGAGAGGTTGTAATATTGTATCCTATATACGAGAAGGAGATGTTGGCCATCATGCATGCCTTGGCCAAATTTCGACGTGCTCAGTACGGTGGAGACGAGGTTCGAGCGAGCGATCTGCAACGACCCTCGAGGTTCTTTTGGACGCAAATTTGCTATGGGAGGCAACGAGCAGTGGATCGGTGAGATCCAAGCACTTATGACTTTGACAGCGAGTATGTCAAGGGTAAAGAAATTGCGTTGTAGCAGAGATGCCCTTTCACGTAGACCGCACTCCCGTTATCTCTTATGAGCTCGGGTACGGATTGGAGGGCTCGACTTTTAGTTGAGTACTCCAAAGACAGAACTGCACGTGAGCTGTTGGATGGACGGTGGCGGATGACGAGGGTACGGGGTGGTTGATGAGATCATCTATTACGGAGGACGAACTTCTTGGTGAGGGATCTTAGCTTAAGAAAGAGAGATACTCCAGGGCATCACACGATTCTCCATTGGCGAGGCCATCGAGTTTACCAAAACCCTCTTTGCAGGCCATTAGAGAGAGGTTCTCATGGAAGAGGGCCTCAAGGACGACGTGCTCCGACGCACATCGGGGAGTGCGATGTTTGTCGAGCGAACAACGGGGAGATGAGCCATCTCGCGGGGGTGTTGCAACCCTCTTCTCATTCCTGGGAGGAAATGGGAGAGCATATCGATGGATTTCATCACGGGGTTGCCCATAGTGCGGGGCAAGGATTTTATCTTTGTTGTCGTTGATGCGGCCCAACAAAGTATGCGCACTTTCGCCATATCCGCGCATTACACGGCGGCATAGGTGGCCGAGTTGTTCTTCGGAGAGAGGTTTTCACGTGCTCGCATGGTCTTCCTAAGACCATCATCGGTGACAAGGACGACCGTTTCATGGGTGGATTTTGGCGGGGAGCTTTTTCCGACTGGTCGACGGAGTTGACAGCGAGTACCCGAGTTACCACCCACGGACGGATGGACAAATGGAGATAGTTAACAAGTGGGCACGGAAGGAGAGCTACTTCCGTCACTATGTCGGTGGGCGGTATGCGAGCTTGGTTGAGATGGTTGCATTTGGGGGAGTACTTGCTACAACTCGAGACATCACATGTCTATTGGTATGTCACCATTTTATGCTTTGTATGGGTACCATCCTTTATCTTTCTCTTGATGTGATGTTCGGTGCTAGTAAGGCTCCTAGAGCCAAGATTTGGATCGAGAGAGTCGGGACATCCTTCGAGCTCTCAGGGACAATATGGCTACAACACGAGAACCAACGGAAAGGCTTTGTATGCCAACGAGGAGGTCGAGGTGGAGAGATAGTTTTGAGGTAGGGGACTTGGTCTACCTATGGTTATGGCCATGCTTGGCAGGTCATCAGTGCCAGCGGAAAGCCAGCGAGAAGCTCAGAGGCCTGGCTTTTTACGGGCCATACGGGGTGATGCGCGGGATTGGGCGGGGTTGCGTGTGAGTTGGAGCTACGCAAGGGCGGCAAGAGTCCACAACATTTTCCATGTATCATGCCGAAGCAGGCGCGGCGGGTGGCGGTGATAGAGGAGTTACCACCTACGGTGATGAGGGTTACTTGGTGTTGCGGCCAAAGGCCATTATTGATACCGAGGAGAGCGATTACTGAGCTTGGAGGACGGTCGGGAATTCTTGGTGAGGTGGAAGAATTTCTTTGGATAGAGAGGATGCCACTTGCGGGAGGACGCGAAGATTTTTGCGGCATCCATCACTTTGGTTGCTTGAGGACAAGCAACATGTGCTCGGGCGTGCGTAATATTCCTAATTAGCGGCTTGACTAATTGGAATATTTTGATTTTGTATAGTTTTGCCGTCTAAAAGTTTGTAAATAAATAAAAGAGTGAGTAAAGAGGGTCTAACTCACTTAAGTGAAATAAAACATCCTCCTAGTAGCACAACGTCATGACTTAAGGGGAGCCAAGGGGGCCAAACACCACGTTGGGGAGGGGACCCACGTACACTCTAGAAGCTTTTGTCTGGAGATGAGGGATGAGCACGGGGGAGGAGAGAGGCTACGTTGTTTTGGAGGGAAACCAACGTTATAAAAGATGGAGAAGCCTTCTCATTTGATTCGATTCTGGAGTTGATGATTTTGAGCGAGGCGTTTGTCTTCTTGAGCACGGCGTTGTGTTTAGCATCTGTCTGCCCGGCACTATTTAGTGCATTGAGTGTCTCGGTCGGAGATCTCGCCCTTAGCCCGGGGACTTGATGCTGCTCGGGCAAGGTTAGTTCTTCGAGTATTTTGCGAGTAGTTTTGTTGTTTTGGGTTTGTTGCGGAGAGGCTGGGCTTATAGAGGCTGACGTAGTCCTTTGGGAGAGAGGATGCGAGTCCCTTTTTTGGAGGTGCTTTGGATCGGGGTTCTTGCGAGAGAGATTCGGTGAGATTTTGAGCAAAGGGTCGGCCTTTGCCCACGAGGATTTTGGCGGAGTTTGAGGTGGTGTTTCGGCTATTTCCATTTAGCCTCTGCTGCGAGCTTTGGAGGCTAGTGTAATTCCCCGAAAGGCATTTTTTGGTGATTTTCGAGGGTTGGCCATTTTTGATATGGTTTTAGGTTGTCGGGACGGTGAGTAGAGGAGGTTTGCATATTTTGGCTCATTCCGGCAAGGGTATCGGCCCCTAGTCTTGATCCCACTCCGTGTAGTGACTTGCTCTGACCGGTTTTCCGGCGGTACAGGACGCGGTTCATAGAGCGACCATTCTGTATTTTCCGAGTGTTTCTTCACTTGCCTTGAGCGAGATTAGGTGCCATCCTACACTCACCTATTGTACTTCACGTATATTTCTCGAGATTAATGAAATGAGCTCGGCATTTCTCTCTCATGTTTTCACGGATGGAGTTGCAGTAATTTCTTTCTCTGTTGTTATATATACTGCTCTGCTTTGCCCATTGTATGTTATATTTACGAGCATTCTAGTTCTATACCACTTGGTGTGTTTATCTTTCACTCTTAGATGAGTGCTGGAAGGAGCCGAGTGGTAGCCTACTGGGTCTCATCCTCTTTTAGAGGCGGAATATTCGGTACATGCCCTCCTAGTCCATCTACTGGTTGGAGTTTGCCGTGTTTTAGAGATATCCTCTGAAACGGGATGTACTGGTCGTCAAACCACTCGGAACCAGGCTCGAGTCGGGATCCCAAAGGCGATCTTTCCTTTGCACCGGCCAACGAAACAATCCTCACGGATCCCAAAGCCACCATGGCCAATCATCGCCCAGTCCCACGGCTCGCACACACACTACCTACGGCTGTGTGCGATGCCCCATGAAGTGTAGCCCGCCGACAAGCATCAATGCTCCACGCCTCTGTTGTGTTGTACCTCTCTACGCCTTGGCGCACCCGCGCGCGCCTGTGCAATACCAACTCATCACGTCTCTCGATCAAGTCTGAGAGCTTAGTCCCATGCTTGATCTGCTCTCCGCGAAATCGGGATGGAGTGTTGAAGAAAATGATGACACAGGCCCCCTTTGCTAGGCTGGAGTCACAGCAACATCTACTATGTCTAAGGGCCCACCTTTCTGTTGTGCTCCCTACGAAGAGAAATCGTACCATTAAGAGGGTACCAACTCATGATCTCCCGCCAATCCATCTTGGAAGAGAATCTAATGTAGCAACTGGCCTGTCATAGGAATACGCACGGAGTGTTGTCGTCGGCACCGCAATCAACTCACCTTTCACTCCTATGCACTTGCAAGGAAACACTCGCAGCCAGAAAGCCCCTCTCTATACCTGTGCGACCACACAAATGTGAAGGCAGAGTATGTTGCCAAGCATCGATGTACTCACGTGCTACTCTGAAATGCTACGACATCGGCTGACAGTGACATGTGCCTTCTCTACATGCCCTCATCGATGCTGCCGGCCCAAAAGTCTGGATGCTCCACGCATCTCCAACAACTCATCCACATCACGGAAGTGTAAAGCTCCCCTCTGTCCCCTGGCCCACTTGCAGAACTATCCCATCGGCCTCCAACATCTCACAGAAGTATATGGATCGCAACGAAATGTTGTCACACGTACTCGGTGTCGGAAATTGCATCCCAGCAATAGCTTTCTCAAATCGAGTGGATGCCTCGGACAAAGTTAAAGATTGCTCAACTTATTTGTGAAATGACGAAAGTTGTAGAAGTGGGAGAAAGAACATGTTGCATGCAAATTGTCTACGACAATGGAGCTAATTCTCGTGGCTCCTAGTAGACTTTTTGAGATTAGGTACCCCACTATTTTTGTGGATCTCTTGTCACGTACATGGCATAAGATTGATGCTTGACATTGGTAAGCTTCATTGGATACATGAGGTTGTGGAGAGAGGCCGAAATCCATAAACCAAATGCTTGTACAACCACACTGTGTCCACATTGAAGGTAAAGAAATTGTTCGACCTGCCCCGGTGACTGAGATTTGCATAAACCAATTTCATATCTTTGCAATCTGTGGTTGAGCAAAAGATAAATTTGAAGAGGTTGTTCTTGGGACTTTGAGTGGATGGAATCTAAACATTCTAAAACCCTTGAAGGCATTGAGATTGTTGCACTTGTGTTTAATGACGTTTTTTGGAAAAGAGATCTCGAGGAGATGTGCTGTGACGGAGTCCCTTGTCGGAGTTCTACGGGTGCTTCAAGTCTTTTCACTCATTTTTAAAATTTCATTTCAAGCTTCCTTTTATTTTCAAAGTTTCATGTTCATTAATTTTGAAAGCTTGAACTTTTCGCGGATGGTTGATGGTGACAAACCCACTATGGAGGTTACATTTATGAGGCGATGGATCTCGCATAGGGAGAGGCCATCAAAAGGAGATATGGGAATGAGGAGGCAAAGTATTTGCCTCTTTGGGATATTATTGATGCATGTTGGGATAGGCAATTTCATTCCCACTACATCTTCTGATGCACTTCTTAAACCCACGAAGTATTTTTATGATAAGAGCAAATTTAATGAAGATGGGGAGGTTGTGGAGAGGACTTTGTGACGAATTGAAGGTGCTCCCCGAGTCCGAGAATTTCAGACAGTATCCTCTCACAACTATAGGATTATAGGACGCCGGCTAAATTATTTGCCTTTTATACCGGTGCTATAGCAGAGAAGGACTAAGATGTTGACATGATGCCCTTTGAGACTTGAAGGCTTCATCAATTTTGTATGTTAAATGTTTTATTAAATTTTGTTTTCTTTTTAGGGTTTTTACTATTCCGTGCTTACTGCGTTACTACTAGTACTCACAAACACTTGCCACTTGCTAGGTCTTTGGTCGGCAAAACTTTGGTAGTGATACGCGAGTGGAAAGAGATTCACCATTCGAATCTTAAACCAATCATGCGAGTGCTTCGGAGTTGTGAGCGCAAAGCTCGAGCATGTTTGAGAAAATACATTCTAAGAAGCACAATCGATTGACACAAAAGCGCTTAAATGACCTTGTATTTGTCCATTACAATCTACGACTTCGCAACAAGCAAATACTAGGTGAGAGCCTAAATTTGAAGTTTTCGTAATACGATTTGCACTTTAAAGTTTAAAGATTAAACTTCAAACTTTAATTTACATTTCAATGTCTTATGATAATAGCGAGGTTTGGATCATTCACCAATTGAGCTTGAGGAGATAGATCACTGCAGACTACAAATGCTGTCGGAGTTGGGTCCAAATAGAGGAGGAGCCTCCTCTTTTAAGTCTACATGACTTGGAGAACTTAGAAGTGAAAGCAAGCGAAGGAGTGGGAGGAATCACTTCTAGTTCTCACTCTTAGAGTCTTGGGCTCTCCATGTATTGATGTTTCTGCGTTGCTTAGCGATATTTTGTAGACTTTTAGAAGCGGATGCTTCTTGTTCTATGTAGTGGCTAGTAATTGTAGTGGCTAGTAATTGGTTAGAACTTAGGAGTCAGAGACTCGGGTTTCGAGTACTTCGGATCATGTTTGGACTCATAACATATATGAGATACTTATTCATTCATGATATTTTGGACATCTGTGATATTATGCATTGTTTGGACATGGCATTATTGAGATATCAATGAAAAATAATTTTTTTAATTCAATATATGTGTATATCTTTATTTACTTCGAGATTCGCACGATGATTTTTCTCGATTTTTTTCCACGTTTGTTTTCACGTCTGATTCAAACTCTTTGCTCTTTTGCCTTGCCAGTTATTATTGCCAATTTCGGGTCACGGTAAAGCTTCAGTAAAATTTCTATTTCCTCTTAAAACCTTGGCCACTTGGAGGAGAAGAGGGACGGCTACAAAATATTTCGATTTCTGCTGACATAATGTTATGAGCGTCTATGGCTTCACGGCTCTCGTCTTTGGTGTTAATTGTGGAACACCTCAGCGTCTGTACATTTGACACAAAAAATGCAACCCTATGCTAATTAAATCAGGACTTGGGAATATGCTCCATAAAAATGCATAACTACGAGAATACATACAAAAGGTTATAAAGATAAAAAATAAATTATATTTACAAGGTTAAAGGATTTACAAATTCAAATTGTGAAATGTTACAGAATTTTAAAACAAAATATTTAAAAGTATTTAAAAAAATATATAAATAAATGAGAAGATAAAATATTATTTACAAGATTTAAACAAAAACATTTATTGTGAGTAAAACAACTTTTGGTAAAAATCACGTCAAAAGTAAATTTAAAGTCGACGCATTTCAAACCGGCCCGGTCGTGGTTCATCATGAGGACAACATGAAAAATACTGATCGGGTAACCCATTTAAATAGATAAGAAAAGCTCCAACTAGCCGTTTGTGAAAATAACGGCTAGTTTGACTGAAACTAGGAAATAAAATATAATAATATTTTACTTTTATTTTATTTTTCATTTTCACAGGAATAAATTAAATGCTTAATGATTATAATTTGAATTTTATTTATTTTTATTTTTAACTAAAAATAAGAGGTATTCAAATATATTCTTGAAGAATAAATAAATGTTTACTATTATATATATTTTATTTTTATTTTTAGAATAATAATAATATATTTTATTTTGTTTGTTTTTATTTTTATTTATTTTAAGAATAGATTAATTGTTATATATATATATATATAATAATTATACTGAAATAAATAAATAAAAATACAAATAAAAATAAATAGATAGATAAATATTTATAGTTTGAGTTTTATAAATTTATTTTATTTTTAATAATATATTATATATTAATAAGTATATGTTATGTGACCACTAGGAATGAAGAAGAAGCGAGGGAATCCGGCATGCGGTAACGATCACATCATCCTTGTTGATGTTCGCGGCCTCTTTTCGACATTCCCGAGGCTTCTTTCAACTTGCGGTGGTGGAAATGGTCGATCCTCGCAATAACCTTGGCATCTTCCATACGGAAATGTGATGAGTTTGTCTTCTCGGCATGCTCTTTCTGCTAGGGGCCTGAGGAGCGTGATCTGTTATGCTTAAGGTCGGCGACATGTTCATGAATTCTTTGATTAATTGATCGACGTTTCATCAATGTAAGGGGTCCCACATGAACACGAAATCAAGTAAACACCCTTACCATCCTTAGGGCAAATCGAGTTCTTAGCCGATCCTAAGTGAACTCAGAATGGTGTGGGAGGGTTTGAACGTTGAGGAAACATTATGTTTCTTTAGGATCCTAGCGATTTTATCACGCTAGTACCTTGGATGAACGAGAAGAGTGAACTCCGGATAACCGATCGCAAGGATCTTTCTTACCTCTAGGACCCTTAGGGCTTTTTGAAAAGCTTTAAGACAATGATTCATGCTATAACCATTTCTATTAAAAACTTTAAGGAGATGAGCCTTGCTCGCTTTCAAAGTGGTGTTCCATCGGAGATTCTAAAGGCTGCTGGTGGCTAGAGAGGTCTTGAGAACCTAGCAAAGCACGAGCGAGGGAAATGGTGAGAACTAGCATGTAAATACCGCTTTTCAGTGTGCATCTTCTTTCTAAAAACATTTATATTTAACAAGTATTTTTCAAAAATCTATTTAAAACAAAATATTGAAAAATATATTTATACAATTTTAGAATAAAAATATTTACACAAAATATTATTCATAAATCTTTACAAATGTAATCTACAAATCTATCAGAAATCTAAGTATGAGTCCATCTCTCCTCCTAGATCTCTAGATCTAAGGCTCTTCCTAGCTAGATCTGGCTATTTGGCACAATATTGAAAATAAATAAATTTTTTAATTTAGGTACTAGCCATAGAAAATCCTGTAGATATGTTCGTTGACAGATCATCTTGGAGTTTTTAATCTGAAAAGACTCCAAATCTTAAGTTTCGAGTTGGCTGGTCGATCGAGGACTTCCCAAACACCCAAAATTTGCGAGGATCAAAGATGATTTTGCACACTTGCGAATATAAACCATTAAATTAACAGAGACACATATAAAAATAACGATTAAATCTTTAAAGATTAAGAGATACCTGCCAATCAAATGAAAAATTTTATATGCTATCTTGAAAGTTACAAACCCAACGACTTAAAGCTCAGATACATCTGTGCAATGGGTTGTTGGTCAAAGTTCGTTATTGATGTCAATATGGAATTGTTGGAGATGACAAATATTCTTGTGATACATGAATAATCCTTTTGTGATGTTTGCCTGACACTCATGGCTGATCTGGAATGAAAACCCTATGTCTATACCCTTGTCCTAAATTGTTGAAGCAACTCCCATGTATATGATGCCCTAGCATATGCGATTGATATTGTTAGCCCATGTTGAAGATGTTGAAACCTGGCCCTTTTCCTAATGCAAATAATGGTCCCTTGTGAAGATACCCATGATGCTCTAAGCACCAGGATTGAAAAAACCCTGGGTACAATAGAGAAAGGATTTGAAAAGCTTTTATAATGAACAAGTCACCAATAGTAATATTCAACTAGAATGTTTCTCTTAATAACAAATCTCTAGTTGAGCAATACCACTCATGTGGAAGATAATGATGATCAATAACACAAGCTCCATAAAATTTTGACATGCAACCAATAAAGACTCTAAAAAAATCCTCCTCTCCACGAGGCCTAGTGGTGAAAAATGCGCGAGAGCCAAGCTCATCCTGGCGCGTGGGCATCTCTATGATGCCAATATCTACCCCTCCACCGCTAATCTCAACCAACCGACACTTAATAGGATAAAGTACTGCCTCGCCATGTGAGTGGAGGCCCTCGGTGATCCCATGTGTCCAAAGCCCAAGGTGGCTTTGGACCACCCTGCACTGCCATGACCTTGCTCGTCATAAAGGTGGAGTGATCCCACTGCCCGAACTAGAGTCCCACAGAGTTCGCAAACCATCTTGGGAGCTCTGTAGTCCCACTCCTCGCGGAATGTCGGCTGGCATGTGGCGCTTTCTTGCTAAGAACCGTTTGGCCCTCTATGTCCAACCCCTGTATGTATCCACATGGGTGGACCCCAAGTATTAAAGTGCTGTTTCACACCAAGCCAGCACACTTCTGCTCTGTCGGACCACTGCTGATGTGAAATCCTCTATCCCAACTCTTGACAACATGCACGTGCAACTGTTTGCGGGAGTCTTAGCGCCCTCTGTCAGCTTGAAATCTACCATCCCACCGTCCCTCAAGCTCCATGTGACACCTCGTGTGTCTTGCCGAAGTACATCATGCAATTCCCTCAGAATCTACTCCTCTGGTGGCTGAGCTACAGGAGTGGGAACCTATGCTACCTCGACAATATTAAACCAAGAAGTCGTCTCCCTAAGCCTATGTCGCGTCGGCCATTGCCTCCACCAAAGCGTCCCCAGGCGGGAGCGTCATGGGTGGATAGGTCACGGTGACCAACGGAGTGGCACACGATGGGTCTCATGAAGACTCCATGCCCAGGGGATGAACCGAAAGGACGCTTGTACTCATGGAGATATCATTAGTTCAACGAGTGACTTTAAAACTCTGCTTCTACTTCTTATCATTTTCTCTCTTGTGCCTAGATTCCACGCCCTCCGACGGGTGTAATAAGTGATGCTGGTAATGATGAATTTGAGACAATATTGAGTACCTGTAACGAGGGCCTAGGCTTGGCTTGGGACCTACGCCAACAAGTGAGTATTACTGCGGGAAGGGTTTTTTCACTGGGTTAATTATCATCTCCCTATCGAGGATTTAATAATTAATTGAGTTATTTCATCCAATTTTACCCCAAAGCTTGGTGCTGACTTGATGGTGAGGCTTTGGGTGAGTCACGGTGTCTAGAAGTCAATGTATATATTACCGTACTAGATCACAAAGAAATTTCGTGGAATTTGGTTAGGGTCTAGGTAGTGATTTTTAATTTTTTAGATCGAAATAAAAATTTGCCATAAAAATTGTAATTGAATTGTAATAAGTGTTTCCAATAAAAGTTGTATGTGTATGAGTAATCAAAATTACACTTCTCACACTCTAACTTTCTACTATGGCAGCACTTGCTAGAAGAGGTTAAAAATGTATTTTGAACCCTCATAAAGCCCACTTTTCCTAAGGCTAGTGGGAAATACGGCAATTAATTAAGCCAAAAATTAAATAAATAGAGAAAAATAAATATCTACACATGCTAAATGTTGTGGAAATGGAGGTGGAAAATTTTGGAGGTTTTAAAGTGAAGTCCCAATGTGATGTGGATCTCTCAAAATCAAGGAGAAATGACATGTGCTCAAATAAAATCGAATTTACGGCATTAAAGTGAGAGGTTACTTACTTCAGGAAATTTGAATTTGTGAAGTTAAGCGCATTTTGAGGAGGATTTGGGTGAATATTTCGTGGAGATTTGTGTGAGAAATTGTCCCCATAGATTACCACACATATACACTTGTCATTCCATCATAAAATTCGAATTTGACACGGAAGAGAAGAAGAAAATGATGTCCACTTGCCGAATCCGAGTTACACTTGACAGTGGAGCTCCACTTATCAAATTCCGAATTTGCCTTGTGATCTCCTCCCTCTCACCACTTGAGGATGGTTCTTCGTTCGGATTTGTGCTCCCCAACTTTCTATATAATGGAGCTATGGGCTTTCATATTGTATCATGTAATCCCGAGTGTGGGTTTTGAGGAGGCATTTAGCGAGGTGTATTACACTAGCTTGTAATATATATGACGATCTTTGAGGTAACTTGTGATGGTGTTCTTCTCCATGCATATGTGGTAAATTCCTTGACTTGTTGTTATGCTTCTGCTTATTTCTTCATGCTATTGTTTCTTTCATATGTGCTTGTTTCTGAGTTATGTTAGTATGTAGCGATCTCGTGCTAACATAAGGAGTGCCATACTTTGCTCTGGGAAAAATAAATCTTCTAGTTGATGTCAAATATATCTCTAGGAAAGTCTTTCCATTGCACTTATTGATTTCGTGTGGATTTAATGAGTTGTGGTGAAGTTTTGTAGAGGAATCATTCTTTGGTCGAAGCATTCAAGTGTGAGGAGAAGTTCTCGGAGGAACCAAGCTGACAGAAATTTAGATAACCATGTTGTTCTTATGCTTGATGCACTTTTACTTCAATCTTTCTTAGGCCCAATACAAAATAGAAATCACACAAACTTGAAAGTAAAACTCTTGATAGAACACAATAATAGATCAATAGAGAAGACAAGCTACATATAGATCAGTTACAATTCCTTTTTATCGAGCAAAGATATGAGATATTGTGGTGTTATGACGGTCGGTGGGATGCTTCAACCTGAAGCCAAAGTCTTTCTCGGTCGGCGACACTTTCATGTGTCACACGACCGGCCCTCAAAGACAACTCATAACAAGTCAACGCGAGTTAAACTAGGGATAAGCTGCGAGAAAGAGTCCAATGCGAGGTAGCTTCAAAAAAGTCAATGCATCCAGGCCTAAGGGGTTCGGTCAAACAACTTGGGATTCCTCGTTTTCAGTGCCTCTGTACGACCTCCTAAAATTGAAATTTCTACTGAAGATTGAGTCAAACGACCAGGGGTTGACCACAGTCCAATCGTTTGAGTCATTGCTACGACGAGAAAAGAAGCCTTAAATAGATCAATTCGAGAAAACGAGAAAGCCCTAAACGGATTAGTGCGAGAAAACGACGGCGTTGCTCCACATGTAGCCCACGAGGGAAAAAGGCCTCCAAAGGCTATCGAGACCAATCGAGATCCACAATGACGGGGAATGTGTGATGAGATGATGAGAAAATGACCTCCATGCTCTCTCCAAATCTATATTCGTTAATGAGGGTGTGTGACACATCTCTTGGGCATGTGGGATAAATGCTGGCCGACCTTGCACACGTGGAAAATAAATTCAAAATCAATGTTACTGCTCATTTGATCAAGATGATCTTTGAGATCAATCTTGCACCTCTCGAAAAGAGAGGAATCCAAAAAATATGACCATTTGAGCGGTGCAACACATGGAGTTTGGACCTGGTGGCCCAAAATTAACACTCCTCAACTAGGGAGAACTCCATCTGTCCACTAGTTGTCCGTCCATCATGTACCAGAAACAAACTTAAATACGTCGTCATCCCGCGTAACTTGCTTTGCTAGCTCTTTACATTTCAGAACAAAAGGTGAGTCACAAAGACATCACACACAAGCGAGCCCGAAGTTAGCTTAGAGGTAAAAACAGCCTCTCTTGGACTCAAGAGAGAGTCTCATGCTAACTCGAAGTCAATTCGGAAGGGATAAAACCTCATCATACTTTATCCCGAGATCAAGGTGTTGGACACGATGCCATCCTAGACCTGAGAGAAATACGGCGATCTGCTGATGGCGTCCATGGGGTCACTTGCTATGGTCTGTATCCACATTTCCCACCTCATTGGCCAAATGCTGAGAGTGCTTTTGTGTGAGTCCGGACTCCATGCAAGGGTAGGATGCATGCGGGGGCATAGATCGAGAGAGAGGGCGAGACCAACTCAATGGCCTCATGATGGTGGGGCATAAGCACAATATTAAGGTTAAACGGCAAGCCTAGCCCGTGTGTGCTTATGGCTCAAGAAGCTATCCCCAAGTCCCTTGGAAGCTCCTAGAGCTCATGGTCCAGCTCAAGCGGGGACCCTCGCCATAGGGTCTTTCGCGGTCCCAAGCTTCTCGCGGAGAGGTTCGAACTTTGAGCCTTCCCCATGGGCTTTGTGAGCATCTGCGCGACTTGCTCACTCGGTTCCATATCGATCGAGCACAACGCCTTCTTCTCTTGCGCATCCGGATAAAGTGGTACTCTGATGTCAGCATGCTATGGGTGGAGCGTGTGCTCACGGGAATCCTGGAAGAGCCAGCGAATCACTTTGTGGCTATCACAAAAAGGTGCTAACGATGGTGTCTAGCACATCCACTGAACAACTCACTAAAGAGGCTCTCGCAACCAAACGACTTCACAACGGACCATGCTCGGCTGCCATGTGTTCGACGCGACGACTTTTTAGCTTCCTGCTCATCAAAGATATCGAAACGGGGCAAGGTGAGAAGCTTGCGTCTGAGTATGTGCTCTTGCGATCCACCCTCTTGACCCATTGGTGGCATCGGTATCTCCATGGAGTCTCAAACTCCTGGCGATTGTGTTATCAGCATGGTTGATTGTGCCCCAAAGATATCTCAACGGTTGTTGGCACCAATCTAGTGAATGTGATGAGGATCAACTATATGTTGACTCAAATTGTTCTTTCGAAAAACATGCGGTCCCGACGGAGGTTCACTAAGAACATCGAGGGCCCCTACGAGCATGTCAATGCTCGGCGTGGTATTTGCTAGCGCGGGCAACAAACGTTTCCACTCAACTTCTTAAAAGTTTAGTTCCATCCGGTGTTGACACAAACTTACGACGGTCCGGCATCTACGATATGCTCCAATGACTTCACGACATATTTTCCTGAGAAAAGAGAGAGAAAATCTCGCGTAGCCTTTGCAGGACACTCCAAAGCCTAGGAAGTAGTGCATCGGTCCTAGGTCTTTTCATCTCAAACTCGAGAAGCTAGCTCTCTCTCCACATTGATGAATGAGAGGGTCGGTACCTATCGAAGAGATTGTCCACATAGAGAACCAAAATGAGAGGCCTTTTTCTATCCACCTTAAAATAAAGGTTCGGATCAGCATTACTTCGAGTGAGCCGCAGCTGTCATCAAGTAGTTATCTATCCTCTCGTACCAAGCCTGAGACTGCTTCATGCCGTAGAGCTTTCTTCAACTTGCACGCACATGGGTGTCTCTATCTCAGACTTCGAACCCCCGAGAGGTTGCTCTACATACCCACTCTTCCTTTATAGATCCATGCGGAAAAATGGTCTTCACCTCCATGCTGATGTAGACTCCATCCTGCATGCTGTGAGAACAGAGGCAATAATAGATCGGATGTGGTGGTATATGCCGGGCCACGAGTGCAAATATATCATTGTCCTTACGCCTCTATTTTGAGAGAAGCCTCGGGGCAACGAGTCTTTCCTTATACTTTTCGGCACTTCCACATCGGATCCATGCTTGATGTGCAGAGCCATTTCGAGGTGACAATAGATTTGTCCTTCGGTCGTGGGACCACTTCCCAGAGAGATCATTCTTCATAATGGACTCATATTCTTCATGCGTAACATCCTTCCAAAATTGATGCTTTACTGGCTTCTTTCAAATGTTCCAAGCTGGAGTTGTCTTGTTGTACTCTCTTGGTTGCTCGATACGCTTGGTATCTCTTCGGCTCTCTTGCTTTCGCGAGATATGTCTCTTAGGGCAATATGTCTCTCGGCATCTTCGAGAAGTATGCCTAAGCCATGAGGGTCTTCTCTTATTTGAAGGAGATGGGTCAATGGGATCCATAGTTCCCTTCAACATCGGGAGAAATACGAGGTCATCCTTCGGCTCTTCCAACTTCCCTACAGCTGTCTTTGACCCGGGCAGCATAGATTCTATATGCCTTCGAAGTTTCCATGTAGCCTAAACATTCCCTTCTTTCGCGAAGCATCCAACTTGCTTTTTCTTTTCTTTTCGGCACATGCAAAGTCGACGGGACAACCAAAAACACTAGTATGAGAAACATCGGAGTTTCTTACCGGAAGACTTCTTCGTTTTGGAGTCCCAGGATACGAATACGGGCATACTGATCGGAACATACACAGCGGTGTTCGCGAGCTTCTCCCCCATAGAAACTTTGAGAATACCTTGGTCACATAACATGGCGTGGGCAGCTTCCATAATGGTCTGTTCTTTACTTTCAACAACACCATTTTGCTTATGAGTGTACGTATTAGTTGTGGTCTCCCTCTTAATGCAGTTTCTCTGCAAAAATCATTAAACTCATTTGACTCATACTTAGTCCCATTGTCCGGTCCTCAAAACTGCTGAATTTCTTCTTGGTTTGATTTTCCACCAAGGCCTTGAAGGTACGAGTACCATTTGAATGCTTCGTCCTTCTTCATATGTCCAGAGGTCTTGCGGAGAAGTCACTATAAAAAGTCGTGTAATCGAACATGCTGCCCGAGGATGTCACGAGCAACATGACGGATGATGATCGAGAATGTATCAGCGCAGGGTATCAATTGTCTTTGTGACGCTTGAGGGGAATGGTCCCCTACGTATGCTTCCCTTCGGCACACCTCGACGTACACCTGTCATGATCATCCTCTAAAATTACGGCATCCACTGTCACCACCTTTCTTGTTTCGGGAAGGGCTTTGTAATGAAGGTGTGCAAACCTTCGGTGCCATAACTTTGTTTGAGGTAGCTGTATCACATGTCATGGCGCCCAAGCTGAGGCTGCTCCAACACAGTAGAGCGTGTCAACTCTCCAGAAAGCCAATAAAAAAGAACTTCCTTGAAGTTACTATAACTTCTAGACTCAGATACCTTTCTATCAACGAATGCCACCTTGAACCCTTTGTCTTCCATTGCCGGAAATGGACACAAGGTTCTTCTTTCAAGTGGATATTGCATACAACACATCTTGCATCGGATGACTTGGCCTTGAGTTCGATGGAGGGTCACGAGTCCTTGTCCCTTTCCACGATGATAGGTGGCATTATCTCCAAGGATAATTTCCAGGATTCAGTGTCCTTCTCAACCAAATCGAGGAAAGGGCCTCTTTCTAACCGGTGTTGCCTTGAAGCACCACTGTCGGTCAACCGGACCATCCGAAGTGTCGCGGAGATGCAACGGAGAGCGAGATACAAGAATAGAAATCGTTTCTCTTCGCTATCTAACAACATTAGACTCATTCTTTGCAAAGTTTGCTTGACCTCTTGAGGATATTGCCCATTTCTATTATGATCGAGAGGAGCCTTCCTTTTTCCTTGGAACTTGTTGTTCATGCCATTCCTTCTCGGCATTGTTGTTGTCATCATCCCGGAGAGAGTCCCTTCTGTGCAGGAGCTCTCTCTTGCATAGTGATTCTTGTCTTGTTACAGAGGTGTCATAATATCTTCCCTTCCTTCCTTTGGGCCCCGCTCTACCATGGTTTTGATTTCTCGGGATGCCATGGTTCTTCTTTTGCATGAGCGAAACGCCAAGAGGCAATAGGTCCACTTCCGTACCATTAGAGGCGCACTCCATCATTCTTGTTTCCTCTTGAGTGCATCTACGTACGATATTTCATTAAAATCAAGAATCACATTGTTATTAGAGATGATAGTGGTGTGAACACATGCCAATCATGAGGAGACCTCCAAGTGTAATAATAACCATCTCTCGATCGAGATATTGCTTACGATAGCTAGTAGGTTATTCACACGATTTCGGTGAGCCTCATGAAAGCTATGATTGAATGAGATTCATCCTTACCCTTCTTGATATTCTTCAATTGATTCTTGAAGAAGAGGATTTGATTAGCTTTGCTAGCCATTTGCAGACATGCTCACTAGCTTATCATACATCTCCTTAGATGTCTTAAGTACTCGAAATGTAAGCAGCAAGTGCCTGTGAATAGAATCCTGGGATGATCATCCTTTGCTGCGAGATTTCCCCTTTTCCTATACTTTGTCTTTGTGGCGTGACTGCATTTGATGGAGGGCTCTTGAATATTCAGCCACATGAGTCCATGACATCTTAATCTTCTAGCGTCAAATCCAAGAACGTCTTCCTGCATGATAATCGGACTTATTAGTCCTTTTTTATCACCAACCTTGAAATCCCTTGTGGGTTGAAATGCCATTTGTCGTGATAGGATTTCTTCCTTCGGAGAGATGGCTTCTAACACCATCTTGGATTCTTGGACTTTCTTCACCTCGGCTTTGATTCCATGGTGAAAATTTTAGATAACCATGGTGTTCTATGCTTGATGCACTTTCTACTTCAATCTTTCTAGCAGGCCCAATACAAAATAGCAATCACATAAAATTGAAAGTAAAAATCATGCGATAGAAATACAATAATAGATCAATAGAAGACAAGCGAAATATAGATCAGATTTACAATTCCTTTTATCCAACAAAGATATAAGATATTGTGGCGTTATGAGCGGTTAATAGGATACTTCAACCGGCAAAGTCTTTCTCGGTCGGCGAACACTTTCATGTGTCCACACCCACAACCGCTTAAAGACAACTCAACCACAGAGTCCAACGCAAATCAAACCGGGGACGGCGCGGAAAAAGTCAACGCATGGCTAGCTTGAGAAAAGTCGATGCATCGGAAACCGGAGGCTTTGGTCAAACAACTCGGAATTCCTCGAATTTTAGTGCCCGTGCTTTTCAACCTCCTAAAGATCGGAGTTTTCTCTGGAGAAGAATGAGGTCAAGCGATCGAGGGTTGACCATGGTCAGCGACGAGTCCATCTCTTTGCCATCGTGGAAAAGCCCTAAACGGATCAGCGCGGAAAACGAGAAAGCCCTAAACGGATCGGTGCAGAGGAGAAACAAAAAGCCCTAAAACGCGATCGAGTGTAGAAAACAACAACTTCGCTCCACATGTGTGAGGGAAAAAGACACTCAAAAGGCGATCGAACCGGTGAGATCACAATGAGAAAGATGTGTGATGAGATGATGAGAAAAATGACCTCCAGATGTCTCTCCGAATTTATATTCATGCAATGAGGTGTGTGTGACACATCTCTTAGGCATGTGGGATAAATTTAGTCGAGCTTGCGAGATGTGGAAAATAAATTCCAAAATCAATGTTACTGCTCATGCGATCAAGATGATCTTTAGATCAATCTTGCACTTCCTTCGAAAAGAGGAATCCAACAAAAATATGACCATGGTCATATGAGCTTGATGCAACATGGAGTTTGGACCTAGTTGCCCAAAATTAACACCAGCAGTCTTGAAAATATTCAAGGAAGGAAACTGAGCATGTGTTTAATTCTAAAGTTTCATCTGTTTGGATCTGTTTTTGCGGGCGTGCTCTTAAGTTTTAGGCTCTCATTTATTGCATCAAAAATTATATATATTATTTTTCATATAGTGCACTTCATTTATCAATATCGGGCTATTTCAAAGAGCTAAGTCATGGCTAGTCAAAGAAGGAGAAGTACTTGCTCATACTCTTTGGCCTAGCCTCTTATAGATTATTTTTGTAATATACTTTAGCAGCAGTTTCTGAGCTAACATTTGTTATTGTAGATTTTCTCTAATTTGTTGTCTTGCAACTTCTCGAGGGTTTCATCTTTCAAAAAGACGCTTACAAGTCTCCATGCGAGGACCTTGGGGCTCCGACTTCTAGGTTATTTCTCTCTCTTGGCCATGGAACTCAAAGAGGCTTTTGCACTCTCTTCAACTGTATCCTTGAAAAAATCTTTATTTTTGTTGAGTTTTTGTGGGCCTCAAATTGCATAAATTTTCAGCAAGGAAAGGTCTATGGCTCAAGTCTAAGTTGTGAAGAAGTTTCCTTGCATTTTGAAGAGAAGACTTCATAGTTTTCTCCTTCTTGTAACAACTAATAAAGTATTGGTTTTGGGAGCATGGGTTTTCGCCATTGGGTATCCCTATCTCTCCATCTTTTGGAGAGAGGATTGATGATGTGATTTTATTGGTTTGTTTTCATTTTGCCTGCATAACATCTAATTAGGAAATTAACACTACACGCATTACACTCATTTTGCATGCACTTTAATTTTAATTTGCTACAAGTTTCAGAGTCTTTTATACCACTTTCATAGAAAGTTCAGAACTTTGGTATGCATGCACTTTTAACTTGAATCTCTAATTTGTCATGAATGCTTGTTCCAGAGTCTACTTATGCTTCACGCTAAAATTTTACCTCGAACATAAGTTGGTTGGATAGACATTTTGACGCCTCTACTCCTCTACGTGACTCCTCACTTCCTGTGAGATCCATATCTTTGGGCAAGGGTGAGGTTTGAGGATGAAGAGTTGAATTGTGTAACCTTAGCCTTTAGAACGCTAATTAATAAAAATAAACCATGAGCTCTTTTCACATCACATTTACCTTACTTGCCAAGTTCTAAATTTTTGCTTTGCTTGATGGGTTAGAGTCCTCACATGCAGCATCATTTCCTATGTTGAAGAAGCATTTCCTTTCATGCAAGTATTGTAATCTCTTTTGCAACAAGTTTAATTTAATTTTATTGTACTTGGAACATTGTTTATTTTTAGCAAGCTCCCTTTCCTGTAACTTGATGATCGTCATGTTCATGAATGGTTAATTGAGTCTCATTTTCTTTTCAAGTATTCTTATTTCATGTTGCAAGGTTAATTGCATGTTGTTATCTTGGTCTAACAATTGAGTTTTTCTATCATCTCCATTTACATTCTCATAAATAGATCACTGATTGTTCACTTTTTGAACAAGATAGTTTCACATGCATGGATTCATAAATTTGTGTATCTTGAAGGGATTTATAATATCTTGTGCGACACTTTCTTGTTTCAACTTTTAAAGGGATTACTTTTTCTTTCCATTTGAGAAGCATTTTACTTCATTTAAGCAAATACAATTTCATTTTAAGAGAGCTACTTACTTTGAAGGCACTAGTTTTTCATATGCTTTATGTGTCCACTTGTCTTATGTATTGAGTGGTCATTGCTCATATCACTTTTGTTTATAAATTTTAAGAAGTAATCTATTTAACTTCAGCAAATCTCCTAGAAACCTCACACATCTCTAACTTAGTTTTCCTTTAGGGACCACACATAGCTAGCCACAGGGATAGCTTAAATGGAGAGGATTGGGATTAGAGTGACAGCTTTTACGAGTTCCTTGCCACCAACCACACCTTGTGGGGTTAGAGACTTTCTCACTAACTTGTAGGTAGGTGTGAGGCGGCAAGGCGATACTGCGGGTCGAGGTAGGATCAAGAGTCTGTTTGGGGTAATAGAAGAATATCCCTATGTATGCCCTCTCTGTCTTGGATGCTGGCGATAAACCGGTTGAAGACCCATCTCTATACACCACGGGGTATCCCTGTCGACCTCTTCCTTTGTACCGCTTTGTCGTAGTCTCCTGCCATGTCATGTGTCAGAGGCACTAGTCCTCACGTGTACTCAATGTGATGTAAGACACTCCTACTCCACAACTCAAACCAACATGCCACAATACACCACCATGCACCTCGCATGTCCCGCGATGGTCCCTTGCATCAACTGCTAGATGCTCTCACCGCATCCACTGGATGGTGTTGCCGCACCAGTTGTCCAGGCACCGCGGCTTGCGCGGATCGGAGAGAGGCTGTCACCACGATCCCCAATCTCTCCTATTTAGTCTGTCTCCTTGCGAGCTAAAGGGACGTAGACCCTATTATAAATGAAGAAAGAGAAAAAATCTAGGAGACTTACGGCTAAAACACCAAATGCTGATAAAATTGTACTTGAAATTTCACGGATTGATTATGTTAAAACCGATTGCCTTGTATGGAGTCAAACAAGATCTTGGATGTACGCAATTAAAGATAAGTATTGGATGTACTAACTTCTTGCTAAATGACCACAATGAAGTATTCAATAGAAAGTGCACGATCATTCATTAAGATACTTGGGCCAATTAACAAAGCTTATCATGGAAAACGTGATCATTGAGATAAATGCCCGAGATGCTTAAAAAATTTCCCGAAATTATGATATTTCCAATATAACCCGGTTCGAAAATCAAAATGTTCCATAGTCAAATTTTAGATAGAAAAGTTTAGGCTTGTTTGACTATAGAGAAATTTTTTGAAATTTTTTTATGTTTTTGTAATTTTCACAGATTTTTGGAATTTTGAAATTTGAAATTTTTATTATTTTTTAAATCTAAAACAAATCAGATTCTAAATCTAAATTAAAACTTAAATCTAAATTAAAATCTAAAACAAAAAAATTAAAACTAACACCAATACACAAATTAAAAGCTAAGAATTTAAAAGTTTCAGATCTAAATAAAAGCTAAAGCTAAACTAAAATCTAAGCTATATCTAAAACTCAAACTAAATTAAATGCGAAGATTAGAAAATCTAAATCTAACTTCAAAACCAAATAAAAAAAATCGAAATCAAAATCCTAACTAAACCTACGCTATAATAAAGATCGAATCTAAATAATAAAAATCAAATGAAATCTGCTTTAAAACCTAACGTGGCGAGACAAATGAATCTGAGCTTTAACGATTTTAACGCATAATGCGACGAAATGGCCTTTTAAAGCATGTGCGTGTACTTTTCGTTCTTGCGTTTTGTTTGTGCGGAGTTAGATGTCAAGCAAGGAGGACTTTCCGGGCACGACGGGCGACGAGGGAGTTGGACGAGGGTTCGTGCAGACGTGATTGCGAGGGCTTGTGGACACGAGCGAAATGCGAGAAAGTAGGAAAAGGGGATAGAAAAGTTCGGCGAGAATGATGGGAAGTTGAAGCTGACATCGCGGATTGGAAAATTCAACGCGAGTTTTGTGTTTTTTGTTTGCGTTTTGCGGAATCATTCGACGCGTGAGGAAATTGGGCTCGGATGACAGCGTGGCGGTGGAGAGCGAGAATGATACTTTGGACGGTTTGCGGAAAGAACGTGAAGAGGGTAAGAAGGTTGAGCAATGGGTAGAGAGTGTGTGACGACGGCTGATTTGAGAGGCTATGATGCGAGAGAAAGGGAAGGCGTTCGACGGGCGGCGAGGTAGCAAACGAAGATGAGTGAGTAAACGTCCATAAATCTAAAATTTTTCCTTGGCTCACTGGTTTCATACACTCCTTTAATCAAATGATGCTTAGATTTGCCCACGGAGGGCTGCACTGTGCGGTCCTGATTTCGGCCCGAAAGTGGATCTAGCTCAAATCTTTATTCTGGAGAGTAGACTGTACCTTTGCACAAGCTAGTCGGATACGCCGAAACATATATACACCAAAAAATATTTAAACCCTCAACTGCCCTAATAAAAAGTACAAATTTACAAAGCTAATACTACAAATTTGGGAAGCTCTCATCACGCCCGAGTTTAAATTCATTTCGGCACAATTTTTAGAGATTTAAAATTTTGGTGAGGAGAGCTACGCCCACTAGAAAATCACGCAAAACCACCAATTTCGTAAGATAGATTTGGAGTTCAACAAATAATGAGCTTTTCGGATTTATGTCATTTGAGAATCGGTGATAAAGATGTGCGCGCAGGACTGCACACGGACGTTCAAAAGCTTAAAAAATATTTCCTGCACACTTAGATGCGAACTTTAGATTGATAGAGGTTTAAAGAAAATAACATGAGATCCTTCGGAAGAAAAATGTCATTTTATAAACCTAGAAAAGCACACTGAATACACATGTCGAGTTAATCCATGAAAGCCATCAACCATAAAATGCACAAATGTCATGAGAGTTTAGAAATGAATCACCACATAGATGCGAAAGGGACATCAAAATTTGTAACCCCTAAAGTCTTTATGCTTTATTCCTCGATTACAAAAGCTTCAAGCGAAAGTGCAGATCCTAAGATCGGATGACTCTAAGACTAACAAGAGCCTCTAAATTTATAGGAAAAAATCTCCAAAAACGGCTAGTTCGGTTGATCTCGTCAAAATAATCTCGACCGTCGATCAGATTTGATCATCTTTTTAATGCGGACGGTCGAAATTATAAATTTTGAGGAACGTAGTTTATGATTTAAATCCATTTTAATTAACTCAAAAATACTATTTTTGAGTTAATTACCCAAAATTTTTGACTTTGACTTAACCACCCTAGGCCCAAGGGTCCAAAATTTCTTAAAATTCTCAAAATTCCCTTGACACTAGGGCCTTTAAAAAATCATTTTTCAGGACCCACGAAATTTTGCCTTTAAAGATTTATATTCTAACTTGGGATCCTAAATTAATTAATTTTACGGGCTTTTGAGTTTTTTAATTAATTGACAGAAAAAATTAATTAATTGAGCGAGGGAGATTTATAATTATTTTTCCAACCCTCTTTACTAAGATAATACATTTCGACGAGATGAGAATACGCATTCATATAGACCCTCAAATAAATACCCCAATTCTAGGACTCAACATGATCTAGTAGACCAAGTAGCTCAAACTACTTTTACAAGGACTTGATAGAAAACACTAGAGGCTGACATAGCATGTCGATGACTAAAATCCACCTAGCTTTGGGGTGGTGGAGGGAAAAAACTCGATCACATCGTGAATCGGTGAGACACCTCCTAGAATAGAGATCATCAACAACATACTAGGCTTACCTAGGTTGTTACATACATTAGACGGTCTTACTTAGATCATTTACATCATAACAAACAGAATGGGTTTACATCATTTATAACAAAATGTCAGTCGGTGATGGAAATGTGTAGAAATGAGCTAGCCGAGACCTCGGAACATGATAAATCCCATTTGAAAAAAATGGGGGTGCTCTTTCTGTAGGGTACGTTGACAAAGTGTGGTGAACATGCGGTCTGCTTGGGGACACGTTGCTTCATTGAGGAATGTGAGAATCGATCTGCATCCGAGCAACACCAAGATTACATAAGTAGCGTCCATCCAAATATCATCATATACACATTAATCTCATGAAAAATAGAAGCTCTTCTTTTATTTATTACTACTCATACATGAGAAAAGTAAATCTACTCTATTTATAAAATGAAATGCTGAAATAACAACGTGTAAGGTTAGAGATACAATACAAAGGATGCCTGTGTACATCGGATGTATTTCAATACGGTCTTCTTGAGACATTTATGCCTTTCGAGCAAGTACGTAAGTACTGCTGGAGATCTGCATGTCGAATCTTGCAATGTGTAGGGACTACTGTCTTATCAGAATGTCACAGTTGCTCTCGACAATCGAGATAGTCAGACCACGTACTTCTTCTTTTACTGCTTCTTTCTCTTCTTCCCAGTGAGTTGTGATGTCGACAATGAGACCAATGTAGATTTCGTGTCCTCATCTTGAAGATGTTTGTACAAAATATACGAAGAGACAGAAGCGTGACCAATATTATTACGGATGTCTCTGTCAATGGTGACATAAGCTTGGTCTTTCTCAACATCCTTTGAAACCATAGTCAAATTTTCCCTAATGGGAAAGTGACCTCCCTGTGATGAGATGGGAAATGCTTTAGCGAGACAAGAAAGTCTTATGATTTGTTGATGAATCTTCATAATCAAATTGGTAATTTTGAAACTCTTTATCAATTTTTCCATTTTTTTCAACCTTTTACGCATGGAACTCATCTCCCTGGTATGCCTTACTATTAATTTCGCTTGATTGATTTGTTTTCACGAATGTTTGTCTTGTAGATGGGTCCGATTTGCCTATATATATTTCCAACATGTGATTTTCCTTCATGGCGTCATTTCCTGGGTGTGCCTTGCTTCCATTGCAATCATATGATTGTATAATGGACATCCAGATTAGAATGATTAACTTCCATTATCTTTTAGCTTTGTTTTCCATGACATTTTATTTCTAGTGTATGACTTGCTTCCATGTAATTCATCCTAATTTGAAGATTGATTTGGTTAGCTTCCATGTTTTGAATCATTTGCGTATGATTGGGTTGCACATCCTTAATCATTTTATTTGTGGTTCCTTAACATGACTTCCATGATCTTCTATGTCATGTGATAGTCCCTTTACCAACAACATTAATTTGATTGCTTGTACCCATTCTGCTAATTCTCATTATCTATGATTCTTTTTGATAACATGGCAAGTAACCTCTTCATGAAGAGCATTATGAGCTCTACAATAAGTCGAGCTTCATCCACAAGATTTGTAAACTCAAGTTGATTTGTCGGTCTCTTGCTCATTAGATGAGGTCTCTTTTCCTGCAAAGCATTATTTCTAGGTTGGTGACTGCGTTTGAGCCCTCTCCATTTGAACCAACCTACTTTGTAAAGTGCTCATTTCCTTAGCATGTTGAGAGATCAATTTCGCTTGGTCAAGCTCCATGCTTTCAAGCTTTTGCATTACCCTTTTTCATAGGGTCATCATCATCTTCTAGAGGTTCTTTTAACTTAGTTGCGAGCCCTATCAATCCCGAGAATTTCAGGACTTCCCGGATGCCTTTTATCGTCGAAGCTCCTTTAGAGTAAAGATTGACAAACCTTATAATTTGTAGTTTTAGCCGGCCTTAACTCATATGAAGTATCGAGATGAAAAGCATCGAATGTAAAAAATTGAGGAAGAGATCCATCGGAGGCTTAAGAGTTTGAGATATTTCTCTAAGGATACATTAAATCTCATTACATTCTTGATGGTCGTTCATTTCTTTCTTTTTACGAGGTGCGATCTCCCTTTGCCAAATGCCTATCTTCCCTTTTATCACCATACTTTTCCTTAGAAAGCAGACTACAATTGATTCAAAAGTATCAAATGAATTATCGAGGTTTTTCACGTAAACATTCGAGCAACATCCTCTTCAGAAAAGTAAGAACAAAAGTTCTCATCTTTACATCCTCGAAATTATTATTTTGCAAGTGAAAATCTATTCCACGAGTTAGTAGAAAGCAAACAAATGAGACTTGACACTAAGCATCATTTCCTTGAAAAAGAAGGTAATTTCATCCATTTGAGGGACATCATGGGGATAACCTTGAATATTAGCAAAATTACAGGGCAAAAACATCCATGATATCGTTTTTTAGATTTTTAGAAATAGATCCGTGTTCAAGAATAGTCAAAAGGTCCTCGAAGTGAACTTCTTAGACGAGGAACTCTTGTAAGAAATGAAAGAATTGGAATCGCCACTTGAACATGAAACAATTCTAAAACGGAGAGAAATAATCGAGAGATAGCGAGATGGATATCAGGGGCGGTTCTTGTCACAAGGTAAGGTGAATAAGTGGAGTACGCCACCCAAACAAGAAGCCAACCAAAATGTCCAAGTGCTAAAGATACGGTGATGAAATGTTTAGTGATATGACGAAAGATAAGGCGATGAAAATATGAAGAGATGAAAAGACACCCTAGAAAATGCGATCCATGCACGACAGGAGCTAATGAATGGCAGAAAGATTGGAAGATTAGAAAATGTCGTTAAGACCAAGGACAGAAAAAACTCTATCCCCGGCAATGGCGCCAAAAAATGTTGTCGCACAGTTGTCTAGAGCACCATGGGCACGGCTGGGATCGAGGTATCACCCACGATCCCCAATCTCTCCTATTTAAGTTGTCTCCTTGCAAGCTAAAGGGAGGTGGACCCTATTATAAATGAAGAAGAAAATATAGGAGACCCGACTAAAACACCAAATACTTGATAAAATTAACGAGATTTCATAGATTGATTATGTTAAAACCGATGCCTTATGGAGTCAAACAAGATCATGGTTATGCAATTAAAGATAAGTATTGGATGTACCTCCTTTCATTTAGCTAAATGACCACAAATGATATTCAATAGAAAGTGCCACGATCATTCATTAAGATATTTGAGCCAATTAACAAAGCTTATCATGGAAACGATCATTGAGATAAATGCCGGATGCTTAAAAAATTTCCGAAATTATGATGTCCAATATTATACTAGATTCTGAAAATTCAAAATGTTCACATAGTCCAAACTTTAGATAGAAAAGTTTAGGCTTGTTTGACTATAGAGAAATGAAATATGTTTTTGTAATTTCTAGATTTTTAGAATTTTAGAAGTTTATATATATTTTATTATTTTTTTAAATCTTAAAACAAATTAAAAATCTAAATCTAAATTAAAATCTAAAACAGAAATCTAAAAAAATTAAAACCAACACCAAAACACAGAATTAAAACTAAGAGAATTTAAAAGTTAGATCTAAATAAAATCTAAACTAAACTAGAAATCTTGGTTACATCTAAACTCAAACTAAATTAAATGCGAAAGATTAAAATCTAAAGATTAAAATCTAAATCTAACCTAAAACTAAATAGTCGAAATCGAAAATCCTAACTAAACCTACGGCGCAATAAAAATCGAATCTAAATTAAAAAATCCAAATGAAATCTACTTTAAAACCCTGCTTGCACTAAAGCAGAGACAAATGAATCCAGGCTTTAACAATCTTAACGCATATACGACGAAATGGCCTTTTAAACATGTGCGTGTATGTTTCGTTGCGTTTTGTTTGTGCGAGGTTGAGGAGTCAAAGCACGGAGGCGGAGCGTGACGGACGACGAGAGTTGGACGAGGTTCGGCAGAGATGTGAAGGTAGGCTTGGACGCGGGGCGAAATGCGAGAGGCGGTAGGAAAGCCGGAAAGAGTCAGCCATAATGATGGACGTTGGTGGAATAGGCGGATTAGAAAAATTCAACACGACTTTTGTGTTTTTGTGTTTGCGTTTTGCGGATCATTCAATGCGTGAGGAAATAGAGCCTCGGGGCGACACATAGAGTGGAGAGAAGAATGATGTTTGGGCCGGTCTATGACGAGAGAACGTGAAGAGGGTAAGAAGGTTGAGCGATGAGTGTAGTGAGTGGCAGAAAAAGGTTGAGGAGGCTATGATGCGGGGGAAAGGGAAGGCGTTGACGGAGCGGCGAAGCGACGAGACCAAAGATAGTGAATAAACCCCATCCCGAATTCTAAGAGCTTTCGTTGAAACACGGTCTTTATACACTCCTTTAATCAAATGGCGCTCAGAATTTGCCCACGAGGGCGCTTTGAGGCCACATACGGCCCCTTGGGGTTGGATGCGGCGAAATCTTTAAAAAAAATTAAGGTTGACCTACGTAACTTGCAAAACCAATCGGATCACGAAACATATATACACCAAAAAATATTTAAGCCCTCAACTTTGCCTAATAAAAAATGCAAAGTTACAAAGCTAATGTACAATTTGGGAGGCTCTCATGGCGAGGAATTAAATTAATTTCGGCGCATAGAGGAGATTTAAAATTTTGGTGAGAGGCACAAGGCCCTAGAAAATCTTGCAAAACCACCAATTTACGTAAAGATGGATTTGGAGTTCGACAAATAATGAGGCTTTTCGAGATTTATGTCATTTTAAAGGTGGGCGGTCAGCAGAAGACTTCGGATGCTCAAAAGCTTAAAAATATTTCCCTGCACACTTAGATACTGAACTTTAGATTGATAGAGGTTTAAGATAACACATGAGATCCTTCGAGGCAGTATGTCATTTTATGAACCGCAGGAGAAAGCGCACAAGATACGCATGTCGGAGATTCAATCCATGTAGGCCATCAACCATAGGCTGCAAAAATAAAGTGGTAGAGTTTAGAAATGGATCACCACATAGATCTGAGAAAGGAACATGAGGAAATTTGTAACCTCCAAAGTCTTTAATAGCTCATTCCTCCAAAAAATTGCAAAGAGCTTCCAAAGACGTGCTTTGGTCCTAAGATCAGGATGACTCAAAGGCTGACAAAGACCTCTAAATTTCCATAGGACAAAATCTTCAACGACTCGGTTTATAGGTTCAAGATCCCACGTCAAAATAATCCTCAGTGCCGTCAGCTCGGATTTGAGCCATCTTTTAATGCGAGACTGATGAAATTATAGTGAGGAAAAAACGAGGTGTATGTTTAAATCCATTTTCATTAACTCAAAAAATACTATTTTTGAGATTAATTACCAAATTGCGACTTTGACTTAACCACCTGAGCACAGGGTCCAAAATTTCTTAAAATTCTCAAATTCCCTTGACTGGGGCCTTTAAAAAATCATTTTTCAAAGGACCAACGAATTTGCCTTCATCATTTATGTACTAACTTAGGATCCTAAATTAATTAATGGCTTTTGATTTTAATTAATTGACCGAGAAAAATTAATTAATTGACGAGAGAGATTTTAATTATTTTTCCAACCCTCTTTACATAGAGATATTGCATTACAGACACGAAGAGAATACATTCGTATAGACACTCAAATAAACACACCAATTACGACTCATACATGTAGTCTAGTAGACCAAGTAGCTCAAACACCACTTTTACAAGGGACTCGATAGAAAACACTAGCCTCATTCTTGGCTATCTTGATGACAAAATCCACCCTACGCTTTTAAGGTGAACAGGCTGGAGGAAAAAGCCTACGCCGATCACTTGAAAACGTCGAATCGGTGAGACAATAAACCTCCCTGGGATAGAGAATCATCAACATGCATGCTAGAGCTTACCTAGGTTGTTGCATACATTGACGAGTCTTATTTAGATCATTTACATCATAACATGCGAGAATGGAGAGTTTTTACATCATTTATAACAAAATGTCGTACTGTCGATGAAATTTGGATGAGCGTGAACCTCGAACATGATAAATCCCATTTGAAAAAAATGGGTGAAATGCATGCTTTCTTGTGACGTCGTTGACAAAGTGTGGTCAACGGATGGGATGGCCTGAGTTGTGTCTCTCCGTGCTCGGCCCACCCTCGATTGGTATCATCACCTCCGCCGTCACATCACTATACCCGCCAATGAATGGATCTTCACTCCAAATCCTCCTTGAAGGATCCGAAGTGAATCTCCCTATGTATCGGTGGTGAAGCCACCATTGCTCTCCTCCTCCTCGGCATTACGTGCATCACAAGGTGAGAGAATCCGAACCTGCATGACAAGGCTTAATGCAGTGGCCTGCTGGCCACCACGCCCTCAGAAATGAGGAAACTCCTTCAGGAAGTATGGCTGGTCACCTAGTGACCACAGTCTGTACGACCGTTATGCAAAATAACTCAAGAAGTGCTTGTCACACAAACTATTTGTGCCCAGTCGTGGCCAAAAACTCCCTTAGTGAATGTGCACGCTCCAGAAAGCTGACCAGGTCACGCCTGTACCATCCAAGTGAGCTGAGTCCAAGCTGGCTCTGCAGGTTTGAAGCTTCCAATATCCTTCGTGCCGAAGCTCTGGCGAGCTACACCTAGGGTCCACCACCATCTCCATAGCCCACTCCACGAGTGTACCAGCACTCGGAGTCTCTCGCCATCCAACGAAGAGAGGGATCAAATGCACGCCAATTCACACGCAGAACAACCCTTACATGCGAGATGTTGCACCTGTGCAGCTTCGATGCGTCTCATCCCGCTATCTGGAGGTCAACACATGAGGATTTGACCAGGTGGCCTCTTCGCCATCCCCTCTCTCCCGATGAGAAAGGGTGACCGAATGGTGTTGCGACTTTCGGTCATCCTGCGAACATGTGTACGAAAACTCTCTGCTCTCTCCGTCCAAATGTGCAGCGGGTTGATAACGATGTAGACCACATTAGTGCGCCTGCGGAGACGGCTTGTGTTGAAATCCCAACTTGTGGTCTCTATGTTTCCCCTCATCAATGGCTAGCCCAAAGGATGGTACCGCACATCCTCCTCCATCATGGGCTCAACATGAGCTACTCCAGCTGCTCCTCCCACGAGGCAACCCAACATGCAAAGACATGCTCATCGGGTTAGTTGTAGAGTGGCGGCATCCTACTGAAGCGCTTGTCACTTAGATGGGGAATGGATACCTCCATCTATGAATGTGCGCTAAGCGCCTCCTCCATGTCAGGTGCTTGGGCTACCAAAGGAAACTCCAACGGGGGTGACTCTTGTGTCACACTAGGTGTATCCTCAAACTCCTCCTGCGTGCCAGTAGCCTGCATGCCCAGCTGGCGAGAATGTGTACTGGATAAACTCCCTCCTCGATAGTTTGTGTTCTCTCTCCATATACGTCACTCCCTTTGCCCTCCATCTTTGTCTACTGCGAGTGTCGAGTACTAGCATTTCACTCAATAATCATGCTCTTATTGTTCTTCATTTAGAAGTCGGCAACTACTTTCCCTTCTCGTGCGCCCTTGCGACGACCCACTCTTCGAGCAGCCTCTAGTCTCTCGAGGCTCCTAGTAAAGGATTTTTCAAATTTGTCGTGCGAGGACTTTTTTTGGGCACAAGTTCAATGCGGGAGAATAATGTGGGACTAGTGTTTTAGCAGCGTCTCGAATTCTAGATTTGACAATAACACTTGAGCATTTCGCGATTTAGACCCACGAGCTGGCCAAAATCATGCTTTGATACCACTTTGTAATATTCCTAATGGAAATTTAAATGATAAACAAACAAAACATAGCAAAAACACAAACAAAAATTTACAACACATTTACCACCGGAAAATCTCCATGAGATTGCGCTGACACGAGCCATTTGTAATAAATAAGTGAGTGCAATGTGGTGTTGGAAAGAGTGCACACAGAGCTTGCACAAGGCAAGCTAGCATGCCCAAATGCAAAGTGTCAAATCCCTCTCCTGCGATGTTTCTCTCTCTTGGCATTGCACTAAAGCGCCGGAAAGAAAATGCTGCTATCTTGGCAGCAAAGAATTTCCTACTAGGGCCTCTTTGGGTGCTCAAAAAATTTCAGAAAGATGAGCTTCGGGTTCTCCACCACAGCCTCACAAAACCCACTGAAGAAATTGGCCAAATGTTGACCTCAAGATTAGGCTCAATTTTCTAGCTCCTCATTTGCTAAGCTGAGTTGGGATTCTTGTTTTGACCCCTCAAACCTGCAATTTTTTGCCAAATTAATCTTGGCTTCACCTCGATAAAAGCCGGAAAAAACCCAAAAAGGGTTTGTCCTGAGTTTTCAGCGTGCCAAAGCGGCAAATGCTCGGCCCTCCATCCACAAGCAAAAGATGTAACATGCTTAACCAAATGATGCGTTTTTTTCTCTACACTTGCCGGACTCCCACCTCAAGTTTCGGTGCCTAACTCCCTTACGCTCCTCCAACCTCCAAGCATGGCTCCTCCAAAGGATTGTGCGATCGACTGCCTGTGCCCTTCTGTGAGGCTGCCCATCCCCAAACTCACAATCTCTTATCTTTGATCAGCTTGGACCTGAGGTGATACTCCCTCCTTGGGCTGGCACTCGAAGTCCCTTAGTGAAGCATGTTGCGACTTCATGGAAACGCTGCGACCAGTGTCTTGAACAACGCTTGCTGGAGACTTGGCCCCAGCTCAGGGTGTGCTTGTCTAAGACAAATTTTCAAATGATAATGAGTGACGAAATGAGTGCCTTCCCTTTCCTTTTTGTCGATGTGCCTCCAAAATGGCCATGTGGGCCCAACTCGATTTCTCAACGATCTCGCACCAATGAAGTGCGTGTTCCTCTATGTGGGTCGTACCCTACTCTATGGGTGGCCCCCACACTCCACTAGAGCTACAATATTTCCTCCAACTCTAATGTTTGGGCTGACTATAATAAAAAATACATGTGGGGCACTCTAAACACATTTCCCTAGGCATGCAAACACTGAATTAAGAAGAAAATGGCCGAGATGGATATGTCACTTAGCAATAATGCTAAGTAGGAATATCACGGGACATGGGACTGGTTATAAAATTCAGACAGAGGCAGTAGACAAGTTCATTCACAAGCTCTAGGCCTTAAACCAATAAAGGTGGCTTTAGTTACAGCAAGGAAAATATTGGCTTTCACAAGCTGGCCTAAATTTAAATTTACATAACCCCATATTTAATGAAAACACAGGTCAGCTTCCAAATAGGTCATGTCGGCTTCCTCAAAGAGACATGATGGTCCAGTCACTCCAACAGCTGCGAAATCCTAGTGTGTGCTTCCATTTGAGCTCAAAGAAATTTCGGTGATCAATTCAGAGAAGACACAGAACAACAACTAAGGCCAGGGAGAACTTTTAAGATCACTGTTTGGGAAACTTTTCAGGGGCCGAGGAGGAATACCTCTGTGGTATTGCGGATCTGTGGAGGAGACTACAATGCAGACCTGTGATAATATTTGTGGAAGGTTTAGATGTGTGGTAAGTTTTGTGGGAGGCCGGGAACAGTGATCACTCTAGCAAGCTCGAACCACAGGAGGCATATAAAAGAAAGGCAGATTCAGAGGCCTAGAAGCGCGAGGCTTGAGTGAAGTTTTTTGACTGCAAATATCTCAGACCTATAAACCTTACCCCTCGAACCTGTGGTCAGCTTTCTGGGTGTGAACAGTCATCTTGTTGAGGGCTTCATTACAGTCACCAGTAGCATCTTTACAACTCGTTTTGCAGGATAATCACCATTTGGAAGAGCTCACTCCTGTGGATTTGTCTCCTTTGGAGGCCAGAGGACATGTGCGTCTGTGGATAAAAGGCTTGCGATCAGTGACTTTAGTACCTCAGACTCACTTGTGAAAGGTTTTTGTGGCTCATTGCAGTAAGCTCGGACAAAACTATTGACTGTGGTCGATACACCTGTGATTAAAGACTTAAGAACTGTCACACATACCTTATCTCTTCCAGCTCGGATCTGTGGTGTAACCAAGACCTGTGGTTGGACTCTTCTCGGTTAGAGCTCATTGAGAAGATTTGTTGGAGGGCTCGGACCTTGCAGGAGGCATAGTTTTGAGATTGGGTGTTGAGAGCGATAAGAAGCAGACTTGGAGTCAAAACTACTTCATCTCTTGAAAGCAGCCTAGTGACCTTTTTGAGAGCAGATTGTAGAAAGAGTTTTCGAAGTTGGATTTGGAGCAGTTCCCTCTTGCACTGTTTGAAACAAGATTGGAAATCTTGAGAGACAAATATTGAAAAGCACGAGTCTGTTGAAAGTCGCCATCACAGCCCTTGTGAAGGAGGAACCTTAGCCTATGAAAAAATTGTTGATGCAGAGTTTGAAAGTAACCTTTGAGCATTGCAAAGAAGTTATCTCTCGAAGCAGTTATTGAAGACACCCTTGGAGAATTCTTTGTGTATAACTTGGACAACTTATTGAAGATCTTGGAGCTGACATTGAAGATCCATTGAGAAAGGGAATTGGAAGCATAATAGAAGCTGATCTTGAAATCTTGTAGATCTTAAGAGAGCGAGTTGGAGCTGATCTTGAGGCTTGAGCATACCTTGAAGAATCGGTGAGAAGCCTGTTGAAGACACTATTGGAAACCATGATGCATGATGACTGATGTCATCATGAGGTGGCCTATGGAGATTTTGTTTGGGTACCATGAAGAGGCTGTGGAGACACCTTCATGAGAAGACAAAGTTGTCATTGATGAGCTAAGTCGCCTTGGAGGTGTTCAAGGTAAGTGATGAAGGTGGTGTTATCTGTCAAAGGCTTGTTGCTGGAGAGGATATTGGGAGTGGCGAAGAATGGTGCTAGATCACCCATCTCTGAAGAATCGAAGCAAAGGGTTGGAGCCCTAGAAGATTGGAGTCCTCAAGAGACCGGGTTGGAGCCTGTACCAATGATAGGGTTGGAGCGCGTGAGGGATTTGGAGAGCCTCGTGAAGTGCAAAGTCAGGTGCTTTCGCAAGAGTACAAGTTGGAGCACGGTGGATTGGAGATTGGTGTCTTCATCTAGGAGTTGGAGCACTACACTATATTGCACTTGATTTATTGTAAATAAGAGGATTGGGAGTTCTCGTTATTCACGATTAATAAAAGTATTTATTCTTACCTTGTTCATTTTGTGTTCTAATTATAAGTGATCACAAAGCTGGTAAAAATAACAATTGAAAAAGAAAGACCGATTCGGCCCCTCTCAATATTTCCAACAATTGGTATCGAGAACTTGTACCTTCACACAAAGCCTAACAACTTGAAGATAGATCCTTAGAACACAAATGGAAAAAGCCAGGAAGAAAGCCTCCAATCCTTCTAAAGATGTCGCTTCCTCGGTCGAGAGTCGAGATGAAAACCAAGTTGACTAGAAGCCCCTATGTTGAATGGAAATTTTTTTGAAGTATGGAGGGGTGGGAATGAAATTATTTTTGATGGCTCAAGGTTTTGAAGTTTGGGAATCGGTGATTGCGAAGAAAAGCACGATAGAAGGAGAATCAAGGAATATAATGCAAGAGTGACAAAGGTGATCTTGAGTGGGTTGCCGGATCCTATGGGAGCCAAAGTGGAAAAAATGTTGATCGACAAAAGGTATCGTACGGGACAAACTTCAAGATCTTCACTCCAAAGGGAGCATTGACCATGACCTCTAAACACGAAGATGATGGAAAGCAAGAAGGAAGTCCAAAACCCATTGATGAAGTTGAAAGCATCAAGGTCAAGGAAGACCCTAGAAGATGAAGAAAATGGAGAGGACTTCATAGAAGACCCTCAAAGACAAAATCTTGCAGCTACACCCTAGAAGAGAAGCAATTTGGAAAAGTGAAAATGAGAGACTCAAGAAGAAAAGCACAAAATGGTGACCATGACCTTGAAAAAGACAACGAGGAAGTTGACCTATTCCAAGCTTCAAGATACAAGAGAAGAGATAAGAGAGGCTCACCAAAATTAAGGAGGAATTTCATCTAAACAAGAAAAAGGCATCATGGGAGAAGTCATATCCGTGACAAATCAATTGGATAAAGCAAAGAAAAGTGAAGACACTTTGTCAAGAAGCCATCTTGAACAAAGACACAAGGACTTGAGACAAGCCAGGCGGAAATTAGACAATACAAGGAAGAGGTCTCATCTCTTAAATCTCAACTAGAAAAAGAAACAAAGAAACAAGCACAAGGAGGTGAAGAGGTGATGGAAGTTTTGACCCTCCTAAGAATTTCCCATGACATGCCAACTGAAAGAAGAAAAAAGGATGGAAAGATATCAACAGATGCAAAATCGGATGTCACCTCTCTCAAAGGCCGAGGAAACATGCTGTGAAGGGAAGAAAGTGGAGGCTAGTCCTAGCAAAGAAGGATGAAGAATGCAAGATGATGAAAGAAGCAATTAATCTTCTAGAGAAATGAAATTGATCATCTAAACAAGAGAGTCTAAAAAATCTCTCCAAAACCCTACATGACATCCTAAAGTCATCAAGATCTCCTCTTGATAAATCGGGTCTTGGTTATGCGAAGGTGAACCCTCAAACCGTAATGATGCAAACCCTAATGCTTCGCAAACGACAAGGATGTGGAAAAGCTTGGAAGAAATATTGATGGCGATGTGACAAAGGCAAGGAGAAGAGTCAAGATGACATTGGAAGAAACCCTACTCCAAGAAGATACGCGAGATGGTGTCAAGAATGCAAGAGGCGATAATTTTGACCAGAGTTTTGAAAAAATGACCTTAGAAAGTGTGAAAATGCTACTTGCGGTTTTCTTTGGTTTATTTCCTCCTACTTGATTTAATTTATGCAAGTTATTTTCGAGAAAGTGGAATTCAGGAAAATGCGTCTGAAAATAAGCACAACTACAACCTACACATGCGGATCATTTCTTACGAATAATTCATGATCATGCAACTCAAAGTGACACATGGATTTTTGGACATAAGTCCTCGGAGAAACCCAAAGCGGGAAAAGCTGGTTCGGCAAATATGAGGGTTTGTTATTAAGTGGTTCTCGAAAGTCCTGGCAAATACGGGTTCCAACCTTGGAAAAGCAGACTGAGGAGAATAAAAGGTATAAAATGCGGCTAACTTTGAAAATCTAGTGCCAAATACTTTGGCCGATCCACACTTCCTCGACGTTACGGGCTCAACGGATCGACCCTAGAAACCCTCGGTGGCTAGCTTTGCGGGCCACCGGCGTTGCCTTGGAGGGAGCTGGCATGTTAGCCTCTACATGGCTCTAGGAGGGCACGCATCACCTAAAGGAGGGTCTACTGCGCCCCTACGGCGCCTCCCTCTTGGCCAACGTCAACCCAGCGTGGCCCTGGCTGCCTCTACGTGGTCACTCGTCGCTGCACGCGGCTCGCGAAGCCTCTACTGCTTGACGTCCTTGAGCTTCCTCCTCTTGCCTCTTCTTGTGTCTTGGCCCTATAATCGGAGAACATTCCCTTGGCCAATACTACCCCTCAACGTAGGAAATTCCACTTGGAAATTCTTAGCCAAACCGTTCTAGAATTCTGAGATCTATTCCTCGGTTCTACTGAGAAAGTGTGTCTTTCATCTGACCCTCAAAGCCTTTCTCTGTACTTTTCGTTGAACCCTTCAACGGCCGAAAAGTTAAATCATCCATCAGCGGCGAGATTAAAAGGCTGCGGTCCATGTGACTTAAGACAATTTGTAATATCCCAAAGAGGAAATAGACGAGTGATACAAGCATACAACAATATAGAAAATGCCGAGAAGATAGAACATAAAGCAAATAATCATAAAAATGCCGGGAATGCTCAGCCATTTTTATTCATGCGAGAATACAAATGAAAATACGATAGATGATTAGAATGATAGCACCTATTCTTGCTCAAGGCAAGTGGAGAACTCTCTCGAGAAGACGGATAAATGGTTGCTCTGAGCTTACGTCCCTAGGCTATTTGGAGATGCATGCTAAAACGTCGCTGCTTTAACTTCTTTGGAATAGGCCCGAAAAACTAGGAGTGATCCTTGCCGGAATGAGCTGAGAAATTTGCGGACCACACAGCTCACCAGCCCGGACGAAAACCCGAGAAACCATATCAAAAATGGTCGGCCCTCCCAGAAAATCGCCGAGAAAGTCCCTCCTCCAAGGAATTACTGCTGCCCTCCAAGGCTCGAGGCGCGAGATGCCAGAATGATAATAGGCTGAAAGCTTGAGTGCCACAAACTCCTGGGGAAACCTCCCTCTTGGCAAGAGGCGGTCACTCCACTCCGATGTCCAGCGCAAACTCTAACGAGAAACCCCGCAACGGAACACCTCCAAGTAGAAAGCTTGCCGTCCTCTCTCCCGCGCGTAGTCACGAGAGAAAGCCCGGCTCCTCGACAAAACAACCAACCAAACCTCTCTCGCTAAGGGCGGAAGAAATGACCTTGCTCAGAGCGGAGCACTTTCGAGGGTCCCGAGGCTAAGGGTGAGATCTCGGCCGAGGAGGCGAGCCAACGCACTGACGGTCTATCGCTTGAACGAGGCGCTAAACTGCGGCGATGCTCAAGAAGACAAAAGTCTAGCTCAAATATGCATCAACAACAAGAATGCCAAATGAGAAAGGCTCTCCCTGCTACACTGCTGGCCTCTCTCCAAAGGCTAATGCGGTCCTCCCTCTCCCTCCCGTGCTCCTCCCTCCATCTGCTTGCTTCGAAACTCCTGCGAGGCTACGCTTGGGCCCCCTCCCCTACGTGGTGTTGGACCCCCATGGCTCCCCATAAAGATTTATTCCGAACTGTGCTACTAGGGAGATACTTTATTTTACTTAAAGTGCAGGTTAGACCCCTCTTCTCACTTTGTTATTAATAAACTATAGTCGGCAAAACGCCACACAAAAATCGAATATTCCAATTCGTTGTTGCTAGTGAGTGTACAGTCTCCAGAGCAAAAATTTTGCTTGTCCTCAAGCAAAGCTTTGAAGTGATGGATGCTTTGCATAAAATCTTCTCATTCTCCCGAGGTGGCATCCTCTGTCGGCAAATTTCTTCACACCTCACCAAGAATTCACAGGACCGTCTGCTACGTCGTTGCCTCTCCACAGTATCAATAATAGCCTGCTGTTGCTACACAAATGCCTCATCATCCGAGGTGGGTGGTAGCTCATCGTGGCTTGTCTTTCTGTTGTCCCAACGCCTTCTTCGGGCATGATACGTGAGAAAATATTATGAATCTTCTTTGCCTGGCGGGGCGGCTCCCAAGACTCATATACGCAACTTTGTGTCCAATCTACGCCGTATCTACTGCTGCAATACGGTCGCAGCGGGGCTTGAGCTTCTCGGCCCTTACACTTAAGTGACGGTATCGGCGGTATGGTTGTAATCGTAGGTAGACCCAAGTCTCCTACCTCAAAGCTAATCTCTCTGTCTAGCGTCGCCAGCGCACGACCTGGCCGGATTCTGTGTTTGTGTGCATGTATCCTTGAGAGCTCGAGGAGGATGTCCCGGTGACTCTCTTGGATCCAGAATACTTGGCTCTCGGAGCCACGCTTTAACACCAAACATCACGTCAGTAAAAGATAAAGGATGATACCCATACAAAGCATAGAGGCGGTGACATGCCGGTGGACATGTGATGCGTCGTGTTATAGCTGTACTCTCCCCGGATGCGGCCCGCACAGCCATGCTCGCTGCGCAGCGACATAGTTACGCAAGTAGCCCTCCGAGCCACTTGTTAACTATCTCCGTCTCGTCCATCCCGTCGACAGCGGGTGATAACTGAGTGCTCGGTGTCAACTCTCTCCCCACTGGCCAGGAAAAGCTCCTGCCCGGAGATCACGCCCATGAAGCGAGTGCATCACCCAATCAGTGATAATGGTCTTGAGGAAGACCATGCGGTACTGAAAAATCTCTGCGAAGAGCTCGGCCACAATGTGTTTTGTCTGTAGTGTTCGGATTTGGCGAAAAAGTGCGCGTCGCTTCGTCGGTCGATCAACGGCGACAAAGATACGATCCTTGCTTACTGCACCATGTGGCAACCTGTGAATGAAGTCCATCGATGTGCTCTCCCATTTCCCCTCTAGAATGGGAAGAGGCTGCAACAACCCTACCGGATGGCTCATCTCTCCCTTGTTTCTCTGACAAACATCGCACTCCCTGACATGCTGGAGTACATCCTCCTTGAGGCCCTTCCATGAGAACCTCTCTCTGATGGCCCTATAGGTCTTGGTGAACCCTTGATGGCCTGCCAATGGAGAATCATGTGAAGCATGGAGTATCTTCTTCTTAAGCTGAGACCCCTCAGTCAAGAAGATCCTGTCCTTGTAATAGATAATCTCGTCAACCACCCTGTACCTGTCATCTGCTACCTGTCCATCCAACACCTCACATGCAAACTTGTCCTTGGAGTACTCCACCAACATTCGGGCTCTCCAATCAGTGTCCAAGCTCATAAGAGATAACGTGGCCGGTCTCCGTGAAAGGGCATCTGCTACCACGTTATTCTTGCCTTTGACATACTCAATGTCAAAGTCATAGGCTTGGATCTTACTGATCCACTTCTGCTGCCTCTCCTGCAACTGCTTCTGCTCCAGAAAGTACCTGAGGCTGTTGTGATTTGTTCTCACCCTGAATCTGCCGCCCACCAAATACTGCTGGTACTTGGCCAATGCATGCATGATGGCCAACATCTCCTTGTCATATATG